>CM037792.1:33614138-33664138 GCA_021229015.1 Solen grandis
AACTTCTAAGTCATTCACGCGATAATGCTGGATATCGAACTCATCCGAGATATTATGGCCAAACACATGTGTGGAAAGTTTGAAAAGGATTGGGCAAACGGTATTGAAGTTAGAGCCCGGACAATCACAATTTCAAGTATTTTGTGTACGTCAAGGGCCATAACTTCTAAGTCATTCACGCGATAATGCTGGATATCGAACTCATCCGAGATATTATGGCCATGCACATGTGTGGAAAGTTTGAAAAGGATTGGGCAAATGGTATTGAAGTTAGAGCCCGGACAATCACAATTTCAAGTATTTTGTGTACATCAAGGGCCATAACTTCTAAGTCATTCACGCGATAATGCTGGATATCAAACTCATCCGAGATATTATGGCCATGCACATGTGTGGAAAGTTTGAAAAGGATTGGGCAAACGGTATTGAAGTTAGAGCCCGGACAATCACAATTTCAAGTATTTTGTGTACTCAAGGGCCATACTTTAAGTCATTCACGCGATAATGCTGGATATCAACTCTCCGAGATATTTGGCCATGCACATGTGTGGAAAGTTTGAAAAGGATTGGGCAAACGGTATTGAAGTTAGAGCCCGGACAACAAATGTTCCACGCCCGCCCGCCCGCCCGCCGTGAGTGTTCACATAATACGCCCCATCTTAAGATGGGCGTATAAAAAGGAAAAGAGCAAATCTGCATCAACAGCAGCTTTTTACATGTACCATGTACTCGTATGTAATGTATTTCAACTGTATAAACCGAAAATGGTAAAGAAAGATTAGTAAACTGTACAGTTCCAAAAATGCGCACTAGTCGTGAGTGTCATACTAATTTATCTGAGACAAGAATATTAATCGATGAAATTTATTTAGGGTTTTTCTAAACATTAAAACTAGAAAAGTGTATTTGATTTTGAACTATTGCTTGTGATCAGACTTACTTTACATACGTATATCTTATGTATGTAAAATAACCTTACATTTTAATCGAGAATGTAACAATTTATAACCCAAACTCATGTTCTTGTGCATTAACATTCATCATATAATTGACATAGGAGAGCAATAATAAAATAGGTATATAGTGCTCATAATGCTTGTTTAATATATGGCCAGATTGAATACAAGAATTAGTGCGAGACTGTACCGGCCGTTTGTTGTTGTTGTGTTGTTTTTTTGTGTGTTTTTTTTTAAACCTGTGTAAATATAAGTCCATGGAGCAACAATTTGAATGATGAACCTATTTTGATCTATTCAAGTTTATATTCCCCAATATATTAATTATCTTGACATTACAATTTACGCAAAGTTTGTTGGGACATCCTAACAGCAGACAAATGTAAGATACCAAATAATGATAATGTATAGAATATCATTCTTTGAAATTTTGCCCGATTTCCTCAGTTCTTTGTAGCAACTCTGTCACCCGAAATTCATATTTTCAGTATGGTATCTGCTGTTACCAATGTTGCAAATTAAACTGATATAAGGTCTTATAAATCCACCAATCGCAACAGCCAGTATACATTCACTTAAACTTTAATAGTATATGATACGCGAGACCACGATATATAAAGGCGTATCCGGTGCGACATACTTAAGTTGTGTAAATGGTACTTGTATTTTAGGCAACATAAAAATTAAATTTTAAATTTGATTGGTTTTGTAATAGGATAGCAGCTTGATATAACCATAAGATAAACATTGGAGATCAAAGAATTTAATTATTATCTAAGAATGGCTGAGATCATTCATCATCAATACACAAACTCACACAATATCTCCATTGTACCGTTGAAAATTGGACTTTATCTTGCCCTTTTCTATGCGGCAGATAAGTTGCCGGTGGAATGCTGTCTTTAGCATCAGGTAGACATCACTATCGCATGTTCGGAGGCGAAAGGTCACCTTACCTCCCCTGTATGTCTTTCCTGGGTGTGGATGATACGGCTGTCGGCATAGAGGAATAACCGTAAATGATGGAAAAAAAAACAATCACATGTACTTGACTGATTTTAAAACTAAACTGAAGTTCTACAATATAAAGAAACCGATGAAAATATTAAAAGTTAAAGCATCCCAATTCAAATTACAATTATCTTTCAATCCTAAAACAAATAATCCAAACACCTAAATATTGAAATCGTTACACACCTTAAGAATATATTTCCCTGTAAATCATGTATATATACTATACTAAAGAGGTACAGTTGCTTGCTGCTGAAAGCGTTCTGTCTATAGAATAGAGAAGTAATATGTGATTACAGCTGATGATTACAAAATTAAACTTACCATATTTAAATAACAGCTTTGTTAAATGTGGTAGGATGAGCTTTAGGTATAGCTTAATTGTGTTCTTTGTGTTGGTTTGGAAACAAGATTAGATCAGTACATTGAAGGCCATTCAAGAATCTTTAATTTCATAAATTCTTTCATTTTGTGACGAATGACAATAATTAAGAGTGTCCATGCAAAACAAGTATTGCCTAGTTATCACTTATGTTGTGATTGTTGTAAAATGACTTTTGAATAAAGGAAATGAAACTGTTTCTGTTTAACATGTTTTCTAACCAAGTAACATAATTCAGTATCTTAATAAAGAGGATATGTATTAAAATGTGTCTTAACATACTGCTTGTATTCCGTTTGGAAAATTAAATTCTAGCTCGTCTATTGGTGCTTCACATTCCTCATCACTATACTCATCTAGTGATCCAGGCGGTTGGTTACCTAAGATAATCATTGAGACACTGACTAGGAAGACATTAAATAATAGTTCCATTTGAAACATATGAATATGTATTACTGTGATAGACAGCTATCCGAGCGTGTTTTTTTTTCCGAACTAAGATACACTTGGAACATAATTGCACTTGCATTATATGTAATTCCCTTTTAAACAAGCAAGTTTAATATGTTAAATATGGTTATAATAAGCCATATTTTATTTTACAAGATTTTGTTTGCAATTTTTACAATAGCGCATTAATTTAAGAATAAAAACATTGTTGCTATTCAATGGAGAAATAGTTGTAAGTTTTTCATATACTGATAATGCATGTCTATGTTAAACAAATAATGCTTTTTTTAAAAAATTTATATTTCTTGGTATTAAATAATCAGACAAGATATGAACTAGTAATGTAAAAATGCCTGATATGATAGCAAAAAATCTAATTGCCTATATGTGTCGTTTTTTTCTGATTACACCTGTACACTGGCCGTAACTGACAACACACTATCGACGTCGGATGTGAACATAGTATAAGAGTGTGGTACACGTCACATACCTGTAATCAAACCACAATCGGTACATGGAGCCATTTTCCGCTGTTTCCTACAGGGAAGACAGACTTCGTGTCCACATGCCAGGACTGATGTGATGTTCTTGGCAACTGTGGCCCTGCATCTTTTACAGTGAACTGTAATACATACATGTACATACCTACATACATACATACATACATACATACTTTTCTTTTCACTACATTTAGAATCTTAGAGGGTTAAAAATGTTCTTTTACATTTTGAATATAGCTATTATATGTTAAAAACTCAGGTACCAAATTAATGGGGTTTTGCTTTGAGCTAGCTAAAATTTCTTTTTTAAGAGTTAAAACATAAAGTTGTTAAACTATTGACAATGTTGTATGTAAACATTTTTATATTACACGTTAAGAAGGTTAAACATATAAAGTCATGAATTTAGATTATATATGAATTTTATCTTCAGTCATAAATTGTTGGTAATCTTTGTTTATCATACAAGATATCAGCCGTAAACTAACTTTATGTCTTTATGGTGGCATTGTGATGTTCCGATGACCTTTTGAATGATTTGAAGCATACCCTTAGCATCCAATCAGTGTATAAGAGCGCATTAGCCGTATCTAGACCAGTTGCAAATGTAAGCACTTGTCTTAAAACTCAAAATCTAACAGACATAAACTTAATAAATAATATTTTGCTGGATTCCGATAATATAAAGTTAATCGAATATATAAGTAGTAATATATTAAAATATATATAAATCATTATCAAGATTAATTTCTATATAATAAATGAAACATTTACCAGAAATGCAATGAGAGCAAGAAACTGGTCATTGTTAACGCCATTACACACATACTACAATAACGGATTCGGCAAGAATGGTCAGAAGCTGTATTTTATTGCTTGACAACTAGAACGTTCCAAAGTAACAGTGAGGTACACGCCACACACCTGTTATCAAACCACAATCAGTACACTGAACCTCTTTCCGCTGTATCTTGCAGGGCAGACAGACATCGTGTCCACATGCCAGGGCTGATATGCAAGTCTTGTCCACCGCGGCCTTGCATATTTTGCAGTGAACTGAATTAAATTAATTACATTTGTATTTTCCTAAACATTACATCTGGAATCTCAAAAGGCTGAATAATGTCGGTTAAAATCTTTGGCAACAAAGTAATGCGGTTTTGCTTTATGCCAGCAAAGAGATAACAATATCAACAGTGTAAAACATAAGCCGTTTCCAGCATCCGTATTAACTTCAAACTTAATCACAATATGTTTTCTTTTCTTATTCATGATATCAGCTATAATTTCCATGAATGTTTAGTTAGCAGACCTATTTTAAAACAACAAGTTTCAAAACCTCTTAAGTTTAAATATATATATGAATTATTTATTATGATTCTTGCTGTGTAATTGATGCTGCTTATTCAGTAAATTATTGCTTGCTTTCTGATTTGGGCGAATGATTGCTTAAAAGCTGGTGTAATAAGACTAAATATTTTTAGGAGTTTAATGATAAGATATACTATGAACTATTTTTGTAAACACGCCTGATATAAATGCATACATGTATATGTCTCATTAGTTACATGTAACGAGAAAATTTGTTAAATGAAGTATTAAATATTCCGTTAATCCAAGTATTGAAATTGCGATAACGGTTTTGACTAGAATGGTCAACAGAGGTATTTTATTTCTTGACATCCAGAATGTTCCTAGGTAACAGTGAGGTACACGCCACACACCTGTTATCAAACCACAATCAGTACACTGAACCTCTTTCCCCTGTATCTTGCAGGGCAGACAGACATCGTGTCCACATGCCAGGGCTGATATGCTAGTCTTGTCCACCGCAGCCTTGCATATTTTGCAGTGAACTGTAATAAAATAAATTATTTCCTTTTTTTCATTATATCTCGAATCTCAGGAAACTGCAACAAGATCTATTGTTCATGGAGTTCATTCCCAGCAGCTCTGTGAACGTTCAACGGACCATCATCGGTGCCTAATAAATGCCATTTCTCATTTTTTTACTCAAGCAACGAGAGCATCGGGAGCCTTCGGGGGAATTTGTCTATACCGATGTTTTGGGACCTATATGATATCCGATAAGTTAAGTAATATGCATGCGTCAGCAGACAGAGCCATGTGTCAAATTTTGACAATTTATTTTAGCATGAATTGAAATAAAGTCGTAATAGATAAATCTTAAGTTGTATTTCTTTGCTCTCTTTAAACGTATTTTGATTTTAATTTGCATATGTATTTGCAAATAATATAATTGTCGGTATCAGTAATATTTGTGTTCGCATTTCCGTAAATACCACCATGCACCTTTTCCATTTTCCATAACATATGTATCTTATAAATTACCAGGAAGTGATTTCACGTCGAAGAGACTTTCAAATACTCATTGTTTAAGAAAATGCAAAAATTCACCCACACAAACCGAATATCCCATCATATTTTAAAACGAAATATTGTTTTAATTTTTCGAAATTTTCGTTACCATTCATAATCCTTATTTCTAAGTTTCCTTAAACCTTATTCAATTGACAACACAAAGACAATTATCATTAACCAACATTGACAACACATTGATGAATCCTAGGCTTAGGGTACATAAGCCTATATCAAATTGTTAAAAAGTCAATCTCGACACAGAACACGAACAATGTTTGACCTAAATCTAAACACTGGTCACTAGAGTTGTTACTGACGCTTTATTTTATTGTTCAGAGCGTTCTTAGGTAACAGCGAGGTACGCTTTACTCACCTGTTACTGACCCAGAATCAGTGCAAGGGGCCATTTCCTCCAGTTTCTTATTGGGCAAACAGACGTCATCTCCACCAGCCTGGACTGATGTGTTGGATATATCAACCGCGGCATTGCATATTTTGCAGTAATCTGTAATAAAATAAATCATTTTTCTTTTCATTACAGCTCGAATCCCAGGGGAGAGGACTGAAAAAAGAAGGTGTTTAAGATATAGGAATATGACAAAGTACTGTATGTTGAGATTTTTAAATTATTCGTCTAAAAGATTGATATACATTTAAATACATTTAGTAAATCGATGTGCAGATTTTTTACAAATCTTAATATGAATCAATCTTTTTTCGAATTACGTTATCAGCTAAATATGCTAGTCAAACTATTTTGATAATCAGAACAAGTTTTTATTAATTGTGACAAAAATTTGAAAGTGAAATAGAGATAGTGTGAGAAATAGGGAGGCATAAAATCAAATAATTTTCTTACTAGTATCTATTTTACTGAATCATGTATTGATTTATAACCACGTTATATGTATATATGCATCTTGCATTATGTTTTAGATTTACATGTATACATGTATATTTGATGCTGTTAATCAGGCATTTATTGTTTTTATCGAATTCGGGAAGTCTGGCAGAACGTTGCTATCGATGAAAATTATATTTAAGGTGTTAAATAGTCAGATATAAAATTGTCATTCCAAGAAGAGTGCCTCTTACTTACGTAGATAGCAAAAGGAAGGCCACAAAGGACCTTATGAAAAAGGGATGTCATTGAGGAAAGAGTATAACAGTGGGCAAGGCCAAAACTTTTGAAAAGCATCTGTCAAAAACGAAATCTGCAGCAATAAGGTCATGTGCTGATTACATGAAAGGCAGCTGCTATGTTCCTCTACCAAGGTTCCAAGTTATTTGGATCAGGAGTGTTTATTAGGTTTGACCTTACACGTTGCTAATTTCAGATCTATCCATCTCAAGAAAGAAGTCATCTCAAAGAGTACATTTAATGTAAGTTGGCTAGTATGAAATTTCTAAAATGCCATTTGAGTTGACTAACTGTGCAAGTATTCCCAACGAACAATGGAACTTGAGTTGCAAGGTCTTCAGTGGGTTACTTGTTTGGTATATATAGAGGACATAGTAGTCTTTTGTACTGCATTTGAAGAACACTTTAATCGAGTAGATCAAGTTTTGACTAGAGTAGAGCAGACAGGTCTTAAACTCAAACCAGTCAAGTACCATCTGCTACAAGCCAGTGTAGTTTTCCTTGGACACCTGCTACCAACATCTACAAAATTCAAGGCTGGCCGAAGCCACAAGCCTCTAAACAAATTAAACAGTTTGAAGCAAAAGAATCGTTCTACAGACGTTTTGTGAAAGACATTATTAAATTTGCGAGACCACTAATTGACAATACACAGCTATTTAAATGGGATGACGCATGTGAGAGAGCATTTAGCAACATTAAGACAGATCTTACTTGTCCTGATGTAAGGAGTTATCCAGGTTAGAACTGACCGTTAAGTCGTGGTTTTGGTTGTTTAGGTTAAAGGAACCCAGTGCAAGAATTTCACTCTGGATTGAGATTCTTGCTACTTATGATCTAACAGTTGAGTATAGACAAGGTAAGATCAGCCACTCTGTGACGCATTGCCTAGTTGAGAAAATCCATATGACAGCATATGCCAAGAATGGGCCGTTAAATTGTGGCCAATATAAGAAATACTAGAGACCAGCACTTGAAATGAAGCAACAAGCTTCAGAGGTAAAAGGAACTGCCTCTATCGAATTACCAAGCAGTCAGTTACCTTAGCAGTTGGTTGAACCGGAACCCGTCAAACAAGCCAACATTCCAGTAGCTGGCACATCAGTACCAATTCTTGATTTAAATCCCTATAAATGGTATCCGGTAAATGGTAGCTCAAAAACAGAATGACCTTGGTATCTCTAAGCCACTGGCAGCAAATATTCAAGACCAGAAGCCAGATATAGCGTATTTGAAAGCAGGGAGTCTAACAATGCGGCATTTCCTGCTCCTTTTGAACTCATTCGTACTACAGGGTGGCATACAATATAGATAGTTCATACTGACTCATACATCCCGGCTGTTCAATCATGTAACGGGCTATAGGCGACATGTGGTTATGGCAGTCACTTACACTGATGGAATAAGGTTCTTAATCCAAAGAGATATGACCGACACCATCCCTATTCTTCAAGATATCAACGATTTCACCCTTGCCAAGAGGTTGAGACTAAGCGTAGTTGCCAGCCAAAATCAGCACAGGAACATTTATAAACGTGCAGGTGACCCAGCAAATGCTGGCAGCACTGCTAAACCAGAGGCAGCTTCTCGGTCCAGTAGATTTTGACCCATCCAACCCAGGACTACTAGTGTCTAACCAAGACATTCAGGAGTTGCTATCTACAAATGGCAGGCGATAGCGGGTTTCAGGAGATCAGCAGGATAATAACTATTTCATTATTGAATCAAATTTAATGCTGTCAGTTAAAGGTATTCATATTTTGGATTTACTCTCATTGTTTACTGTAAATGAGGTTAAGAAAATCACTTTATAGCAGTCGAAATGGTTAAACTGTATATATTTGTTTTCTCAAAGATGTTTATATTTTGACCTTTTAAGTACTTATTGCTTGACAGATTGTTAAATTGTGCAATATTTTCAGATTTGCAAAAATTACAGACTGGTATTGTATTCAAATATTAATTGCCTTAAGCGTTTCTGAACATATAAGTGAGGCAAAGTCAGAAAATTGATGAGATAAGGGTAAAAAGGTTATCATAAATAAATATTGATCTCTTGTTTGTACGAAATTGGATAGTTTCAATTTAATTTGAATATAGTAAAATTATTATTGAATTGATTCATTTCTAAAGAAATAAGGATGTTTGTAGTTCTCAAAGTAAGCATTATGTTCGAATTGTTTACACTAACTTACATTTAAGCTTATTGCAACAGGATTTTAGACATTGAAAACCAGGGATATGCCAGAATACCCCGATTTTTCATAAAGGATATTTTCATTAATTACATGTATACAGCCACACGTCCTAATTTTTCTAATATGTTACACTCATCTCAACTGAAATAATTTTGCACTCCAAGATGCTGACCTGCAAAGACTTTAGCCTGCGGTAGTCTGACTCAGACAATGCTAAGCTACATACAAGACATGAGACCCAAATACACAAGGGCGAAAGCGATATGCGTGATTCCAGTAAGACCCTCACTGAACAAAATTAAACAGGGTTGTAACAATGATAAATACACTATTGTTTGAATGGTAAAATGACTTTAAATACCGTTGATTGAATAACAAAAACTGCATGTACAATATTATTATACCTCCCGCACAACGAAGTTATAAGGGGGGATATACTGGATTCAGCTTGTCTGTCTGGCCATCCGTCCGGCCGACATGCGGGGGTATTTGCACCATTACAATGGCAGTTCTAGTTTGATTTGGATTTTCACATGGGAAATACTCTTGAGCTTTCATTTTAAATACATGTAGTTGGGATTTAATGTGCACTTAGAGAAACACCTCATCGAATCGATATATATAAGAGGGACCCTTCGAATTCTATCCGTATTCTCCAAAGTCTAAGATTTACATGTATTGATGAATTACTGTAAGAATTAAAATTTAAAAAAAAAATGCATTTCGCGTAAAAGATTAACCCACGCAAAAGTTTGGAAAATATTCAGGTGAAAATATTGATACTTCCTATTAGAAATAAAACATTTTCGAGGTTATCCAGTTGCATTATTTGAACAAACTTATCATAAATACATTAAATATAGTCATTCTTATCCTATCAAATTTAAGTTCTCTTGATTTAAAAGCATGCTGAGTTTGCCATGAAATAAATATGTAATCTAAAGTGTGTGTGTGTGTGTGTGTGTGTGTGTGTGTGTGTGTTGTAAGACTCATGGTGCTTAAATAGTATCACTCAGATAATAAAAACATTCCTAATTTCATAATCTGTATCATTTTACCGACAGAAATTTTTATTTTAGCCTCGAGGTTCCTGTGTTGAATATCGGTTACTCGTTTTACCGGAATCCCCCTATTTACCGGAATCTACCGGAATCCACTTAGATTTTACCAGAATCCACCTTATTTTCATGTCAAATAAAGCATATTTTGACCGGTTACTCGTTTTACCGGAATCCCCCTATTTACCCTGTATTTGGTGATCTTTTAACAACTTCATATGTTTGTGACTTTGGATGAAGATTTTACAAATATATTCTTTACAAGTGATACAATATCCCTCAGCTTTGACGGTAAATAGGGGGTTTATGGTAAAACGAGTAACCCGCTGAATATTACTAAAAATTCTAACTGAATACCTTTTTGTTTAAATGTTGTAGAACACATACATTCCCTGTTGTTGTTTTTTAAGCCTTTGTCGGTTTCTTTATGCTCGGTATAAGCTATATGTTTTTACATATTGAGCAAAATTTATTTTTTGATATCAAAACAATATTTACAGTCCACTACTTCTTCGGCTTTGAAGGAATACTTGTCTGTTTCAAATAATTAATTCCATAAAAACATAGGAAACAAGTTTGGCCTTACGTGATTTGAACAAAGTTAACTTACATGCATGTTCGCCAACCACGGAAGAAGTAAAGTCCTTCACTATTGGTCCCTCTTTACAAACTTCACAGATACCGTGACCACAGCTTAGCATGTGTATGTATTTCTTGACACTCATCGTCTTGCAATCGATGCATAGCTCTGTAAACATTTTTATCCCGAAATGTACAGCATGATCTGAAACACTAGGATATCTCCTGCATAATAAGGCTAGACGCAAAAAAAATTAATCAGAAGTTTAATCATATAGTTGTAGAAATTAAAATAAAAATTTCAAATATTTTAAAATAAAATGAATTACCTGCGTCAACTTTTCCCACTAGTTGTCCTAGTTCTGAAATCTTGCTAACAGCATGTCTAAGATCCAGATTGGGACAAAACTCATACTGATTTGGTTTCGTGATAGCATTCAAATCCTTCCACTCCTTCTCCCATTCTGCCAACTGTAATTGTGATTGGTTCATTCGAATGAATTCTGTGTCATTTCGATTGCACTCTTTTAGGCTTTCAAACTCATTTGATGTACGCTCTACATCTTCTTGTAACGATTTACAACGCCTCAAAAGTTTTTCTATTTTTTCCTGTTCTTCACTAATTTTACTTTTCGATAAATGTTTTTATAATGGTTTCTTTGTACTTCCCAACTTAAAAAAATTTTTTTTTTAATTTAATTTTTTACTAAAAAAAATTTCTTGATATCGGTACATGATCTGTGGATAAGTGTGACGCAATCTACACAGCACACAACTTTGTGGCTTTTGCAATAGTACCTGATAGTTTCACCTTTATGTTCTTTACATTCAATTACTTCAATAGATGAAACAAGGCTTTCTTTGGTTTCTTGTGAGGGCGTTGTTTTAAGCATTTCGTCAAGTCCCTGTATTTGGTGATCTTTTAACAACTTCATACGTTTGTGACTTTGGATGCAGATTTTACAAATATATTCTTTACAAGTGATACAATATCCCTCAGCTTTGACATGGCAATTGTCACTTTCATTACATGGTTCACACACTGTTTCAAAAAATTCTTGGGATCCTTTGGAAAGACAAGCTTGATCATCTAGATTCTCCATGTTGGTCACCTTTTCCAGGCAAATGACATAAATGGATAAACATGCATTAATCTAAGGCCCATATGCATGTCTCATGTCATATTAAAGTGTTACATGAATGCAAATTCCAAGATCAATAATAGCTTACTAAATACTAGCTAGAATGATTTACGTTTTTCAAAATAGAATACAATTGTATCTTGTATTATTTAATTATTCACATTAGTTAAACTCTTGAAAATACTTAAGTATGATTTCAGGCTCAAACTTGATTATCATACTCAAATCCTTTCTGAAACTAATGGGCATAGCTTGAGTATAAGTATGAAACTAATTCTTAAGTACCATTTCTATATACCAGAATACGTGCCCATAACTAATAGCCAATTGGATTTATTATAAACAATTCACTCTTTATCATGTTTAACTATGTTTTGGATTTAGTTTGTTTGATTTTGAATTTTGAATAAGGTACCTAAAATTCTAAATTCACAGACAATATAATTAAATTATGTTTGACACCTTGCGTAAACGAGCAGAAACTAACATGAATAAACAAACATATAGATTAATGTGTGTTAACGAAGACACTTCAAGGAGAGGTACTGTAGAGAGGTAGTGTAGGGTCGTACTAAAATGCTGACGAATCTGCTGACGATGTAGAACATATAGTAGGTTAGGGTTTAGGGTTACTGCTGACCATATATACAAAGAAGGATATCGGAAAACGCTGACGATATATAATATAGAAAGAAATTTTGTGCTGATATTTGGTTAAGATATATATGTATTTTTTTCCTATAATTAAAAGGAGGAAATTAAAGGTGAGTTTATTTAATATTTTTTCTACATTTGATTTGGAGGAAATAGATAAAAAACGTATTTTTATTCATGTTTTTAACTATAATTACATACATGTACATAGATTCTATAAGTATCATATATGTATTTTTGATATCGGGTTTGGTATATAATACAATGATTAAGTAAATATATACAATTTCTTGACATGATTTAACTGGTCAAAAGATAAATTGAGTTAAGCACATTCACTCTATATCCATCTGGTCATCACTTTAAATACGTGGAAAACTGCTGACCATATAGACAAAGAAGGAAATTGCTGACCATATGAACAAAGAAGGATTTCGGCTGTCGGAAAACGCTGACGATATGTAATATAGAGGGAAATTTTGTGCTGATGTTTGGTTAAGATTTACATATGCATTCTTTCCAACAATTAAAAGGGGGAATTTTATTGAGTTTACTTATTATTTTTCTTACGTTTGACTTGAAGGAAATAGATAAAAACATATTTTTCCTGTAATTAGAAACATATGCTCTATTATTATTTATCTTTTTAAATATCGGGTTAGGTATAAAATACTTTAATTAAGTAAATACTATGTATATGCAATTTCCTGACATAACTGAACTGATCAAAAGGTAAAATGAGTTAGACACATTCACTCTATATCCATCTGGTCAGCACTTTAAATACGTGGGAAACCACTGACCATATAGACAAAGAAGGAAATTGCTGACCATACATACAAAGAAGGATTTCGGCTATCGGAAAACGCTGACGTTATGTAATATAGTAGGAAGTTTTGTGCTGATGTTTGGTTAAGATATATGTGTATTGCTACCAATAATTAAAAGGGGGATCTTTATTGAGTTTATTTAATATTGTTCTCTACATTTGAATTAAAGGAGGTAAATTTAAAAAAAAAGAGATTTGTTTTTCATTTTTGTTTTTCATTATGTTTATATACAGAGTCACTTTAATAGATATAGCCTAAAATACAATGATGAAATAAATAAATGCAATAATTGAAACAAAATGAGTTAAGTATGTATTGAATCTATGTTCAACTGGTCATCAGTTTCTTACTTCTTTGAAACACGTAAGAAACTGCTGATCATATACACAAACAATGAAAATGCTGACCATATACTAGTATACATGTACAAAGAAGAATGTTGAAAAACGCTGACGATATGTATATATAAGGAAAGATTGTACTTGTGTTTGTTCAATGTTGTTGAATTTAATTACCTGTTTCTTTAATTGTCGGAATAAAGCAACATACGATAATAATTATATCAGTCATGACTAATGATGAGTTATGACAACAGAAAATAAAACAAAGTTATTATCACATGGGAAATATAGTAAACATGGTAAAATAATAATCTTGTTTTATTTTCCCCTTCTTTGTCTTTATCGTCAACAGTTTCCCACGTATCCAGTAAACCCGCTACTAAAGTGCTGACCAGATGGATATAGAGTGAATGTGCTTACCTCATTTTACCTTCTGGTCAGTTCAATTACGTCAAAAAATTGCATATATTTACTTAATCATTGTATTTTATACCTCGATATTAAGAAAATAAATAAATTATTGTATAATCTATGAAAATAATTATAGTAAAAAAATCAGTTTTCTATATTTTTCCCAACAAATCAATTGTATTAAATAAACTCAATAAATTTTCCTCCTTTTAATTATAGGAAAAAAAAATACATATATATCTTAACCAAACATCAGCTCAAAATTTCCTTCTATATTACATATCGTCAGCGTTTTCGAACAGCCGACATCCTTCTTTGCATATATATATAGTCTTTGTCTATATGGTCAGCAGTTTCCCACGTATCTAATGTGCTGACCAGATGGATATAGAGTGAATGTGCTGAACTCATTATATCTTCTGATCAGTTAAATTATGTCAAGAAATTGCATATAGTTACTTAATCATTGTATTTTATCCCTAACCCGATATAAAAAATATATATGATACTAATAGAATTTATGTACATGTATATAATGAAAGTTAAGAAACACAAACATAAATAAAAATACGTTTTATATCTATTTCCTCCAAATCAAATGTAGAAAAAATATTAAATAAACTCAATTAAGTTCCCCCCTTTTAATTATAGAAAAAGTACAGCGTTTTCCGATATCCTTCTTTGTATATATTGTCAGCAGTTTACAATATGTTCTATATCGTCAGCAGATTCGTCAGCGTTTTAGTACGACCCGGTATTGTAGTATAAAATTTTATACCTGTAGTGTAAAATAATAATGTAAATATTTATCGTTATATCAACACGTTTCTGGAAGGCCCTGGTATCTTATATTAGACATTCTCTAAAGTCAAAAAAGCACAAATTTCTCCTGGAATCCTCAGAAAACTCCCAGATTCAATCCTCACTCAAAATGACCCGGTGTCACTATACGTTTCATATGCTGTAAATTTATCCTATATAATCGGCTTCATCAGTTTCGTACTCAAATAACGCATGAAAAACATTTTGACAATTCTCATGCGTATTAAATAAAGTAACTCATAAAAGTGTTTTAATTTAAACATATAAACACATTAGATAAAGTGGTGTCTGTTTAAAATATATTTATTAAGGAAATCGTACAGCTATAAATACATTTATTTAAGTGTATAGATCTTTAACGCTTCCATGGTTAAACAATGTCTGATCTTTGCTTAAAAGTAATAGAATATAACTAATGGAACAAAATGAGATAATAATTCACTAATTGTTAAAACACATGCAAATATACGAGAATTCATTTCAGATAATATAAAGTTTTATCAAACAGTGCAGAGCATCCAGTCCCTTATTAGTGAGTTTCATGTGTGCTCGGATATAATAATAACCTTGTTAATAGCCCATTAGAAATACTGTTACCTGCAACTTATCCCAAATACTGACAATGAAAAGGGGTAGTTTTATATTCAGGTGGCAATCCCCAATGACAATGGTTCTACATTTATTCTTACCCCTAGTATAAATTATCATCATAAGCAACTTTCTTCACACTAAATCTTGATATCAATGTGATTTTTCACAATTTTCACATTAATATCAGTTTATTTTTATACAGTTTGCTACTATTAATCATAACATTGTAGCTGTAACTTGTCTTTGTTCCTCTAAAGTGTGTTTGTCAAAGTCGTATTTCTTTCGTGCATTTTAACCAAGGTTCTTAACTACTCCAATTCCTTTTTACAGACTTGATTATCCAACACTATAGCATTACAACTATCGGCGATATTGACAACTAACTTAAATGTTTTCTACGGTTGCCTTTATATCTTACAAAAGTTTATCAGGAAATTTATTTGAAAATTCATCACTTTAAAATACAATTTTAAGACATCAGATTCAGGGCGAAGAGAGGACCTAACTCTTATCCCTTCACCGGTTCAAATCTTGAGGACTGAATCAAGTTAAATTGAGTAAAAAAAAAGGAACGCGATAAAAGATATCGGCTGAGTGTCACGTATAAGATAATTCGAGAACTTGGTGCAGAACTATTGTTACTACATATAAATAAAGAAAGAAATACAAAAGTTTTGCATCAAACCCTCGATTTATGTAGAAACTAGGTTATGCGTTGGTTGAATCGATGTTGCTTATCGATGTCTTTATTGGAAGGTAAATACAAAGATCTATGCAGTGTACATTTACATAGATCTTTTGAAAATGCGATCACAAGGGACAAAAAATGTTTTGCTATTAATCGTTGAAGGGAATAACCGTTGTAAGAAGACAAATTTAAATGACGAAATTCTGTAGGAGGACCAACGTTAATGGAGGGAGCAATGTACATATATCAGAGTTGCTCGTCGAATTTGACATTTTACTTGACCTTTATTCCCTAATAAACGAATTTGACTTTCAACAACAGTAAAAGTTGGGGGGTTACTTTTTTGTTCACATTATTCCTGCTTACTGGGCATCGATAACCGAAGATAATATGTGTAAGTTCGACTAAGTAATGTATGGTTTACCGGTGTGGCACAGGGGGCACGTGCCCACCCCCAGGCTTGGTCATACAATTTCCAAGACTATATTTTGATGAAATTGTCGTGATTTGGGTTAATTTATGTGCTCTGTAGTGGAAATCCCCATTGTGAGCCCCTTGTTCCTCACCCGACCAGTCACCAGGCCCCTGCTGTTTCCGAGACCCCCTACTGATAGAGCATGTCACCTGGCAACATCACTAGGTGACTTTGACTGCTTTATTCCGATTCAGTCAGACACTTTCAGCTTTATACTGTATGTATAACAATTAAGCGCCTGTCACATACGTAAATCAAAGCCCGACAGGTTGTTTTAATGTAATTATCAGGTATATCTATTTTTGTACTAAAGAAACATCTTGACAAATTTTCGTTAATAAATATTTGCCCCACTCTCTCCCCTACAATTCTTTAGATGTACACAAGTATGTATTCAAATGTAAAAATAGCAAATGTGAAATAACAAATGCACAAGAATAGTTTAATCAGTGTATTTTAAATCTAAACAAAATTTACCGTCCTTACTATTGATTATTGATTAATTATAAACTAATAATAGCATTCGGCAAACAAACCCTGATTGTTTAAATTAAAAATACTTGAAATATGAATTACATTCTTACCATACCAAAAATCCATTTTACACACTGACCGCTTTTTGTCCGTCGTGCGTCGTCCGTCGTCAACAATTGCTTGTAAACAGTCTAGAGGCCACAGTTTTGGCCCAATCTTCATGAAACTTGGTAAGGATGTTTGTCTACATGATATATCGGATGAGTTCGAAATTGGGTTATGTGGGGTCAAAAACTAGGTCACCAGGTCATATCTTAGAAAATCCTTGCGAACATTCTAGAGGCCACAGTTTCTTCCCAATTTTCATTAGATTTGGTCAGGATGTTTGTCTATATAATATCTTAGTTGAGTTCGAAAATGGGTCATGTGGGGTCAAAAACTAGGTCACAAGATCAAATATTAATAAAACCTTGTGAATATGCTTGAGGCCACATTTTTGGCCCAATCTTCATGAACCTTTGTCAGGATGTTCGTCTTTATGCTATGACGAATGAGTTTGAAATTAGGTCATGTTGGGTCAAAAACTAGGTCACCAGGTCAAATCTGAGAAAATCATTGTGAACACTCTAGAGGCCACAGTTTTGGTCCAATCTTCATGAAATTTTGTCAGTGTGTTTGTCGACATGATATCTTGGATGAGTTGGGTCAAAAACTAGGTCACCAGGTCAAATCTTAGAAAAACCTTGTGAACACTCTAGAGGCCACAGTTTCAGCCTAACCTTAATGTAACTTGGTCAGAATGTTTGTTTACATCAAATCTCGGATGAATTCAAAACTGGGCCACATGTGGTCAAAAAGTAGGTCACCAGGGCAAATTTTAGAAAAAAACTTGTGAAAACTCTAGGGGCCTTCATTTTTGTACCAGTCTTCATTAAACTTGATAAGAATGATGACTGCATGAATTCCCAGTTGAGTGCAAAGTCAGGTAGGATCAAAATGTAGGTCACTTAGTCAAATGTTAGAAAAACAATTTAGATGCCACATTTTTTGTCATCATGCCAAACACAGCAATCTTACTCAGGTGAGCGACACAGGGCCATCTTGGCCCTCTTGTTTTTTGTTGTTGTTTTTTTTGGGGGGGGGGGAGGTTGTTTGTTTAGTCTGGTTTAATTGACGTTGTTGTTGTTGTTGTTGTTTTCAAAATAGGCCCTATCGCTAAAATCTATATAACTGAAAGACATATTTCAAAGTAAACCCGAATTAGACTATTTCGGTTGATCTTGCAAAAATTAAAAAGACCTGAGTGGTTTTGATTATTTTAGTCCTTCAATGTATCAGGTACCATATTTGTTATTAAATTTAGCATTAATTTATCCATTAAAAAATTATGAAAATTAAAAAAAAAATATTTTTTTCTTTCTAAACCTGATCTGAGTGATACAGATATAATGACCAACAAAAAAGTTTGACAACTACTGGGATTCGAACTGGTAATTTTTGCCTATTTATGGATGTGTGCGACTGCCTTAAAAAAACCTCTATTTTCCTCCCCAGATACCCTTCAGAATGCATCTCCATCACACTATCAATTTTTTTTTCGGGGCAGCATGCCCGGACCCCCCTAGTACTGACATCACGATCAGATTGCGTGCCCCCCCCCCCCCCACGTTAAAATATAAATAGCTTTTAACCTTTTAATCCTGAACATATCTGAATTTCCATTTATCATTTTTGTCATACATCCTGTTTCGAGATGTTTAAGAAAATAATATTATTTGTAGTACAAAGAGAAATTTCCATATTTCCATCTCGAATACTTTCTGTCATAGTAAATATGAAAAGAAATGGCGACCACAGGTACGTGTATTACTTACGATAATAAAAGCAGCTACAGTTTAAGTTTTCAGTATTGGTATTAATCAAATAGCTGCTATAGGAAATACGTGTATTTTTTCATATTTAATTTAATATTTATACAAAATAATATTGTTATGGATGGTCAAATTATTTGGATAAAAGCTAATGTAACGAACACGACCGGCGTGACAGCCCAATGCTCAACGACTGAGCCAAAGAGTTGACTCAAAGAGTCGACTCCCTGACGCAGTTGTCAGTGATTGTACTTATACCCGTGACGAGTTACAACTAATAATCACCTTCTGCTTAAACTGACATCATATCTTGAGTAATTTTCAATCTAACTGTCCTAAATAAGCATACAAAGATTAAGAAAGAATATACGTGTATTTTCCGTTTACAAGTATTGATTTAGTGTGAAAGTGTTTGCATATGGATATAAATGTAGAAAAAAAGGACAT
This sequence comes from Solen grandis, assembly GCA_021229015.1. NCBI lineage: Eukaryota > Metazoa > Mollusca > Bivalvia > Adapedonta > Solenidae > Solen > Solen grandis. The sequence goes on from CM037792.1 coordinate 33,633,542, forward strand.
GCTGGTTTGAATTTTGGCTAGCTTCATATATAATGTGCGATAAAATTAACAAATCATCGTATTTCATGATCATGATAATTGTTTATTGATTTTATTGTAACTTTTTCTTTGTTATTTATTTATTGTACTCATATAAGATGTGCAAGATTTGAAATTCATATATGTAGGTTCAGTCGTTAATTAATAAGCAATGCAAATCAACAATCTTAAAATAAAAAAAACAATAAAAAAAAAACAATGGGATGTACTAAATGAGGAAACCACACACATTAAGCTCGTATCACCAGTTTAATGTGGACAGAGCAAAGCAGGGGCTAGAAAGTATACATAATCAGAAACCAGCGAGCCCAATCATGATCCCCGCATGGAAAATGTGAGAGAAAAGTGAAAAGAAGAAATCGCATATTCGAAGTATGCCAATGAAAGGAAGAAACAAGTAATCTGACGGCATACTTGGATAATCTAAGTTCGAATCATTAATCTACAGAGACGACACTGTGTAGAAAGGTTATACATAAAAGAGGAAAAGGATTATGGACTTTTTCAACAAATGAACAGAGCCAAACCAAGAATAAGACAGTAAAATCAAGCGACGACTTCATAATTAGGAGTTTAAAGAAGGCATAGTGTTTTTGTTTTTTTTGTTTTTGTTTTGTGTGTGTGTGTGTGTGTGTGTGTGTGTGTGTGTGTGTGTGTTTTCCCTGCAAAATGTTTCCTTGCATGTAAAAAGAGTCCAGAGAAGTAACATAATTTTAAGCCAACATATTTCCTCGTTCAACGCCGACGCCATAATATTTTGCAAATAAAATAAAATCCTTTAGATCGTCCAAGAAGGTACAGAAATTAAAATCGGCGATGAACTTTAGCCTTGTCGATCATAAAAAGTTACGTGTGTTACTATTACTTAACACACAGGATTTAATATTTTTATAAATATCAAAATAACTTTAAACTGTTTCCCCATTGCCTGTATTTGATACATTTCGCTTCAAAACCTCAAAATTTGGCTAAAATATTTCTTTTTCTTTGATATTTGATATGATACAGTGTGAAAATAAGACCAGACCAGCTGTATGCTTTTCTAACAAGGTTCTTGTTTTGATCAAGATTTTAATATATTTATTACCATAAAAAAAGGCAGTAAGGCTCATAAATTATATAAATAAAAAAGTAAAAAGACAACAAAGTATTTTTATAGGTCTATAGTAATTTCGGGTCTTTAGAGTCTCTTTTATTTTATAAAACGGTTAGACGAATCCTTCTAGCATTGTATATGGTATAAGACCAGAATCCAAAACTGGTATTAAATCATCAATTATATGTCGGCAGCAAAAATTATTTGCACGTTTGAGGTATTCATTTGATAAATTATAAGCTGGGTTAGTTACCTCTAAGTAATTTAGGTTTTTAACTCTTTTCCCCTCTTCTTTTTCATCTGGGACAGTTTTTTCCGCCTAAATTTACCTTTGTGGAAACGAAATTTTAGTCGGGGTTTATATGTCTGAATCCATTAAAGAAATCACCAACAGAGTGTGATTCGTTCTCCAGAAATTAAAAAAAAAATCTTTGGATCTTTAAGTGCATCTTTCCTACCTATCTGGAATTATCATTTTCACATTCGTGGGTAAAGGAATGCATTTTATTATAAAATGTTTCATATTTTAATGTTCGCTTACATTCTTAAGATTTGTCTTTATTTTGAGTAAACACTTATATTGGACTATGGTAGTTATTTCTAGCGATTTTGCATTTTGAACCAAACCAATGTTTGTTTTAAGGGTTGAATAACGAGAGCAATAACGCCCTATGAGAAATCCTACATACAGTACATTAAAAATGAACTAACTCCAGATGAATGTGCAAGTAATGGGCAAAAACAGAACGTGGAGACAGAGCATGACATAAAATAGGAAAATACCAACACTTATACAGCCTTGGGATTGACAGTCGGCAATTAAAAGGATCGATTGGGGTGCTTAAACCAAGTTTCAAGGGGCCCTAACCTCGCTTTTTCTGAATACATTTTTCTGATACAAACACTGTAAATAAAAATATCCCATCAAAACAGCACGCACCTGCGATAGATGTAATAAGAAAATACAGGTGAGTACTTTGCTCTTAAGCGTTACGGGGGTCTCCGTGGCCGAGAGGGTAAAGTCGCTGACTAAAGCACTCACTCAGTCCTTCACGCGTGGATTCGAATCCCGACAGGGCCATTCGGATCTTCATGTGAGGAAGCCTTCCAGCTGACTTGCGGTAGGTCGGTGGTTCTACCCGGATGCCTCCGTGCATTTGGGGTACCTCCACCTGTAATTAGCTGGACGTCGTTGTTTAACTGAAATACTGTCGAAGCGACGGTAAACTCAGACTTACGCGTTACAGAACACAGACGACTTAGGCACATGGTTATCTACCTGATACATTTCCACATACCTTCACACAAGCTGTGTGAAATTTATTTGAATAGCATCTTATGTTACTCAATTGATTGGTGAATCTCGAAGTGTATAGATGTTGATGACACATGAGATATAACGTGCGAATATTGAAACTGATATATTTGCTAAATATTGAAATATGCAAAAAGTTCAAAAAGTGCACACTTTCTTTTGGAACTATAAAGTGTAAGTATGTGTGTATGTCCATCGCGATATTTTGTTGTTATGTATAATTTGCAACTGCTTTTATCTTTATAGTCTAATGCAATATACTCTGTCCATCCTAAAAACAAAATGGACCCATCTCGATTTTACCGAAATTGCAGATGCTCAAAACACGTTATGGTCAATCGTAGATTTGTGTCTAAAAGTAAAATTAAACGATAAAGTAAAGAGGCCCCTAATACTACTAGTAAAGTTGCCAATATCGCAATCTGTCTCGCATCGACCATTCAGAATGAGCCATTATTTTTACATAGTTAAATCGGTCCCGGTGGCCGAGTGGTTAGAGCGTCTGCCTCGGGAGTGAGAGGTCGTGGGTTCGATCCCTGGCCGAGAAATAGTCGTAATAAAAATGGTAATGGTATAGTTCCCTTGCTTGTCGCTCAGCATATAAGGGTTCACTCTCTTACACATCGGCTTACATTACATAATTTAGTGTGGAATGAACTAACCCTGGATATGGATAAGGGTTGTTCCAGTATACTTGTTGTCAGGATAATGTGACTTGGTGCGGTATCATGCCACATGTCTACGGCGTGATACTGCATTGTGGTAGCACTATATCTGTCTCAAGTAGACATCGTCTCCAAATGACTGAAATACTGTTGATGGGACGTTAAACCAACCAAAAAAACATAATATTTAATAGAAGCTAAAGCTTCATTTGGTCCATAAACTTCATTAAAAAATATATCGGATTTGATAAGGTCGGTAAAAATATATCGGATTTGATAAGGTGTAATACATGTAAACCATACGTATACGCATTTTTATCTAAAACTTCCTTTTCAAGATTATTCAAATCATCTTTCTTTAAAAAGTGCGGGTTAACTAGCGGAAGATAAATCTGGTAAAAGGGTTATCCATGAAGAGGTTTATTCAGAGGTAGAATTCAAGATTTCGACGTGCGAAGCTTAGTTTTGTCAAACATAAAGTTACTCACCGATACCGCATGGTCAACGTGTATGTCCATGAGTTCACTTTCTCCAGTACAACAAATATAATTTAACTTTTACACAAATTCGTTAAATAACGTGTCTGCACACCACGTTTGACTTTTATTTAAAACTTTTATTATATTGAGACTCGTAAATCATAAATGTCTTACCATATGTGTGTGTGTGTGTGTGTGTGTGTGTGTGTTGTAAGATCTGACACTGATAATAAGGATGCAGGAGGCTCTTAATATAGTGCTAACCTCACCGATGAGCGCCCCCAGATCATATACCGAGCACTTGAAACAAATTAACCTGGAGGCTCAGATGCAATCAAAAGTCTGCGAGTTCGGCCTATTAGAATAATCACTATAACTGGATGAATGTCGAGTACAAGCCTGATGCATGTTCACCGAGACAAGGCTATCCATGCCAAGTACGTTGTTGACATGTTTACTCACGGGCAGCAATCAAGCAATGTTCGACATGCACATCATTGTTGTCGCTAATCATATATAAGGGTACTATCCTAATGCATTACCTCGAACTGAAGAGCATTCATTAATTGTTAACTGCCTTGAAACTGAGGGTTGTGGGTTCAAACCCCAGTAGGGTCATTTCTTTTATTTCTGTGTTTCACTTTATAGCTATGTATAGCCGAAATTCAGCTATTATCAACTCACTGTGGCAGGGAGATCTGTGTGAGATCTCCTGCGTGGAGATTGCGGTCACCCAGATCATGTATAGACTATATAAACATATAATAACACGATAAACAAGATGTGCGGCATTGATTGGGATTGGAGCAGGGACTCTCTATATATATATCATGATATATATTATTATATAACCAATGTTATATAGAGTCATAAAAAATGTAAAACGGTTATATGATGCACGGTTATATGAGATGCACGTACGAATCATTTTCTGTGAAGCATTTCATCCTAGGTAGTCAAAATAAGCATAGATAACTCGATGTTATTTATAGCGTCATCCACCGCAAATGCATATTTCAGTGAAATAGACCATATACGGCCCAAGAAGTGCACTCTGCACATAGACCTCCTGTGTCCATACGTAACCACTATATGTCATTGGTAACCAGTGGTTACTTCTATTTTTCTTTGGTTACTTAATTTTAATAAGTTTTGTGGGAGAAAGAAAGGGATATATTAAATGAGAATAAATTAAATGAGATTGTAAGAAAGGGAAAAAATGAATACAAATTAAATGAGATCGTCAGAATGGGAAAAAAATAAATTTCCTAAACACCTATATTTTTAGTAATTTATTATCTTAATGGGATTACACACCTATTTTAAATCAAAAGTAAATTTAAGATGTGTGCATGAGATTGTCAGAAAGGATGATATTAAGTGAGTTATATTGTAAGAATGGGGAAAAAATGAATTATCTAAACACCTTTAATTTTAAACATTGTTAAAAGTTTATTTAAAGAGCTACCGGTAATCTTAATAAGATCACACACTTATTTCAAATAATAATAAAGGTTTGTGCATGAATTATAATTGTGTATTTGATATAGCCTGGTTGGAAAAAAATGTACACTTAGTGCACATTAATTGGGGACATGCATATCTATCTCAAACAAAAATTTTTTAATAGAATAACTTTATATTTCTCAAAGAAATTGTAATTGAGTCAGGATACTTAATAAACATTTCGTAAAAACGAAGTATGTTTCAGCGCTAGTTGTCATCGGTGCGTAACCTTTTTCGGCACTGTATTACGTCATCATCTCTAAGTAGGTCAAAAGTGAGGTTGGACAGTTACGCCGAAAAAAATGGATTACATCTAGATCTAAAGTTCGAATTTGTGAAAAAAAGTATCAGCCTTTCCGTTTATTCATCTAGTGAATTAATATCGTCCGGTTAATTAGATGGACATTTGGCTTTGTCGGCTATTTTCCGGAAAAAAAACCACGAACTGGAAGTAGATATGCAAAACATTGCTGGAGCCCTGCCATTACACGCCATACTATTCGTAGCGTAAGAGTACACAGGAACCAGTATTTGACACTGGCGGGAAGTAGTTCGCAATGCGGTTATGCGAAAGAGAAACAAGACTTCTTATTTACGATTATTTCGTCATTTCGAAGAAAGAGTGACAGGTGAGCGCTCTTTATTCCTAAAATTAAGAATATTAAATGTACATTTATGCATAATTTGTCAACAGACATTTGTTTACTGTATTTTTTGTACGGAATTCTATTTGGCAATGTAAGGAATTATTTCGAGTCAATACTAAATGGCCTAATTAATTTCATTGGGACCTTATTTTCAGGAATTCGGAAAACAAAGGAAACATTTAAAAGAATTCTCTCTTTAATTTCCTATATGGTGAAATATGTCCTGGTATGGGTCAGATAAGTGGAATTTTTCATGATTGTAACAAACTTTGAGCATATCAAAAGTAAATCAAAGGTCTGAAGGCACCGGAGTTGTGTGTGTCTCATGTGTGAGAGTTTTACTGGCTGCTGTTTATGTTCAAAGCTCTCAAGGCACTGATAGTCAGTCGCCAGAATTTACAAGAAATTCTAACCCAGAGGTGTAAAATTCCAAAAACTATCACCTGCCCTGCCTAGCCATTTCTAACTTTGCAGAGATAGTAAAATCAAACGCCTTTAGAAAACCTAGTCCTATACATAATATGCCGTCCCGTTGTGATATTTTCTTTCTGTGGCAATGTGATGTATCTAATATTAACATTCCTTGTTGAAATCAGGGTGGAATGTTTAAACAGTTATAAACTCAATGATAAGAAATGACTGCACCAAAACTACCTTGAGTAGACGAAACAAACATTTCTAATACCATAGAAACAACTAACTTATGGTGACTGTGTTTTAAAGCCAAATTCAATGAATAATTAGCACAGGTAATCGCTTTAAATATCTAACCCATTTCCATGTATACATGTTGACATCATATTAATAGCTGATAAATCCATTTTCAAAGTATGGTAGATAGTGAATCCATTTTTATTTTTAAACAAAATTTTAAAGGAAAGTACCAGAAATGGGGAAGAGTGATTCCTGTGACTGATGACTTTGTCATTGTCATTTAGATAATTTCTGTGTTTGTTATTGTATTGAAACATTCACATATCACAAAATTATAAGCATGGTTGGTATATACTTGATAATTCTTGATTAAAATTTTTGCCTGTTCCGATCCATTAAATTTATTTACCGTATACACTGCCAGATATTTAGGTTTATAGAGGGGTGGCCTTATATGATGATAACAGTTTTTCAGTATCTTTTTTAGAAGTGAATTAACCGTATACATCTCAGAAAATGGATATACTAATAACACCAATTAGTATATAATATGCCATAAAGTCTATAGAAACCATATAAACAATACCAGGTTATTGCTTTTGTTCTTATTAGTTATCTTTCTGGTATATTTATGATAAAATGATCGTGAGAAACTAAAACAACTTGATGGAAGCCATTTATGATATAAACAAAGAAGTTAATTTTACGGGACATAAGATGCACAGGAGAATCTTAACAGGTGGCAATTGTTACGTAATGTCTGTTAGTTGAGAGAATTTTGACAGGTGGCATTGATCGCCTGTGTTACTTAGAATGCGGGGGACACGGTTGAGTAATGCCATGTTAATAATGCCATTTGGAATTCACCTTTAACCCCATGTAGATAAAACTGTTCACCATATGATTAGCCTCGTGGATGTACTGATAGCTTTCAGTCTGCCTAAATTCCAGGCGGCACAAATTTCAAAACAATGTTTTGCCATATACAATGCGATAAGTGATTTTTTTTTTTTTTTTTTTTCAAATAAGTTACCCTGAAAATTAAGATGTGCCTTATATGTTGCTGCGCCTAATATACTCGTGTGTATGGTACCCATAGTGATGGTGTCTTCTAGAGTGAAGAGTAAATGCATTTCAGCGTAATGTTGTACAAAATTGAGCAGATTTGGATTTTTAGAATTGGATTAAATCATATGAGTGATAATTATAACTGAAGTTATTTAAGTTGCACATTTTTGATTTTGCTATGTGTTTTTGAGGCTTTTTGATATGACGTTGCTTTGCTACAGAAAGAAAATATCACAAAGCTACAGAAAATTCATAGGACTACCTTTAAAAACCAAAACAATGCGCCATTTAAGCCTATGACAGAACTTCGCATACTCTTAACCACAGCTTCGCCTAGCATTCATTGTGATTTGTGTTGTTATAACTGCATCCCCACAATTCACTATCTTTTTTCCTTTTTGGAAAATGAAAGTGAAACTTCACTCTTATCAATTATGTTTATCTCAAAATTGCATTGTGTGGTCAGTTTTTCTTTAATTGGTCGCATGACTTAAATACTTTAGGGGTGGAGCGAAAATGGCTAATTAATTTTATGTACAGATCATAGTTTCGCTCTCACCCCTTGATTTGATTAGTTGCCAGTTAACAAGTAGATCAGACTATTACACTATTAGATAATTTATTCAATCTCTCCTATTCACGATATATATAATATAGGTAGGTAAGTCCGTCTAATGTATATATGTGATAATAATTAAGGTTTGAATTATGGATTCTTTTTTTCAAACCTTCTGCTGATTTTTTGAAAAAGGGGGTGAAATTTGTGCTTTTTTGAATTTTTGTACCCTCTCTATAGATAAGAGATTTGTTACTCTCCAAACTTGGGGGTACTGAGGACCAATTTGGAGGTAGAATACTCCCATATGGGAGTATTTGGGAACACTGTTAATTGAATTTATGAATTGTGTGTGTTCTGACCAAAGGAGGTAAGAAACAGAGAAGAAAAGGAACATACTTTAAAAGAAAGAAAAATACTTTTTGATTTTTAAACTGATGCGATTGTTTAAATGTGATATGAAGAAGATCTGACTTGACTATTTAAGTTTACCATCGCTTCAACAGTATTTCAGTCATATAGCAACGTCCAGCTTGACCTGCCTATGAAAAGGAAAAGCTGAACTTTAATTTTTTACAACTTTATACTGGAAAGGTGCATCAACATCCTCATCATCATTGTTATAACATTGTTGTTATTATTATCATTGTTGTTATATCGTTGTTGTTGTCATCATCTTTGTTGTTATATCATTGTTGTTGTCATCATCACTATCACAGTAGTGGAAATAGGGTTTGTTTTTGTGTGAAATATCACAGAATAATACACGGTGTTAAGCTCAGATGTGCAGTAATTACAAAGCATCTGATTACAGCACCTTGCATTGTTCTGAAATATATCATGCAAAACTAAACCCTATTTCCATTCGAACTTGTACAGACTAGACTGCAAAGTTTTAAAAGGGATACAAATGTGTCAGTGTATTTTATTACACTTTTGTATGACTGACTTTAGGAGTCCTTTAACCTCTCTACTTCTGCTTATCATATACATCATTTCTGATGATGATGACGATGATTTCATTCTCAATTTGTGTTTAGTGTTTACAAATATAAAAAATCAAGTTTCCATGATTTGTTGTTACTTTTATTAAATATGTAGATCCAATAAGATGTGACAAATCTGGATAACTGTAAAAAAAAAAGGCTTAACAGAGGAGGAAGAAGCATCATCTGTACCGTGTATATGTCAGGAAGTAATACACTTCTCCACAGAAGTATCATCTGTACCGTGTATATGTCAGGCAGGGCCTTTTTACCCTTCTAAACTGTAGCCGGTAAAGGGCTGCTTCCCCAAGCCAAATAACCACCTTTTCCCCCCAAAAATAGTCCTCAAATTCCCCACTCTTAAATAAAATTCCCCATTAAGGAGGTAGCTGATCATTGAGAAACCTAGAGAACAATATTGTGATGCTAATTTAACTCTGTTTAACTCTATTGATTCTTAAACAAAATATTTGATTAGTCTTTATATTTAGTTTCTAGTATGTCTTGCTGTGCCAAGACCAGTTTATGCTTATATTTATGAATATGGTAAAAAGAATCCCTTGATAAGTTGTAAACAAGTGGCTTGCTATTTTCCCCATAAAAAGGGCCGGTAAAGGGCTGCTTCCCCAAGCCAAATAACCACCTTTTCCCCCAAAAAATAGTCCTCAAATTCCCCACTCTTAAATAAAATTCCCCATTAAGGAGGTAGCTGATCATTGAGAAACCTAGAGAACAATATTATGACGCTAATTTAACTCTGTTTAACTCTATTGATTCTTAAACAAAATATTTGATTAGTCTTTATATTTAGTTTCTAGTATGTCTTGCTGTGCCAAGACCAGTTTATGCTTATATTTATGAATATGGTAAAAAGAATCCCTTGATAAGTTGTAAACAAGTGGCTTGCTATTTTCCCCATAAAAAGGGCTAGGGCGCTTTCCCCAAAATTGGAAAAAAAGGCCCTGTCAGGAAGTAATACACTTCTCCACAGAAGTATCATCTTACCATAATACACTCCTACACAGAAGTATCATCTGTACCTGTATATGTCAGGAAGTAATACACTCCTACACAGAAGTATCATCTGTACCTGTATATGTCAGGAAGTAATACACTCCTACACAGAAGTATCAGCTGTACCGTGTATATGTCAGGAAGTAATACACTCCTACACAGAAGCATCATCTGTACCGTGTACATGTCAGGAAGTAATACACTCCTACACAGAAGTATCATCTGTACCGTGTATATGTCAGGAAGTAATACACTCCTACACAGAAGTATCATCTGTACCGTGTATATGTCAGGAAGTAATACACTCCTACACAGAAGTATCATCTGTACCGTGTATATGTCAGGAAGTAATACACTCCTACACAGAAGTATCATCTGTACCGTGTATATGTCAGGAAGTAATACACTCCTACACAGAAGTATCATCTGTACCGTGTATATGTCAGGAAGTAATACACTCCTACACAGAAGTATCATCTGTACCGTGTATATGTCAGGAAGTAATACACTCCTACACAGAAGTATCATCTGTACCGTGTATATGTCAGGAAGTAATACACTCCTACACAGAAGTATCATCTGTACCGTGTATATGTCAGGAAGTAATACACTCCTACACAGAAGTATCATCTGTACCGTGTATATGTCAGGAAGTAATACACTCCTACACAGAAGCATCATCTGTACCGTGTATATGTCAGGAAGTAATACACTCCTACACAGAAGCATCATCTGTACCGTGTATATGTCAGGAAGTAATACACTCCAACACAGAAGTATCATCTGTACCGTGTATATGTCTGGAAGTAATACATTCCAACACAGAAGTATCATCTGTACCGTGTATATGTCAGGAAGTAATACACTCCTCCACAGAAGTATCATCTGTACCGTGTATATGTCTGGAAGTAATACACTCCTACACAGAAGTATCATCTGTACCGTGTATATGTCAGGAAGTAATACACTCCTCCACAGAAGTATCATCTGTACCGTGTATATGTCAGGAAGTAATACACTCCTACACAGAAGTATCAGCTGTACCGTGTATATGTCAGAAAGTAATACATTCCTTCACATTCATTTGTTTATATAGCATTATGCCATATTTTGTTGATTGTGAAAGGAACAGAACTATATTAGCTATGTCTTTCATTCTAATCCTAAATGTAAGGCAAAAACAAATTAAAGGTTAGTTTCTCAGGCACTTTTTTTTTTCAAAACAAATGAGGGAGGGCGAAATTTTTTTATTTCTCCCAATCCAATTTTTTTTTATTCTATATTTCTCTCAAGTTCCTTAATCTTGAAGTCCAAATGGACACTGCCTAACACGTATTGGAAAATACATTCTTGACCGGTCAATGAACTGTATTTGATTAGGTTGCTACAACCTCGACTCAGATATTTCCTTGATAATTCTTTCATTTTTAACTTATTTTCAGTGGAAGGCATCTCTGCAATTTTCAATTTGTTTTTAACAGCTTGCTCTATAATGCAGCAGGGGCTTCCGTGGCCAAGAGGGTAAAGTCGCTGACTTTAACACTCACTTAGTCCCTCACCGCGTGGGTATGAATCCCGGCAGGGTCATTGGGATTTTCATGTTAGGAAGCCTTCCAGCTGGCTTTGGTAGGTCGGTGGTTCTACCCGGATGTCTCCGTGCATTCGGGGTCTTCCTCCACCTGTAATTAGCTGGACGTCGCAATATGACTGAAATACTGTCGAGACGAGGGTAAACTCAAATAGTCAAGTCTGTAATGCAGCAAAGAAGTATTGCATTAAGTTGCGTTAAGTTAACCTCTTACCTCATATGACATCATTTTCTGTTTATAACTCAATTTTTTTTAGATCTTTCAAAAGATGGTTTCTTTTGTGTGTGTGTTTTTTAATTTTTTAATAGTTTTCAAATATAAAAGGGTGAGTCAAAATGCATCTCAGTTAATGATTTAAATATAATTCTACATCAAACAGCAGTCTGTAATATGAATCTCTTTTTTTATTGGAAGAATCATAATGAAAATACAAACATTTATGTAGAGAGGCTTCCTTGAGCAATTGACAATGTAAAGTTCCAAACTATTAAACATTTAAATTGAGATGCTCTTGAGGTGTGCCTGGTACTCGGCAGTATAGCATGTACAGGTAAACAGTAGGTCATTAAAAACTAATGCAGCTGTGCCTGAGAAACTAACCTTGAACTTTTTGCCTAATGTATTTGTATTCATATGTATTTGAAACTTTATTGAATAAATATGTTTAAACCAAGAGTTGTATATTATTTAGTATTTATATTTCAGATGCTATAAAATCAAGTAATGGCTCAGAGACCAAGACGAAGAGGGGGGGAGGATATAACCATGGCAACTGGGGTCAGAGAGGTCCCAGGGGACTATCAGACATGCAGGTTGATCAGTTCAGCAGATGCCAGATGCTGGGACTACCTTTTCCTCCAGAGCGTAAGTAACACTCACCCTGAGGAGTTATCCCATTTCCCTCCATTGTGCTTCTTTACAAAATGGCACCTTACTAAGGTTTAAACAGTCCAGAATGCCTCTTGTTTTCTTGTAAGGTACCTAATACGTTATTTTGGTATGTACTGGCAAAGGTCAAAGATTGTTCAATTTTGAAAGAATATAGCTGATTAGTCTAGATCAACCATCCCCGGTGGCCGAGTGGTTAGAGCGTCCACCTCGGAAGCAGGAGATCGTGGGTTCGATCTCCTCCTGTGACATACCAAAGTTGTAAAAAGTATAGTAAAGTATCCCCTTAATTTAATTTATATTTCATATCACATATTAAAGGTTGGTTAATTGATCCGTCGGTCAGTGATTGGTCAGTCAAATCCAGTCCAACATACTATTTGAGTTTACAGTTGCTTCGACAGTATTTCAGTCATATAGCGACTTCCAGCTAATTACAGGTGGAGGAAGACCCCGGATGCAAGGAGGCATCTGGGTAGAACCACAACCTATGGCAAGCCAGCTGGAAGGCTTCCTCACATGAAAATCCGAATGACCCTGCCGGGATTCGAACCCACATGCGGTGAGGGGCTGAGTGAGTACCAACATATTGAGTTCTGAGCATGCTGAATATACCACTTAACAGGGGTTTTCTTAAGTGGACGCCCACTTGCCCGTGCCGGGTTAAAATCACTGCGGGCAAGTGATTTTTCAAAGAAGAAAGCCCGGCGGGCAAGTTTATTTATGTAAATGAAATCTTTCAGTTTTTTATTTCTATAGTATATCAGGGGTAAAATGCTTGCAAATTGTGTTTGATACATTTTAACTAAAATTCACCTTAATATTACACATATTTAGTTTTAAACATTAACAAACACCAACTAACTGTAAAGATAGGACAACCTGATTTCACTGGGGGCTAGTAGATGTTCAAAGTAACTTGCCCCCTGGACAAGCGAAAGTCAAATTCTTAAGTAAACCCCTGGTCACTATGACTACTAAATACTTCTACACTCATTTTCAAGTCTATGACATGGTAAACATTGTACAATGCCTCAAAAATGAGCTCTATACTCAGGATTTAGTTAAATTCACTGGACAGAAAAAAGTATATGTTACAAGGTATACATAAATGAGAAATAATACTGGAAATTATTATCTTATATCTTGACTTTATTTTTGTTTTCTTTTTTCTAAACAGCCATTGGTGTTTGCCAATTCATAAAGTTCCTGAAAGAGAATGGTGCAGCAAAGTTACAGAGGAGACAGTACAATGAGGCTCTCTCGGATTATTCCAGTGCACTTATTGCAGTCGGGATTTTCCCCGATTTTCCGGCTATTATGGAGGATCATCACAAGTTGCTATGCAACCGGTCCCTTGTATTTCTCAAATTACGGAAATTCAAGGAAGCTGAGCAAGATGCGAATATATCCATTGATCTATGTCCCACCTTTGTCAAGGTTTGTAGTCATAATACTATGATGGGTTTGAAATCTCAGTCAGTTTTAAAAAAAAGTACTATCCCTTTAACCCATTACATCATATAACTGACATATTTTGATGCTTTAGCAAACAGAGTAAATGTTGATCAGGGTTTTCACTGTTTAATCACACTGTATGGTAATTCAGCTTCTACACAGTCTGCAGGGCAAAGAAAACCCCATTATTAACTAGGTTTTCAACGAAAATCTTGGTTATTAGAATGGGTTACATCATCTGGTGGGTTGACAGGCGGGCATCAAACATTTTATTTCTGTGAAATATCTTCTGTTAGAATAGAGATACAGTTTTCATACTTAGTAGGTAGATACCTTATGAGAAGAGAAAGATTGGGATTGATTTTCAGGTCAATAGGGTCAAGGTCACTGTCTTGCTTGCCTAGGGCAACACTTAAAAACCTGGTTTTGCATCATTTGACAGGGTATCTTGTTTTATATGCCATTTGAATTTCAGTAAAATTGAAGAAAAAAAAATTGAGAGAGGTATTTCTTACCTTATCAGGTTTTCAGAGAATTTACATGGTACAGATTTATCTCCCTTGACTGGTGTCCCACATATAAGTGTAGTTCCAGGACTGGTTGGTACAATGTTAGGATAATTGGACATGATATTGGCATCATGCACTTTGTGCTACGAAGATGCAACACTGTCTACAGATAAAATCATGTAGATAAATTTCCCAAAATGACTGAAGTAGTGGATGTGTAAAATTTGTGAAATTATTATGCCGCCTGGGCAAGTAGATTTTTTTTGGCCCCTGAAGTTGCTAAAACCAAACAAAATCTAGTTTCTGGTTCTGATATTTCCACTTGTAGATATGGGGATCTAGAATGGCAATCCACAATTAAGGTAATCCATCCATCATTAAATTGTGATCATGGTCCATCAAATGATTATGGGAATTTATAGTAAATGCAAGCCTTTACAGACTCTGCGCAAAAGAGCTTTTAACTCCAAGTCATTGTATGTTTGCATCTGCACTGTAGTCTTTTCAAACATTTGAAGGACCATGATTATAATTCAATGATGGATGGATTACCTTAATGTAGCATGGTCAAGTTTGAGCTTGACTCAAAATAATTTATGTATGTAAATTGCGTTTTAACAAATGTACGTGCTTGTCATTCGTATCTGTTTTGTTAGTATTCTTGTCCCTTTGTTTCATGACACGTTGTGTTAAAGGTCTCGTGCTCAGTGTTACGTATAGTCCCGTGGTGAGAGAAAAAAACATGAGTGCGTGAGTGAAAACAAGTTATGATTTGAATGAATGATTTTCTATTTATTTGGTCAGCCCAGCCCTTTTCTTACCATAACAAGATTTGGCGCGAATAATTTTACTTATATAACATTTCCTTCTAACATTTATTTTATCGTATTCGGATCGCCGAGCGGGACGCTAGTTCCATCGGAAACTGCTTTATTGGTCATCAATATAAGAGATTAACTTTGTATTGTTATCCCCCGCCGATGAAATCGGGAGGGGGATATTGTTTTGGCGTTGTCCGTCCGTGCGTCCGTCCGTCTCTCCGTCCGTCCGTCCGTCCGTCCGTCCGAATTTTGTCCGGAGCATAACTCCAAAAGTATTCAAGCTATTGCTTTGAAACTTCACAGGTGGACAGATCTCATTGAGGAGAAGTGCAGTGCACAAGAACCATAACACTCATTAGCCTAATTTTGGAGTTATTGCCCTTTGTTATTTTTCTTACTTGATTTTTGTCCGGAGCATTACTCCAAAAGTATTCAAGCTATTGCATTGAAACTTCACAGGTGGACAGATCTCATTGAGGAGAAGTGCAGTGCACAAGAACCATAACTCTCCTTATCCGAATTTTGGAGTTATTGCCCTTTGTTATTTTTCATACTTGATTTTTGTCCGGAGCATAACTCCAAAAGTATTCAAGCTATTGCTTTGAAACTTCACAGGTGGACAGATCTCATTGAGGAGAAGTGCAGTGCACAAGAACCATAACTCTCCTTATCCTAATTTTGGAGTTATTGCCCTTTGTTATTTTTCATACTTGATTTTTGTCCGGAGCATACCTCCAAAAGTATTCAAGCTATTGCTTTGAAACTTCACAGGTGGACAGATCTCATTGAGGAGAAGTGCAGTGCACAAGAACCATAACTCTCCTTAGCCTAATTTTGGAGTTATTGCCCTTTGTTATTTTTTCATACTTGATTTTTGTCCGGAGCATATCTCCAAAAGTATTCAAGCTATTGCTTTGAAACTTCACAGGTGGACAGATCTCATTGAGGAGAAGTGCAGTGCACAAGAACCATAACTTTCCTTAGCCGAATTTTGGAGTTATTGCCCTTTGTTATTTTTCATACTTGATTTTGTCTCCTAACCATGAAACAGCTCCCATTCATGAACTAAATATATTCGGCGGGGGATTTCGTGTCTGTGACACAGCCTTGTTTGTTTGTTCATTTAGAATTGTCCTTACCTTTGGACATTGCATTTATATCTATTCTTTGGCAGTAGACGCGTCTGGTAAGACTTTTATACAATATCATTGCTAAATATGTTTAATTTGAGTTACTCGCTTGGTATGCGCTTAATTGTAATTATATCGTAATTGTGAACTGTTTAATATGTCCATTAGTTTTATTTGTATTATAATATTTGTCATTTATGTTCTAGGTTTTTATTATGTGTGCACTACATTGGTGCATCCAATAAATGGACGACATCTAACTATGGATTGTTGTTTGTGAATCCCGACTACATTAAGACCAAGGAGATATAGCCTATTGCCCTTCTCTTTTCAGGGGTTCTGGCGAGGTTTTCAAGCGGTGAAGGGCGGTCAAGATTGCTTTGTTAACTCTGCACGCTACATTATCCCTGGTCTAAAGCATTCCATCTCGAATGGGGACCAACAAGATATTGTTGACTTCTTGACAGAGTACTGCATACTGGTTCCCAGCCTTCCAGACACAGGTGAGTAATTTTTATCTCACCTGAGCACAACTCTAAAAGTGAACTATTATGGTCACCCTCTGTCCGTCTTTCAACAATTTGCTTTAAAGGATATCTTTTCAGGGATGTTCCTTTGGTGGATTGGGGTTGACTGAAATACTCTCAGTGGGACGTTAATCCCAACAAACAAACAAATAACTTGGTAGTTATGTTTACCTCAATGTCCCTAGCTCAAAGATCAAGGTCATACTTATAGGGTGAAGGTCATTTGCTTGTTTGAGCTGTAACTTAGACATGGATTGCAGGATTTTCATATAATTTTGGCAGTTATGTTTACTTCAATGATGTGGAAGGTCGTGCGCAGTGTTGGTTTCCTATCTCAAAGGTCAATGTCACACTTACAGGTCACAGGCCATTTGCATGTCCAGGCTGTAACCTAGACATGAATCTCAAGATTTTCAAATTAGTTGCCACAATGTCCTCACCATGTATGTGCGTTAGTGCATCAAGTTGTCTGGATTTGCTTGTCACATGGAATTTGGCGGCATTGTTTGCTCAGATGAGATGAAGTGTCACGCACAAGATTCGTGTCCCGTACTCTAAGGTACTGAGGTCAAAGGTCATGGTGCTGGATTTGCTTTTCTGGTCTCAAACTTGAACATGGATTGCAGGATTTTCAAGTAACTTGGCAGTAATGTTGCCTAAATGAGACAAAGTGTTGCACACAAAAGTTGGGTCAATAGTTCCAAGGTCAAGGTCACATTTAGAGGTGAAGGTCATGACACTGGATTTGCTTGTCTGGGCTGAAGTTTTTCTCTGGATCACAGGATTCTGAAATTATTGCCTCAATGAGTTGCTATGTTGCACTAAGAGAGTTGGGTCCCTAGCTCCATGGTCAAAGTCACACAGAGATGAAAGTCCCTTGTGCTGTAAAATATATGAGAATAACCCTGGGGAATCTTCTCATAGGATTTTAGTGTAAACACTCACCATGCATGTGTGTAGCAGTGTGTTTAAGCTATTTATCAGATATTTAGAGTTGCTGCAGCAGGCAACACAAGTGTATACATCACATTGAATTTGCTAATGCTACCTGAAAGAAGTATTTGCAACCCACAAAAAAATTAATGTTGAATCCTGTTTAACTTCATGCTTTGAATTGTTTTGATACAGATATTTATTCATAATAAAAGGCATAATGGTAGTCATTATAATGGTATAATGATATGCACAAAGCTTGTTTTAATTAGATTATATTCAAATAAATGTTATTCATTAAAAGTTAATCTTTTTTCTCTAAAAATAGACGATAGTTTCTACATAGCAACTCTGTCTCAGTTGTCAATTAAACTGAAAATTGGTAGGATTTAAATGATGTTTATTTTTACACAGAGAACACTATGATTATACTGGACAATTGCCCCGTTCCTTCTCCTGACGATGATGTCTGGATCAAGGTACTGAGAAGACTGGCAGCCAACAACAACTGGTCCATTGTAAAGATGCTCATGATTGGAGGCACCAGGTAAAACCACCGGGGGGCTGACATGTAGTCTAGAGTTTAATTATCACTTTATTTCATATACAGTGGAACCTCACTATTAATTTGAAATTTGGCCTTAATAGCAAGGTTTCACAAAGTCAAAATAATAGCAAGGTTTCACAAAGTCAAAATAATAGCAAGGTTTCACAAAGTCAAAAGGGATAATGTCCCTTTGACACATCAACCCTACACTTGTGTGTTATGTGTATGTGTGTTATGTGAGTTTTGTGTAATCAATTGATTATTCAAATAACTCATTAACCCTTTCCTTCATAGAGGAAACCATGAAAAGACCTATGCGAACAACATAAAACCAGATCAGCCTTCGAGTAACTCGCAGGCTGATCAGGTTTTATGCTGTTCGCTGCTCCTCAGTGGTCTGGAAATGAGGATTTTGTAATTAAATTTGGTAAGGTTTAACTGTGGTTTTCTGCAGATCAGGCTTTATGTGGTACCTATTGAGTGCGTCAAAATGAGTCTATATGAGGGAAAGGGTTAAATAAGCCATTTTAATATTTTTTTATCTTTATTTAAATACAACAAAAGAAATATAAAATAAATACAATTTAAAAAATACAAATGTAGAAAACATCTGAATACAATTTCACTTTCTGAAGCTTGAGTTTTGTTTTTATAAGTTTTGTTTTTTTAAATTGTTAAAAAGAAAATCTAAAAGAATAATTGCATCTATATCGGAAGTCATTTAGGCATAGACTCCGAAGAAAAATCATATTGTTTAAAATAAAACTTATGATCAAGGTTGCTGTTAATGATAATGAATATTGATTCATGTTTTATACCTGAGTCTTTCCATTGCCAAACTGTTTAGCTAGAACACGAAGAGATTTACCGTGGCTATCATTAATCAATGAAATTTTGTCTTTGAGAGAAAATTCTTTACATTTGAACGTAAGAAATGCAAAATGAATTCTGAATGCATTTCATGAAGTGCACATTATTTATCATCGTTTTTTTCTCACGTTTAATATGAATATTTACTAATTAGCTATAAAGTTTGCAAAACAAACGTGCCGACTATTAATTACCCATAATCATCAATTCATATGTCCCTAATACTTTAATTATAGTATTAATTACCATCAGTTTGATTTCGATGTTGATAATGTTGATGCATCGAAAACATAGCGTTATCAAACGCCTTTTGCTAAATTTATTGGACAAAAAGATACAAACATCATACACATCGCTTTTGATAAAGGGATCCATTAACGTCCCATTTTTCGAAACAAACTGACACCTGGACCTGTTGTCAGTTTGTTCCTTGTGTACTGCTATCAAAACTAAAGAAAGTGTCAAAATATCGGGCGCATGAAACACACAGACTGGTTTGCAAAATACTGAGACTGGTTAACATTACTTATGACGGTATTTCATGTTACCAGTCAGATAAAAAATCGAAAGTGTTATCGCCCTTGGACAGGTGCCAGCTTTAGCTAGGTTCATTTTGCACTGTAAACACCGATCGGGACCAAAAATGGTGCCCGCATTTCGCAATAGCCAGGTGCCCGCATTATTGAGTTTTGCAGCCAAATAAACATAAAGCAAAGCGATCCGGACCGCGAATTTTGCCCGTAATTAGAAGTTGCATGTATTATTGAGGTGCCCGCTAAGTGAGTTTCTACTGTACTCATTTTAAGGCTTTAGCTAAAAGAGAAGACCCAGATCAGACTGGCTCCTGCTCAGATTAGGGTATCCTCAGTTTACTCATTCAATTCTACAAAATCTGTACAGTTAAAAAAGATAAAGGTCTGGAAATATGTTTCTAATACATTTCTAATATTCCTTAAGTCTTCAATTTGTACATGAATATTCATGAGGTATTGTATGAGCAAACAGGAAGTCGAGGTATACTCTGATTGCCGTTTCAGTAGATATGTCCATATAAGGTAATGGATCAAAATTGAAACAGCACAACAAACAAAATGTTTAGATTTATGTATGGCTGAAAGTCTTCAGTGTGAAGAGGTGGGTCATTTATAAATATCGGAAAAAGGAAATGACAATGTGCAGTTAAATGGTGTCTTGAAAAGTAGCGATCCAATGTCCTTTACTCAAAATCCTTAGTTTTAAGGTCAAGGTCACACTTATAACTTATAGGTCAAAGGTCATTTGTTTTTTGAAGTGTGTAATTCAAGGGTTAACCTTGAAACTATTCTAAATGCATGTAGAAATAGTATCAGATGATTCATGGTCAGCCCTGTTAATGTCCTCCCCTTTCCATGAGATTTTCTCAAGCATTTCATTCTCAAGTTTATTTGGACTCACTGATTGTGCATCAGGCCTTAAGGCAGATTTTCATTAAGGTTACTGAGAACAAAATAAATGGCGATATGCCATGTGATCTTTTTTCTCTTGTTTTATAAAATAAAAAAACTCATTCCACAAGATCTTAAAACCTGGCTCAAATTTGGACACCACTACTAAGTAGTATTACTTAAATCATTAAATAATTGCATTCCAT
Source organism: Solen grandis (assembly GCA_021229015.1). Lineage (NCBI taxonomy): Eukaryota > Metazoa > Mollusca > Bivalvia > Adapedonta > Solenidae > Solen > Solen grandis. Next base: position 33,654,469 of record CM037792.1, read on the forward strand.
TAATCTTATGTGACTTAAATATACATTACTTAAAGTACATGATTAAATCATTACCTTATTAATTTTTAATAACAATATTTGTTAAGAGATGAAATATTTGGGAATTTTTAACTGTTCCCTTGTGTTTCTAAAATTACAGAAATTCAGGGAAGCTGACAAAACCTCATGTAATAAGATGTGTGTCACAATTATTTCAGTTGGCCAAAGGATGTATTGAACTGCAAACTGGAAGAGATATCCTGTAACTGGGTCAGCGTTGGGTCCATGCTGAAGGACCTCTCAATCCCAGTCCTTCAGGAGTGGGGCATAAAACTGGCCTGTCACATGATTAATCACGGAGCCAGTGTGGACGAGATTGGGGTCAAATATGACCGTCCGACGCTGCATGTGGCTGTTGAGATCTCTCTAATGACAAGTAAGTTTGTGTCATTGTGTTATCATGGAGTGGAATTTTTTGTTTGGTGTCAAGAGTGGGACTTGCTGAAGTATATTCAGCAAAACGAGAAACCTCTTCTACTTTATAAGTGAATTGGTATTGCTGAACAAGTTTTTAAGCCCCCCCCCCATGTTACATGGCCTAGTAAACCTTTACCCAGTTTGTTGGTCATGGCTCTGGGGTCAAAATTGGCCCCGCCCCAAGGGTCACTTGATTTTACATAGACTTGTATATGATAATAGACATGTATATGAAAATCTAGAAAAATCTTCTTGTTAGAAACCACAAGGTCTGGAGTTTACTTACTTGGTGTGTAACATGGCCTAGTAGACTATCAAGTAGGTTCAAATCATGGCCCTGGGGTCAAAATTGGCCCCGCCCTTTGGGTCACTTGATTTAACAAAGACTTATTTTTGAAAAACTAGAAAAATCTTCTTGCTAGAAACCACAAGGCCTGAGTTTAGATATTTGGTGTGTAACATGGCCTAGTGAACCACTACCAAGTTTGTTCAAATCATGGCCCTGGGGTCAAAATTGACCCCGCCTTAGGGGTCACTTGATTTTATAAAGACTTGTATAAGAAAACCCTCAAAAGATCATCTTCTCAGGAACCACAAAGCCTTGAGTTAAGATGTTTACTAGTGGACCTCAACCAAGTCTATTCAACTAATGGCCCTGGTGTCAAAATTGACCCCACCCCAGGGGTCACTTGATTTTATATAGACTTTTAAGAGATATGACCTTCAAATTTTGGATGGCAGGTACAGTTTTTATGCAGAGCTTCAGATTTTTTCCAAGATTGGTGGGCCAGAGGGGCCCCTGGAGCAACAAAATGGTGGGTCATTTTCAAAAATGATGGGCCCAAGCATACAAAACTAAACACAGTTAACATTTGTGGGAAAAGAGACAACTGAAGTTACAGTTCGCCCCACCCATCAGTGCTGTCGGTGCTTTGATACATATCTCTTAAACGGGACGGGAACCAGACAAGTGACTGATGAAGTCAGCTGGAAAAAATATGATTTCACAATGAAAAATCTATCTAAATTGCACCAAAATGTAAAAAAACTCATCATTACTACTGACGTTTATTGAAATTTTGCAGACATCGACGGACATTGATAAATATCCGGTAGAAACTATTTTCATTCACAGCGAGGCAAAACGAAAGTTCAGCGCATGATGTCGGCTGCACAAAAAATAACAGAAAAGAAAAAAAAATCAAAGTAATCCATACCAGTTGGTAGATTTGTTGTGTGCTGACTACTTTCAATGTTTCCCTGGTTGCTCTCTTTGTTAAAGAACTTCAAAATGTCTGTTTGTTTTCTTTTTGCCATTTTGATGATTTTCGAAGCAAATCTGACTCAGCAGAGCTAGGATCAATTGGAATATTCATTTTTTATCCACATAGTGATGAGAGCCGAATTTATCGAATGAAAATTACGTTGACAGTCTACTTTCATTTTTAGGAGTTTGTAAAATTGTCTCTCCAGGACTGGTGAAGAAATTTTCAAATATTTTCATCAAAGTAAGAAATTTTCACGAGCAAAATGGACGCGCCAGAAGGACCCATTGCCGTCGAAAGTCGTGCGCCATATTTTGAAATCACGCGACAATGGCGCGGGCGCATCGTAAATCTGAAGCTCTGTTTATGTGGAATTTATATGATCTAGCGGTACTTCTGCATGGATTATGTATTCAGTATGACTCCTAATACAATAATTGGCAGTGAAGGTAATGTTTCTCAGGTGAGCAATTCAGGGTCATCTTGGCCCTCTTGTTTTTGGGGATTTTCACTAAACTTTGTATGAAAAAGACTAGACTATTTGAGTTTACCGTTGCTTCGACAGTATTTCAGTCATATAGCGACGTCCAGCTAATTTCAGGTGGAGGAAGACCCCAAATGCAGGCAGGCATCCGGGTAGAACTGCCGACCTACCGCAAGACAGCTGGAAGGCTGTACGAAAAAAATCTTAGCAATTTCACAGAATGATGTAAAATAATCTTATTATTTTATGTTGTTGTTTTTTTCTGTACAAAAAAAAACTGTTTGTATAATGCAATAATAAGAGAAACCAATCTTTATGTTTTATGTAGAAAATAAGGTATCAGTATGCACAATGTGGAACAACATATTGTCTTTCTTCTTTCTTTTTTATTCATACAAATTGGCCACCAGACTTTAAACATGTGAGGACCCTGAGTTAGCTATAATGATAATGTGTCCTCTCTGCAGGTACAACAAACCTTCTGAAATGTGTACTGGAGCAGTACCATGGTAACCATGTTCAGTTGAATGCGCAGTGCGAAGCTGGACAAACAGCGCTTCACATCCTCGTGTTGTCAGGGGTGATAAACATTCCTGTGAGAAACAAGGTCTTGGATTTACTGCTGCAGTATGACTGTGACCCTGGGAAAACTGATAAACAGGGGAAAAAACCTGTACAGTACCTGAACCAGTTTGACCCGGCCATTGAGAAACTCCGCAAAGCAGAGAAATCAGGTGAGATTAAACTGATTTTGGTCCAGAAAAGGGAACCTGTTCCCTATAAAAAAAAAATGGCTATTCTCTCCAGCTTTCTAGACGATTTCAAATTTATGGAAAAGAACATTTGATAGCTCAGTGTTCCAAAAATGATAATTACCATATACAGTGGAACCTTGTTAAATCGAAGTCCTTGGGACCAAGCGGAAAACTTCGAAATAATGATTATTCGGATTAAAAATCCGATGGAAATTTCAGTTTGTGAGCGTGCGTGTCTGTGTTTTCATTACCAGTGCATATTGTGGAAATCGTTATGCCGTGAAGACCACCTATTAGGTGTACATATATACTATTTGCAAGTTATGAAAAGTAATGAAAATATATCATATCTACTTAGATGCTTCTGATGAACATAATCATTCTACCATGTCAAGCAATGATACATATTTTTACCGTCGATCTGGTGCTTCAGGTAGCGTCGCATGCCAGTGACGAACGCGAGGATATGAAATGTACTAAAGATCTGACACCTGGGTTTATCTGCTGGCACGTGCATATTATGCAACCTGTCAGACATCGATTAGCAATAATCAACATTTCCGGTGGGACAAACGTTGCCCAACCCAATCTCGAAAAAAGGTGTGAAAAACTTGCCTGAGCCATCACTCCAGGTGCCTCCGCAAAATAAACTTGGTTACTGACCCGGATACGATTGATAATAAAGACGAAAATTAGTTCACGAAAATTTATGAAATTTGACTTCAAAATAAAAATGTACATGAATTGCAACCTCGGGACTGGGATTTTTACTTCGAAATAGGGAAAAATCGAAATAGCGAATTCGGATTAAACATTTTATTTTTAGTTAAAATAAGAAGGGAAGAAATCGGGACCAAAAATAAACTTCGAAATGGCGAGGAATTCGGTTTAATGATTTTCGGTTTGGCGAGGTTCTACTGTACTTACATTGTTAGAATTATGTATAATACAAAATCAAGTCTGATATTTATTTGGTTTTCCCAGATTGTGGAGTTTGTAGATGTGTGTTGGCTACTCATTATGACTTTTGAGATTTAGAAATAAACACTGTAAATACTGAGCTTATTGAGAATTTGGATGGTCTGTCCTTGTATAAAATGGTCTATCCTTGTATAAAATGGTCTGTTATTGTATAAAATGGTCTGTTATTGTGTAAAATGGTCTATCCTTGTATAAAATGGTCTGTTATTGTGTAAAATGGTCTATCCTTGTATAAAAAGGTCTGTTATTGTGTAAAATGGTCTATCCTTGTATAAAATGGTCTGTTATTGTGTAAAATGGTCTATCCTTGTATAAAATGGTCTATCCTTGTATAAAATGGTCTGTTATTGTGTAAAATGGTCTATCCTTGTATAAAATGGTCTGTTATTGTGTAAAATGGTCTATCCTTGTATAAATGGCCTATCCTTGTATAAAATGGCCTATCCTTGTATAAATGGTCTGTTATTATATAAAATGGTCTATCCTTGTATAAAATGGTCTGTTATTGTATAAAATGGTCTATCCTTGTATAAAATGGTCTGTTATTGTATAAAATGGTCTATCCTTGTATAAAATGGTCTGTTTTTGTGTAAAATTGTCTATCCTTTGTATAAAATGGTCTGTTATTGTGTAAAATGGTCTAGCCTTGTATAAAATGGTCTATCCTTGTATAAAATGGTCTGTAATTGTGTAAAATGGTCTATCCTTGTATAAAATGGTCTATCCTGGTTTAAAATGGTCTTTCCTTGTATAAAATGGTCTGTTATTGTGTAAAATGGTCTATCCTTGTATAAAATGGTCTGTTATTGTATAAAATGGTCTATTTGTTATTGTTAGTGTATAATGGTCTATCCTTTGTATAAAATGGTCTATCTTGTATAAAATGGTCTGTTATTGTTAAAATGGTCTACCTTGTATAAAATGGTCTCTGTGTTTATTGTGTAAAATTGTCTTATCTGTAAATGGTCTATGTAAAAATGGTCTAGCCTTGTATAAAATGGTCTGTTATTGTGTATAATGGTCTAGCCTTGTATAAAATGGTCTGTTATTGTGTAAAATGGTCTATCCTTGTATAAAATGGTCTATCCTTGTATAAAATGGTCTGTTTTTGTGTAAAATGGTCTATCCTTGTATAAAATGGTCTAGCCTTGTATAAAATGGTCTGTTATTGTATAAATGGTCTATCCTTGTATAAAATGGTCTATCCTTGTATTAAATTGTCTGTTATGGTATAAAATGGTCTACCATTGTGTAAAATGGTTTATCATTGTTTAAAATGGTTTATAATTTTTTTAAATGGTTTATTATCATGTAAAATGGTCTAACTTTAGATAAATGGCTTATTTGAGTTGTTTATATCAAGATGGACAGAAATTTTGATCAGCAGCCTGCAAAGAAAACTTTCACCAGGTTGTGAACAGCGGCCATGCATCTGTCTACAAAGTAAAAAAAAATCAAACTCTAAATATTTGTATGTCCGTGGCAAAACTGCCTTTTGCAGAAATTTACATGCAGCATTTTGATTATGTAAGTGAATTCAGTACCATATTGCATCACATGTTCCAGCACACTCATTCTCTCTCCAAACCATAAAGAGGTTTCAAGGGAGATAACAATGTGCAGGTTCTGTTCTGTTGCAGTTGAAGACCTCAGGAAGGAGTTGGAGGTTCTAAAGTCTAAAGGTAACGAAGCCATGCGCTTAAATCGCTACCAGGAAGCTCTGAGATTCTACAAGAAGGGACTGGACATATCCCAGAAGTCAGAACAACTGTACAAGGAGGCAGCCATGTTGTACAGTAACCGTGCCAACGCTCACTTCAGACTGAATGACTACCAGTCCGCCCTGGAGAACTCTATAGCCTGTATAACATGTGACCCGTCCTGGTACAAGGTACGCTTCTCTCTGGCCTGTATATCATGTGACCCGTCCTGGTACAAGGTACGCTTCTCTCTGGCCTGTATATCATGTGACCTGTCCTGGTACAAGGTACGCTTCTCTCTGGCCTGTATATCATGTGACCCGTCCTGGTACAGTGGTGCTAACGTATCAGTTGTCAAAAAATACGATTGGAATACGATAGAAATACGGACGATATACGATATGCGATATACGATCTGCGATATGCGATGTGTATACGATTTACGATCTGCGATATACGTTGTGCGATATACGATACAGGATAAGCACGGTATAAATGGCATTTTTTACAACTGTATACAACTAGATTTTACAATAAGTTCAAAAATATGAAATAGCAACTAAGCTTTTAACAATATTTATCACAAGCCGTGTTTTCATCTGAAATAAACAGCGGAAATAAACAAAACGGGAAACAGGAAATGGGGACAAACTAAATTGCGGTTCCTCTAGAAATGTTACGGACTCTGTTGTCTCCGTCAATAACAACCTAAGCACGTGTAATGAAAAAACTGATTTTTTTCCTAATGAGGACTCATAAAAATGTATTAATTATGCTTTGTTATTATGTGTTTTGATATTAATCACATTAAAAAAAAAACAACAAAAACAAATGATACCAGTAATCACCTAATATCTAGTACGCTGTCATTTGTGCTAATTAAAACAATATCTTCGGGCATTTTTCAAACTTTGCATTTAACCCATCAAACATAAATGTTTATATAATTTATTGGATGTATCAAATATCAAAAGAACGCGAGTGAGTGTGGGAGAATAGCACCGTATCTATTTTCTTATTAGAATATTCGTATATATTACAAGTAGGTAACTGTCATAGGTATAGATTTAATATAAATATGTTTTCATATACTTTAACCAGAAGCTCGGAAAATCCGCTATTGTTTTAAAAAGCCCTAAGCCAGAAGATTTGTTGTTGGAAATTGACCTTGGTAATTAAACAATTAAATACATGTACATTAACATGGGTCGAAAAGCTATCTTTGTCGAAAAGATGGCATGAGTGAAGAGGCCGCCGTTTAACCGGATATTCGTGAGAAATGTCATACGCCGCCATGCGTATACAGTTTAATATTTTTTGTTTCGTTAATCGAGTACAAGAATAAAATAGTTGCCAAATCGGTTATATCTCATTTTGACTACACCCAGTTCATCTACTGTATAAAGTTATTTCACACCTTTCCAGACATGTTTCCAGATTGTCTAACACATGCATTGCTACATGTAAAGGATATATAACTAATTGTCTCTTATTAAGTAGGGAAATATCATCATGTGTTGGGCTTTCAATATTTTGTAATGGTATCCATGTTTTTGACCAAGTATTATTGTAAAATTATTTAAATGTAAAGTATTTAATATTTTATTAAATATTTATGATATCACATTTATATTGTGTGCATATGTATCATCCCCGCACTAATTCACTGTGTCTTCCGCATAAATATGCATTCATCTCTCCTCCTCCTCTCTCTCTCTCTCTCATCCTATATTTTGAGGTAATGGTCATTAATGTTATCATGTATGTGGTTTCGTGACACATTTTAATTTGCAGAGATTTTGATTTGTAGACACAATGGGTATCAATCGGAAGAACAAATTAAAAAAAAAAGTCTATTTAAATTCTGTGTATTTTACTCGCCGTTTTAACAATCAAAATATTTTAAAGAATACCCTATGATTCGCTCATTTGTGATATAAAAATAAGTCCATAAGTCACACACATGTGTGCCCGCACACTCCCTTACAAATGTATTTTTGATACATGTATCATCATTATCATCATCATCATCATCGTGTACATTTAAGATTTTTTTCTCTCTTCGAAATATATTCTGTGCCTCATACCTAGATTGGAAACAGTTTTATTATTATTATTATTATTCTATGAATATTGGTGTGTTTAAAATAGAATTTCAAATTATTGCTAAAAATTGTAATCTTTTAGTACCGGAAATAACATTCACTCTGTGTACATGTCAAAAGTCTTCTCCTCTGGGGGTGGTATACCGGCAGCGGCGAGACATAAAGGTGACATATCCGGTCAAAATAAACACATGCTGTGCCTGCTGATAAGAACTTATGGCACGCCTCCGGTATTGCGAAACACACTTTTTTCACTTAATTATACATAAAAGATTAGGGATATGCAAGAAAATGTTCTAACCTATTATATCTCTAGCAAACTGTAATAATATGGAAATGAGATCTTTAGCGAACTGTAGTAATATGGAAACAAGATCATTTTCTTTTAACTATTATCATGTCAGTGAACTCTGTTTATCACGGAATAAAATACATCAGTTATTTTATAACAAATCTTCCATTCCCATGTAGGTTTTATGTTTATTTTTCTATTGTTATGGCTTGCAATAATTCCTGGTTATCATATCAAATATTAAGACATAGAAGTGAAGCATATCACGAAAATGTGGTCCCGTTTTATCATTGTTTTTTTTTTTTTTTTTTTTTTCATATGAAAGAGACAGTTGTTGGATACAATTAAGTTCGGGTGTGATTCCCATGCTAATTTCGCAAAAAAAAAAAATGCTCTTCGAAATATACGTGTCCGGGGTATAGCACCGATATACTGTAAACATGTTCCTGTGTAGAACTAGTACTTAGAGCTCCGTGTTCTCAAAGCAATACCGATGCATCTTGTACACATCATATACGTATTAGGATTTACGCGATCATCGGAAAAAATGCTCCGGTTTGGATTTTCAGTCTCCACCTACCTGAATTTTGATTATCTCCATACTGATGAAAAAGGGGGAAAAAAGAAACATAATTTGCACTCATTCATCCAATTTTTTTGGAAGTGTGTGTGCGCGCGCGCGTGTGCGTAATGAAAGAGAGATAGAGAAACCTAAATAAAATAGGAAATAATTAAATAAATAAACTATATTCGTAAATTACAATTATCTTTTGTTCACGAATTCATTAAATAATAAAGAAAAATGGGCATTCGTGTAAATACAGCAGTAAAAAATGTCCCGGGAATAAATAATTACACGAAAGCAACATTTCGGACGATCTTGCATAAGTAGGTAAGTTTTAATTTGTTAGTTTTTAGACAGGTTAATAAAGCAAACATTGATCAAACATATCGATTACACATATTTTAAAATTATTCCACTTTAATACTGATATAGTCACGAAGCTGTATTAAAGGTATTTACGTCTCTGATATAGTACTTTCACACGTGCATCAAATTATATAACATCGCATGGCGTCTGCTCCTGAAAGTCACGTAGGCCATAACACATGTATAAAATAATAAAGTAAAAGAAATATAACTATTGCAATTGGTAAAATATAAAAAAAAAATGTACTGCATAGTGTGACTTAATGATCCACCTTTAATAAACTTAAGCAAATATTAAATTTAAAGACACGAACATTAATTATTTCTGAAATATCGATGGTGTCCCGTAACTTAAACTGTCCTAAACCACTGGGTGGTTCAATACGATATACGTTATGCGATTTACGATATACGATTACCGATATACGGTTGCCTTACGATGCGATGCGATACAATCCCGTTTATTATGCCTAATACGATTGAATGCGATAGAATACGATTCCATACGTTACGATGCGATTGAGTAATATATACGTTACGATACGATGCGATACGAACGATATACGCTATTTTTGACAACTGATACGTTAGCACCACTGTACAAGGTACGCTTCTCTCTGGCCTGTATATCATGTGACCCGTCCTGGTACAAGGTACGCTTCTCTCTGGCCTGTATATCATGTGACCTGTCTTGGTACAAG
>CM037792.1:33672520-33722520 GCA_021229015.1 Solen grandis
AACGAAAATTAGTGTCCCACGAAAATTAATGATTTTACAGTATGTTAGTTTGAATACATCTATAAACACTAGAAAGGACAATACTGGTATTGATGAATGATAATCTGATACCCTTTTCACTCAGTATTTGATTAATTGATACCATAAATACCATAAATACTTGTATATAATGCACATTCATGAATTGTGCACACCCCATCTCCGAAATCAAATAGAAATCAAATAGAAGTCATAAAATTGCACACTATACATGAGTGTTTATGGAAATATATGACCACAGTTTTGGTAGTCCTGTAAGTTTGTAATAATAAATTACTTACTTATTTGACATTAAAAATAAAGTAAAGATGACTTTCATTAATTATGAATAAAAATAATGACATCCTATACTACTAGAGTAGTATACTGTTAATGATGACTTATTTTGTAATATAGAAAATGGTTCAGGAAAAGCTTGATGTTTCATTTTTTTCAACAAATATCTTATTTTACATATGGGCTCTACATTTTCTTAAGAAAAATCTTTCTCTTTATGTATATACATTTATTTAAATAAATCCCCTTCCTGCACATTATTCTGTGTATGTGTATGGAGATGTATACAAGCAAACACCGGCCAATCCCTCTTATTAAATTCTAAAACAGAGGAAAGATGGATATGTTTATGTGTATAGTTTTCATTTAATTTACCTGGCTGCTACTCAGCCATCAATATGTTAAGACTGACAGGCTCAAGAAATGGACAATTTTCAAAATGATGTTATTCACATTAACAGCCCTGTCAAAAATTTACTTTTCATATTACAGTAAGGCAATGGTTATTATCATGTTATTGCATATTTGTATATTATGAGAGAGAGAGAGAGAAATTCACTGTTTGAAGGTTCAATTAGGTTTAGAAATAGAAAGTTTCGAATCCAGAGCCAGAACTTCTCGGTTACATAGAGCAACAGTTCACATAGGTCATTTTGAATACATCTGTAAATTGTAATTGACAAAATTGCATCTTTCATCTGTAGGTTATGTTCTGAACAGAGCTTAAATTGTCTTCTACTTATCTCCGCTTCTGTTTTTGGACCCTGAGGCACATTAATTTCACCACAAATATAATTTTAACCTTAAACTGTAAGAGACCCATCCTATGAAGTTCTGATTTGTGCAGTAATTAAGGTAAAGTTCCTGTAATGGTTCAGCTATGTCTTGGACCACTTAACCTCTGCCAAAATAACCAAGGTTAACTCTACTGAAACAGGAAACCTTGGTTATCTCCGTGAAAGGCCATGAGGTCTGAAATGTAGCGGAACCATGGAAAGAGTGCATGATTCTTCTCTTTATGAAGTAATCTTCATTTTGTGACATAAATATCTGAACCCCTACAATGCTGTGGACCTTAACTGCGACCAGTGTAGACCAAGATCAGCCTGCACAACTGTTCAGTATGATCATGGTCTGCACTGTTTACTATTCGGTCCATAAATTTTCATTAAATACCCCCATAAACAACTAACGTGGGCCAGTACTTTTCATTATAAAGAAAGGACAAGTCCAATTGAGAAATGTTGCATGTTAATGCTCTAAATTATCTTTGTAAAGAGTTTAGTGAAATGACCTCTCTGGAAGGCATCTCGGTACCTGCATCACGACAGGTGTCTGATTAGAGATAGTAGAGATACTTCTTGTAATTTCCAGGGATTGCTGTCTTTGAGCTTCAATATCAAAATCTTGATAGCTTTAGAGTTGCAGGAAGTTGTAGACAGATAATGTGTTACTTATAAATCAGGAATTCAGTTATATTGATTGCAGGTGTTGAATTTGAAGTTAGTATAGTACATTGTGCTTCAAACTGCAGGTCTTACACTGCAAGGTTGTTGTTTGGTACAGGTGGCCTTTAACACTTTAACACAGGTATGGTGTGGGACTATACTGATCCAATTATGTCCCGGTCTGTCAGGATTCACACATCTTGTTTGCTGATAATGAGTGTCTCCTCTGCACAATATCACAAAAAGCAGCCAGAGGTTGTAAATGGTTTGCTTCAAGGTCGTAAAACTGATGTTTGAATTATAGTGTGAGGTGTGAACTTCAGTAAAGTGGTTTTACTGCGGAGGATAGCGTTAATCAGCCTCAGAGGTAGCTGTAACTTCCCTGCTACTTGTGGTAAAGGGCCTCGCTGATAGTTAAAGTGCCAGAGCACAATGGCGTGCTGACTGGCACTGTAATAATGGCCGCCCACTGTTGTTACAGGGATACAAATCAGTGATAACATGGAGGCATGTACTTTGATGTAGACGTGTCTGTAACTTCTATCTTCTCAGCTTGTGTGCCAATAAGAGCTTGCATCGCAGTTGGAATTAAGATAAATGTGAGATTGTTGTTTGTTAACTGATACTGTGAAATTAATTTTCATGGGACGCTAATTTTCTTTGATTTCGTGGTGGGCTTTATCCACGAATATTAATCCACTTGAAAAACTTGTCTTTGATATAGACCTCACATTTTCTAGATCAAAGATCCACAAATAAATGTACCCACAAAATTCCCTTAGCTACATAATCAACGAAATTTAATGTCAATGAAAATTAATGATTTTACATACATGCTATTACTGTTGTCACTTTATCATTCAAATTTATTGTCCTTTTATCTCATGAATATTCATGATTGTAGTCCTTTTATTTCATGCATATTCATGATTATAGTCCTTTTATTTCATGAATATTCATGATTATAATCCCTTTTATCTCATGAATATTCCTGATTATAACCCTTTTTATATCATGAATATTCATGATTATAGTCCTTTTATCTCATGAATATTCATGATTGTAGTCCTTTTATTTCATGAATATTCATGATTATAGTCCCTTTTATCTCATGAATATTCCTGATTATAACCCTTTTTATATCATGAATATTCATGATTATAGCCCTTTTATATAATGAATATTCATGATTATAGTCCTTTTATCCCATTAATATTCATGTATATAGTCCTTTTAGCTCATGAATATTTATGTGAACATCTTAACCTGATGAAAATTAATTTACTGAACAATAAAAGGTATATGAAAAAAAATCAAGTTCTGCTGAGACTGTCAGTATCTGAACTACAATATTGTATGAGCTACAAACAAGACCCGAAGGCTCGAATTCCACCAACATTACTTAGTGCTAAGTAATACTTAAAGTCTTAAACTAGGTAGATACACATTCCTCCATTCCTGATTTATGAAATATTCAAGTACACGACGTAGCTGAAATTAATTATTACCTTAATAACTAACAATATTTGTTAAGAAATGAAATAGTTGGGTATTTTTATTAGAGATACGAGACTATTGAAAGTTGCCTTTAAGTATTTAAGTTTAACTTTGGGCTAAGAAATGTTGGTGGAATTCAACCCACTTTGATCTGAATCTGCTAATGTGTCAAAATTTTGTTTCTGTGTGAGATTAATTTTTTTTTTATAGGTAAAGTTGATTTCTTGATTTAGCATTACATATTGTTAATCTGGGATGAATTCTACCAACAATTCTTAGCACTAAGTAATACTTAAATACTTAAGAGTGATTTTTCATTAACCTTGTTTCTCTAATAAAAATACCCAAATATTTCGTTTCTTAACAGTTATTGTTAGTTACGGAATTTTTTTTAATTAATTAAAAAGGAATTAAGCCATTGCCGATTAATTAGGATTAAGGTCTGGGGATTTTGCCACACATTTTGTTGAGGAATATCAAGATGCATTAATCATTAAATATTGTGGATTTTAAACCTTGTTCCTTCTGCCAACTGCATGTCTACATGCGGAAGGACTTAGGAATCATACAAGACAATGTTGAAGACTGAAGCTAATAATTTCATGGAAAAACAATATTTTTATGTGAATATAAATTTTTGAATGTAAAAAAAAAAAAAAAAAAAAAAAATGGGGAAAAAAAAATTCTGTGGAAACATGGGCTGCATTCGGTTTAGGATAACGCTGACGTTACTGTTATGGAGTTGATTCCCTTTTTACATTCAATCTACTTCAATAAAACAGGGATGCAAATACTAGTGTTCGAGACTATAATGGTAACTAATGATTTATGTTCAATCAGCCATCAGAGAGCACACACCTCCTCACACACCCGAGACTCATTAAGAATGAGGAAGTCTACTTGGGTCACCTTGCACATTGCCCTGTTTTCCTTGGAGTGCTTTTTGTCTTCGTGACAGACACTTAAAAGGAAGGATTGTGATGCTGTTACAATGCCAGATGGTATCCCATGGGAGCATCACTGTCACAGAGGTGTCGGCAAGTGGGCGGATTGTAGAACTCCTGTTAATTCTTGCCGAGATCTCTGGCCAGATCATGTTTTTAACAGGGATCAGTGCTGAACTTCATGTTACGAAATTTATATTGGTTTTTGGACAAAATTAAAGACACAGATCAGGCATTGGTAGAGTTCACCATACATCACTCACCTAATTAAAGCGAACAGTCCAACCCAGGGTGACCTGATGTCTGGCGTGTCATACTGCATTGTGCTATATCTGTCTCAAGTAGACTGACTGTCTCCATGATTGGGCTAGTCTAGACAACTTTGATAGATAATTTTAGTGTTCTTTTAACCCTTTCCCTCATATTGACTCATTTTGATGCACTCAATAGGTACCACATAAAGCCTGATCTGCGGAAAACCACAGTTAAACCTTACCAAATTTAATTACAAAATCCTCATTTCCAGACCATGAAAAGCCTATGCGAACAGCATAAAACCTGATCAGCCTGCGAGTTACTCGCAGGCTGATCTGGTTTTATGCTGTTCGCATAGGCTTTTCATGGTTTCCTCTATGAGGGAAAGGGTTAAAGCAAAGCACAATGTAATCCAAAATTTGACCATTTCTGCATGTCTCCATGTCAAAATCAACAAATTAACAACATAGTAGGAAGTGACATCATATTGCGATGTTTGGTGTAAGTAAGTTAGCATGGGAAATAACAACAATTGCTTATACTATTACTAACACTAACCAACTAATAAGCAAGTAATTAAGATGCAGTGATGATACTGAGTTGATCCTTGACTGTTGTCTTATATATGAATACCACTGATGTTGAAGTTAAATTGGTTGAAAAACATGGCTGCCAGGGATTGGAGTCTATTTTCCTATATAAATATATATATGGTACAAATTTGAAAAATCTTCTTGTCCAGAAGTACTGGCTGGATTTCAAAGCGTATTTTAGCACAGATGTTCCTTAGGTCACTCTCTATCAATACTCACTATCAATACTCTCTATCAACACTCTCTATGAATAGTCTCTATCATTACTCACTAACAATACTCTCTATCAATTCTCTCTATCAACACTCTATCAACACTCTCTATCAATACTCTATCAATACTCTCTTACAATTCTCTCTTACAATACTCTCTATCAATACTCTCTATCAACAATCTCCATCAATATTCTCTATCAACACTCTCCATCAACACTCTCTATCAACACTCTATCAATACTCTCTATCAATGCTCTATCAACACTCTCTATCAACACTCTCTATCAATACTCTATCAACACTCTCTATCAATACTCTCTATCAATACTCTCTATCAACACTCTATCAATCACTCTCTATCAATACTCTATCAACACTCTATCAACTACTCTTATCAACACTCTCTGTCAACACTCTATCAACACTCTCTATCAACACTCTCTATCAATATTCTCTATCAACACTCTATCAATACTCTCTATCAACACTCTTATCACTCTCTATCAATCTCTATCAACATCTATCAATACTCTTATCAACACTCATCAATACTTTATCATCACTCTCTATCAACACTCTCCATCAATATTCTCTATCAAACTCTCTATCATATCTCTATCAAACTCTCTATCAATATCTCTATCATATACTCTCTATCAAACTCTTAAACTCATCAACACTCTATCAAACTCTCTATCAACCTATCATCTTTATCAACACTCTATCAATCATCTCCATCAATACTCTCTATCAACAACACATCAAACTTCCTATCAAACTCTATCAATCTCTATCAAACTTCTCATATCCTAATCTATCAACTCTATACAATCAACACTCTCTATCAATACCTCTATCACATCTATCAACACTCTCTATTCATATCTCTATCAACACTCTTATCAATACTCTCTATCAACACTATCTATCAATACTCTTACAATATATCTCTATCAAACTCTATCAAACTTCAATTCTTCACAATCTCTATCAACACTCTCTATCATACTCTCTCATAACCTCAATATTCTCTATCATACACTCATCAACTCTCTATCAAACTCTCATCATACTCTTTATCAATACTAAAACTTATCAATACTCTCTATCACACTCTCCTATCAATACTCTCTATCAAACTCTCATCAACTACAATCTCTATCAATACTCTCTATCAATACTATCACTCTCTATCAAACTCTCATATCATAACTCTCTATCAACATCTCTATCAATATTTTCAATACTTCTTATCTCTTCTACAACTCCTATCAATACCTACTTATCAAATCTCTATCAACCACTCTCTTATCAACACTCTCTATCAATATCTCTATCAACACCTCTATCAATACTCTATCAACACATACTACATCTCCATCAAACCCTACTATCTATCTCAACATACTTCAATCTATTCAATACTCTATCAAACTCTCTATCAACTCCCTATTCAATCTCTATCAACTCTCTATCAACACTCTCTATCAATACTCTATCAACACTCTCTATCAACACTATCAATACTTTATCATCACTCTCTATCAACACTCTCCATCAATATTCTCTATCAACACTCTCCATCAATACTCTCTATCAACACTCTCCATCAATATTCTCTATCAACACTCTCTATCAATACTCTCTATCAACACACTCTATCAACACTCTCTATCAACACTATCAATACTTTATCATCACTCTCTATCAACACTCTCCATCAATATCAAAACTCTCCATCAATACTCTATCAACACTCTCTGTCAATACTCTCTATCAATACTCTCTATCAACACTCCCTATCAACACTCTATCAACACTCTCTATTAACACTCTCTATCAATACTCTATCAACACTCTCTGACAATACTCTCTATCAAGACTCTCTATCAATATTCTATATCAATACTCTATCAACACTCTCTATCAATACTCTATCATCACTCTCTATCAAGACTCTCTATCACCTTACATACTTACAACTCTAACACTCTCTATCAATACTCTATCAACACTCTTCAACTCTCTATATGACTTCTATCAACTCTTCAATACTCTATCAACACTCTTATCAAACTCTTAATACTCTCTTACAATACTCTCTAGCAACACACTATCAATACTCTCTATCATTAACATATCAATACTCTCTATCAAAACTCTCCATCAGTACTCTCTTACAATACTCTCTATCAAAATTCTCTATCAACACTCTCTATCAATACTCTCTATCAACACTCTTACAGTACTCTTTATCAATATTCTCTATCAACACTATCTATCAACACTCTCTTACAATACTCTCTATCAACACTCTCTATCAATACTCTCTACCAATATTCTCTATCAACACTCTCTATCAACACTCTATCAATACTCTCTTATCAATACTCTCTATCAACACTCTTACAACACTCTCTATCAACACTCTCTATCAACACTCTCTATCAATACTCTCTTACAACACTCTCTATCAACACTCTCTATCAGTACACTCTATCAATGCACTCTATCAACACACCCTATGAGGGAAAGGGTTAAGTACCTTTTTATTTTTGAATTCATAAAAAGTGATGCACAGCTATAAAAACACAATTGAATGCATCTTCCAAAAATTAATGTTGACTTTTTAGCTCACCTGAGCATGCTCAGGGTGAGCTTTTGGGATACTTGATTGTCCGTCTGCCGTCGTCGTCGTCGTCAACAACTTTTTTACACACTAGAGGCCACAATTTTGATCCAATCTTCTCAAACTTGGTCAGAAGTTTGTCTTATTGATATCTTGGAACCTTTCGAAAAAATGGTCAGTTGGATTTAAAAAGTAGGTCAGTAGGTCAAATCTTAGAAAAATCTTGTCGTCCGTCAACAATTTTGATGTTTACACACTAGAGGCCACAATTTTGATCCAATCTTTCTCAAACTTGGTCAGAATGTTTGTCTTGATGATATCTTGAACCCTTTTGAAAATGGGTCAGGTTGGATCAAAAAGTAGGTCAGTAGGTCAAATCTTAGAAAAATCTTATTTACACACTAAAGGCCACAGTTTTGATGCAATCTTCCTCAAACTTGGTCAGATTGTTTGTCATGATGATATCTCGAACCACTTTGAAAATGGGTGGGGCTGGATAGAAATGTAGGTCAGTAGGTCAAATCTTAGAAAAATCTTGTTTATACTCTGAGGGCAACATTTTTGATCCAATCATCCTCAAACTTTGGCAGAATGTTTGTCATGATGATATCTTTTGTGGATGGGGTCAGAAAATTCCTGAACATTGTTTCACCTCATCATCTTAATTCTAAAGCAATCTGTTTTGTATAGGCAATGAATAATACTTTTCTCAGGTGAGCGATCTAGGGCCATCTTGGCCCTCTTGTTAATCACAAACTTGTTTTTCTCATTTATCATTAAGTGATTACAATTTGGTCTATTTTGAGCCTGCAATTCTAAACAGTGTAACTATTTTCATTTAAATCATAATGAATATTTTATATAGTGTTTGCGCTAATGGTTTCCAGCCTAAATGATCAAAAGTTATGTGGAATTATAGCGACGTGAGTTATGAACAAGATAATTTAATATGAAATATGCAATTAAAACTCTATAAACATGAAATATGTCATTAAAACTCTGGCAGATTTAGGAGTTTGCTTTGATAATGACTTAATGTATTAGTGTTTATCTTGTCTCCCTTCTGTAATTTAATTTTTAACCCTTTCCCTCATAGAGGAAACCATGAAAAGACCTATGCGAACAACATAAAACCAGATCAGCCTGTTCACTGCTCCTCAGTGGTCTGGAAATGAGGATTTTACAATTAAATTTGGTAAGTTTTAACTGTGGTTTTCTGCAGATCAGGCTTTATGTGGTACCTATTGAGTGCATCAAAATGAGTCTATATGAGGGAAAGGGTTTAAACTCCCCTGTGGTGTGTTCAGTAACACAAATGCTTGTCTAAGTTCACAATTATCAGGTGCTTGGTGTTTTACATTTACACGCACCTAGCTAAATGATAAAGACATCTGTTGGTTGTGATCACTTGGCAAACTCTCATAGTATGTCTTAACAATTAAACTTTGGGTGAGCTTACTGTAAAATCATTAATTTTCATGGGATACAAATGTCATGGAGGGTTTTATCCATGAATATAAATCCCCATGAAAACTTTTGTCTCTTGTACACTTTACATTAGAACATAGATCCACGAATAAATGTACCCATGAAATTCTCTTAGGTACATATTTAACAAAATTTAATGTCAACGAAAATTAATGATTTTACAGTAAGTGACTGCATGGTCTTTGTCTGGCATGAAATATGTGTCATCCACCATCAACAGTTACTTGTGAACTCCCTAGAGATTATATTTTAAGTCAAAGCTTCATGAAACTGTGCTTTCACAGATGAGTTTAAAACTGGGTTATGTGGAGGAAATTAAAATAGGTCACTAGGTCAAATCTTGGAATGCAGTGTGAACATTCTTGAGACTACATTTTGGCCCAATCTTCATGAAACCTATACAGAATATTTGTCTTCATTAAATTTCAGTCAGAGGTAAAAAAAAAAATATTTCACTGAGGCAAATCTTAGAAAAAACATGTGAAAACTAGAGGCCTCAGTTTTCAACTTATTTTCATGGTTAGACAGTTTTTCTGTGTTTCAACATGTTCTGTTTATGCTTCAGCAGGAGGGCTATCTTGAATAATGTGAGACAACACTTTAGATTGTCAGTATGGACGTTCATTTCAGTGATATAAGGCCATCTTGGTCCTCTTGTTTTAATTGTTCTGTTCTTCAAAAATCCTTCACTTGGCTCTTACCACTAAACTTTTGCCAATTTACATTAATTTTTCTGTTTAGCACCCTAGCAACCGAAAACAGATTAAGTCAGCACTTCGTTTGCTCCCTTGTCAGCATTCTTACGATCAAATTGTGCAACATTCTTGATCTCACCCTTGCTTTATTACAATCATTTGTAACAAACTTGAGAGCAATATTCCACATTTTATTCAAAAGTTTAAAATGTTTTGTTAGAATTCTCATATAGATAAAGCACATCCTTTTTATGTAGAACATTGGATTATCTTTATATAGTCATATTTTGACGAATTGGAAAACAGAGAAAACATCCCTCA
Source organism: Solen grandis (assembly GCA_021229015.1). Lineage (NCBI taxonomy): Eukaryota > Metazoa > Mollusca > Bivalvia > Adapedonta > Solenidae > Solen > Solen grandis. Next base: position 33,682,921 of record CM037792.1, read on the forward strand.
AGGAGCTACATGTATTATTTTAACTGTGTTTGACTGCTTTTTAGTTTCCCAGCATCCACTGGAGAAGTGAAGGCATGTTTTGCATATGATGACAAACAAGTCTCAGATGTTCTTCCTCCAGAACGAGGCCAGCACATGTTTTCTGAGAGATAAGTTGGGACCCAGTTTGTCAGTGCAAAACTGATGGTTATGTAATGCTGGTAAAATGTCCCATGTTGCAAATATACTGCAGGCATCAATGTTCCCCATCCGTTTTGTTTCATTCCTTCATTTTTGCAGACATTTCCAATATAAGACTTTCCCACATATCAAAGAAATGTAGAGCTTCAAGATTAAGTAAATCTGTGAATCCCGAAGGATACATTAAGCTATGATTTCAGGGTGATTTTGAAGTACAGTATCATAGATTATGAAACTCAATAGCTGTTCAAATGAATAAATTGTTTCCCAATTTCAGAAATTCAAGTTACATTTGTTTAATCAATCACTTGCTTTAAAATTATCCTATAATTCATTTATATATTGCACAACTCTCCTAATACCCTCTCTGGAGATTAAATTTTCACACTTATAAAAAAAGTTGAATTAATGTAAGAGAAATATTAGCAACCAGGGCAAAATTTCTTTAACTGTCTGAGACACTGGATTACTAAAAAATATAATTTTCCCCCTGCAGTAAGTTAGTTAATTTTTCACACCTAGGTGCTTTCATCATATTCCCTCTTTTAAAATGTATCGATTCAATAAGATTGAAGATATGATATTTATGTTCCCATCGCGTACTTGCTTTCGAATTAATTTCAGAAATAGATGTCACATTTCCTACATAACTATAGACATTGATTTATTATAAATGGACTGGATGATTAATGTGCACAAAAATACAATGTAGCACCTTTTGTCTCTCATAGACTCATTAAAATGCTTTGGCAAACAGAGCAGGCCATCAAGTGGGTTTAGTAGACTGTTGAAAGAACTTGTTTCCCAAATGAGTTTAACAGAGCAGACCCAGATCAGACTATTTAAGCTTAGAGAGACTTCTACATCATTATCACTTACACATATCTTGTTGATATTATCAGGCAAACCTGTAAGCCAACATACTTTTTTTTGACATAATTAACCCTTTCCCTCATATATACTCATTTTGACGCCCCCAATAGGTATCACATAAAGCCTGATCTGCAGAAAACCACAGGAATCGTTCCTCTTTGATGTAATCACACGTGGCATTTGTAACCTGAAGAGAGCAACGGTCCAATGTAAAATATCAGTCAATGTAAAATATCAGTCAATTGCATAGTGATAACTTAAATTTTGAAAGTTGAAGATATAACCCATTGTAAACATAGTGTTGATTTAAATTTTGTGAAAATTGAAGATATAAAATACTTGCAAAATTCAATGTAAAATATCAATTAACTGCGTCATGCTGCTTGAAATTCTGAAAATAGAACATTATTATAGAATTTTCTAGGAATATTATTATGAACTTTCCGGTTTTTATGATTATTGCACCTAGCTAAATTAGCTTTTATAGTATGATATGTGTATCTGAAAATAAATGAAATAGCAGCAGTATGCATTTCATTAAGTTTTGTTACTTAACCCTTTCCCTCATATAGACTCATTTTGACGCCCTCAATAGGTACCACATAAAGCCAGATCTGCAGAAAACACAGTAAACCTTACCAGATTTAATTACAAAATCCTCATTTCCAGACCACTGAGGAGCAGCGAACAGCATAAAACCTGATCAGCCTGCGAGTTACTCACAGGCTGATCTGGTTTTATGCTGTTCGCATAGGTCTTTTCTCGGTGTCCTCTATGAGGGAAAGGGTTAAAATCAATCATGTCATTCCAATACTGATGAAAACATCACTTAATTCTCCTTCAGTTTGATCTACAGTCTGGTCAGGTTCTCCTCTGTTCAAGTTGAAGCACAGATTCTACACTGTCTGCATGGCAAAGAAGAAGATCATTGTTTCATAATTGTACCATTTAAAGTTCAGTACAATCAATTCACCAAGCCATACATTTATACATGAATATTCATGAGGTAAAGGGTTAATTTTCTTTTCTGTGTCAGCGTATAAGAGCATCCTGGAATTCACTTGATGTAACAATGATCTGTCTCAGATTCAGAAAGACCTGCTGTTCAATAACTTGGAGGGTTGAGATATATGGATTTTGGTGCAAGGCCTGAGTGACTCAGTGACACACAACTTGTGTGAGTTAGGCCCGGTGTAGTTAGGCCCAGTGTAGTCTTGTGATACTGTACAAGATGGAAATGTAATACATTATTGATGTGAGGTTTGTTTATCATCTTATCCACTGAATTTTGACAAAGATTGTATCTCACACAGTACACCAGCAAGTATAGTCTTTTTCAAAATTTGGCCCAGTAGCTGATGTATTTGGGGGTGTACTGCTGCATAGCCTACTGTACTTTACACTATATTTGTCAATCTGGGTAAATCAAGTTTAGTTTCTTCATTCTGTTAATGTACATAAAACATTTGTCTGTATATTCTTTCCAGGCACATCTGCACATTGTCTTAATTGATTAAAATTCTATGGTACATACAAAGTGAGTTCTTGAATTTTTAGCTCAGTTGTTCTTTTATTATGAAATTCAAGGTTATTTACGAAGTGTTAATTCTCAGAATGTAAAAACAACAACAAAAAAGAAAAAGAAAGAAAACAAATAAGTAAAATATGTGTTTTGGTAACTATTTGTTGTTGTTTTTTGAAGGATATTTACATGATATTAGATTAAGAAAAAGGTTTGGTCAGTGTGATAATTATAATATCATTTCTGTTTAGTTAAATGTAAGGAGAGAGAGAGAAAAAGCAGAAGGAGGAGAAGATATAAAGAGTTTTAAATAGAGATTAAGAGATAAGACATTAAGAGAAAGGAAAAAGACAGAGAGAAGAATGGGTTAAGAGAAAGATACTTTGTTTTCTCATTCACAGTATTCAAGCATCTGGAGTCTTTTTTCTACATTATATTAGACAATCAATGGTACGAGATAATAGTAAAACACCGAGGGACTTTAGGCTAACAAGTCTTAAAACTATGCTGAGCTGGAAGAGTTTTGGTTTAAACTTTATTTAATCTCATAATGCAAATAAACTGACGAGAAAAAGAAATGCCTCATTCCAATTCAGTACACAGTTTTTCATTGTTCGTGATTCAGACACGGATACATCCGTCAGCATTCCACAAGTTGAAAACGCAACTCATCACTGAACACTACGTTCCACCAACGCTGGCCGCGATGGTTGCAGGCCCAAATTAGACATTTGCAATGGTGGTGTAACGTTAGAACTAGACTGCGGTATGGCCTACGACAGATAATTCCCCGTTCTCTAAGTTGATTTCTGACTGTATGTTGACTTATTGGGCTTCCACGGTTACCTACCACTACACGTGACATAGATTCTTCCGTCACAATCTGTCACACAAATGGCGTTGACATATATAATTGTCTTGTCATACTGACGTTACACGGGGTCTACCTGAACATAGCCTATAGACAAACGTTCCCATATCTAACACGTCGAACAAGACACAGAATTGTCGAACGAGAGACGTTACAACGTCTTGCGACTTGTTATTGCGTTTGCCCACATTCAAGCATGGCCTAAACTTTAGCCCTCTCTTCCGAATTTAGCCTTGGCATTATCAAAAACCGATGTTTAGTCAGAAAATCTCTGAAATTATGGTTGTATGTCCACTAATACATGTACTTGTGTAAAATTAACTCAATAAAATCACATGGTTGACATGCACGGGTTGCACGAGGAAAGCATGAGCAGACACATGAAGTGGACAGTTGGCTGTATAGAATCGTACCAGTTTTTTTGTTTGCCATGTTTGTTGGTCACAACACATATACATTTACTACATTTCACTACAATTCAAATCGGTGTAAAGAAAATAACACCAAATTTCGATGAGGCGTTTCTTTATCTCGTCAGTATATATATAATATACATCAATATTAACAAATACATTACTTATGGATTGGAAAACAAGTTAATTTAAATTTATATAAATTCCTTTCCATAGAAAGTGGAAGAGTTTTGATGATATAAGGAGGTGTTAACCCTTACAAGTATGCTGTAGGCACCTGTGACTGTGTGTCCAGTGCAGACCAAGATCAGCCTGCATAACAGTGGTCTGTTCTGTTCACTTAATTTAGTCAATAAATTTTCAGCAAGCACCCCTATTAGCAAGAAATGGTACAGTCTAAAATGAAGAAAGGACAAGTTTGATTTAAGAAATTTAACATGGTAAGATTAGAAGAGGTTGAGTCAGTTGATGGGAACATCAAATTCTCTACTTACGTTTATGAAGTTGATTTTATTCAAGATATCAACAGTAAAATCAGTCGCACACAGAAAAGATGCAGACTTCTATAAGGAGACACAGAAACCATTAAGCCTCTCTTCATTTTGGGAAATGAATTTTTATAATTTCTTAAATCTTACAGCTTTTGTCAATTAAATTCTTGAAATGGAAGTAATTCGAGACTCGCATAGATTTAAATGCATTATTATGCAGCTGAAACAACTTATTGTTTTACAAAGCTCACAAAAATAACTGCATTTCTCATTTGATTTTTATTCAGGAAACTCATTGGACGACCTTGATTTTATTTGTAAAACATTGGAATTACTGGTAATGGAATGAACGGAAGAGACAGGATTAATTATCCTTGATATTCAAAACAATTAGGGATTGTAATTTGTTGTGTTGCTGATGACAAAGATGCTGGATGATTGTTTTAGAATTCTGCCTTCAAATTAATTGTCTCATTAGGCAGAAAACAAGAGCATGGGGATAACTTTGTAGTACTTGACTGACTCACCCACCCTTCCAGTGTGTATAGATGTATTTAGATTGACTAACAGGCGATCCAGTAGCTACACTGGGATATAGGGTAGTCAAGGGTTGACTTGGCTTACACAAAGGAAGACAGGATTTTCTTGGTGGATGTGGTAGTCTGTTAATGAGTAGTTTTAAGGTTGACTATGAAACTATATCATCTCCCTCTATTCCTATATGTACTTTCAGAATAGATTCGCTGTCAGCCCTGGAGTTGACCTTTCCTGATGAAATGGAATGGTGGGGCTTTACAATATTTCACTGCAAAAAACTGGAAACTTCCATTGCTTTTCCAAAACCAATCTCTTCTATTAAAACTAAAGTACCTTTTTAGTTCGTAAAAGTGAACATTGATTGAACATTTCCTACTAACATATGTTTCATAAATTCTAGCATAATGTTGAAAAATTTAATGTCAAAAATATTTATTTTTTAAATTTTATCCTTTTTTTCTCTTCTTACATCTAACATCTTAACATCAGCTGTTCACTCTTCCTGACAGGTTTACTTTTGTCGCTGACTTGTTTTTACTAATTATTTCGATGTGCACTCATTCCTTCCTTTAACACTCGCAGGTGGGGTTGGCAGTATGCAGAGTTAGATAGATTACAGGACACAATAATTGTCTGTGACATGAAATCACTATAGATCTACTTTTTCTATGCTGATCACACGATCATTTTTAGCGCATTTTCCATACAGACGAATATTGTTTGTTTTGGTCATGAGATTGTGTTAATTATACATTATAATAATTACAAAGGATTGAACTCTTTGGGTCACAAGTTGAAAATTACTGAAAAATAATGATAAAAGTTTTGAACAAAAGAAATTATAACTAGAAAAGTCTTTTTTTTTAATGTGGAATTATTTCATTGATTGATATGAACGCCCTTTTGAGGAATTCGATTTGCAGTTATATTGGATTTTATTATACCCCCTAAACAACGAAATTGTGAGGGAGGTAATTACTGGATACTGGCCGGCTGTCTGTCGGTTTTTTTTTGTTAGCTCACCTGAGCACGTGTGCTCAGGATGAGCTTTTAGGATCGATGAATGTCCGTCGTCCGTCCGTCCGTCCGTCCGTCCGTCCGTCCGTCCGTCCGTCCGTCCGTCCGTCCGTCCGTCGTCCGTCGTCCACAATTTGTTCGTTTGCACTCTAGCATCTTCATTTTATGAGCAATTATCTTCAAACTTTAAAACAATGTTTATAACCATAAAATCTCGGCCAAGTTCGATTATGGCTGATATCGGAACATTAGGTCAGGAGTTATGCCCCCCTTTTTAAAATTCAAAAAAGCCAGACTTTTCATATTGTTTGCACTCTAGCATCTTCATTTCATGAGCAATTATCTTCAAACTTTATATCAATGTTTATAACCATACAATCACGGCCAAGTTCGATTATGGCTGATATCGTACCATTAGGTCAGGAGTTATGCCCCTTTTAATATTCAAAAAAGCCAGATTTCACATTGTTTGCACTCTAGCATCTTCATTTCATGAGCAATTATCTTCAAACTTTATATCAATGTTTATAACCATACAATCACGGCCAAGTTCGATTATGGCTGATATCGTACCATTAGGTCAGGAGTTATGCCCCTTTTAATATTCAAAAAAGCCAGATTTCACATTGTTTGCACTCTAGCATCTTCATTTCATGAGCAATTATCTTCAAACTTTATATCAATGTTTATAACCATACAATCACGGCCAAGTTCGATTATGGCTGATATCGTACCATTAGGTCAGGAGTTATGCCCCTTTTAATATTCAAAAAAGCCAGATTTCACATTGTTTGCACTCTAGCATCTTCATTTCATGAGCAATTATCTTCAAACTTTATATCAATGTTTATAACCATACAATCACGGCCAAGTTCGATTATGGCTGATATCGTACCATTAGGTCAGGAGTTATGCCCCTTTTAATATAAAAAAAGCCATATTTCACGTTGTTTACACTCTAGCATCTTCCTTTTTTTAGCAATCATCTTCAAACTTTATGACATTGTTAATGACCATAATGTCTCAATTGAGTTCAATTGTGGCAGAGATGGGTCAATTAGGTCAGGAGTTATGCCCCTTTTAATACAAAAAATGCAAGATTTCACTTTGTTTATTCTCTACCAACTTCATTTTTTTAACAATCATTTTTAAACTTTAAGACAATGTTTATGCCCATAATCTCACAATCGGGTTCAATAATTACTGATATTGACTTGTAAATTTAGGAGTTATGCCCATTTCACCATAAAAAAAAGCCAGATTTCACTTTTACACTCAAGCATCTTTATTTCTTAAGCAATCATCTTTCTCAGGTGAGCAACCAAGGGCCATCTTGGCCCTCTTGTTTTGTTTTTTGGTCCAGACCATAACTCAAAAAGGATAAAAGATATCAAGATGAAATTTCGTATGTGGATAAATCTAATTGAAGAGGAGTGCAGTGACCAAGAACCATAACTCTCTGTCGCATACTTTTGGATTTATTGCCCTTTGTAAATGTTCATACTAAATTTTTAACCAGGTCTAAACTCAAAAAGAGTAAATGGTATCAAGATGAAACTTCATATGTGGATAGATCTCATTGAGGGGAGTGCATGCAGTGTCCTAGAACTGTTACCCTCATTTGCGTCATTTTAAAATCCCTGTGACAAAGCGGTATGCGGGGTTATTTGCGCCATGACAATGGTAGTTCAAGTTTATACAGAACAGTAACTGAATCAGTTTTACATGACATGGTGCATATGATGTTTACTTGCATTTGACATTACAGTTAAATAAACTGACCGGGTTGATATACAACACTAATTTCTGGGGAGGAGGATTGAGAGTTGACAGAACTAAAGTAATAAACTGACATTTTGTCCAGCTCGGTCCAGTTTTCTTTTCTTTTCTTGAGTGAATCCATCACACCTATGCCGACGACTTGTGACAGCTGTGTACCAAAAATTCCCGTACTTTTATGCAAATTGATCTCCGAGATTAAAGAGCACTGATTCAGGGCGCTTACAACAGGAGTAATTGCGTTCAGAATGCCAAAGCGAATGCAACCGTACAGTTACAGTCAGCTATGAAAATGATTCACCGCCATAAACCATGATGTTCACATATACCTATGTACAGCTTAAGGTACTATGTGAACCCCATAGCTGTCTGTAAGCAACCAGGAGCATATGGTTTGGCATGCCAAACGCACACCTGGTGATTCAGTTTGTTGAAAACGGTGTCCATGATAAACGGACATGTTTCACTGTTATGTGATCATAGTGAGAGTAGGTCATCATCATCATCATAATCATCATCATCATCATCATCATCATCTGATGTACTCGGGGTCTTCCTCCACCTGTAATTAGCTGGACGTCGCTATATGATTGAAATACTATCGCAGCGACGGTAAACCCCAATACAACAACTACATCATCATCATCATCATCATCATCATCATCATCATCATCATCATCATACATTTATAGTCCCTCCTTAAGACTTTCTCCTATTGCTGCTCTCCCAACTTCCCTATCCATAACATATGCCAGATCCTTTTCCACAATTTGATGCCATTTGGGTTAGAATCTGTCTTGTGTTCAGTTGAGGATAATGCTGCAACTGTAATGAAGTTGGTTCCCTGTCTTCTTTCTAACCACTACATTAGTGTCAATATTGCAAATGTAAGCAACTGTTAACGATAACTGAACGCAGGGCAGGTACAGAGCCTTCATCCCTCATCTCCTTGACCCAGTCCATCTGATGTGGTGTCACCAAAAAGTGCTGGTGAGGTGCACTTGTCTGAGATTATACAGTAAGCATTATTATAGTTAGGTCTAAGTTCTTATCTTTTCCATTTTCAGGGTTGATGGTCTCAGAATGGGTTATGGCTACAATCCTTCCATCTATAAAGACAACAACAGATGTATCGAGACGGGCGGGTTCGATGATTTGGGCGAGCTGTGTCGTCGTGTCATGGCCATGATTGGGTCTCACAGACAGCTGTGGGTGGCCTTTGTAAGTACAACATAACCTGTAATAGTGTCCACCTGCATCAAACAGCCAGTCTAACTTCAGGTTTCACACACTGGTTTTTATTGAACAGTTAAACTTTCTTTAGAAAAAAACATTTTGGTGTGTAGCAGTGAAAATGTAAACTGCTGTTCCCATTCATGGCCAGGTGACAACTGTTGACAGACAGTGTCACAAACAAAACCATGTGTTCTTTTGTGTAAACTAGGTCAACCTTTGACTACCTGCTATCCTAGTTTAGCTATTGGATAGCCTGTAAGTCACCTGAGCTTTGTACATCCGTAAACACTGGGAAAGTTCATCCTAAGCTCTGACTTCAGGACTTAATAACACCAGCATCTCAGTAGCCATGCTTGCATCAATAAACACACTGAAAGTCAGATGGTGATCTAGAAAACTAATAAGAGACGAATACTCATTGTCCTGGATATTCCTTGGTTAGATCATTTCCAGGTTCATGACCAGAAAATAAGCTATCATATTACATGAGAGGTTCATATGTTACACGCTAATCATGAGCTAATGAGGCTGTAAATTAACCAAGAGTTAGGATGTACGCAATCATGAGCTAATGAGGCTGTAAATTAACCAAGAGTTAGAGGATCCCAGCTTGATACCTGCCAATCATGAGCTAATGAGACTGTAAATTAACCAAGAGTTAGAGGATCCCAGCATGATACCTGCCAATCATGAGCTAATGAGGCGGTAAATTAACCAAGAGTTAGAGGATCCCAGCTTGATACCTGCCAATCATGAGCTAATGAGGCTGTAAATTAACCAAGAGTTAGAGGATCCCAGCTTGATACCTGCCAATCATGAGCTAATGAGGCGGTAAATTAACCAAGAGTTAGAGGATCCCAGCTTGATACCTGCCAATCATGAGCTAATGAGGCTGTAAATTAACCAAGAGTTAGAGGATCCCAGCTTGATACCTGCCAATCATGAGCTAATGAGGCTGTAAATTAACCAAGAGTTAGAGGATCCCAGCTTGATACCTGCCAATCATGAGCTAATGAGGCGGTAAATTAACCAAGAGTTAGAGGATCCCAGCATGATACCTGCCAATCATGAGCTAATGAGGCTGTAAATTAACCAAGAGTTAGAGGATCCCAGCATGATACCTGCCAATCATGAGCTAATGAGGCGGTAAATTAACCAAGAGTTAGAGGATCCCAGCATGATACCTGCCAATCATGAGCTAATGAGGCTGTAAATTAACCAAGAGTTAGAGGATCCCAGCATGATACCTGCCAATCATGAGCTAATGAGGCGGTAAATTAACCAAGAGTTAGAGGATCCCAGCATGATACCTGCCAATCATGAGCTAATGAGGCTGTAAATTAACCAAGAGTTAGAGGATCCCAGCATGATACCTGCCAATCATGAGCTAATGAGGCTGTAAATTAACCAAGAGTTAGAGGATCCCAGCTTGATACCTGCCAATCATGAGCTAATGAGGCGGTAAATTAACCAAGAGTTAGAGGATCCCAGCATGATACCTGCCAATCATGAGCTAATGAGGCTGTAAATTAACCAAGAGTTAGAGGATCCCAGCTTGATACCTGCCAATCATGAGCTAATGAGGCTGTAAATTAACCAAGAGTTAGAGGATCCCAGCATGATACCTGCCAATCATGAGCTAATGAGGCGGTAAATTAACCAAGAGTCAGAGGATCACAGCTTGATACCTGCCAATCATGAGCTAATGAGGCGGTAAATTAACCAAGAGTTAGAGGATCCCAGCATGATACCTGCCAATCATGAGCTAATGAGGCGGTAAATTAACCAAGAGTTAGAGGATCCCAGCATGATACCTGCCAATCATGAGCTAATGAGGCGGTAAATTAACCAAGAGTTAGAGGATCCCAGCTTGATACCTGCCAATCATGAGCTAATGAGGCGGTAAATTAACCAAGAGTTAGAGGATCCCAGCATGATACCTGCCAATCATGAGCTAATGAGGCGGTAAATTAACCAAGAGTTAGAGGATCCCAGCATGATACCTGCCAATCATGAGCTAATGAGGCGGTAAATTAACCAAGAGTTAGAGGATCCCAGCTTGATACCTGCCAATCATGAGCTAATGAGGCGGTAAATTAACCAAGAGTTAGAGGATCCCAGCTTGATACCTGCTAATCATGAGCTAATGAGGCGGTAAATTAACCAAGAGTTAGAGGATCCCAGCTTGATACCTGCTAATCATGAGCTAATGAGGCGGTAAATTAACCAAGAGTTAGAGGATCCCAGCATGATACCTGCCAATCATGAGCTAATGAGGCTGTAAATTAACCAAGAGTTAGAGGATCCCAGCATGATACCTGCCAATCATGAGCTAATGAGGCGGTAAATGAACTTGTGGTCAGGTATGACTGTGGGATCAGGAGGGATTATACATTTGATCAATCAGGATATTGGACTGTCGAGTACAACAACAACTAATGTTACAGATCAGATTATAATAAATGATTAATTAATCAGATTACCACATGGTTGGTCGGTCAGTTCTTGTTTTTATGGCTCAGTGGAAATGCAGTTTACGGACTTAATATTCACAATGTTGTATGACTACTCTATCCAATATTCATGACCATCCACACTAAGGCTAAATAAAAGCAACAAGAGGACCATGATGGACTATGCCACTCAACTGAGTACCACCATCCAAAACAGACAATACATACTGTTGTCTCACTTGTATTTATGATACTGTTGATACCATTTTTAGCTCACCTGAGCAAATTTCACTTTGTTTACTCTCTACCATCTTCATTTTTTTAACCCTTTCCCTCATATAGACTCATTTTGACGCACTCAATAGGTACCACATAAAGCCTGTTCTGCAGAAAACCACAGTTAAACCTTACCAAATTTAATTACAAAATCCTCATTTCCAGACCACTGAGGAGCAGCGAACAGCATAAAACCTGATCAGCCTGCGAGTTACTCACAGGCTGATCTGGTTTTATGCTATTTGCATAGGTCTTTTCATGGTGTCCTTTATGAGGGAAAGGGTTAATATTGCAATCGGGTTCAATTATAACTGATATTGGCTAGTTAATTTAGGAGTTATGCCCCTTTCACTATAAAAATGCCAGATTTCACTTTGTTTACACTCTAGCATTTTTATTTCTTAAGCAATCATCTTTCTCAGGTGAGAGATTAAGGGCCATCTTGGCCCTCTTGTAAGAGTATGTTTAAACACAGGCAAATATTTTATTTTTCATGAAGATTATCTGTAAAAAAAAAATGAATTCCCTAAGTGTTAAAATTGTTAATCCAAGATTTGCCCATCAAGAAAATAGAAAACTGGACTGTCCTGTTCATTGTAATGATGTCTTTCCCCTCACTGGGCAAATGACTTTGGTTTTGCTTTGCCCTCTGTCCATTCAGTAAGGGAGAAAGGCCAAAAACTTTCAATATTTCATAGAAAAGACACATTGAAGCCTGTATGGCCTGGTGTCCCTTGCAAGCAGCTACCAGTTAGTTTCATCATTGTGCATCAACGGAGTCAGTCAAGGTTTGAGAGTATATAGGAGTCAGTCTGTTGGTTTGTCAGTTTGTTTGCTTGTTGAGATGTCCATCTGTCTGTGGCAAAAACCTTATGACGTGAACTACTTTTACATTACGTCACTAATTGAGATTTTCCATGTGTACCGGTATTTATAATGATGTGTAGGTGTGCATGGCATAATTCATATACACATCATCCAAAGAATGCCGGAGTTTTGGCCCCTGAATTGACTTAAAAATATTGTGATGCGAACGACTTAACGTACATACGAGGAGATTAGCAATGTATAACACGCACCTTGATTTTCAGAGTAAATTATTTGAAGAAAAAAGATCACTTTGTGCATCGTGTAAGTCGAAGTACTGTTTTGAAATTTGTGCTGTTGGATGTTTTTAACTGAAAGCTATTCATAAATCACAGTGGCTATTCATATGGTATCCATTTTTGGGCGGGTTTTTCAATGAAAAATTCTGTCTTTATGATGTCCAGTGGCAGGTGTCAGGCGTGATCTGGCATCCGCTTAGGTTGACCTGTTCTAATTTCTATGTCCTTCAATGGATTGCTTCAATATTTGGACATTTGCTTAAGTGGGTGAACCTTTCCATTATGCAGTTGACTTGTGTCTTCAACCTTGATATTTGACCTACTATTGATGACAAAGCAGCATCTGGACAGGTCTACCTTTCGGTCAATCTGCTATTACTTATGTTGTGAATATGGCATGGCGGTTTTTGATGTCATCTTGCATGTTTCTGCGCGTTATGTTAATATAATGTATTTTGTGTCATGTCTGATAAATCAGTTTGAATAAATGGTTGAACCTGGAACGCTTTTTACGTGCGCTCTTCATAATCCCCAACAACTTCTATGTGCTTCACTGAATTGCTTCAATATTTGGACAGTTGCTTAAGTGGATGGACCTTTTCATTATACAGTTGACCTTGACCTTTAACTTTGGCCTACTTTTAATGAAAAGAGACCATAATAAAAGGGGGACATTATAATATCAGGTCTCTCTTATTTGTATCCAAAATGGCTTACATCATTTTGTTTCACTTTCTCACGATCTTTGAATAAAAAAACATAACATAATATATATTAAGAATGGAAGCAACAACCTGGTATTGTTAACTATAGTTTTGTATAGATTTTATGGCATATCATCATATTAAATGGCTTTCAGTATATCCATTTTCGGAGATCTATCGGTAAATTCACTTATCGATGATGGAAATGAAGAAATTAACAAACAGCCTGAAATCATCGCATAAGGTGCACCCCCTCTATAAACCTGAATTATCTGAGAAAAATAAGTGTGCCTAATCTGCCAGTGTTGACGATATACATTACTCCACTGATTCAGTTAAAATTTGCATATGCATTGATAATGACGTGACATAATATAATCTGTGTCTTCTAGAGAAATAATTGGACTTACTGGAAATAGAAGCCACAGAAATGTGCATTATACATGTGTGTTTATGGTATCTGTGGTTACATTTTTCTGTAATTCGAAGCATTTCATTTCTCAGTTTTCCCTATTTTGGCATGGGTCTTATTCCCTAAATAGCCTGATAAAAAAGTTGTTTGTTTCCTCTAACATCTCTGAAAAAAAATAGGGTCGATAGGTCAGCTAAACTTTTTTTTTTTTTTTTTTTTTTTTTTTCCATTTTTACCTTTTTTTTTTTTTTTTGAAATTGATGAAAAACATCATTTTCTAACCATAAAAGCCTGAAAACTACAAAAAAAATGTCTAGGGTCGGTACAAAAAAAAATAGGGTCGGTTGGGTTAGTGGAAACAAGTAACTTTTATTCTTACGCCTGAAGGCCTGTTGAGTCTAGCCCTCCATCATTTGTATGATAGAGCTGTCGACTCTATCCATAATCTGTTTGTACAGCTTCTTCAGGAGAATTGCTTTTTGATTATTCACTGTATGTTAAAAGATTGAATAGAAATCCTATAACTGAATTTCTCTGGTCTGGATATTCTCAAAGAAGATTTCTGCAAAATGTTACCATGCACAAGATTATTAAAGAGTAATGCTTCAGTCACACTACACCGTATAGCGTTAACGGACGTCCAACGCATAACAAAATTTTCAATCCGTCCATGTCCGTTCGCATGCGTTTCTTTTCCGTTTATCATGCGGCGTTTGCGCTTCTTGTCCGGCGGTGTTCGTTCCGTTCGGTGGAAAGTTTTGAACATGTTCAAAATTTGGAACGTACACCACCGGATAAAGTTGTCCGTCAGATGTACGGTAACCATGCGCTGGTATGCGTTTTGTTCGTTACTCGTACGTTCCTTATTCTGTACTTGTCCGGTTCGAGTCCGGTGGACCTGATTCACGGCCGGACTACTAACGGACATGCAGCGGATGTAACGTATGTTAAACGGACGATAACGAACAAGGGACTTATAATAACTGATAAATAACTGACATGAATCGATGGTCCACCGCACAAAACTGATGATGAATAAAACGAGGTTTCACTGGTTATAACTTGTCATATATTTTCCTGCATTTCAAGTGTAAGGACCTTCTGAAACTTTGATAGTTTGAGTTAATGATCCACATATCATGGAGTGTCGCGTTAGAGCCCGCCTACAGTATCAAGTGGCCGTGATCCAGGCACGTATTGACCTGTTGGATGCGAATGTGGATATTGTCGCTTATGAAAATAGGAGAAGGAGGCGACTGCGGAGGTGGTGGTCAAAGGCTTGGCTGGGTCCTGAGAGACGTCGAATGTTTGGTCTCTACGATCAACTCATGATGGAGCTGCGGAAAGAAGACCAGCGGTCATTTACGAACTTCATGAGGATGCCTCCTGAGATGTTTGATGAGATTCTGGAACGAGTGGGTCCCAGAATAACAAAACAATATACCACATACAGAACCCCTCTTGACCCTGGAATGAAGTTAGCCGTTACACTCAGACATCTTGCGTCAGGGTCAAAGTATTCCAACAGACGGAGTTTCTTCCTCAGTAACCTCAATGGTTTCTTGTTCTTGAACAGCATCATTATCAGGGGGAGGAGAGGGTGACCTTGGAGTATTCCTCCGTCCCCTGGCCTTACCCTTCCCAGCATTGGTAGCCTTGGCTTTTGGCATTTTGGAGCACGTGTGTGATCTCTGAGAGCGAGGAAACTATTATGACGAAACGAAAAAAAATATCGGGCTATTTATACCAGTTTTGTCCGTCACGTGACAGGTAGAAATACGCTTGTCGAACGTTCAAAGAACTTTTTGTCAGTTCTTCATGCGCTGCGTGTACGTTTTGTGCGGTACAAATCCGTTACTAGTACAGTGAAGTCCGTTAACTGTACGTCGTTCATCCGGTATATGTGCGTTGATCGTTCGGTCATTGTGCGTTTTGTACGTTTTATGCGCCCCGTACAGCGATCATGAGAGCACCGAGCAGCAGCGGGAAATGCTTTTCATCACCGGATAACTTTCAGCCGCATTTTTCTTTGCGTTTGGCGTTCGTTAACGCTATACGGTGTAGTGTGACTGAAGCATAAAAGGACAGTATAGGCTGAAGAAAAATATGGGAGAGAGGTTACATAAGGTGCAGGACAGTTAATATAAATTTGTAGTTTACAGAATGGATTGAATTGCAGTTGACATTCAGTATTGATTGACCTTTTTAAAGCAGATTAGACCATGGCTGAGTTTCACCTCAGAATGAACATTTCGATGTTAATCTCCCTTTATGTCTTAAAGTCGTTTCTTTAGACTTGTTATATTGTAGATTTTTAGCTCACCTGAGCACTATGTGCTTAAGGTGAGCTTTTCTTATCACACTGCGTCCAAAATCTTATGTCTTGCGTCGTCCATCGTCAACAATTTGCTTTAAATGACATCTCTGAAACCACTGGACAGAATTTGATTTAACTTGGCAGGGATGATCCTTGGGTGAACCTTCACCAAAGCTGCTAAAATAAACTTGATCCATTTAGAACTCTCGTTGCCATGGCAACGGAAAGAAAAAAATATGAAAAATTTAAAAATCCTCTCCTACAAAACTACTGGCCAGATTTCAAAATGTTTTAATACAGATGTTCCTTGGGTAACCCTCTACCAAGATTGCTAAAACTATTCCGATCCCGTAAAAAAACATGGCCGCCAGGGGCAGGGCAAATTTGCCTTATTTGTATATAGTGAAATCTTTAATCGATATCTCCTCTGAGACCACTGGACAGAATTTGCTTAAATTGGCAGGGATGGTCCTTGGGTGAACCGTCATATAAGTTGCTAAAATAAACTTGATCCATGTAGAACTCTTGTTGCCATGGCAACAGAAAGAAAAAAATATAAAAACTTAAAAAAATCATCTCCTTTAAAACTACAGGCCAGATTTCAAAGTGTTTGGCTACAGATGTTCCTTGGTACCCTTCTACCAAGATTGCTAAAATTATTCCAATCTGTAAAAAAACATGGCCGCCAGGGGCAGGGTTAATTTGCCTTATATGTATATAGTGAAATCATTAAACGACATCTCCTCTAAAACAGCTGGACAGAATTTGATTAAACTTGGCAGGGATGGTCCTTGGGTTAACGTTCACAAAAGTTGCTAAAATAAACTTGATCCATGGAGAACTCTGGTAGCCATGGCAACAGAAAGAAAAAAATATGAAAACTTTAAAAATCATCTCCTTTAAAACTACTGGCCAGATTTCAAAATGATTTGTAACAGATATTCCTTTGGTACCTTTCTACCAAGATTGCTAAAATTATTCTGATCTGTAAAAAAAACATGGCCGCCAGGGGCAGGGTTAATTTGCCTTATATGTATATAGTGAAATCTTTAAACAACATCTATTCTGAAACTGCTGGACAGAATTTAATAAGATTTGGCAGGGATGATCCTTGGGTAAACCTTCACTAAAGTTGCTAAAATAAAATAAAAATTATTAAAACTTTAAAAATCATCTTCTTCAAAATTACTGGCCAGATTTCAAAATATTTTAGTACAAATTTTCCTTGGGTAACCCTATACTCAGGTGAGCAATTCAGGGCCTCTGTAGCCCTCTTGTTTTCTGTATAGGGATATATAATTTTCTGCAATTTCAATTCAAGATGTAGAAATCAATAGTTGATTAATTATTTTTGTCATCTTGTGATGCTTTTAAGTTGATTATCTTTTTCTCTTCTTTTTTTCCTTTTTTTTTTGCTCTGATTACAAAGTGTGATTTTCTCACAAAAATAGTTTCTTCAAATGACATTTCTTCTGAAACAACTACTCAATTTTAGTTTGCTAAGCCCCACACATCGTGATGTGTCACTGTGAAATTGAAATGGCCAAAATTAACTTCTGTTATATTTGTCCATATATCTTGAAAATTTCACAACCATCCTTTACATACCTAAACCTTTGAATTAATGCAAACATCTCAAAATATAAAATCTTAACATTGCGAATTCAAGACAACAACATCAAAAAAAAGCAAAAAAAAAGCAAATTGTTTACTATTCTAAGAAAATAAATAAATAACATCATTCACAAAAACTTACATCCACTTATTGAAATTTCAATATCATCTAAAATATAGAATTGTATTGACTTAAAATGTTATTGTGGAATTGATATTTGTCAGTTGTTAATTAATTTTGACAATCTTGATTCTTATCAATTAAAAGACACAATTATAAAAAAACTGCTGTAGTAAATGTTATAAAGATTATTACTTTGTCCATTTTAGTATAAAAATAATACTTCCATTAGTAAAGATTAAAATTTTCTTTTTGCTGAGTCTACTATTGTGCTTAGCAAATTTTGATTAGTATATATCTTCGAAAATATCAGAATTGGTCTGTAGCAAATAAATGGAAAAAAAGAAAGAAATAGTAATAACTTTAAAAATCTTCTTTTTCAATTGATTAAGGTATTTAGATTCATAAAACAGAAACATAATCACCAAGGGTCTGGCATACATAAACAGCAATATGTAAACTCTCCATGTCCAGGATCATATCTTTTGGATAGATTCTCTATAAAGATTATTAGATCAGCCCATGGTAAGGTTTGAAGTTGAGATATTTGTATAGCAGACATCCATTATTCATAATTTATGTACAAGGATAGACGCTTATGAAGCAATGTTGATGAAACCTGGAGACAATGTTTATCCCTTTCCCTCATATATACTCATTTTGACGCCCTCAGTAGGTATCACATAAAGCCTGATCTGCAGAAAACCACAGTTAAACCTTACCAAATTTAATTACAAAATCCTCATTTCCAGACCACTGAGGAGCAGCGAACAGCATAAAACCTGATTAGCCTGCGAGTAGGCTGATCTGGTTTTATGCTGTTCGCATAGGTCTTTTCATGGTGTCCTCTATGAGGGAAAGGGTAAACGCACAATTTCTTGGTCAATTTTTGTTAATATTAGACAACTAGGTTGGGGGTTATGGCCCTTGAATATTTTAAAGTGAAATATTGGATTTCACTTATATGCACACGTATCTGCATTGATCAAACTTGAAGACAATGTCTTTATGTCCAGTTTAATTTCTCAGCTGGGTTGAATAATGGTTTGATGTCTCATTATGATGTCAGAGTTTTGGCCCTTGAATAACCAATGTTGTCAGATAACAAATTTTGAAAGTGTTGGGTCATGACTGTTTAAGTCAGGTGAGCTTAAATTCTAATTCTTATCACATTTACTGCAAGCATACTTGAATGCCCTAGTTTAATGAATTCCCTCTGTGATTTGAAGCTGAGATTTCGTTTATTTCCCTGCGTTTTTTATTATACAAATTAATGAGTTTAAAATCTTCCCACAGACTGCTGAGTAGGAGGGATTATATAATTCCATTTTAATACAGACAATGAATGTTGTTCTGCAATTTTCAACTTCCAACACTTTCTTTGTAAGTCTTTAATTAATAATTGTATATACAGTCATAATTGGATATTCCAGTACCATCTGAGACCTTGCATTCTCATGACAAAATTATTTAGCATTTTAAAAGAGTATTTTCAAGCACATTTATACTAATATCGACTCTCTCGTATATCATTTGTGCAATTGCAGGCCACTCTTGCAGTGAATGCCTGTAGTTAATTAAATGGATAAAAAAATTTTTGCCACAAAACCTTGTCAGTCTTAATACAGCTTTTGCCGAGACGTTATCAGACAGGTGTTTAATTTGCAGGTTTGAAACTGGACACCTCCAGAAAAAAGTATGTTTAACAACGTTAAAATGAACCCAAATATGTTTTTTTTTATTGTGGCTATTTTTCAGTAATGATCTATTTCATAATTTGATACCAGCACAATAGCTCAGTGGTAGAGTGTCCATTTTGCGTTCGTGAGGTCTTGGGTTTGAATCCCAGCCAGGGCACTTCCTCTGGTGACCGCATCAAACCAAAGACGTATTAAAATTGCTACCAGATGCACCCTTGCCTGGCACTTGGCAATTTGGGATTGCTATGGGTATTCGGAGTTGTGTATGGGTGCTTTACACCGGGCACATAAAAGAACCAAGGGGTCTATTGGCAAAATGAGCTAGGGTATCGCACCCTGACTATTCAACTACTGTCTCTCTTAAGCAAAAAACAGGACCCACATGTGGGAAAGCCTAAAATATGGCCATGATATCAGAAAATGATTGCTAGCCATTACAATAAAAGAAGAAGAAGAAACCCTGTTTCAAGTTTTGCATTCTGTGTAATGTATAAACAGTATATCTACCATTACGGTGTGATTTTCCTAAAAATATGCAAATTTGCATTTTTATTGATATTATATATAGATTTGAAGTCGTTTTATAGCTCCAGAAATAAACAAATAGAAATTTATATAATTATCGCGAATATTAATTACATTTTAAGTCACTTCAATAAAAATATCTAAATTAAATGCACCAAAACTGTCCCCAGTGGCCAAGTGGTTGAGTATCTGCCTCTGAAGCAACATACCAAAGTCTTAAAAAGGGCGTTATAATGGTACTGAGGGGAAGTTCAAGGATCGGTTGGCTCGATGTTAGGATAATGTGATTGGGTGTGGTATCATGTCACATGTCTACAGCATGCAAGCTTGAATTTTATCATATATATAAAAAGCTGCAAGCTACAAGAAACCTATTTTTAGCCTTTTATTTGTTAAATTATCATGTTATACGTACGGATTTATTAAATATATAATAAACCAAAATAACTGTACAATAAAACACCCCAGAATTTTAATGGCAGGTCCTGGTTATGCAATCTTGATATCCTTAATAATGTTGAGGGGAAATTGTTGGATTCTGATGAATGTTTCACAAAGAAACAGTTACCTGAGGGAGACAAAGTGAAAATTAATCCAGACAAGTTCTTATATTTCATTTAACCTCCAGATATGAAGTACAGTCATACATGCACTTAAACGGCCATTATCGTGCAATAAAGATTCAGGTCATTTTGTACCTTAATAAAAATTACCTATTTTTCGATTATTATTATAATGCCACATATTTTATATTATTGATAAATGTATTAAGACATAAATCTTTTTAAAAAATGGATGAAAGAATTCACATATGTACATAATGAAATGACAGAAAGGTAAGAAAATACTTACCTGGTGTATACATAATATTATGAATTCGACTTTACCTCGTAACTGACTTTCTGAATAAAGTTCACCTGTAACAGAATCCCGGCAGGGTCATTCGGATTTTCATGTGAGAAAGTCTTCCAGCGGTGGTTCTACTCGGATGCATCTGTGCATTCGGGGTCTTCCTCCACCTGTAATTAGCTGGACGTCGCTAATTATGACTGAAATACTGTCGAAGCGACGGTAAACTCAAATAGTCAAGTCTAGTCAAGTCTTATCTACTCCTTACACAGTGAATTTTCAAAAGACTTACAAGTTCTATTTTAGCCCTTGTGCTGGTTACTGATTCTGACTTGTTGAATTATTGCCGTTTGTTATTTGTATGCCGCCTCTTTAATTGGTATCAGGGCATCTAGATTGCTCTTGTTTGTATGTCTGTCTGTCCTTCCATAGGTGATAAAATCTTGTGTTATGCTTAATCAAAACTGTGTGAGGCAGTTTTATGCACCTGCTCTGCATTCAGTTCCTGTAAACCCTTTCCCTCATAGAGGAAACCATGAAAAGACCTATGCGAACAGCATAAAACCAGATCAGCCTGCGAGTAACTCGCAGGCTGATCAGGTTTTATGCTGTTTGCTGCTCCTCAGTGGTCTGGTAATGAGGATTTTACAAGTAAATTTGGTAAGGTTTGAGTTTGGCTTTCTGCAGATCAGGCTTTATGTGGTACCTATTGAGTGCGTCAAAATGATTCTATATGAGGGAAAGGGTTAAAGTGCCTATAGTTTTGATCCAAGTTGAATTGTAGCATATAGTCAGTGCAAGCAGAGATCTGAATCCCTAACTATTGCGATTGTTGTGCCCCACTGAACACAAAGCTGGTGTTTTGTTTTGAAATTATTTGAGTCATGGAAGAGTTATGGCCCTTGCTTATCGGATGGGCTGCAGAGTGGGGGCATCTGTTTCCAGTTGACACATTTCTAGTCTTATGAGCTTTTCTAAGGGTGAGCTGCAATGATAAGTCTTGGGTGATCCTTTACAATGTTGCTAAATAACTTGATCCATTTAACACTCTTGTTGTCATGACAACCAAATAGTTCCGTTTCTGGTCTCCAACAAATAAAAAAGAGGGTTGGTAGGTCAGGATTTTATTTTTTTCAATTTTTTTTTTTTACATGAAATGAAAGGTAAAAAAAAAGGGAAATATTTTTTTAAAGGCGGAAAGATAAAAAACACTTTAGGGTTGGTCGTTTAAAAAAGAGGGTCGGTCAGGAGACCAGAAACGGAATTATTTTTTTGGCCCTATCTGTCACCTAGTGCAATCCTATTTACTTGTGTATTTGATAGATTCGTTTTTGATGATTACTATGTCTAGTTGTTTGATTTATTTTACACTCGCCCCAGAGGCCTTTTGGTTAGAATGTCATCCTTGGGAGCAGAGAGCTGTAGGTTACATGCCACATGTGTTTTGCATGTTATACTGCAGTGTGGCAGCACTATATTTGTCTCAAGTAGACATTGTCTCCAAATAACTGAAATACTGTTGATGGGAACATTAAAACCAATAAACAGACAAACATTTATTATACTCTGAATCAACTGTTTGGATGGAGGCCTCATGGGTATTTTTTAAGCTGCTTGTCATGTTCCATGACATTGGGCCCGGAGAAGTCTGATATCAGTAGGGGACTTACAGGAATCATGTCCGTTGCATCACTTAACGTCCCATACTACGCTTGCATTCCATGTAGACAAGCTGGGATGTGGGGGTATTCATCATATTTTGTGAGAGTTCTAGTTAGTTTTACAGCAATCTTATGAATACATTTAAAATGTGTTTGGTTTTGGTAAGGAACCTTATATTGCATAAGAGTTCAAACCTCCTTAAGTAACAAAACTTAATGAAATGCATACTGCTGGTATTTCATTTATTTTCAGATACACATATCATACTATAAAAGCTAATTTAGCTAGGTGCAATAATCATAAAAACCGGAAAGTTCATAATAATATTCCTAGAAAATTCTACAATAATATTCTATTTTCAAAATTTAAGTCAACACTATGTTTACATTGGGTTATATCTTCAACTTTCAAATTTTAATTTATCACTATGCAACTGATATTGATATCTAACTGATATTTTACATTGACTGATATTTTACATTGGACCGTTGCTCTCTTCAGGTTACAAATGCCACGTGTGATTACATCAAAGAGGAACGATTCCTGCTCAACATGACTCACTCTGGCTATGAATGGCATACAATGAAGCCTGGCTACGGGTGGGTGGACACCTTGCAGTGTATGGCCATGAAATAGGAACCAGCAGCAGCTGTTCAGACTCCAAGATGAAGAGCTTACAGACTCCATAATGAAGAGCTTATATGAGTGGCCTTTACAATTTTACAAGAATATTTAAATCAAATTATTGCATGGTTCTTTAGCTAATCTGGGATTGATTAGTGATTGATCTGGTATACTTGGGTTTGTTTTGAGGGGGAAATTTGCCATAAATAACATGTATAGGAGGTAGTTAAATATTGATTGCAAAATTTGAGAAGGTCCTTACATAAAGCTCTGTATTTGACAGATGGCCAGCAGCATTCAGCTGTGTCACAGAAAAAATTACGAGTCAGAAGGCATTTAAAGCTTTCATTTTAATCTCTGCATTTTGGTGGTGGTTCCATATCATTAGGCTAGTTTGGATATGAGTTCAGGTTGTTTTGTTAAAGGTACCATGAAGGCATTAGGACTTGACCCTATTTGGTCATTTTCAGCTCAACTGAGCACAATGTGCTCAAGATGAGCTATTCTGATGACCCCATGTCTGTTTATGTCAATCTTAAACAATTAGGTTTAAATGAAACTACTTGTCAGAATTTGATGAAACTATACAAGGATGACCATTTGATGGGCTTTTACAAAAGTTGCTTAAATAAACTTGGTATTTGCAGAATTGTGGTTACAATGGCAACAAGAGGAATTTTGTTTTAAAACTTAAAAAATCTTCTCCTCTGAAAATGGTGGTTAGAATTCAATATCACTTGGCACAATTGCTCACCTCAGGGCCCACTAAAAATTATCAAAAGTTGATCTGTCAAAGGATAAGGTCCAGAAGGTGTTAATCAGTATAGGCTTATTCAAGGGAAATAACACATTATATCTTTATTAACATGGTTTGTCTCCCTTGCTATGAAGTTAATAATGATAATTTTCTGAAAATTCTCTGTAATAGGTTCATTGAGGCTGATCTAGGGCCACCATGGCCCAACTGTTTGTAGAGATGAAAGAAAACATGAGAGGGAAAATCATCTGAAAAGATAAAGACTTGACAATCCTGTGAGATGTTTGATTTACTGGCGATCTGAAATATGTCAGAAGTGGTCAGGGAATTGAAATTCCACTTGCCAGTGAGTGAATATTCATGCATGGCGAGAGAAAAAAAAACTGAACATTTTCTTTATTTTTCTTGATTTTACTGTCTGAAATGTGGAAAAAGTGAGTGATGATTCTTGGGAATTTTATATCCCTGGCTTGTGATGGTGGTTACAGTAATGATCCTTATAGAGATGGCTTGCCTTGCTTCAGTAAATAGATCATCTATGGCAGCTTTTTGATCCCATCGTTTATGTGTTATGTCCAGTCATAGTCGTGAATGGAATTCAAAACTAAAATACAATGTACAACTCATGGAAGTTATAACTTACAAATATTATATTTTGGCAAATGTGCATTTATGTTTTTAGAATCATAGTTTTATCTTAAATTTCTCATTGTTTATGTAGATATATTATACTTTTTTGTGTCACCTGCTGTAAGCAGAGGTAAAATAAACAGGGATAACTTTTCCATTGTCTGTCTGTCACACTTTTTCTGTCACGCTTCAGCAGGTGACAATATGTTTCAGAGAACACTCTTGTTTAAAGACTACATTTGAAATTACTTTTATGAAATTCATTTTTTTTTGTTGTTTTAGGCACAATCAGTATTCAAATTTTGTTTTATTATTGATTCTAATGTATTATTTTTAAAATTATCAAATGACATTTTTAAGTTTGTATATCCTGTTTCTTTTGTGAGTAAAAATGTATGAAAAAAGTACATAAACATAAGTATGTTTGTACAAGCATGTTCATAAAGTTACCTTTATGTTGTCCTGTAATTGGTATAAAAAAAGGCAAGAAAATGTTCATATTGTATATAAATATCATGGCTGGAACTTCTTTTTCATAAATTTCAAATTTTGCATTATTAATTGTTGTACAGTATATATACTTAGTGGATATTATCTTGCTTGCTTGAATAAAATTTTTTTTTTTTAACATGTGTGTTAATATGGGTTTTCAGATCTGTGTTTTGCTCATGGTGAAAGAAATGTTTCTTGTGTAAATAAATCATCATATGATTTTGCTTCTTGTAAACCTGTAGATACGTGGGTGATTGTGTTAACACATTTTCTCACTTAAAAGTATTACATGCATAACATTATAAAACAAAGGTAAAATCATTTCATGCTTTTGTTGGAAAGACAGGATAAAATCAAATTTTAAACAGTACAAAGTTAACATTTTCTCCTTAGCGTTGAGATATTTTTACCACAAATAGGATAAGAATATATGACATTGACAAAATAGCATGTTATAAATAGAAGATATTGATTTTTTTTTTCAAAACTGTCTAAACTGGATCTGTACTTTATGGAATTGAGTTAAAAATGTGACAATTGAGGTAAAGAGTTAATTAATGCTCACATATAGTTCTCCAGACTTCTTTACACAATTAATTCCCAAGACAGAGATGTAACTTCACATAAATAGTTAGTTTGAAGTCTTGATATGCATAAAGTTGGCACATTACGCCCTGGTTTTGGCTCCACTATTCAAAGAATACGAAGAGAACATCCAGTTGTCTTGCTGCCTGCTTTGGTTTTGGGTCAAGTTTCCTGTGTTTCCGACTGAAGGGAATTTGATGTGAGTGTTGAAGGTCAAGGTCTCAGAACTCTCAAGGTCAAGGTCTTATTGAATGACATACTTAGACTGTTTTTTGTGTTCTGTTTACAGGTAATTGGTACACTCTGTAACTGGATGCTCAATTTGTATAAAATTTCCCATTGGGAAAAGTCCATTTTGATTATCAAAAAATATCATACAGTATCTTTGATAAAAGGTTACTACTGTATCTGTAATCAACACCGCTGGGATGTTAAACTTGTACTGCATAAAACAGTACATGTATCGAAGATTTATTAATTCGAGAGAATTGTATTGAAATATGCATTTTTATACCCCCAGGTATGAAGTATACTTGGATTATATTGGAGTTCAGTCCGTCTGTAGACAAGATTTGTCTGCCCTTTTTCTTGGCTACGTTTGGTTGGATTTGAGACTGATAAGTACTATACCTAGTTGTGGATAATGTTGGCGTGTCATGATTTGCTTGATTTTGAATGAGTTATGGCCCTTTGTTATATTTCTCAAGACTGTTTGACATGGTAAAGGTAACTGTGACAAAGCACTATCTGAGGGTATTCATCATCTTCAGTTATAATTCTTGTTTGAACTGGATATTATATGGTATTATTTTTGCCTTGGATGATATTGTTTGTTAACATTGTCATATGCATTTATTTTCTATCAGTCAAGTTCATCTTACATTTCCTGTCAATGCAATGGTGCTATATCAATGATGTTCATATTTTATTGTATTAATGATGATACTGTAAAGTCATTATTTTTCACGGACAAAAATATTTTCCAACAAACATTTTTTTTTTTGACAGGGTAACCCTGTATTTTTCCCTAATAAAGATACAAAAGGAACCAGGGAACTATCCCTGGCTTAATTTTTAAGTTTAAGTTTTTTTTTTTATTTTACTGTATTATCAAAAACATGTAACGATTTTCATCTTTTTAGAAAGAGGAGTGTGTTTTGTTTTAAGAATTCACATAAATGTGTATTTCTAAGAATTTCATGGGTGCATATGAGGGTTGACCACAAAACATTAAGCGAATTTCTGGAAGAGTTTATTGGTCAGCCCACACATGCTTCTTTCTTTTTTTGATTATTGACTTATGTTTTTAAGATATCAAATAAAACAACAATGTTGTGATGTTTTTTAGCTCACCTGAGCACAAAGTGCTCAAGGTGAGCTTTTGTGATCGCCCTTCGTCCGGCGTCCGTCGTCGTGCGTCGTGCGTCGTCCGTCGTGCGTCGTGCGTCGTCCGTCGTCAACAATTTGCTTTAAACGACATCTCCTCTGAAACCACTGGACAGAATTTGATTAAACTTGGCAGGGATGATCCTTGGGTCAACCTTCACAAAAGTTGCTAAAATAAACTTGATCCATGTAGAACTCTGGTTGCCATGGCAACAAAAAAAAAAATAAAATGAAAACTTTAAAAATCATCTTCTTCAAAACTAGTGGCCAGATTTTAAAATAAATTGGTACAGATGTTCCTTGGGTCAACCTCTACCAAAGTTGCTAAAATTATTCCGATACGTAAAAAAACATGGCCGCCAGGGGCGGGGCTTATTTGCCTTATATGTATATAGGGAAACCTTAAACAACATCTCCTCTGAAACCACTGGACAGAATTTGATTAAACTTGGCAGGGATGATCCTTGGGTCAACCTCCACAAAAGTTGCTAAAATAAACTTGATCCATGTAGAACTCTGGTTGCCATGGCAACAAAAAGAAAAAAAAATGAAAACTTTAAAAATCATCTTCTTCAAAACTACTGGCCAGATTTTAAAATAAATTGGTACAGATGTTCCTTGGGTCAACCTCTACCAAAGTTGCTAAAATTATTCCGATCCGTAAAAAAAACATGGCCGCCAGGGGCGGGGCTTATTTGCCTTATATGTATATAGAGAAACCTTTAAACAACATCTCCTCTGAAACCACTTGACAGAATTTGATTAAACTTGGCAGGGATGATCCTTGGGTCAACCTTCACAAAAGTTGCTAAAATAAACTTGATCCATGTAGAACTCTGGTTGCCATGGCAACAAAAATAAAAAAAAAATGAAAACTTTAAAAATCATCTTCTTCAAAACTACTGGCCAGATTTTAAAATAAATTGGTA
Source organism: Solen grandis (assembly GCA_021229015.1). Taxonomy (NCBI): domain Eukaryota; kingdom Metazoa; phylum Mollusca; class Bivalvia; order Adapedonta; family Solenidae; genus Solen; species Solen grandis. Next base: position 33,710,982 of record CM037792.1, read on the forward strand.
CAGATGTTCCTTGGGTCAACCTCTACCAAAGTTGCTAAAATTATTCCGATCCGTAAAAAAAACATGGCCGCCAGGGGCGGGGCTTATTTGCCTTATATGTATATAGAGAAACCTTTAAACAACATCTCCTCTGAAACCACTTGACAGAATTTGATTAAACTTGGCAGGGATGATCCTTGGGTCAACCTTCACAAAAGTTGCTAAAATAAACTTGATCCATATAGAACTCTGGTTGCCATGGCAGCAAAAAGAAAAAAAAAATGAAAACTTTAAAAATCATCTTCTTCAAAACTACTGGCCAGATTTTAAAATAAATTGGTACAGATGTTCCTTGGGTCAACCTCTACCAAAGTTGCTTAAATTATTCCGATCCATAAAAAAACATGGCCGCCAGGGGCGGGGCTTATTTGCCTTATTTGTATATAGGGAAAACTTTAAACAACATCTCCTCTGAAACCACTTGACAGAATTTGATTAAACTTGGCAGGGATGATCCTTGGGTCAACCTCCACAAAAGTTGCTAAAATAAACTTGATCCATGTAGAACTCTGGTTGCCATGGCAACAAAAAAAAAAAAAAGAAAACTTTAAAAATCATCTTCTTCAAAACTACTGGCCAGATTTTAAAATAAATTGGTACAGATGTTCCTTGGGTCAACCTCTACCAAAGTTGCTTAAATTATTCCGATCCATAAAAAAACATGGCCGCCAGGGGCGGGGCTTATTTGCCTTATTTGTATATAGGGAAAACTTTAAACAACATCTCCTCTGAAACCACTTGACAGAATTTGATTAAACTTGGCAGGGATGATCCTTGGGTCAACCTCCACAAAAGTTGTTAAAATAAACTTGATCCATGAAGAACTCTGGTTGCCATGGCAATAAAAAGAAAAAAAAATATGAAAACTTTAAAAATCATCTTCTTCAAAACTACAGGCCAGATTTTAAAATAAATTGGTACAGGTGTTCCTTGGGTCAACCTCTACCAAAGTTGCTAAAAATTTTCCGATCCATAAAAAACATGGCCGCCAGGGGCGGGGCTTATTTGCCTTGTATGTATATAGGGAAAACTTTAATCAACATTTCCTCTGAAACCACTGGAAAGAATTTGATTAAATTTGGCAGGAATGATCCTTGGGTCAACCTTCACAAAAGTTGCTAAAATAAACTTGATCCATATAGAACTCTTGTTGCCATGGCAACAAAAAGAAAAAAAAAATGAAAACTTTAAAAATCATCTTCTTCAAAACTACTGGCCAGATTTTAAAATAAATTGGTACAGATGTTCCTTGGGTCAACCTATTTATCTCAGGTGAGCGATTTAGGGCCATCATGGGCCTCTTGTTTGTTGGTTTTTTTTGGTGTATTTTTTTTCATCATTTTTGATTTTGTTTTGTGTAATATCTTTGGATAAAATAATTCTGCAATTTATTGAAAATTAGTTATTTTACAGTTGTTGTCCATGTTGTAAACTGTGTTCTGTAAAATATAGTCATGTTCATTTCTTGTATGATTCATTGTCAACGAATATTATTGTTTGTAGACAAATTGTGTCAAATCCCTGTGAATTTCCCTCAAAGAGTCTCATTGACAAAACTTTTTCTTGAATAAGTTTAGTAGATCTAGAGTTATATGCCTTTCCTCTGAAATCAAAATATGTCTTTTACAAAACTGGCTCCGTGTTCTCGAAAATACTTATGTATATCTCAGGCTCAAATTTGAGTAACATACTTAACTAATGGACATGGTTTGAATATAAGTAAATCTTACTTAAGTACCATTTTACATTTACGAGAACATGGGGCCATGTGTGTAGTGTTGGACAGAACATATTCGTTTTGAGAAGTATAGGGTGCATGAAATAGATCATCATCGGATACCCCGGGCCACAGCTGCTGATTACGTTTCACCCCATGTACACATGTATGAAGAGTAACGGAGTAAGTCACTTGTGGGTGTCCGATGATGTACAAGTAGATTGAATGTATATCTCACTGCCTTAAACTATTCTCCTTCTTGTCCTGGCTAGAAAATCAATTGTTCATTCATTCAGGTTATTTTAACTGTAATGTGTTGTTTGCATTTTAAGGGCATATTGACCTTGTTTGGATTATGGACATTAATTTTTACAAACAAAATATTACTTTTGTGTGGTTGAAGTGAGCATTTATTTTTAAAAATTAAATAAAAAATCTGCAAATTTGTTAATTCAAGGTAAATAAACTCAGCATTGTTTTACTATAAATCATATTAATTAAGTTAATTACTAATTTTTTTTTCATGTAAAGATTGAGTTTGTATTTAACAAAAAAATGAAATATTGTAGGATTGATTTTAATATCCATGCAAAATCAATGACACCCCCCCCCCCTCAATAAAAATTTTAATAAAATAAGCACCAGTACTTTGTATTTAATATATACTATTATTTGTGTGATTTTTTTATCCTTGAAAAAAGATTACTGGTGTGTATTTTAGTGTGTTATTGTGTGTTTTCTTATTGATGCATCTATATACTCAAGGACATTAAAAATGCCTCATGTATAAAACTTGAATATTTCACATCATTTTGTTTTTTCACAGGTTCTCCTTTAAACTTGTACTTTCTTTAGTGATAAAACAAAAGTAGGACATAAAACATGCAACTATTGTTGAAATATGTCTCATTACATTTCTAAATAACCTAAAATCGTTTTTCAAACTCAAAATATTTCCGATGTGAGGCATTTTTTAAGTCTGTGAGTATACAAAACAGCATTAAGGTATGGGACCAGATTTTGAAGAAAGACGCAATATGAGGCAGTGAGGCTCTGTTGTTTGATATGAAGCAGTGTCCAGTCATTTAGTTGAATAAAAAACATATTCCACACTGTTACGGACTGGGTGGTGGGATATTTTTGTAATTCATTTTCATGTGCAGATGTCTGTGATTTTTTTTATACTTTTCAATTTTTGTTTTTAGTTCACCTGAGCATAACATGCTCAATGTGAGGTATTGTGATGAGCCTTCATTTGTTTTCTGTTGTGCATCATGGGGGTCAATAGGTCAACTCTCAAATGACCGTTTGGGTTTCATTAGATTGATCGATTATACTCAACTGAGCCACCAAGTCTTGATTCATAGCAGTTGAATACATACATACATACATACATACATACATACATACAGGTTGTGGAGTATTTATATGTCTAAATGCTAGGAATTTGTTCACATGTTTCAAGATATTAAATTACATTATTGTACTATTAATTACTGTTGATCAGTTAAGCCCCTGATTGTTTGATAGTTATCACTTCTATACTATTGACATCTCATTATAATTGTCATTGACACCAATGGTAATGATTTTATTATTCTTTTTTTTTATATATACTTAATTAAACCAAAATATGGTTTTATGTTGAAAGTAACAAATTATGAAGATGAAAGTGATTGTTTTGATTGATAGATTAATGTATTTGTTTTTAGCTCACCTGAGCACATTTCTTACTTGTTTCACACTATTCTGATTACCCTCCAGGTTTCATTCAATGTTGTCACTCTGTCATCAACAGTTTGCTTTGAAAAGATATGTCTCCTCTGAAACTGCTGGGCAAAGTTTTATGATACTTGTCAGGGACGATCATTGAAAGAGGAAAAAAGATGCTGAAATGAAATCTATCCATGCAGATTTCTGGTTGTCATGGCAACAAGCAAATTAAAAAAAAAATCTTTGAAACCAATTATCAGGATTCAATTTTATCTTGCTCAAATAATCACATCATAGCCCTGACTTGTTGATGAAAAAAAAATGCCGCTATTAATGGGTGATAACCCAAAGATTATTTCAGATTATTTTGACATGGGTTATTTCCCTTGATAGTTTAAATTTTATTATCGAACATTCCTCTTCATTGTTTACAAGTATTCATATTAATTTTGTTTTGCATAAATGACCACGGTCAAATTCACATTAATTAATAAGATGATGCTGAACTTTTTAAAAATGAAGTCTGCGTCTGCTAGTTTCCTTTTAATATCACTATTAAAAATTTCAAAATTTATGCTACAGGTACTCAAGTCAGCATTTTTTTCATGTTTTAACTTGATGATATATGAGATTCTGTTGATCCAGATCGTATTTATCTATACATCCTGACATCCTGGAAGAATCGAGCCATTCAGGTAGACATTTACCTGTCAGAGTCCATACTTAAGAAATTACAGTAGGTATCAACATTGAAGGTATGTCCTTAAGGAAAACTGCTGATCATCTGTGCGAACTTTTCACTGGTTTGATAATGTTGAATATGGTATATTATCTTTGTATAAAGGGGCATGCATCAGAGGGCATCAGTTTTTTTTGTGTTCTGTATATCATGATGGGTTTTCTTCACAATATTTTCAACTGTTAATGTACACTTGACCTACTCTCACTGCTGAGTAATAAACTGAAATGTGATGTCTTGTGTTGTATTTTTTGACATCCATTTATAACTTGTCTGTCTTTCTGAGAAAGGAGTCAATGTTTTACTTGTGCCTGGATAGCATAGTGGTAACGCGCTTTGCTTCTCACCAATGCGTCCCGGGTTCGATTCCTGGTCACGTTCGTGAGAGAGTACAGTGGTCGCCCGTCCAGACACGTGGGTTTACTCCGGGCTCTTCGATTTCCTTCTACAATGATGACCACATACGCCGCCACCAGAGCCATCGAGAGTGATTAATATAAGTTGTTATAACTTGTTTTATAACCAATGAAAAATAAATAAAGTTTAAATAGAAATGGTATTACTGTACCTTAGCAATGTCAACTTTAGCAATATATATACACTTCAGGACTTTTTTTATCTGAACACTTCATATTTTGATAATAACTCTGTCAAATATAAAACTGTCTAAAAACAATTGTACACCATTTTAACTGATCATATTATTTCAAGAAAATATAACAATAACAAAGATCGGGTGAAATATCAATGTCCAATACACGTAACAGGACGCTTATGTGACCAGGTGAACTTAGGCAATACACAGACTTGTTGCCTAGCGTCACTGGACCCAGCTACGGGTAGCAGCTAAGGGGGCGAATACAAAAAAAGACCAGACGGTTTAGGTGTTCATCTTTATAATAGTCAGCTGGAAGGCTTCCTCACATGAAAATCCGAATGACCCTGCCGGGTTTCGAACCCACGCGATGAGGGGCTGAGTGAGTGTTAAAGTCAGCGACTTATATACATCAGCAAATCCGAATACGTATATATCACGTATTCGGTTTTGCATTCATTAGTGTGAATCAGTAGCAATTATTGCGCATTTAGTCCGAAAGACTACATAGCCAACAGTGTAATAGCTATGCGTTCGGTGTTTTTTGTTTTGTTTTTGTTTTTGTTGTTGTTTTTTTTGTTTTTTTTTTTTAATATCTTTAATTACAATATGTCACTATAAGATATATTCATACATATATGGTGAAATTCATTTTTACCATAGTAAATTAAGTCTCGGTTCAATGTATAATTGTCCTTAGAACCTCAATTATTTATTAGTAAGATATATACTACTTAGGTACCTATGAAATTATTGCATGTTAATAGATGCACTCTTAGGGTTATGCTACACAGTGAAGGTAATCAAAACTGTGATCTTGCATTCAAAATTACCCTTTGTGTTTAAATACAGTGTGGCCATACCACGTGGTATATGACGTCATTTTAAGCTAACGCAAAAAGCAAATTTTCATCGATTCAGAGGGAAGAACTGCTGTAAGTATTTTATTTCTTTATCATTTTAATGGCATATAGCGCATTCGAGGCGAAAAATTGTGTTCTACACATAAGTCCTAACGATTCTTTTGTCGTGGGACAGTTTTCCTAACATTCGGGAAAACCTTCCGAGATCGTGATCTTTTGTTTGCTAACACGTATTTAGCGCATCACTAATATTGTCATAAATCCGTGTTTTAGAATTTAAAACGTTGCATGCATGCTGATCGGAAGGTCAGAAATTGATTTGAAATCCCTAGGATAAAGGAACTTTCAAAATAATGCCGTGTTCTTGTAGATATCAGTATGTGTTAGATAATGCTAACACGAAAAACAAACACATTCTAGCTAACACGTAAAGTCAATTGTGGAAATTTACCTTCTCAAGTGCTCAAGTATCTTAAGAGACCTAAATTTCTTACATAAATGATCAGTTAAAAACAACAGCTTAAAAAAAAAACTTTTTCGTATTTTCATGTAGATCTAGGACATATTCGCTTTTTTTCACAAAAGATAGATTTCCTAGAAACCTCCCAGATCTCTTGATACATTTGTAAACATGCACACTGTTTGTTTATGGTTACCTTGCATCAAACGTTTTCTTGTTATATGTTGAAATCTCTTGACAATTTTGGCAACACATATATTTAACATGTTATTTCTGTATGGGTTTGGATTTGAATGGATTTCCCATGATATCGGAAATATTTATTGTTTCATTTATTCTAGCAATGTACAAACAATAAAGCTGTTTCATTAACTTCATATTCAACCTTATCAAGTGTGATGAATGCCCCTTTCTTATAAGATACCACAAACATCCGTGTCCTGCAGCGGAAACTTCTACTTAAACAAGCTACAGATACAGTGGTATCTAAATAACTCCTACGGATCTTGGCTAACCAAAAAGTACAAGTCTTAAACAAAAAAACACGCTAAGCAGAAGTGGTTATGGATCGAATAGGTACTCAGCCTGAAACGCATGTATAGGTTTGTCATACGGACCCGATAAACTAGGGTTTAAAGATCGTCAGACTCGTTTCATGGCTTTTTAACACGTGTGCTCAGGATGAGCTTTTAGGATCGATGAATGTCCGTCGTCCACAATTTGTTCGTTTGCACACTAGCATCTTCATTTTATCAGCAATTATCTTCAAACTTTAAAACAATGTTAATAACCATAAAATCTCGGCCAATTTCGATTATGGCTGATATCGGAACATTAGGTTTGGAGTTATGCCCCTTTTAAAATTCAAAAAAGCCAGATTTCACATTGTTTGCACTCTAGCATCTTCATTTCATGAGCAATTATCTTCAAACTTTATATCAATGTTTATAACCATAAAATCACGACCAAGTTCGATTATGGCTGATATCGTACCATTAGGTCAGGAGTTATGCCCCTTTTAATATTCAAAAAATGCCATATTTCAAGTTGTTTACATTCTAGCATCTTCATCTTTTGAGCAATCATCTTCAAACTTTATGGCAATGCTTATGACCATAATGTATCGATTGAGTTTGATTAAGACTGAGATCAGTTGATTAGGTCAGAAGTTAAGCCCCTTTTAATATAAAAAATGCCAGATTTCACGTTGTTTACACTCTAGCATCTTCATCTTTTGAGCAATCATCTTCAAACTTTATTACAATGTTTATGACCGTAAGGTCTCGATTGAGTTCGATTAATGCCGAGATCCGTCAATTAGTTCAGAAGTTATGCCCCTTTTAATATTCAAAAAATGCCAGAAATCACTTTGTTTACACTCTAGCATCTTCATCTTTTGAGCAGTCATCTTCAAACTTTATGACAATGCTTATGACCATAAGATCTCGATTGAGTTCGATTATGGCTGAGATCCGTCAATTAGGTCAGGAGTTATACCCCTTTTAATATAAAAAAAGCCATATTTCACATTGTTTACACTCTAGCATCTTCCTTTTTTAGCAATCATCTTCAAACTTTATGACATTGTTAATGACTATAATGTCTCGATTGAGTTCAATTGTGGCTGAGATGGGTTATTTATGTCAGGAGTTATGCCCCTTTTAATACAAAAAATGCAAGATTTCACTTTGTTTATTCTCTACCAACTTCATTTTTTTAACAATCATTTTTAAACTTTAAGACAATGTTTATGCCCATAATCTCACAATCGGGTTCAATTCTAACTGATATTGACTCGTAAATTTAGGAGTTATGCCCATTTCACCATATAAAAAAAGCCAGATTTCACTTTTACACTCAAGCATCTTTATTTCTTAAGCAATCATCTTTCTCAGGTGAGCGACCAAGGGCCATCTTGGCCCTCTTGTTAATTTAACCACGGGACCGTAAAGTGCCACTGATACCCAGTATAGGTTTACCCATATTCAGTAATATGTTGTTTAGGCAAAGACCGTTTTCATGACGATAGGATTTGAATTACTTAAAAACTGCATTTCACACACGACAATACGAAAGAAATGTCTGTTACGTTTTGAGACTATGTAGATTGTATTTCAAGTTATGTAACCTCATTACACAGTCTTTACCACAGGTAAACAACAAGATTATAGGAAACAGTTTTGCTCTGTTCAATTAAAAGATATCTGCATAGCAGAACCATAATTCATGGTATAATATATGTATCCAATATATAAAACCAAGAACGCATATACCAAGCGAAACAAGATTCACAATATCAATTAATTGTTGTCTGTGGTGTTACCGCTTACTTATATAGTCTATGAATCATATTTCATAAAATCTGATAACATTTCATATTACATTTCAGTTTTACACATTATTTTAAAAATACGTTTCCTCATTTTTGTAACAATCAAGTTTTATATATAAGCCTTCCAGTTGGCTTGCGATAGGTCGGTGGTTCTACCCGGATGCCTTCGTGCATTCGGGGTCTTCCTCCACCTGTAATTAGCTGGACGTCGCTATATGACTGAAATACTGTCGGAGCGAGGGTAAACTCAAATAGTCAAGTCATTGATATCTAATTATGGAAATGAAGGAAATATAACAATGACGAAGGTAGCATTGATGTAATCACTACCTCCACGCTTTTTAGAGTTAAGTTTAACCCTGTGTCGGTCACCTAAACAAAATAGTTGTATGTATTCTGAGAAAAAAACAACAACTCTTACTGAATAAGATCACTTAATGAACGGCATTGTGAAAAACACATTGTCAGACATTTGGATGTTTTAATAGTTAATTCAAAATAACTTTAAGAATCTTAAAAAGAATATTTGAAGAAATCATTACGTTTCAAGTATTGGAATACCTGCATTTAATTACGTTTGAATTATTATTTGTATCACATATTTTTGTACCATATTGCATCACATTTTCGAAAACACAAACTACATATCCAAAGCTATGATCAAAATCGCTCTCTGAAATGATTATTTTAATCAATTTTCATTAAAAAAATCTGGCACAGTCTTGCATGTTTGTACTATTTGTCTACTTAAGTACAGTATTAGGCAAGTATGACGCCATATTTGTTCAATGATTCATTTTCTTTGTCAGTTTTCTTTCATTCAAGTTCCACAACCAAAGAATAGCCAAAACCATATAACCGAATAAAGATACGATGTACCAGGAACGTCAGTTTCTTTGCGGTTCTTTGTTTTAAGGTCCTTGTTACGTCTAACAGATTCAGTGTCCATATCCGGTGTTTCCCTTGATCACAGCCTGTAGTTGCTGTAACGTAATTCTATATGTATTTTGAAACATTTGGCACGAGAATAAATCAGTTTACACATTTAAACTATTAGTTACGCGCATGCAAGCACAAATACAGAAAATAATAATTGGTTTATAAAGCACTTCAGTGGGAGTAATAAACGCTCGACAATCAGAGCTTTTCATGTTAATAGCTGTTTTAGCTAATTCAATCGCGTCAATATTTTATCATGGAAATGTTGAATTACGCATGTTATACCAATTCCATTTTTTTTTTTTTTTTTTTTTTTTTTTTTGCAATGGTGGGCATTCTATGAAATTAAATTGAAGTATGGAGAATAGAGATATATAATTAAATACGGTGTTATACATACCACATTTTGTATCAAATTTACCCTTTGATCTCTGATCCCATTCACACAGCCAAAACCGTGAACGTACTGTTCCTCAGACTTCTCTCATATCAACATATCCAATGCAATATACGTTCCTGTACGTCCGATCCCAGCGCTGAAATTTAGAAATGTTTCTGTATCTTTGAAGCATACATGTATTTAAGGGCTTCCCATCCTAATAGCGATCAATTCCATCAAAGCCACGCATATAGCTCAACAATACACATATATATAAGCTTTTAAAGTGACAAACAATGGTAATCTTAGGGGAGAATTGACAAATGACAGGAGTTCTTTTATTACCGTCCATTGATTATTTTGTTTCGATGAGTTATCTCCCCTGAAAACTAAAAAAAAGTGATTTTCTCCATTTTCCTATGGTAAAGTTTAGAATTTTTTCACGAAAGCTGATACAAAATCATAAAATGCATCTTTCTACCATGAGTTTTTCTCATAAATCAAATTCAGTTTTTCATATTCACAGAAAATACATATTTTCCACGGGCTTCAATGTTAACTTACATGCGGATTATCTTCCCCAAATTAGATAAAAATTGAAAAAACTCTTGGTGAAATATTTTTATTTTTGAATGTTTTCAAAGTGACAAAGTTTCATAGAAATATAACCATCCAGTGGCAAGATATGGAATATGGTTATTAGGATGGGAAGGCCTTAAGAGACTGACTGCAATCAAGGTTGTTTTCATTTATATTTATTCAATAGACGATTACAAATAACACGATAATAACAGGGAAATACGTGTTCCACGAAATTGATATCAAGTTATTATTTTATCGTTTATTCATTAGTATTTTCAGTTTTTTTCTCATTTTTTTTTCATTAAAAAAATGCCGTATAATTTTTGTCTAACTTTACATGTTAAATCATTCTATTGTCACAACGAACCTGCAGTGGAAAATCGTTGGTCCATTTAGGCACGTGGGTATTCCAACAACTTAAAGGCGGAACTCCAGCAAACTTGTGACGTCATCTGGTACACCCCTGTCAGGCCACGCCAAATAGTGGATCTGGCAAACACGGTGTCTCTTGGAACCCTTCGTCTACAATATTTATGTTTTTTATATGTTCAATATTAAAAACATTTCCAGTTGGCTTGTGGTAAGTCGTTGGTTCTACTCGGATGCCTCCGTGCATTCGGGGTCTTCCTCCACCTGTAATTAACTGGACGTCGCTATATGACTGAAATACTGTCGAAGCGACGGTAAACTTAAATAGTCAATATTAAAAACAAAGAAGTGACACGTAATTCAATGCATGATTAGATTTATTTCAAAATAAACACGCAACATTTTTTATATAATAAAGTATATATGAATTTGAAACTTGAAACTTGATATTTTATTGTGAAATGATAGATCTATTACTTCGCGATTTATGAAACAATCCGATTGTCGTTTTGTATTTTATCACGATGTCCTATTTTGTTTTCATTTCTATGTTACAGGCTTTCTCTTTTTCTTCTGTACATCGTCTGATTCCATGCATATTAAAGTATTCCTATCATCGACCCCCATTGTTCTTCTTTAACAACCCCGGGTTACACATATATTCACATTTATATTGTCAACCTTATATCAACGTTTTTGTCATATGAAAACACCTACCATACAGTACAGTCCTAGCTCCTTGCGACTTTTGACTATTTCCAAAATTGAAATAAACTAGCAGGCCGATATTTCGATTCCCATACGAGCCGTGC
>CM037792.1:33722620-33772620 GCA_021229015.1 Solen grandis
ATCACGATGATTCTTTCCCTTGACATTATGTATCACTATTATATCAAGGAGATACAGTTTTACGAACTTATGAAATGTCCCTCGTACCTAATAAACAACATGTCATTCAATTTTGTAGATTCTAGCGCATAATTTTGAATTAGGCACCCTGAGCATAAAATATATAGTTTTTATATTTAGATTTTATATAAAACCGTTATCAGAATAAAAGAAATATCAAGCAAATATCATTTGTCGTTAATCTTATATTAATGTCAGTATAACTTGTGAAATATATTATTTAAATAATTAAATTATTGTGCCAATGTATTTTAGGTTTATGTTCCAAGGTAAAATGACGATCGATTTTAAGGTACTTCTTTATATGGTAAAAGTTCTTAACTCAAGTTACAAATGGTAAAAATCATTAAAACTTTACAGCTGTTTGTTTAATACATTTTATTTTCGGAAGATAACATCGTTTTTGTGATTCTAAATATCATGCATTAGGATCCCGGAACCTTCATATTAATCATTTTGGTCAAGCACAACCGCTATGTACATTAATGATTAAAATCACGTTAGTTTTAAATTGTGACTTGTCATTTTTGAAATTTTCCTTGGAATATCAATGTTTTAAGTTCAAACTCATCTTACAACTAATACAAACCCCTCTCGACGGTTCCAGGTTTGATACAGAACACATTGTCCGGGAAGGTCATGAAGAATCACTGCCTCTTACGGGGTTCCAACCCAAAATATGGACCAAGTTATGATGAAACTGGTGGGGAACCGTTTTTTTTAAACGCCGTTTTTTAGATTCATTACCTTAAGATAATATAATTAACCATTTCAGTACAAAAATAATACTTTTTGAAGAAATGGATTTTTTTTTTTTTTTGGTTGAGTATATTCATTTTATCAACAAAATACACGACCGTCATTTATTGATATTTAAAATATCATCCGCGTTTCATCGGACAAAACAAAATTATAAGATTTGTTTTCAGTCGATTCAGAATTGTATACATGCGCACATATATATATGTTATTTGCAAATCCAACCTTTTAGCATATGTTATAAGGTTAAGATATCAGCTCTTCAATGTCAGCCAGATTTAGGATACATATATTCACGGGATATACCCTGTATTACCATACAATTACTGCCTACCCCACCCACTTCTCATCAATTATGATTTATGGCCATACAAGGAGAAGGGCAACTGTTCCTGCTTAAGGAGCAATCATCGTCTCCTGGTGGTCAGGATTTGTTATTGCGTTTCAATGAATAAATAATGTACAGCACTGTAACACTGTAATACCTGAAGGTTATTCATCCATTATTAAATTATAATCAGGGTCCTTCAAATGCAGTGCAGATGCAAGCATCCGCTGACTTGGATTTAAAGGCTATTTTGTTCAAAGTCTGAAAAGGCTTGCATTTACTATATATTTACTATCTTGACACCTGTGTACCACCTTATGGTAATCCATTCATTATCTAATTATAATCAGGGTCCTTCAAATGCTTAATAAGTCTTTCAGTGCAGATGCAAACATCCATTGACTTGGAGTTATTTGGAGGCATTTTTGTCCAAAGTCTAAAAAGGCTTGCATTTATTATGAAATTCACATATTCACTTGTTGGACCCTGATCACAATTTAAAGATGGATGAATTACCTTAATCCCTGTACATTGTATTTGTAAATGAACCAGCAGTCCTAAATGCATTTCACTGTTCTTTGCCATTTTAAAGTACTGAGAAAGGCGAAGGTAACAGTCAAATTCCCCTTACCAAAGAAAGAGGTGCAATGTGTTCCAAGATATTACCAAGTTCATTTTTCTCGATAACGATCGAGAGAAAGAAAGAGAGAGAGAGAGAGAGAGAGAGAGAGCGAGCTTTTGGAAACAATTTGGGTTTGGCGATTTCCTCGAACTATTAAGCCGCAGATAGCCGATAAGTTTCGATGTTCAGACAGCGTTGTAGGAGCACACTTCACTACTCTCCTTCCCAGGTTCGCTTCCCTGTCATAAACGTAAAGAAGTACAGTGGACACCAATACACGTCACGTGATTATCGTAATAGTACTCCGATTTCCTCCTACATTAAAGATCACATACTCCGCCATCTTGCTATATAAAAATAAGCCAGATTTGTATGTGAGAATGTGTTTAACATGTAAAAACGTAGGTTTGGTGGAGAGTGTGAAAAGAAACCTAGTTCAGGTAGCAATGCAAACTGTATATAAAACTTTCTTTTAAAAAGAAGGGCTCAGTTTATCATAAGTCGGTCTAACCAGACATATGTTGCTTAACCATTAAGTGATTGTGTTTAAGTCGATGTCCCAATATAATGAATAAATTCCGTGGAAAGTACTAAAATTTTGAAATTATCTTTCAGGAATCGAGCCTGAGTACCAGAATATGCAGTTAATTTCTGATTGGTTGTTTATTCCTTCCCACAATTCATGTCAAATTTGGAAAACCCGCTTATGACGTGTACATATACGGATAATCTCGGCTATCGGACAAATGCAACATGTCCGAAATAAGAACTGTCCTGATGGAATTACAAATCCAAATGAAGATATGGTTTGCGACCGCTAGCCAACAAAAAATGATATGCTCATATTTATAAAACTGCCATTGCACGTTAAAAGAGAAATACACCTAGTCTTCTGGTAGTCTGGTTCCCTGCGTAATAATAATTTCATTACGTAGTAATAAGGGGAAGGAACTCCAGACTAAGTCTTCTGGCTGCGTTCAATACAACTTCTTCCTCACTTACAACAATGTTCTACATCCGGTAATATTTTTACAACAACAGTGGTAACTAAAATAGTCCCATAAAGTAGTTTTACAACATAATTTGATATTGTGTATATGAAACCAGGCGGCAGTTTGATGTACCGCAGTATAGCGGTGTTTGTGGAACTTCCGGCTTGACCGTTACTTCATTGATACACACGTGAGTGATTATGTATATTTCAGCCTACATATCGGTAAATTCCTGCCTCCTTAAAAACCTGTTGAAATATTAAAACAATCTATAAATGTTCCATAAGACACCGGCCATAAACGATAAGGAGCTGCAAGGGAATATAACACAGGCACAGTGTTCTCTCGGCGACAATAAATTGTTGCTGGGACTTAAAATATTCATCAGTTTTTGCATCAAGTGGTTCGGTAGATAGCATGACCTTATTATTATAAGTTATTGTAGCGGGCTGCTTTTGGGAAATATACAGAGTTTACTGCAGAATGCAATAGCCTTATAGTCCATGTGTATACAATACTTGCCAAACACAGAATTGTATGTAAACCTCCGTCAATAGAAAAAAAAGAAAAGATTCACACAAATACACTATCCATACACTTAAAACATTCAAATTGATACCAATCTAGTGACCCTTATAATATATACAGAGAGAGAGAGAGAGAGAGAGAGCATCATCCAAAACAATACATATAAACAGACATATTAACTTCGACAATTTTTAGACCATTTGTAGTTCCGTATAACAACTCTTATACGTTGTTTTCTTATATCAATTTTAATACATTGGTTTCATATATTAAGGAATAGCTGTCATTCAAGCAAATAGTGAAATGCGTTGATTGGGATGAAAAAATGGAAAACGTAGAACGGTATATAAACTAAGCCGCGTGGGTTCGAGTCCCGGCAGGGTCATTCAGATTTTCATGTGAGGAAACCTTCCAGCTGGCTTGCAGTAGGTTGGTGGTTCTACCCGGATGCCTCCGTGCATTCGGGGTCTTCCTCTACTTGTAATTAGCTGGACGTCGCTATATGACTGAAATACTGTCGAAGCGACGGTAAATTCAAATAGTCAAGTTATAATCTAAGGCGACTCCTCCATCGCAGTTGGCGGAAATCATGGAAGCGTACTATTACTGTCGAGACAATAAACGGACTATAATATACTGCAGATATTTATAACGTGCGGTCCGAAAAAGATCTCAATGTGTATCTAAAAGAAATTTTTTGATAAAACAACTATGTATACATCAAGGAAACTTTAATTCAGTCAGGATACTTTATTAATATTTCGTGAATACGACGCTTATAATTCAGTCAGTGTCCATCTTAGAAAATACTGGTACGTAATATTTTAGGAGGATATCTACCAATGAAAATCGTTAAAATATTCAATCGGTACTGTCAATTTACTTAATTAGGTCAAAAGTGAGTCGAATAATTACATCTTGGCATGCGATTGTAAACATTTCTGGCAGACGTATAGCCCAATAATTCAAATGTCATTCCTTGCAGCATAGGATAATATTTTCTACCAGTATATATCTGTTCATCTGGCCCTTGTCATAAACAACTTCAGTTTGTGTTTTGTTGTCTCTTTTACGGAATTCAAATGAACTCTCTCAATTTCTAAAGCAGCATTTCGACCCCCTCCGCCCCCAACCTCTCTTGTATTTTCACAATTAGTCCACTGTTGACTTTAATAATATATCCCTGATATTTAAATGTTTAATATTCCTTATAATCAGTCCGCCCATGTAAAGGCGTTTCAGCGGTTTCTTTCTAACAAACATATTTTCTAAAATTTTGCACATATAAGTACCATGCTCGCTTTAGAGTTTTAGCTAATGGTAAAACACCACTGTTTGCTAAAATTTGTTGAAAAAAAGTTGAAGCATTAAAAAGTTAGAAAATTGCTTTCTAAATATTATAGAACAGAACATAATTTCAATATAGGCTTAGGCACTAATTATGTATCAAAATGATATATTCAGAATATTTTATCAAAATTTGTCACTTACTATGTTACAGGTGAAAATACGTGTCAAACGTGCATGGAAAATACAAAACGAGCAAAAATCACTATTGTGTCAGGACTAAAATGTAAACAAAAATTACCCAAAAGCTATGAATTTTTATATACATATATAATTTCTTGATAAAATATTTTCTACGGCAGATTTTTTTTCAGTTTCAATTCGCTGATATAAATGCTTTATGAAAATGTAAAAAAAAAAATGTATGCCCCACTCAGTTTTTTTTTTTTTTTTTTTTTTTTTTTTTTTTTACTAAACCTGCTTTTTATTGAAATTTTAGCCAATCTGCATTAAACACGAAATTGTGACTTTATAGACCCCCAGCATTTGGCATATAAACTTTTAAACATGTATTTAATACATAATTCTTCAAATTTTGGGTTTCCTTTAACATTATACTGAAAATAAATTAGACACAGAGACCAAAACCAGTCTGATCCTCAAACAAATATTACAATTTAGATACACAGTCTGCTCAATTGAGTAGCCTTTCTGAGTTTGACGACCTACCTTTTTCTAATTTCGATTTCTTATTTCGAGGGGTGAGAGCGAAACTAGTCTTTGTGCATATATTTACATAAGCACTTAGCCTAGTTTCGCTCTCTCTCTCCGCCCCCTCGAATTGTTCTATTCATTTCTTTACAAAACAAAATTTCTTTCTTTTTTCCCTAACTTGTAATCGCATCGATTCTTTATTCATCACACTTATCTTTCATTGCAATTATTTACACTATTAATGTACGAACATTTAATCCTTTTTTCTCATAAACTTTCATCATCGCACACAAAGCTTCTTATTCAGTTATTCAGTCGGTAGTTTTACAAAATCACTGTTTGTATAATTTATTAAACATGCATGCATACAAACACCAGCAAAAAGCATGAAGACTCCGTTGCAAACGAAAGTGTGTTCACATATTTTCATAATTCTAAAGCATTAATTTGTTTTACAGCATTTTTCAGTAAACATACATTGTGCATTTGCAGTTATCCCGGAAACATTATACAAGTTCTTTATAGAAATGCGCCTGGGAGCTGCGAATTTTTGTTCTAATGAACTATGACCAAATATGTTGGCTGTTAGAAAATCTAAGTTGCAATATTTGCTCAATGTTCCAACTGACATTTTTTTTTCTTCTGATTTGTTTCACCGATTGATGTGTTGTTTATCGATTTGGACGGCTGGGTCCCATACTGACTAAATAAACTGGCCACTGGTCACTGCGGTTTTCCACAAAGCAACGGCCGCGATGTTACTTAATTTTCAATAAACAGTTCATAACAAAGGATGTCTAATCAAACACTTATTGTCTACAGGACGTTCGGTCAACGCGATTCACTTTAGGGAACGCTTTATTAGTTGCTATTGAAATTTAAAACAACACTGTTCGATTAACACAGAATTGTTAGAATGGGAAGGAAGTTGCTTGATCGCCAATCGAGTGCACCCCTTTGTGTATATCATTACAGGGTACTTCATTTAGATGTAGGCTGATAGGAAAATTGATTCACCAAATTGTTAAGCACATATTTATCTATTGCTTTTAACAGTTCATGATGGACATCAGCATACTTCACGTGCTTGTAAGTGACCGGAACTTGCGAAATGTCCTCTATTTTCATTGTGTCTTGCCGTGCCAACTCTGGCGGGCCGGTTCTCTCCGATGCTGGTGTTATTTAAAGGTGTCGACATGGAAGCAGGAGTCATACAGTAGACAAATCAGGTACAAGAGGACCAGTCTCTGAATCCAAGCCTGAAGACCTTTTATATACATGTAGTCCCCGTGTGATGCATGATAGGCATTTATAAGACTCCTTTTTGGCAGCCATCTTTAAAGGTATAAGTTAATGCAGTCCGAAAGAAGAAAATACTTGCTGTTTTAAAATCATTATAGTGTTTTGTTGGGTTTTTTTCAGCCTGTGTTACTGACATTTATGTCAAATTGATCAGCTTTAATTAATCTTTTTAAATATGAAAATGATATTTTGATCAATTCAAAGGTAATAACTTTATAACCAAACAAATTACACTGTTTATTTTGTTTATGGATGAACCCATACTTTTTTTTATTTACTGTGCAATTATTTTTTGTGCATCCATACATAGACCTATTCACCATATGTCTGTGATCAATACATATCAAAATATTTCATCCTTAAAATATAAATTTAAAGAGCTTTCTTATGGTGAACACATTTTGATTTTTGGAGCAGAAATAACGAAATGATAAGAAAATGAAAATTCTGCTTCAATGTCATTCATGTAAAAATCCCCTGAATTTACCTTACATGATGGCCACCAAGAGTAGGGAACTTCCCTGATGTGGGAACCATGTATAGGGACTTTGGGCGTAGTGAAACAATTTTTTTTCTATAAACTTTTTTCATATTTTTACGACAAATTTCCATCAATCTATGGAATAAGTATCCCCCCCCCCGTAATAAATAAATAAATAAATAAAGTGTCGATTTTCTTTATGTCGATTTTCTTTATGGTTACTTGTTTAAAATTTCAATGACTCTAACAAAATATAAATGTCACTTGTTTTAAAATGTTATAAATACAATAGTCTTTAATAACGATTTTAGTCAGAATTTATGACATTTTCTCTTGATCTTAAAAGTTTTAGCACGGTTTCTGCGTGAAAACATTCTCTGTTTATATTTAAGTTACGTTGAAAAGCTAGAAACTCTCCTAGGCTATGACTAGCCGATTCATGAATGCTGGCCTGGTGATATTTCGTTACCCATTTGTCACTAAGTATGTAATGTCATTTCATTGTTGACCTGAACAGATATATAATTCCTTTAATTATTCACGTCCTTCATTGCATTATCACTACAGCATATGCAGTCGCGGGCAATGTGTGAGTGTAGCCGCCATTTTGACACCTTAGTAACCGAAACACTGTGTCTCGTCACTTCTCGCGAGACAAAGGACACCAAAACTGCCTAATAAAATCCTTTGGAATGATCGAATGATGTGACCATATGCTCAAAGGGCCTGTGTGAATCATAAAATGATTTGATTCAATTTGTTTACTTATGTTATAATCAATATTTAGTAAGGGCGCGTGGCATCCCGCGAGGTCTCGCGCGATGTGTCAATCGTCGTCATCTTATTATTCGTGGGGTGCTAACAAATCAGTGAAGATGAATGGTCAATGGTCAATTGTTGCACCACTGATAAACGGGAATGACCATTGGTCCGAAATGTTAGGCAGTCAAATTATGTGTATTGAAAACCCTTTTTGTGACGTCATCTGACACGAAAATTGCCGACACTCCTCAATCATGGTCCCGTTAGCTGAGATATAAAGAAATAATCTGAATTGTAAAATGAAAAGATTTTTTTTTTAAATTTTTGCTAGAAGGGCTGATTATTTACACTTACACAACCTGTAGGTATTAAGATGCTTCATGTCGTAAAACTGTCAACAGCTGAGGCAATATTTTGTTGAATCAGTCCTTTTAAGTATATATGGCAGCTCCTTTAAGGTAAAGTGCTGCAATGGTTCCGCTACGTCTTGGACCACTTAACCCCTACTTGTACTTGGAATATTTCATAAAATAGGTATGGTGGAATGTGTATCTACCTAATTCAAGAATTAAGTTATTACTTAACGCTAAGTATTGTCGGTGGAATTCGAGCCTGTATTCTTCTAACACATATTCTTTAATAAAAAAAATATGTTGTTTTAACCCATATCTGAAGCATTTAATACAAATATAAATAAAACACGTATACAGAGAACAAAGACACAAGCAGTGTTTTCCCACCAAACTGCTAATCTAAGAAACTTTCTTTCCTTTATTAATAAGCTTAATCAACCACTTCAAAAACATCGCCGCACGCAATCTAGGATTAATGAAATGTAGTATGATCGGACATGTTCTGGGATTAAGGCCATGTATCTTCCTAGGCAGCTCGGAAAGTTTGGATACGTATGTGAACTGTACATGATATGCAAATGATATGCGCACGCATCCCCTCCCGTCCATTACTGTGTGTGCTAGGTTAATCCACCGCCTATCAAAGGAAGAATGCAGAAATCCGACATGGATTAATGCAGACTAACGGTTCACACGTTCTTTATAAATATATTAATCCAATTACCTCGAATAGAAATAAAAAAACAGAAAGTTAGAGGCATGTACATATAGAGTACGCTTAAAAATATATATACTAATTGGGATTAAGTAAATGTTCTCGAAATAAAAGACTTGTAATCTGTTTTCACTCATCCTGTGTGATTTACAAGGGAAACAAATACTCTTATGCATTCAGACATTACGGCGTGTTGCATGTCTTCTTCAGAAATGTTTCGTTTAATGCTATTATTTGTTATAACCTTGTATACGGCCGGATTACTCGCGTAATATCGTGATCATTATGCGATCTTGAGACGTCTTGAAAATTAAATCTAATATAATTGATAACAGTATATCCTATTTAACTACAAGGTATATATATCCTAATTGAAAAGAACCGATAGACATATAATTGCGGAGCTTTTATCACATTCAAGGCACAGTGCATTGTAGAATACGCTTTGAAGTTATGTATATATACATTTCGTATTTTATAAATAAATGGATGCCACTATATACCGCACCATCGTGTCAGTTCGGAAGCTGCTCTCTTTTATTTTTCGAAAAGATTTTGATGCGATATGTCGATTCAAAGACCCTATTAAACAATAACAGGTCTTTGGTCAATTGCTCTACCCGGCTACCATCTGTGCCTGGAATAATAAACGTGGGACCCCCGGGGGGGTTTCCTCCACCAGTCATAAGCTGGACATCTCGGCAATTACACCCCACCCCCCAAAAATGATATTTTTGTTTTGAACAAAATAGAAGAAAAAAAGAAAGTGAAAAAAAAAAAACGCATTTGTCTCTATAGAATAAAATTCATATATTGTTTAAAAAAAATGGAGTTTTGGGGAATTTTTTTACTGTTCGTAATTGTATGTCATATATTTGCTCGTGACCATTTATTTGTATTCCAATACATAACAATTGTAAAACGAGGAATGGATATACGTTAAAGTATACTGTCTTCGTTCTTAACTCAGCTTTAACGGCGTT
Source organism: Solen grandis (assembly GCA_021229015.1). Taxonomy (NCBI): domain Eukaryota; kingdom Metazoa; phylum Mollusca; class Bivalvia; order Adapedonta; family Solenidae; genus Solen; species Solen grandis. The sequence continues at coordinate 33,732,507 of CM037792.1, forward strand.
TAAGCAGATCTGAACGGACCACAGTTTAAAATTGATGTTTTCCGCATTGAATGAACAATTAGTATCATTTGTTAGAATGATTTACAAATCTAAACAGTGTTCAGACATACGTAACGTTATTAACAAACTCTTTGTATTTGCTAAACGAACGTGTCCATTCATATGAAACAAAAAAGATAATATCAAATATGATTTCTAACTAAACGTTTTGTTTACAAGTTTAGCGCATACCGGTTTACATGTGATCAGGGCCTCTTTAACACTCGTTTTTATTTAATGTTTTCGGTGGATTAAAGAGAAATATCGGTGGATTAGATCCTGATAAGTTTACTGTTTTTTTAAATTATTAGGAACTTGAACCCGACCCTACTTTATAAATTGATCGGAGCGTCATTTGTGCTGGGTTTTATGCAAGAAATGACGTCATAAATAACGTCATGCACGCGACGTCATCCCGCTAATTTTGACGTCTTTGTGAATAAAAACAGTTAATTTTTGGCCTTTAAAGCTCAAAATAGAATGAAAAAATATTTGTTTTCGTGAAAGATCGATGTATAATTTCATTCGTGAACATTCGCCACATGTGAAAATATCACTTTTTCTATGCACTCAGTGAAATTATTAATCAATCTTACACCAAACCAAACAATTACCCTCTATGTATATACACAGACCCTGATGTGATATACGGTATAAGACATATTACGTGTAGTAACTACCAACTGGAACCAGGATGTGGGTTGTATGTAAAAAATAGAGAAAATGATATGGAAAAGAAGAAATAAATATAAACATACGTAAAAAACGATCTTACACTTGACGCACAAACTATAACGGTGATTACCAGATGACCTTAACAATGTTTATATGATATTTGTGTAGGTTGAAAAGTTATTGTTTAATACTAAATGATAAATGTAGCAATGTATTTGGTAGTAAAATGTGGGGTTTTATATTAAATTATTAGTCGAACGGAATTAAAAATGAAAAAATATGTATCGTCATGGTCATAATTTCAACGTGCCACCGAGTGAGTAAAGTTTGACTAACAATCGCTATTACACAGAAGAAAGTCTCGCAAATAACGAGATTATCGTTAATCCAGGATCTTATCGGATTATCTCCCTTTGTTATTTCTTATCGCTTTGTGTTTTTGATTAATCCAATAAGGGAGGCACGTTTAGGATTAGTACGATGAAAAATGGAACCGTTCTGCGTCTCCGTGGGAAAAGTAAGGCGAACTATAGGATTTAAGTAAATCACTTTACCAATGTTCACTTTTCTATTGCCGCAGACTTTTTTTTCATAGCCGGACTATATTATGCAAGTGACTGTACCTTTTAAATATGTGACCCAGACTTGACTTGACTGTTTGAGTTTACCGTCGCTTCGACAGTATTTCAGTCATATAGAGACGTCCAGCTTATTACAGAGAGAGAGAGAGAGAGAGAGAGAGAGAGATTGGTCCAAGGTAAGAGGTAGATAGCCAGCAAAAAATTAATCCAATAAAATCATCAATAGGTTTTCACGTTTTGTTGATGTCGCTTTCTTTCTCTACTTCTTTCAAAATAAAGATTAACAGGAATAGTCAGTCTCCGCTAAATACATGTAATCTGGTTTAAAATAACAGAAGTACTTGTGTGGAAATTTAAAAAAAAAGTCATTTCTTAGCATTCTAAGACACACACTTTACATTTCTGAAAGTTTTGATATGAAAAAAAGAGCGTCAACTTAAAATATAATAATGCATACTAATTAAGATTAAAATTTCAACGTATAAAATATGTCACGGTAAAATATGACAATGATTAAAAAAAAAACAATTATAGCGACAACTTGTAATAAGACCGCTATTTTGGTATGTCTGTCTGTCTCTAATAGTCTAAGTAATAACGCATATCCTTATTAAGATTTCCAATTGCAACATTACAAATGACAAAATGTTTTGATCTTCTTGTTTTAATCTTACGACAGGACGATTTCCCACGGTACACGTATATAGTACACTTTACTCATAGACTACCAGGATCAAGAAAAGCTTAGCCCTGAGTCAGAGATTGGTCACATCTGTGAAGTAAAGGCATGCTGACCACAAGGAAAGGTCAGCTGCAAATATAATTAAGTTTTAAGTACTCTGAACTAAATGGGTATATTTTACGGCGTCTTGAAGAAGTGACAGGGTTGCTCATTTGTGGGACAACGAGTCTAGGAAGTTAAGGCAGCACTCTGGTGCCTTTGTTATACACGTGAGAAAAAACGGTATCAAATAAGAACAAGTTAGGAACCACTGGTAAATACACGCCGACATGGCGTTTGGGATCATTCATTAGTTAGACTGGTATATATATAACTCAATAGAAACCTGGATTAACATATAAATAAAGTTAATTAGGGCCGGCGACGATCGGTCAACATCAAAGAAAGTCCGGATTAATTTCGGATATGTCCGTGATGTAACATGTTTCCGGATTAGTGACGGAGAGAAACTTCGTTTATTTTCGGAATATTGTTCGGATGTTTCCGTTACGCTTTTTGTAAATGGTCGAAGAATTTCCGGAAGCAATGTGATAAATCTTTAGCAAACTTTATTTGTTCACAAATGAAATAGAATCAAATTCACATCAACAGGAAGAATAATGGAAGTCCTCGACGAACAGAGGTATGTGGGTCTATGTTTTTGTTATTTTAAGTTTAGGTGCCAGGTGGGTCGGAACTTTCTCTACTGAATAGTATCTTTTAAATGTTGTTTTGTTATTTTTTTATTCATTCCTTTAATTTTTACTTACCTTTTTTTTCGTATCAAGTGATTGTTTGGTACAAAATATGACTGTAAAGAGAAAGAATTAAAAAGAAAGAGAGAGAAAACGACGGCTTACTACACAGACATATGCAGCACTATGGTGAATTAGTCTATGCTTACTAGGACGTTTCTATGTTAACAACTGTCATATTATTTAGCTTATCTTTTTTTCCTATTTTTCTATTATTTTTGTTTAAAACAGATTTTTGACTATGAGCAAATAAAACAGCCAATGCAATCATTTATTTAATGTATATAAATTGTCCAATTACTCTTTGCAAAGGTTTGAGTTGCCACTTAATACTGTGCACGATTTGTAAAAATTGTTCAATTGGCCAATAAATGAATAAGTATTGTCACCCCAAAGTGCGTCCCCAAAGCATAGTCATTTTGAAGTTGAGGTTTCAGAATTTATTTTTCATTACCGTATATAATAATAAAATTATAAATCATATTTCTGTCGAATGGGATGATGAGAACCTGGCGACTGATAAGCGCAGGACGGAAATAAATAGCGATTTTGGAATTAATAATTTGTCATATAGCTACATCCAGTAATTACAAGTAAAGGCAGACAACCAGAGTTGTTAAAAAAGGACACTTGGGCTTAAACGGCGACCTATCGCAAGCCAAGAAAACTTCCTTACATGAAAATTATGAGCAACAGGAACCGGTCTCGAACCTTAAACGCCAAAAATGGCGTGCATACCCTGAACTGCACCAGGACTGGTCATTGCAGTTACAGCTGATCGCCTGTGTGTGTTATACCTTCGTCACAGCCTGGATCTGTTCTCATCCCTGTGTCAATAATACACAGGTGATAATCACATCGATCTATCGGAATCTCGTTATCCACGAGATGAGGTGTGAATATGCTCCGCCCACCAACGAGGGTTGACCAATCTGTGTACAGAAGGATTATTACTAGCGATTTCATTGGCTATTGGGTAACTGGGGTATATGCACTATAATAGCTAAACTGGTTAAGTAATATTTTGGCAATGTAAGTTACCATAAATGAGAAAAATTGACACAAAGTAACATCAGAGTGATTTCAGAAATATACCGTGCACTGAATTTTGTTATTTGTGACAAATATATGTTCAAGAAAACAATTCTTCCGCAGTAAATTGTAAATATATGCGGACTATTTTAACACATCATTTTGAATGACAGGAGTTTCTGGGATTATATTCCTTACACGAGAATGCCAAAAGCTTTCCTTCTGAGTGGAAAAAGAAAGGACATGATTGAAGAATCCAGGAACACGGAGGAAGACGTCGGGAACGGTAAGGAAGAGCTTCTTTTGAAATCTTGGAATCTCCTAAAGATTCTCCTAACCGAATTCATAAACATTATTTTTTTACTTTATACATTAATTTTACAGTAAGCTTTAAAAATGGTTTCACTCAATAGATTATTCTTACTTTATACTTTTCATTATTACATTATTTGTGTCGTTTTTTTATATCAAATAATAATGTCTTAAGAACAAAACATATTAATTAAAAATAATATTATTGAAACAAAAAAACAACAACAAAAAAACAAAAACAAAAAAAAACAAAAAAACTATGAATAGTTTTTTATGTTTGATTGATATTCCTAAGTTATCGCCGTCCTTAATCACGAACTTTAAGGAAAGAAATGCATAAGACGGGAAACGCATTATAGATAAGTATTTTGTCCGATGTCATTAAAATTAATAAATACTGTAATAAATTACAAGATTCCATTTTATTGTTGTTGTTTATTTTTATTAAGCACGTTATTATGATATAAATGAGTTCTTTTCTTTCAAAATTCGAACTTCTTTTATTTTAACTTGAAGCTTATAATTGAAAACTAGTTAAAATAAAAGAAATCTAATGAACAACACAAATCTAATTTTGAATGAATTAGATATTAAGATGTTCATGCATTTTATTCATAATATATTTTTCTATTTCTTAACACCGTACAATGTACAATTTCATGGATAGAATGAATAAAAAAATATTTTATATAATGCCCGGTGTGTGCTTTGTTTACAAGATAAATCAGTGGACCATTATTCATAAGTTTTGATATAGCAAATTTGTCAACTTTGCCGCATTATGGTAAATATGCATGAACACTGCAAATCACATGATGATTAAAGATACTGTATTTTAAAACCCTATCAAGGACGAACAGCTCTCTTATCAACAATAAATTATTGAATCGATTAAACAATGATCATGTATAATATGCCATTAATGCATTAAACTACAAACTTATTAAACACAAAATACTGTACATATATTTTCGATGTAAAATAAACACTAAATATTTAATATATGCTTATAATTGTTACAAGACAGTGATTATTCTAGTTTCGATGGAGAATTGTACTATATGTGACACGCTTAATGGAAATGATGTTATTCATAAAAAGTGTATTGGATAAGAATGATTACTGATTAATTAGAATACTATTCATTATCGACAGCCTCTTATCTACAATGTATTCGATTAAAAATGACATTTCAATTAGTGCATTAAACTCTACAAAGCTTCTAGCACAAAATAAATATTGGTAATAAACACAATATAAGTAAACTGTACAAACAGTGTGTCGAGGAAAAGTACATATTGACAGTTCATGAAATATTTATTCAAAAAAGTTTCTTGGAGTAAAATGATTAAAATAGAATTATTATTATCCAGTATCTACTGTGATCGATTATTGTCAAATTATAGATTTAATTAGTTCCATCATAAATGATAGAATTTTTAAACTTGGAGTAAAATGATGAAAATAGAATTATATTATCCAGTAGATTTTTAAAGTCATATCACTCATAATATGTTAATTTAAAAATATTTTTTTAGCTGCGCTTTTTAAAGGTTGTCAGTATACATCCATATTCAAAGTGCTAACCATATTGCTGGAACTAGCTAATAATAAGACTATAACAATATGCTTTCCCCTAAATATTGCAAAAAATAGTGAATATACATAACGCCATTGTTTAATTATATTTTTTTGCCGGAAATTAAATTATAAAATAGAAATTATTAATCACATCATGTGATTTTATTAGATAAAGTATAATTTTATGATCCAAGAGTTCCCCAAAACGTCTGAAGACCGATTTCATGACAGACAACCTGCTCGAGCACACTCCTTCAACGGTTGCCATGTTTACCCCCTTCTACAGAATCTGCATTCAGCAAAATTGCAAAACCTGACTCCAATTCCGATACTGCGTATTCCCATATCTCGCCGACGGGATACCCGGCGACTTTTCCGGGATTTTATCCTGGAATGTACCCAACGCTCTTTCCGTATCCGTGTGGAAGCATGTCGTCTGGTGAAAATGACAAAGCATCGTCATCATCAGCAAGAGGATTTCCGTTTTCTGTGGCATCAATAATGAGCTCCGACGATAAAGAGGAACAGCGTTTACCTTCTCATATGATGGACAAAAGTATGTTTTATTACGTAGACCCTAGAATTCCGTTTACAAATTATTTCTTAAACTTGACGAAACTATTACAAAACAGTGCTACAAGTGCTACCAATAATAAGAAAAGCACGGAAACAAAGTGCTCAGCAACTACACCTATTACAAAAATGGCAGACGAAGAAGCACGTTCAGATGACAGAGAGATTCCGATGACGCCGGATTCCACGAGACCATCACCGGAAAAACAAAACATGGCCGATGATTCGTTTTCGCCATCTGCCGGAAGTTCAAGCAGCGAGGATAACTATTATGGCGGTATGCAAATTAAACGAGAACTAAAAATAGACGTTTCAACTGACAAGCTGACCATGCCCTCTTTCAGTGACCATAGAGTCCCGAACCCATTTCCCAGCCATTTGATGCAGGAGCCACACCAGGGACCAGTGCTGCCTCTTCCTGGTGGAGCAGTGTTTCATCCAGCTATGATGTCACTTCCGGGCCATAGCTACAGACGGTATAACCCCGAGAAACCTCCGCCGGTCAAGAAGTACAAATGTGACGTCTGCGGGAAAGCTTTCTCACGCAGTAACACATTGGTCACTCACAAGGTAAACATATTAACAAACTTAGACAAACGTGAATCTAAGTATGAGATAAACAATATATATTGATATTCATTCATTCATTCATTCATTCATTCCGATAGATACATGTAAAGTTAAAGGGAACTATTCCTCATAAATTGATTGTATATATACAACCGTCATATTCTGGACATCTAACAATAAATAAAAGAAGCAGGTACAAATAATTCCGAAAGCGATTCGGCTCAAATATGATCTGTAATTTAAACATCGTTTAACATCCTATGTCTACGGGATTAAGCAATGTTAACTGACAAACTGACCACAGAGAGCCCACACATATTGTTAATAGTATTTCTGTGTTCCATCAGCTGTTTTCGGTTGGCAATGGAAGTCAACGTCTGTCGTCCGACAGTTGAAAAATAAACACATTGAGCAACAGATGTGACACGCGCGCGCTCAACAGTGACATCACTTATCCGTAATATAAACATATCGATAAATTTAAACTGAATTTTAAATACCCGTAGTTTTCTTTCTTTTTACATTGTATTTAGCGAATTTTTATTTCCAACATATTTTGAACATAACCCTGTTTGATATCTCAATAAATAAACCTGCGAACAAATTATTACAGGTTTATGAAAATAAAGACAAAACAAGCATAACAGATGCATATTGCATTTTTCATAAGATTCAAGACATCTTTTCTTCTAAAATTATAACTTTATTCTTACTCGGGTAAAAACAATATAGACCAATAGTGATTACCGGTATATACGAGTTTTTAATGTAGTTTTTAAGGTGGAATACCGGAATTGAATCTGATCTTTTTTTTCTGGAGTTATTAGGCGAAAAAAAGTTGTTTCCACTAACATCTCCGAAAAAAAAAGTCAGCTTAACTTTTTTTTTAATTTTTCCCTTTTTTCTCCATTTTTACTTATATTTTTTTAGTGGAATTGACGAAAAAAGGCGTTTTACAACCGTAATAGCCCGTGCTACAAAAAAAAAGTTCATGGTCGGTACAAAAAAATAGGGTCGGTCGGGTTTAGTGGAAACAAATAACCCTTTTTATTACGCCTAATACAAATTTAGTAAAAAAAACAACAACAAAAAAACATAAGGTTAAATGATTTTGTCAAATCCATTTTACAGATCGGTAAGCAGATATAACATATGAAATATACGGACAAAAAGATAAACGATCATCATATTTTAATACACATATACTCCAACGCATATAATAGTTGTGAAAATAACTCATTGTTAAATCGCGGCATATTGAAGCTTGAGCCAACACGATAATATTTTCATCATATTTAAGAGTCAGCACGACTACATCACATGTAATGAAATTTCGTCGGCCATCATTTTTGTTGTTACATAATTTAATTTCATTATCCGCTCCACATCTCCAAAATTCTGAAGAAAACATCCCCCTTGCATTTATATTTGTATACATATTTGCATATGCCGGCTGACCTGTCGGATTGCCTATATTGGTCTTTGTTTTATCTTGTTTTAATGTACAGTAAACGCTGATCTGTGTCAAACGGCTTGGATGTCAAGCGCCTTATTTTCTACTGATATTTTCCGCCGAAAACTTTTTCTGATTCTTCTTTATTAAAAACTAAATGTTGTGGATGAAAACAGAAAATAGATTTTAGCCATTGCACACTTTTTTATTTCTGAAGTATTTGAAAGGAATAACTAAATGTACATGTTGAATATTATGTGTTTCATTGCTCTAAGTCTTAATGTATGACTGTTGCTTATTGCAGCGAATCCACACCGGGGACAAACCTTTCAAGTGCGAGGTTTGTCAGAGAGCGTTCCGGCAACCAGGCAACCTCACGCGCCACCGTCTGACTCACACAACGGTGAAACCATATGTTTGTCCCTCGTGCAATAAGGCCTTCAACCGGTGAGTGCACTAAAATTGTCTGCTTATGTAAATTCGTAAAAAAAAATAAATAAATAAATAAATAAAATGAAATAAAAAAGGCACCAGATTGTACCATTCTTTTGCGTAAAATTATGCAACCATGTCTTCCACCAGACTTATGGATGAAATTGATTGAAATATTCTGGACGGAAAAAAATCATAATATATTATAAAAATATATTTGTTTTAGTTTAAACATATTTTATTGATATATTTTACATATAAAATTCATTTAAACATTTGTACAAAATAGGATGAAATCGAAAGCTAAAAGCTTATTGAGATTTTCTCCTTGATGATTAAATTGTGAATATATGGCGAATTCATTAAGAATTACAAATAATTTTTAATATTTGTTTTAATATTTTACATTTACTAAAAAGTGTAATTAAGACCGGTCGGACACGTTATAACATACAGCCAATACCAGATATCAATATGTCCTGTGGGTAAATAATTGATCGATAATTTCTATAATGATTTCATACATTTCAGAGCCTCAAACTTACATACGCACATGCGCACGCACACGTCATTCAAGGCGTTCATCTGTCCGTACTGTGGGAAGGGTTTCCACCAGAAGATTGACATGAAGATACATTGTTACACACACACCGCACACGGAGTCAGGTGAGTTATCTCCCTTGCGGGAAATTACCTTCCTTTTTTTCTTGTCATCTCCCTCGTGGGAAGTTATCTCCCTTTATATTTCTTGTTATCTTTTAAACTCCACACAGTGATCTCCCTTGCACGCTCAATTAGCAAAAAGAAGACCCGAAGAATGAAAGGGAGATAAATGTGTGGAGATTGGTTATCTCCCTCGTGGGATGTTATCTCCCTTTTTATTTTTATGTTATCTCCTTTGAGGGGAGTTATCTCCCTTCATACTTTTTTGTTAATGATTTGTTTTCATTCAATATTGAACTACCTAACAGATTTATACTTTTATCAATTTCAAAAAGTCACACTACTACATTGCCGATTTTACTTAAGGAATACCCACTTTTTAGATAAACATTATTTTACCAGTAGATTGTAAATATCTTAAACAAAATGTCGTTTAGTACAGTTGCGATGAAACAATTAAATTAGCAACTTTGTATGTTTAAGATTTCTTTTAAAATAAAAATTGCACTATAATATTTGGATTCAAATGAGCTCACATCATATGTAAAAACTGTGACAAAAACACTGCGTTTGCGAAAATATTTATATTTCAACATTTTTATCTGAATTGCATGTTGATTATATTATTGAAAATATAACTATTGGTATTGTTTCTTTTGTTATAGGGAAGCACCACAGATTTAAGTAAAGATGATGACGAACTGTCCATGAAACCCACAGTGCGGATTGATACATTCCAGTGACTACGGCTTGTAAACTCTTTTGAAAGAAAAAAAATAGTCCTTATTTACATTTTTTATCGGACTTTTTATTACCGGAAAGTGAAATTCCCACACTGTGATTGACAAATGAAAACTGACCATATATTTAACTTATTAAGATGGTATCAGTTTAATGAATTTTACCGTAATCGTTTAAACTGCGTTAAAATAATAATTGTCGTGATATGTGTGTTGTCCGCCGTGATAAAGTAGTGCACGTGTTATTTAAGGTTACTGTCTGTGTTGTATAATGTAATCAAACCAGTTGTTATAATTAACCTCTTTTATGAAATGTCCATTTTAAAACAAGATGCAATAAATATTTGTTACCAAACTAGTATTTTCTTTCTTTTTTTAAATGGAGCGGGAGGTTCGATGCCCGGCTGCGACATATCAACATCGTTTATATTTTTTCTGGTAGCTCCCTTGCTTGGCGCTTAGCTTATATTCAGGGTAGCTCCAGGACTTGTTGGCCCGGTGTCAGGATATGTGACTGAGTGTGGTATCATGCTACATGTCTAGGGCGTGATACTGCAGTGTGGCAGCACTATATATGTCACAAGTAGATATAGTCTCCGAATGATCGAAATACTGTTGGTGGGACATAAGACCCAAGAAACAAACACTTCTACATATATCACTACCAGTGCAATATTAAAGATGTATTTGGCTCAACTTTCAAATAAATATTGGAAATGAAAACTCTTCGCTTTTTGAAACAGTAATGACATAAAACGATATCTGCGTAATTCTCCTTGTACAAAACAACCTGCGACACCAGTATATTCAAGAAATAAAACCTTGTCACGGGAGTTTACGGAAATGCGTCGGCCATTACCGGAAAGGCTTGCTGATAATTAGTTTTACATACAGTCCCGTAACTTCGCGGGGCAATAGGTCGTCGATACAAAAAGGCTGAACAACATTCTGACAGCGACGAAACTGGAAGTTCTAAGTGAGGGAGAAAGGCCGGAACATAGAAGACACATCGAGGTCCGTAGGGGCGAGGTGTATATTTCTGTAAAGTATTAGTTAAATAGTTTTGAAACTCTCCCCTTTGTATTAATATTTGAAAAAGATGCGCGAGGAATTGAAGGCATTAATCGCGGCTTTGTTTTGTTGGAGAAATAAACAAATACCCAAAAATTACGAGGAAAAGGAACTCTGCATGCTTGATTTTTGTAAACAAGTTTGTATACTGTCAGTTCCCCTACAACTAAACTGTTTTAGACAATCTCCGTGTGTATTCGTCAGCAGTTAAATGCCAGTGGTTTTTAAGATTTTCCTATGTTCATATAACTTTGTCTGTTTCAATCTTTCGACTTTTCTGGATATATTAATGCTGCACGCTATATTTTCACACAGAGTTTAATCATACAACTTTCTGTCATGATGGTTGACCTGGGATAAATGTTAAACCGAATACATTTTTAAATAATTATTTGAATTCTTTAATTAAAGAAAATGTTTGGCAAACGACGAGTACATGTCATAAAGACTTTTCATTATATGTGTATAACAATTAATCATTGATAAATACACTGAAGGTAAATAGTTGGTTTTTTTTTGTAGCAGCTAAAACATTTAAATGATATGATCTGTGTTAAAATATAAGCTTGACCTCAGTAATGATAAAATTAAATAAATCAATAAACAACTTATTCACGATTAATAGATTATGAATGTCAAATAAAAGAATATGTACGCCAGGATGTAGAACATTCATCAGACTCGAAGCCCACCAATATTACTTGGCGATAAGTAAAAAAGTTTTAGGTGATAACATTTGTCACTATTTTTGTATTACTTGACTAAACGGCATAAAAAATAACCTTGTTAATAAGCAATATCTGTAAAGAAATGAAATGTTTGGGCATTTTTATCAGAGAAACAAGAATGATGGAATTTGCCCTTAAGTATGTTAGTATTACTTAGCGCTGCCTTTGGTTTGTGGTATTCGAACCAGAATTATCTGTATATACGTTAACACACTGAGTAATGTCGAATAGTTCATACGCTTTACGGAAGGTCGGTGGTTCTACCCGGATGCCTCCGTGCATTCGGGGTCTTCCTCCACCTGTAGTTAGCTGGACGTCGCTACTGAAATACTGTCGAGGCGATGGTAAACTCAAATAGTCAAGTCAAGTCACACACGTTACGCTTAATGACAAAATTCACGTTTTATAAACAAACCATGGGAATAAAATGATTTTTTCTTCAAATATTTTCAATACTGATTGATTTCTCTTATTTGTGATAATCTCTGCCCTTAATAACTTTTTCTTCCCATGGACTCATATCTTTATTCTTCAATCTTAGCATTCGGTTATCTTGTCTTTCAGCAGTTGAATAACTAAAACATATTTACTAGTCCTTCGATTGTCGACATTCAGCTTCGAACCAAACAGCAAAATATACTATGAACTATGATAAAAATGCTTATAATTTTTGTCGGTATTTAGTGTCTGTTCATTTCTGGCTCGAACTCCGCCAACAAATATTGCGCTAAATAATGTTTAATACTGAATTAAGATAGTGACGTATTATACAATTCCTGTTTTACGAATTATTCAAGTACGTGATTTTTCTAATGTGAAAAATTACCTTATAAACTAACAATGAAATATGGACTTTTTATTAGAGAAACAAGATTGCTGAAATTCGCTCTTAAGTATCTGAATATTACTTAGCACTAAGTATGGGTGGTGGAATTCAAGCGGGGTCACGTGAACGCTTGCTTTGTAAAGTCAATACTGTATCTAGCATCGAACCCAAGCGCTTTGGTGAAAAAAGTCAAGAAGTAACCCAAACTTGCCAAATTTTGCTTGGAAATAAAAAAAAATGAAAATGTTGATTTTTCATTTATCGTAGATTTTCAATAAACTGTTAACTAAATAAAACGTTTTTATATGTTCAACAACGAAACTGTCACAAAGTGTGTGTCCTTGTTACTATATCAATAGATCCACGAGTCACGCGTGTTTTAAAGGACATGGTCGCGAGGTCTTTGGAACTTTATAATGGTCCTAAATTTGGAGATAAGATTACCAGTGTCATTATCAAAACTGAATGTCGGGCAAAGATTGGTGTCATTTTGAAAGAGACACACGTGTTGTACTTTTTAATATATATTTCATTTAAAATAGATCATACGCCCATAATGCTAATCTTTGTACAAAATAAAGGTAAACCACAATTCGCTTTACCCTTTCACGTGACCAGAAATAGAACCTGGGACGCACAGATTAAGAATGCAGTGCCTTAAGGTAAAGTTCCTGTAATTGTTCGCTACATTTCGGACCTCATGGCCTTTCACGGAGATGACCAAGGTTTCCGAATGTTTTATTAGGGTACAAATCACCAAATCACTAATGTGTACAGGTGGGGGAAGACGCTGGGGGACAGAATGAAGTCGGGTAGGACCACTGACCCTATCAGAAGCCAGCAAGAAGATTTCTTCCACATCAAAATCCGCAAGTCAAAGACTGGGATTTGAACCGACAACGGTAATTGTAAATCAGTGACTTTAACCGCCAGCAACAAAGGCCCCAGTCCAGGCATTGGTGCATTTTTTAGACATTGTATTGATCATTCCCATCAATTTTAATGCTCGCATCTACTCATTCCTTTCGACGGTTAGACCAGTACTTTGCGCCTGGGAAGGTCATAAATATCCTTGCCCCCAATCGAACCCATAACCTTCGGACCTGCAGTCGAGTCATGTAACCACTGGACTACGGCGCCCTTAACTTGTTACTAACACAATTTATTTTGATTTACAGACACATAATTATTAAGAAACATTAAAACCACACTATATACATTTATTCTTATACATTTATTACAATAAGGATTACCCAGAATTACCCAGAAGTCCAGGCGGCTATCCTACGAGCAATCCTGATACCGGACGGCTCCTATAACAAGAAGATACATTTAAATTGTACATTTAATTGTTCATTAAGGGAATATTACTACCGTAACACTCCGAAGAACAAAATAGCAGAGTTTCCCCCCCCCCCGTTAATATTTTAAAAGTCGTCTTATTATCTATTTATTATAGAAAGGAAAACACTGAAGCAGAACTACTACATGTAATGTTTAATAATGATTTTTCTTTGACATTAAATTTCGTTGATTATAATATTTAAGGGAACTTCGTGGATACATGTTCTAGGAGACTTGATGTTTATATACAGAATAGGTTTTCGTTGGGATTTATTTTCGTTGATAAACCCCTCTACGAAATCGACGAAAATTAGTGGCCCTGCGAAATTATATTTTTTCACAGTAGTTAATGACAGGATTGTATAAAGTTGGTGTTATTCTTAAGGTAAAGTCCGTGTAATGGTTCCGCTACGTCTTGGACCACTTAACTTCTACTAAGATAACCAAGATACCCTAATGAAACATTAGGAATCCTTGGTTATCTCCGTGAAAGGCCATGAAGTCGGAAACGTAACGGAACCATTACAGGGACTTTACCTTAAGGAGTTTGTGACAAGTCGTTAGAAATGCCGCATGGTTAGAGATAAGCACTGGTTTATCTCCCCTGTGATTCTCGGCATATAAGGAGAGCTCCAGTAGTTGCCCGATGGTTTGCATTTATCTGTCTCATGTAGACAATAAGTCACAACCTGACTGAAATCCTGCCGATAAACGAAATCTCCAGTACTTTCAAATTTCTTCTCAAATATTGGAAAGTTTAGAATACAGATGCCAAACTACATATTTGTATATGTTTCGACAGCTGGCGGTATTCTAACGTGATTAACATATTTTCAAATGCTTTGAGGTGTAGTCTGGTATACTTTCAGAGCAGAAAAGTCCGACATTTGATTACTTTGTTTATTTCACACTTTTGTGTAAAAAAAATTGAAAGGCACTTAAACTGATTAAATCATATACCATCGAATATAAGACGTTATCATTTTTAAACGATGAAAATCATCTATTCCCTGGCGTCGATTAGGCCGGATTCAATTAAATGACGCCAAATGTGGCAAATGACGTCAAATATAGCAAATGACGCTAAATATAGCAAATGACGTCAAATATAGCAAATGACGCCAAATATAGCAAATGACGTCAACTCTCGCGAAACTAGAGCTATCACTGAAAGTGAGTATTACCCTTCAACCCTGCTATTTGTCAATGGACCGGTATAATGGCGTCATATCATATAATTGATACTTTAATATGAGGAAAAAGTAAAATAAAACAGATATGAACTAACATTTAAAAAACACGAAACAAATAAAGGTCGTTTTTTCCTTCACTTCTGATATAGTAAAGAATAGATTTTTTCACTTGATATCTTTTATACATAGTCTGGATTTTTCTCCGGAACTCGGAGGGGGGGGGGGGGGGGGGGGGGGGGGGGGGGATCGGATGCTAGGAAGTTACTTACTGTGTACGTTCACACACAAAATACATGTCCTGGTTACACTTGTGGTCTTGCCACTGAAAGCCTTTGCGGCCTATCAGACACATACAGTCTTCGTCATGATCTCCGTCACCTGTAGGTCATGTTATATACATGTAGTAGAAATAGTCGTAGTAATGGTAAAAAATCATGATTATTATCTGTCATGACATTATCATTGCTGTTATTTTTTATTTCATTATCATTATTTATTATTATCATTATTATTATGATTATTATTATTATTCATTATTTGCGTTTGTTAACATGATCTAACCAGGTATAAAAAAGTGTGGTCATACCGCGTGGTATATGACATCACAAGCAGCCTCGATTCGAAAAAGAAAACTGTTGTAAGTATTTTATATCTTCACCAATTTCAATGGGATATAGCGCATGCGAAGCGGAAAATTGTGCCCTACACAAAAGCTTTATTTTGTCAGATGTAACGTTACAGTATTTCCGAATATTGGGAAAAATATTAGCGACGTGCTTTACTTGTTAGAAAACATAATTTCACGAATTCGGAAGGTTGTCCTGAATGTTAGGAAAAAATGTACATCTGACAAAATAATCATTGGGACCTATGTGTAGGGAACATTTTTCCGATTCGCATGCGCCAAATACGATTAAAATCTATAAAGAAATAAAAAATTTACAGCAGTTTTTCTCTCTGAATCGATGCAAAATATGCTTTTCGCGATAGCTTAAAATGACGTCATTCACCACGTGGTATGGCCACATAGAAAAAGGGGTTAGACTTTTTTTTTTAGCTCGTTTTTATACACTTCTGATTATTACACAAATGCTAGAATTCTAAAATGAGGGACAGAAATATATTCAAATAGTTAAAGTATTATAATTTTGAGAAAGTTAATTAAAAGAACCCATGAATAATTAATCAAATTACGGCAAGTGATGATGCTAATGGTAATTGGGAGACGTCTACAGTTTACCTGAATCGGGCTCATCGTGATACCAATTGGTATAGCCAGTATTGAGGGGCCTCTTTGCGCCCGTCAGGGTGTTGACCCACATCCACTCGTGCTCCCTGTCGTGGTCCGAACCCCCGACCCACACACCAGAGTGAGAATCATGATGGTCTCCTGTACATGTGTATAGATGTACCCACTTTAAAACCCATCGCATAAAAAAATGCAAACAAAAAGAAGTAAAGAATAAAACAGCGTTTTTGAACAGTATTATGTTATGACGACGTAGTTCAGTGTTTGTGCCCATTGTATATGGCCACAAAGGTTTGAAATGGGCGAGAAATTTTAAATACTTTTCCAAGCGAAAATTTCTCTGGCTAATCCCGTATGTCGAGAGATAATTTTTTAAGTTGAAAATTCTGTCTCCCAATCAGTGTTAAAGAAACAATCAAGAATCATGTTCAGTGAAGGTAACAGTCGCTAACATGAGCGGTTAATATCGTAGTGTATAGAATGTATAGCAGGGCACCAGCTAACGTGAGCGGTTAATATCGCAGTGTATAGAATGTATAGCAGGGTACCAGCTAACGTAAGCGGTTAATATCGCAGTGTATAGAATGTATAGCAGGGTACCAGCTAACGTAAGCGGTTAATATCGCAGTGTATAGAATGTATAGCAGGGTACCAGCTAACGCAAACTAACGGTCGCCTTCACTGAACGCACGGAAGATACACTGTCACTGCCTTCATGCTCGATGCCGTAAGGGCACCTATCATACAGAAGTATCCGCTTATATGGGAAAGGCGTAGCGCCCATTACGCACGATACGCAATTGCGTGTGAGAATCCCAGCAATTTCGATAACGTCTTGGATTTTTTTTTCAATTGTGGAATGCATTCCAATATTTCCAATATCCACCAAACGCAGAGCTTCGGACTGGCAGAAACCCGACTTGTTGTACGTATCTTCATTTCAAACTTGGATGTGTTACTTCGTGATTGTTTTATGGGCTGTGTACGTATTCATTTGAAACTTCGGTGATATGCAAATTAAAGAGCAAACTATTATATGTTGGTTTTAGAGTATTACCATCAATAAGGAAAGTAATTATCGGTTAGTATATACATTAAAAGTAGTTGTGATACAACAATTGTTTCAAGCCCACTTACCTGTATCTATTCTTTTATCGAATTCATTGCCGATAAAATTATCCTCATCTTGGGTCTCAATGATTGCGAGATATGAAGACTGACCGGTACAGTATGCCTACATGATAAAATATAAACCGTGAGAGTTTGCCTGAAAAAAACCTGATAATTATCCTACATGATAAAATATAAACCGTAACTGTATGCCTACATGATAAAATATAAACCGGTACAGTATGCCTACATGATAAAATATAAACCGTGACTGTATGCCTGCATGATAAAATATAAACCGGTACAGTATGCCTACATGATAAAATATAAACCGGTACAGTATGCCTGCATGATAAAATATAAACCGTGACTGTATGCCTGCATGATAAAATATAAACCGTGACAGTATGCCTGCATGATAAAATATAAACCGGTACAGTATGCCTACATGATAAAATATAAACCGGAACAGTATACCTACATGATAAAATATAAACCGGTACAGTATGCCTACATGATAAAATATAAACCGGTACAGTATGCCTACATGATAAAATATAAACCGGAACAGTATACCTACATGATAAAATATAAACCGTGACTGTATGCCTACATGATAAAATATAAACCTGTACAGTTTGCCAGCATGATAAAATATAAACCGTAACTGTATGCCTACGTGATAAAATATAAACCGGTACAGTATGCCTACATGATAAAATATAAACCGGTACAGTATGCCTACATGATAAAATATAAACCGGAACAGTATACCTACATGATAAAATATAAACTGTGACAGTATGCCTACAGGATAAAATATAAACAGGTACAGTATGCCTGCATGATGAAATATAAACCGGTACTGTATGCCTGCATGATAAAATATAAACCGTGACTGTATGCCTGCATGATTAAATATAAACCTGTACAGTTTGCCAGCATGATAAAATATAAACCGGTACAGTTTGCCTGCATGATAAAATATTAACCGTGACTGTATGCCTGCATGATAAAATATAAACCGTGACTGTATGCCTGCATAATAAAATATAAACCGTAAAGTTTGCCAGCATGATAAAATATAAACCGGTACAGTATGCCTGCATGATAAAAATATAAACCGGTACAGTATGCCTGCATGATAAAATATAAACCGGTACAGTATGCCTGCATGATAAAATATAAACCGGAACAGTATACCTACATGATAAAATATAAACTGTGACAGTATGCCTACATGATAAAATATAAACAGGTACAGTATGCCTGCATGATGAAATATAAACCGGTACAGTTTGCATGCATGATAAAATATAAACCGTGACTGTATGCCTGCATAATAAAATATAAACCGGTACAGTATGCCTGCATGATAAAATATAAACCGGTACAGTATGCCTGCATGATAAAATATAAACCGGTACAGTATGCCTGCATGATAAAATATAAACCGTGACTGTATGCCTGCATAATAAAATATAAACCTGTAAAGTTTGCCAGCATGATAAAATATAAACCGGTACAGTATGCCTGCATGATAAAAATATAAACCGGTACAGTATGCCTGCATGATAAAATATAAACCGGTACAGTTTGCCCGCATGATAAAATATAAACCGGTACAGTATGCCTGCATGATAAAATATAAACCGGTACAGTATGCCTGCATGATAAAATATAAACCGGTACAGTATGCCTGCATGATAAAATATAAACCGGTACAGTATGCCTGCATGATAAAATATAAACCGGTACAGTATGCCTACATGATAAAATATAACCGGTACAGTATGCCTGCATGATAAAATATAAACCGGTACAGTATGCCTGCATGATAAAATAAAATAAACCTGTACAGTTGCCACATGATAAAATATAAACCGGTACAGTTTGCCTGCATGATAAAATATTAACCGTGACTGTATGCCTGCATGATAAAATATAAACCGTGACTGTATGCCTGCATAATAAAATATAAACCTGTAAAGTTTGCCAGCATGATAAAATATAAACCGGTACAGTATGCCTGCATGATAAAAATATAAACCGGTACAGTATGCCTGCATGATAAAATATAAACCAGTACAGTTTGCCCGCATGATAAAATATAAACCGGTACAGTATGCCTGCATGATAAAATATAAACCGGTACAGTATGCCTACGTGATAAAATATAAACCGGTACAGTATGCCTGATGATAAAAAAACCGGTACAGTATGCCTGCAGATAAAATATAAACCGTACAGTATGCCTGCATGATAAAATATAAACCGGTACAGTATGCCTGCATGATAAAATATAAACCGGTACAGTATGCCTGCATGATAAAATATAAACCGGTACAGTATGCCTACGTGATAAAATATAAACCGGTACAGTATGCCTGTATGATAAAATATAAACCGGTACAGTATGCCTGCATGATAAAATATAAACCGGTACAGTATGCCTACATGATAAAATATAAACCGTGACTGTATGCCTGCATGATAAAATATAAACCGGTACAGTATGCCTGCATGATAAAATATAAACCGGTACAGTATGCCTACGTGATAAAATATAAACCGGTACAGTATGCCTGCATGATAAAATATAAACCGGTACTGTATGCCTGCATGATAAAATATAAACCGTGACTGTATGCCTGCATGATAAAATATAAACCTGTACAGTTTGCCAGCATGATAAAATATAAACCGGTACAGTTTGCCTGCATGATAAAATATTAACCGTGACTGTATGCCTGCATGATAAAATATAAACCGTGACTGTATGCCTGCATAATAAAATATAAACCTGTAAAGTTTGCCAGCATGATAAAATATAAACCGGTACAGTATGCCTGCATGATAAAAATATAAACCGGTACAGTATGCCTACATGATAAAATATAAACCGGTACAGTTTGCCCGCATGATAAAATATAAACCGTGACTGTATGCCTGCATGATAAAATATAAACCGGGACTGTATGCCTGCATGATAAAATATAAACCGGTACAGTATGCCTGCATGATAAAATATAAACCGTGACTGTATGCCTGCATGATAAAATATAAACCGGGACTGTATGCCTGCATGATAAAATATAAACCGGTACAGTATGCCTGCATGATAAAATATAAACCGGTACAGTTTGCCAGCATGATAAAATATAAACCGGGACTGTATGCCTGCATAATAAAATCTAAACCGGTACAGTATGCCTGCATGATAAAATATAAACCGGTACAGTTTGCCCGCATGATAAAATATAAACCGGTACAGTATGCCTGCATGATAAAATATAAACCGGTACAGTATGCCTGCATGATAAAATATAAACCGGTACAGTTTGCCTGCAGGATCTTCCTATCCCGATTCATGCTTTGCGTGACTTATAGTGCAAGCTATATACATACTCTTGCCTCGTCCCAGGATTTTCTATTCTGAGAGTGGATAAGGTAACAGGACTGCCCGTGTCGGAGCCAGTTGTTGGGACAAACTGAAAGAATTAGACGTTATATAAACATAAACAAAGAACGAGTTGTCCATGCCAGTTTTGTATTAACTGAATATTTAATCCCCGAAATGTTTTGATCAGGTTTGTTAATAAAATAGCCTACAGTTTTGCTTTTTAATTAAATCTTTAAAGGGACCACACAATGAGAAAAAGATTAGTTTTGCATTGGTAGATAACAATTAAAGAAAAGATTCCGCGCATGTCCCAACTTTCTACGATGCTCAGGTGACGTTTAATTCAGATTTCCATAACGCACATTTACCTTTGTGACGGAAACGGCCGAACTAATTTACGGAAATACCCGAGCGTGTGACGTCATCGGGGGTCTCGTGGGATTTGTTTACAATGGACGACGTATATAGTAGTAGTGAAGGTGATCTTGAGTGTGGAAGTGGAAGCTGATAATAAATCCTGTCTGACTTAAACAGTCTCAAACTGCTATATGAGAGTAAATACAGACCCGGTACCGGTGGAGTTTGTGTCGTCATCACGCCCAGTGTTACTGATTGTCCACTTCCGGCGGGGTACCTGTAACCATGGAAGCGATTCTATCTAAATAGTTCCACTCTAGGGAAAATCAATTTTTGAAACTACTTCTTAAAACAAGAAAGTGTTCAGTCTTAATGATATCGTGTATCCATTTTGTAAGTCCCAAATTTGAATATTTGTAAAATCTTTCTAAATTTAGGATATAAGGGTTGCGTTTACGCCGTGATTTTAGTTTGTTGACCTGAACAGATTAATGCAAGAGTCTGGACTACTCTTGGTATTATCTATAGAAACTTGTTTTAGTTGTGCGATATATTTGCGTTCATCCAACATCTTATTTTTAATTTAAATGAGAATATGCCACGAGGACTGATATCTAAATCGTCCCCGGTGGCCGAGTGGTAAGAGCGTCCGCCTCCGGGGCGGGAGGTCGTGGGTTCGATCCCCGGCCGCGACATACCAAAGTCGTAAAAATTGGTACTGTTATAGCTCCCTTGCTTGGCGCCCAGCATATCAAGGGTAGTTGCAGGACTGGTTGGCTCAGTGTGAGGATAATGTGACTGGGTGTGGTATCATGCAACATGTCTACGGCGTGATACTGCAGTGTGGCAGCACTGAATCTGTCTCAAGTAGACATCGT
This sequence comes from Solen grandis, assembly GCA_021229015.1. NCBI lineage: Eukaryota > Metazoa > Mollusca > Bivalvia > Adapedonta > Solenidae > Solen > Solen grandis. Next base: position 33,754,793 of record CM037792.1, read on the forward strand.
CTCCAAATGACTGAACTACTGTTAATGGGACGTTAAACCCAACAAACAAACAAACAAACAAACAAACAGATATCTTAGGAGTATCTAGATGATTATATTATCACACTTTTCATTTGAAGTTCGTGAGCAGCAGAATTTTCACGGGTCAGATAAAGGCCATCTTCGAAGTTCGATGTCATGTTTGTTATTTTATTTTCACTGCTTTTAGAAAACTTAGTATCAAGCAATCAAGCAATTCTTTCTGTTATCGAATTACCTGACGGGATATGAATGTATACAACGGTACTTTTACAAATGAAGAAAATGAAGTGTGAACATTTTGGTAAGTACTGGCTGCATCAGGGTCGAAGTTTTCTTTATCCGCTACCTGTTGCAAAAGCGACACTGAGGCCCTTTTAAACACACCAAGTTCCACCCTCTATAATGAGCTAAAATACATTACGGTTACTAGAGGCTGAGTTCAGTACAATTAAACTCCGATTGTCCGAGGACTGGTAGGAAGAATTGAAAAGCTCGGATAATCACAAGGTCTGGTAGGAAGAATTGAAAAGCTCGGATAATCACAAGGTTCAAAAACCGAAAGCGCAACAGTTTGCAAGCTTTAAAATTTAAAGAATTACAGTGATTTTTCGCAGACGTAGAACATTTCCTTGGAACATCTGTAGTCCTGCCACTCGAAGTTCTCATCTCCAATCAGGCACATACAATCCTCGTCATGGTCACCGTCACCTAAAGCCAGGACAAACAACAAGAGCTGACCAGTTTATGCTACTGTATTTGTTTATTCTTGTGCATACAGAGACATTAGACTTAAACCTCATTCGGATTTTCATGTGAGGAAGCCTTCCAGCTGGTTTGCGGTAGGTCAGTGGTTCTACCTGGATATCTCCGTGCATTTGGAGTCCTCCTGCACTTGTAATTAGCTGGACGTCGCTATATGACTGAAATACTGTCGAAGCGACGGTAAACTCAAATAGTCAAGTCAAGTCAAGACTTAAACTCATTCTAAAATTAAGTTTAAGCAAGATATTAGACTTAAGTTATTGTTTTTTTATTCTCTAATACAGGGACATCTTGTATACTAACTATATCAGCATACATCTGTGCCATAAGCTTCTAGTAATACTACTTCTAATGTAGGTCCACACTGCCGATCTGATTAATTCCCATCAAGCGATCAGGCTTGCCTTTTTCGCTCGACAGGAGTGGTCTACCTTGCTCGGCATCGGGGAACGATCTTTATAACTCGATCACTACTCGACCGCTACTCGGTGGCTACTCGATCGCTACTCGGTCGCTACACGTCCTTCCACAAGTGCTTTCGATCTTGGCATTGTCCGTACACGACTTTTCCACGACCCTTGTACGACCAAGTCTATATAGTCGGCCGAGAACGATTAGAGGCCATGTAGGCGTTAGGATGATCGAGCAGAGATCGCGATGGTTGTTAGTTTAGGTCGTGAGTAGTCAAGTACATAGTACGATCAATCAGGTTGAGATTGGTCAGGGAATTTTTTCGACTGGGGTTAAACGAGTTGGTCTGATCGACAGTGTAAACCTACCTTCGACTTGATAAGTACATGAACAAATTGTCATGGTCATGGTATGACTTATACTATTCTGTTAAATCTTCCTAAGGCATAATAAAAAAAAAAGTTACTTGTTTCCACAAACCCGACCGACCCTATTTTTTGTACCGACCCTTAAACTTAATTTCTACCATTCGGGCTATTACGGTTGCAAAACGCTATTTTTCGTCACTTCCTCTAAACAAAAACAAAACAAAAAAAACTTTAGCCTACCTTTTAGTGGAAACAAAACAACTTTTTTCGCTTAATGTAAGTCCCCAAATTACTGAAATACTGTCAGTGAGACGTTAAACCGAAACTAGCAAACAAACACACTTGATAAGCATGTTGACATTCAACTGTGTACATATAATAAGCAAAGAAGACAGTGTTCTAACTTGATTAGCATAATCACCTAGAAGTAAAATAAAAACAACAGAAATAGTGATGAATAGAATAGAATTCAGGCTGAACAGCTTCATGACAACGTGTAAGGATTTTCGTATGTCCAAAGGTCAACAGGTTATGAGTGACCTTTGCCTTGACCTTGCTCCAAGGTCATGACGATTACGCCCGTGTAACGAAATTCCAAAATATACAGCTAGATCGATTTATAATGAAAATAATTTCAATTCAGAGAATTTAAAATAAATGTTTCTCCTCTTAAACAAAATATACTTTATCTATTCAGTAAATAGAAATGTACTCGCAACTATCTTAAAGATCTATATCACTTAACAAATGATGTTGTTTAAAAGGACAATTAATGGCGAAAAAACACAAAAAAAACACGAAATCTACAATTATGAAAACCGTCTAATACTGTAGAATCATTAATTTTCGTGGGCAACTAATTTTCGTTGATTTCGTGGATGACTTTATCCACAAATATGTATCCCCACGAACTGTTTATTTCATAGACCTTATGTTTTCTAGAACATGGTTCCACGAATATATGTACCAACGAAATTTATTTATTCACAGATTCTACGAAATTTAATGTCAACGAAAATAAATGATTTTACAGTAGACGCCAATACCTGAGTCCGGTTCGTTATGGTGCCAGTTTGTGTAGCGGCCATTTAAAGAAGTCTCGGTACCGGTGACGGAATCTTTCCACACCCACGTCCCTTCATGGTGTCTGTCTGTACCCGCTGTCCACACTCCGGAGTCGCTATCTTTGTAGTGATCTTAAATAGTGAGAAAAATATTAGGATGACTAAATGATACCACACACACACACACACACACACACACACACACACACACATGCATACATACATACATACATACATACATACATACATACATACATACATTTAGGATAAATTCTGAAGTCAAAATAAGTATTCATGATTTATTCATTATTTATTTTCCTGATAATCTTAGAATGATTCCGTCTATTCTTAACTACTATAATATTGGCAAAAAAATATATGTGTTTATAGCAACGGTCTCAAAAATATTATTAGTTAGGGTGGGGGCTGAGTTTTTTTTAAAGGTCCAGTCATAACAATGAATGAATCACGGTAAACGGTGGTCCCAAAATGGCCGCTTAATTCAGGTTCGGTGGGATCGGGTTGCCCGAAACACAGATTTGTTTAAGCCTTATCTATAATGCCTGTCTCGTTACTCTTACGAGCAGTTTTCGTGCGATACACGTGCGATTTTTACCAGTTAAGTGAATCTCGTGCGAGACCCGTACTAGACTCGTGCAACATTACGGGTGATTAAAAATGCGATATCATTGCGACTTGTGTACAATTCTTTGTTTTAGCAATCGAACGAACCCCGTAAGTAATGTGACCACACACAAATATAATTGAGAGCTCGTACGGATTGTGTACGATTTCAATATTTCAACGGACATCGCACCGGTAATGTGACAGAGGCATAAGTTTCGATTAATAAAGCAGAAAGGCAATCATATACATCGCAAGGAAATCGTAAAAGAAAGTAAGATCTTATGATGTTCGAATGATTTTTTAATATCTCGTAATGTCGCATGAGTATAGTATGCAAGATCACAAGATCACCGTGAGGATATCGTGGGATCGTACGATATACGTGCGATACACTTACGATTTTACAAGTGTCCCACGATATCCGCACGGTGATCTTGTGACTTGTATACGAGCTTCTTGTGGCCTCAAAAAACTGTGGAACCTTCCGAGCTCTTGCACGAGTACTCAAATTACCCAAGATCATCGCACGAGTCGTCAATACTCGCATGGAACTTGTACGAAAAAATCAAATTTTGCAAATTGTGTCATTAGAAACGACTAGTAGACGACGTGCGTGAGCTTTAGAAATGTTTTAGCACTATAAACTTATGCCTGAAAGTGATTCGATATGCAAATTAGCATTTGCTGTAAAAGGGCAATTAGAATATTTTGGTACAAATTCTATTAATCTTGTTCTGTTTACATAAGCGTTTTTTCTTTTCTTTTCTTTTTATTTCATCATCCCTTCAAAATTTACACCGTTACATTTTAGAAGCCTTAACGTTATATCTCGGAATGCTTCTTTGTAATACTCTCAGACTGGAGAAACAGAACCATGGCAGGTCCATTTGTTATACCGTTCCCTAGGTTTAAGTTTAAGGAACAGAAAGAAGTCACAAGGACTCAACTCAGGGAAATAAGAAGCACGATGAAGCTATATAACTTTGTTCTTCTGACCACTTTGCTTTTTTATGTGTCGCAGGTTGTCACTTACAAGACAGAAACCTCATTGACAATGTTTTATTAAATTGGTTTTGCCTTTTTTTTAATATCCTGTTCTTGTAATCTGTCCCTGTATCGAAACTGAGCAGGAATTGAAAACAAAATGTATACACAAACCCGAAATCCACAACCTTCCTTTGAAGTGCGTAATTGTCAAAATTTTAATATGAGTAATTTTAGATACTTACGCGAACTAAAATAGTTCCTAAACCTGTTGCCAATAAAATTATCCTCGTCAGTACTGTCGATGATTGCTAGGTGAGCGTGGTGCAGTAAACACCGGTTCTGTAAAAATACATTTACATACATTGTAAACGTTGTATATTTAACATCTAAACAATAAATGAGATATTGAAATTTATTTCCTGTCGTTCTTGTAGCTGTAGCAATAATCCGACCTTATACAAAATATGTTCTGTCAATGTGTCAAAGTTCAGGTCCGAATAAGTGTATTAAGGTAAAGTACCTGTATGGTTCCGCTACCTCTTGGTCCCACTTAACCTCTACCACGATAACCAAGGTACCCTAATGAAACATTAGGAAACCTTGGTTATCTCCTAGAAAGGCCATAGGGTCCAAAATGAAAGAGAACCATGACAAGGACTTCACCTTAAAACGTGGATTATAGATTTCCGGGCATGGTTGTCTAAACCCTATGTTCTCTTTCTTTTTAACAGAGTATAAAATCACCCTCCACTGTTCTTAAGCTGAATGGTACTTAGTGTTCTGAGTGTTGTCAAAATGTCTGCCCCAAACAGGAAATTCTTAACCATCATATTCGCAGTCACTATACATTACCAGGGGACAGCAACGACCAATATATTCTATGTAAGTATTGTAGAATTTATTATTATTATCAAAGTATGAAACATGTCCATGGAGTAGAATGCACCTTTCCCGTTTTAAAAGTAAAAAATATATGTCCAATCTACCCCACACATGGATAGGTCAACTGTTCACAAACCCAGTGTTCTTTTGTGTAAAACATGTCAACCTTTGACTACCTATTTCACAATTGTGTATATTGGATAGTATGTAAGGTCCATTATGTTGATTTATTTACTTATAAAAGTAACAGAGGACACCTCCGTACCAATCATGTCACCAGTATGAAAAGTAAGAATGATTCGAGAAATCGGAGTTTTCAGCTTATCGAGATTACCGTCTTCGAGACATTTTTTATTTTTACTTATTATGTGTTTGAATAAGGAAATAAGTAGAAAAAATATAAAGAATAATAAGAATTATAGACAAGGTATATATGTATTGATAAAACAACAATAACAACACAGCAACCAACCGCCATGCTCTTACTGTCGAAATTTGTACAATAAATCAACTTACATTTGCGTCATCCCAGTTAAACCTAGCGTCATGTTTGAACAGATAGCATGAATCTAAGTGATGTACCCAGCCATGAGGGCAACCTGAAATTATTACAATACAATCATTGTAAACAGTACAGTTTGTTACCGTTTATAATTTGTAAACTGTTCTCCCATCAGCCGTATATCTATTCGTGTGGATTTTTTGTCTATATTTTTTTTAGAGAAAATGATAGAGCTTCCGGGGACACTAACCTCACATCAAAATACAACACGTTTGGAGCAGCAATATACAACAATGAAATGGCAGTAATACGTGTAGCACATATCAGAATACTACTGGCGATAGTCCGAATAAAAATAGCGCTAATCCGAAAACAAGTAGCGTTAATGCGAAGAAAAATGTGAATAAAAATAGCTTATATTCGAATATGAGTAGCGCTGATGCGAATAAAATAGCGAAAGTTCGAACATGAGTATCGCTGATGCGAATAAAATAGCGTTTCTTCGAATATGAGTATCGCTGATGCGAATAAAATAGCGTTTCTTCGAATATGAGTATCGCTGATGCGAATAAAATAGCGTTTCTTAATCAAATTAAAAGCTTCGATTCGATATCCGAATAAAATTAACGCCTTTCCGATTACGAACAGTGCTAATTCGAATAAAAGTACATATCCGAATACGAGCAGCGCTATAACGATTATAATGTTGATAAAGGTATATTCTCGTATATATAAATACAAATGGAACCCTTTGAGGAGAATGATCCCTGCCGGTCGTGCGGGTGTGGTTGACTTTACTTTCGGTATATTTTCATTATGGCATGATATGAATTGTGGGATATGGTTTTCACAGACTTATTCATTTCCTCTATTCTTAATCTTATTGGCTGTCTGCAAATAATTCTAAGAAACGGTTATATATACCAGTTTTTATATTATAATCTGATAAATAAAAGGAAAAGGTATTACATTATTTAATATGATATACATTTGTACCGCAAAGTCGTGTATTTTTTGCGGAGGTTATTTTCGCGGATATCGTAGGTTTTATCTACCAAAAATTAACCGCCAAAAATGAGTTCATATAGCAGATAATTCTGTATAATTTCCACAAAGAAAAACGAAATAAAATAAGTGATTAAAAACGGCATGTAAAAAAAAAAAAAAAAAAAAAGAGAGAGAGAGAGAGATAAAAATCGATATTTGGAGATACATGTATTTTTTTTCAGTTTTTGGTCTAATTAAGAAAAACATACTTGGTTTTGGGGTAGTTGTCGGAGTTGTTGTTGTTGTTGTTGTCGTAGAAGTTGTTGGAGCCGGTGTTGATGTCGTTGTTGAAGTTGTCGCAGTCGTGGAGAAGTTTGTGTCGATTTCGTTGTGGTGGTCGTAGAGTTGTAGGAGCCGGCGTTGTTGCTTGTTGGGTTGTGTGAATGTGGGTTGTTTTACTGTTGTGGTTGCTGCTGCTGCTGCTGTAGAAGGTGACGTGTTGCTTTCATTGTTGTCGAAATGGCGGCTGTTGTTGAGACGGCATGGTTGTTGTGTCCGCGTGCGAAGTTTGCGCATGCGTTTGTTTATTATTGATAGCTGTGGTTGTGGTGGGTGTTTCTGTCGTCTTTTTGACTGAAATTGAAAGTGATATTATTTACGCTTTCTAGCATTTTAAGTTCCTCTGAAATGCCTGATTATGAAAAAGTATACATTTGTCTGCATTTAGAGACGTTTACATAGACACATGTATGTAGAGAGATGTATGTAGAGAGACATTTACATAAAATATGCATACAGAGGCATTTAGATCTACATAGAGAATTGTAGGTAGGATGACATTAACATATAGGAATGTAGATTGAGAGACGCTTTATAGTGATGTCTATCCACCCCCCCTGGGCTCGCACATAATAAGACAACACACTTCCATAGAATATTTGATAACTGATAACTACAAGGGTCTTAAGTGGTATCGGCTGACTTTCTGTGGGAACGCACTTTTTGGTCCAATGGTCCAAAGCACTTTGGGGTCGGACCCCATATTGCGTTACGCACTTTTGAGTCAGAATCAGACCCCAAAAGTACGCTGCACTTTGTGTTGCATTACTACATCCGATAGAATGAAATCTAACGCACTTTGGGGTCAGAACTTCGAACATTGGATTATGAAAAAGCATACGTTTGAAAGAACGGAAATAATTAATTTTAAATAATTAAATTTTACCAGTTTTATATATTATATAATTTGCTGATATAAAACAGCTAAAGAAATTTTATGGATAAATTTTACGATTTGACTTGATTAAACAGATTTGTTTCTCGTTTCCTTTTTCTTAACTAAATTGCAAGAGATATATAAAAATATAAAGATGTCACTGAATTTGGCATTATCTTTGCACAACGAAGTCCGTTTTAAACAACATTATAAAAACGTTTTACCTTATCATAATCATCAACAAATTAATTATTTATCATTTATTACAACTGATAGAAAAGCAGACCCAACACAGAAGTCGCTTGGTTAAGCTACTGAAGTATATAAGATACATGTATCGGCCAAACATTGCTTCGTGCTTATCAAATTAAGAAAATGTTTTAATTTTCTATCTTAACAGACGGTTTCAGTATAAACTATTTTGACCTCACAACATTTCCTACGTAGCAATACATCAATGTTTGAATTCAGACATTGTTTTCAGTTCTGATTATCAAAACCTGTTTCGCGCATGCGCTTCGCAGACTAAAACCTGGAGTATTGGCGTTCATGTGTTGCACTTGTTATAAGTAATTTATACAAATGGAATATACACAACTGATAGTGAAGACGATGACACGATTACAACGATGATGATGATGATGATGATGATGATGATGATGTCCTGCATTAAGAAAATGTTCATAACGGCCGATGATCCATGTCAATGATGCAATCGCTGTTGGACCCCAAAGTGTGTTAGTATGGGTCATATCAACGCACTTTGGGGTCTATTTTCAGAGCTGAAAGTGCGTTTGAATGGTCGGTCGTACTATGGGGTGACGCCATAGTGAGTTAGGCCCCAATTGCGTTCCCACAGACCCCTGTACAAATGAAAGACCATTTTAAAGGGACCTATATATAGGGCTCCTATATTTACCGACATCTTCAGCTGGCGGGTCCCCCGGGCACACCTGTATCATCACCTGGTCAGTTTTTTCTATATACCCCACCTGGAAGTAAACACCAACCGTCAATTCACCGTCCCTGGTAGCCAAGTGGTTAGAGTGTCCGCCTCGGGAGCAGAAGGTCATGGGTTCGATCCCCGGTCGCGACATTCCAAACTCGTAAAAAATGGAACTAGTATAGCTCCCTTGCTTGGCGCTCAGCATATAATGGTAGTCGCAAGACTTGTTGGCCCGGTGTCAGGATAATGTGACTGAGTGTGGTATCATGCCGCATGTCTACGGCGTGATACTACAGTGTGGCAGCACTATATCTGTCTCAAGTAAATATCGTCTCCAAATGACTGAAATACTGTCGGTGGGACGTTAAATCCAAATAAACAAACAAACAAACATTTCGTTTCTACACAATAACTTTTGAAATACCCCATGTATTGAATTTATATTTGGTATGCAAGTATATAATATCAAAATAAAGGTCAACCTGGATTTCTGTTACGATCCACTGACATTGATCAGTTCATTTATCTTCTATTACTATCAAGATAATAAGTAATATTTGAGATCAAAACTAATGATATATTTTTCTCCACATTTCCGAAATATCAACATTCATGACATTTGCAACAACAAAACTGCATCCCCATATTAAATACAGTACTTTGTACTTTGATACTTTCATATAAATTTGCCTTCGAGCGCGATTGCTCCGCCTCAGCACTTAGAGCCAGTATTCTTCTTCTGTTTCACGGGTATGAATTAAACTATAAATGCATTCTAAGAAAATTAGCAAATCATATTAATTCGCTAAGATTAGTGTTCGTACAATGACGAAATCATTCCTTTATACAAATATCAGCTTTTTGTGAGATATACCATTCCCGTGTCTTATATATTTTCATTTTTATAAACTAGATATATCTAGAAAAGTCATATCTACTTGTAAACAAATACATTTCATTTTAAATTTTCAAAACGGAATTTTCCTACCTTGTTTCAAACTGTATAGCTTGAGTTTAGATCCAGTATCATCACCGTAGACTGGTTTACAATCAAACTCGTACATATAACCAAGAATGGAACCTAACATATCCATGGTTGAGTAGACGCTTGCTCTATTTCATAATTACACAAACACTGGTAATCTCCAAATGCGAGGTCCAGTCTAAATAAAATTAAAACATATGCAACTAGTCTTAAAATAGCCATATCTACTTCCAGTAGCTGTTAAATCGTGATATTATTACTAAATTATTATTTTGAAGTTCCTTTCAGTATATCAAATCGCTATAATAAATAAAAATATATATTGCGCATTCTAATTAAAAATACGCCAGCAAATAGAAGAATACAGCTTCGGAACAAAAATAAGTGACGGTTTTGTTTTCAAACAAAAGCCGAGATTAAATTCGGTAATCTGAAAGACTCTCCATATAGATCAAGGTCGAGTCGTTAGTTCTTCCATTATCTTTCAACTCCATTTTGAAGTTCTTGAACTTTGACCTGATCAGGACACATAAAGATAAAAACATATCTAGATGTAGACATCGTTTGAATGGTCCACTTCGGCGTCAGCGTCGGCATTAAAGTTGACAGAGGCATCAGTGTCTCTGTATATAAAGACAATTATGAAATATACAGATTGTCATTTAATTCCTAAAATTGCACCTTTTTTAGTAGTATCCTTATATACTTTTACGTGTGGTTGTTTTATTTTCAAATTTCTTTTTATATTCTAGACAAAACTTATAAGTACTCCGACTAAAGTTTTGTCTATAGCATTTGTTGTATAAAATTTTAAGCAGACAACAGACTGAGCCAATGCACATTTTAATATTTACTGGGCATTGTTTTGGAAAATATATCTTCTCTACAAGTTTGAAATCGGAGAACTTACAAGTTTCGTTAAGTATATTATGTTTATTAATGATATTATCATTATTATTATTGTGTTGTTTTGTTTGTTTTCTTTGGTGGTGTTTTAGGATAGAAAAGATTTAATATCATTTAAGTAATATTTGATAATAAAAAAAGAAGTGGTTGAAAAAAAAATTGTGTCAGTTAGAATAAAATGTATTCAATCAATATAAGATTAAAAAAAATTAACATATAAATGTCAGAGTGGGATACTTAACTTTGAAATCCCCCCAACAATGCCTAGCTCTAGATATTGCTCTTTTATCCCTTTAGTTAGAAATGTTTCCACATTTCCTGTTTTATAGACAATTCAAGGGCATGACATAGTTAACATTATAATTTTAATAATAAACAATATTTGTAATTAAAATGTTAAAAAAATATAAATAGGTGTATTATTTATCAAAAATGAAAACTAGGATAATAATCTGGATACTGTGATAATCTTGCCCAGGGTGAATAGTATTTAATGGTAATTAACTTCTATATGTAATATGGTCTGAGGAGGGAATTTATTTAATCTTTCCAGGACAAAGCATCGTTTTCTTTTTTATCTGATATATCTGTAAATTTCTACTGAGGCACTCGAGAAGAGTGTATTTTTCCTGGGCAGTATTTTACATTATTTTTATAGATATAACAGAACTTGGCTGCTGACGTAAATAGAAACCATCGATCCAAAATCATTCAAGAGTCTTGCACACAATATTTTTTTTTTTTTTTTTTTTTTTTTTAAATAAAAGACGCATAGAAAATTAAAACTAGTGTTTAAATTTGCTATGTCTTTTGAACGCTACCGAAGTTATTAGATGGAATATATAATTCTTCATAACGTCATTGGTTGTGCATTTTAAAATCATTATTTTATGGGATTGCTAACGTTTTGCCCTTTGGCTCTGTAACATCCTAAGCTCGAGTCTTTAACCTGCAACCACAACTTTTAAGTTGAGCTAACTATCATCTGTAACAACACATCGTCTCGATGAGGTGAAATGTTAGACCAATTCATTAGCAAATATCATGGCTATATTATTTTAACTTTAACCTATCCCTTTAGTCAAGGTTCCTGGGACATCGGTTCTGCATGACTTTGATGATAATAATCCTGTTCAGTTTGTAGAGGATAACATTTTAACATACATGATGATTTTGAGACTCGTATTGAATGACGTTTTGGCACATGATGGGATTTTGGACTTTGATGAAATGGTACATTTTTGTGTGTTTTAGGGGTTTAACGTCCTACGGATAGAATTTCAGTCATTTGGAGACTATGGTGTTGTAAAACACTGTGCAGTGTAAGGCCGACCGTCAACATGTGGATTGATTCCAGAGTTTCGTGAAAACATCGCAAGGGATTAAATAAATATGTAGGGAACATAAAACACAATGAATTTTAAAGCAATTGTGTTTTTGTGTAAGTGGGTAGAGAATAGTTCATACCAAATTATTTTGTTACTAGCAGGGACCGGACTTGGGCGACTAGGGCGACAGCGCCTAGCGAAAAAGATTTCGCAAGTAGATATACACCAACCTTTTAATGGTTTAGTTTTTATGAACGCAGACAACTTATATTTCGGTGTTCATAGCCCAGCTAGAGATACGTAAAGAAATGTGATAAAATCGTAAAAAAAAAATGCAATTTGATACCAATGGTAGAAAACGGTTTTATATCAAAACCCAGGACTGATAAAAATTTTTGTTGTTTAACTTGACTTGACTATTTGGGTTTACCGTCGCTCCGACAGTATTTTAGTCATATAGCGACGTCCAGCTTATTACAGATGGAGGAAGACCCCGAATGCACGGAGGTATTCGGGTAGAACCACCGACCTACCGCAAGCCAGCTGGATGACATCGAACCCACGCGGTGAGGGGCTGAGTGAGTGTTAAAGTCAGCGACTTTACCCTCTCGGTCACGGAGGCCCCAGGAAATGTTTATATGACTGTGTTGTTTATATGACTGTGTTGTTTGACCATCTTTGACTGTAAATGGTCATCTGACTTCTACAGACTGCTGTTTTGCTTGAGAAATAATCATTTTTTTATCTGTTTTGTGGTGTACAGTAAAATAATTAATGTTCGTTGACATTAAATTTCGTCGATAATATACTTAAGGGAAATTGCGTGGGGACCTTTATCCTTGGAATCACGTTCTAGAAACGTGAGATTTATATAACGAAGGTTTTCGTGGGTATTTAACTTTGTTGACTTCATTCGTGAATAAAACCTGTCCACAGAATCGACAAAAATGAGTGTCTTTCGAAAATTAATGAATTTACAATATCTCACTTAATGTGGAAATATACAACTTTATACAGCGAGCTACAAAAGTTAACCCAAATCAGGGTAAAAGAAATGTTTACATTTAGGTCATGAGAATTAGCAGTTAGAATTGGCTTGGTTTAAGTTTTTAAAGTGTATTTTTAATCAAAAGAGATCACAAATCGTCAAACACGTTCTTTTATCTGAACTTGTTCCAGATAAAATATTTTTATTTTCTTTAGAAAACAATATACATTTCAAAATACATGTACATTTATAATTGTGGAAGTGCAATACATCAAACAGACAGGTTAGCTAGAAGTCCAGGCGGCTATCCGACGAGCAATCCCGACACCGGATGGTTCCTATAACAGGTAAGTAACAATCTATAAATAGAGACTGTGACGTCACTAGCTTGCACTAGTCTCTATACTAGACCGTAGGATTCACCCAAAAACTGCGAATTGTGCTTCCGCGCAAATAGACCCAAGTTCTATATAAATATGACCAAACGTTGGTAGGATGAGCATGCTTGAATACTACTTAATGTGCCTTAATATTTGTCGGCACATTATATTGTAATTTAAACACTTCTAGTGTAGATTGAGCAATATATATAAATAAGAATTACGATTCTACTTTCACTTTCACATTAATTTTTGTAAAACGTTGTCGTGTGTATGTAATTTGCAGATAAGTATTTTTCTCTCAAAATGTAATATACAATTTAGAAAATACTGTACACTGGAATAATAAATTGACAATAACTTAATATCGTGTTAAAAAATATGTATTAATAAATGTATTTTCGTTACTTATCCATTTCAATGCAATCTCCAACGCAGGAGATCTTGGTGGCGCAGCCATGTTTTACCCATGATTCTTTGAGCGCTTTTACACAGGTAATTCAGACCGGTGTTGACACATTGAGGTAAGTAATATATTCACTTGCAGTATGTGTCAGTTTGAGTACTTAGTACGATGAGCGTCGTGCTTTAGGCCAGTGGATGAATACATAATTTAGGATCCACTATACAGCTGATTTTTAACATACGTTTTGTTTCATTTCCCTCTCTTTTATAAAGTGTTCATTAATGAACGAAGGGAATCCTAAATATTCTACCCTATTTAGTGATAAAATATCAGATGAAAGCGAGATCTTCAGGAATAATTCAATATATGTTAGTGGACTCCTTCCTAGGCAATTCGTTAAAATGACACAAGGTTAGTTATCTCCCTTGTGTTGTTCAACTCTATGGAATGACTTACTGTGGACGTTCACACACGAAGTACATGTCCTCATCACATCTGTAATCTTGCCACTGAAAGCCTTTCTGTCCTATCAGACACATACAGTCTTCGTCGTGATCTCCATCACCTGTAGGTCACGTGACAACAATAATGATAAGAACAACAGTAGAAGTAGTAGTAATACATGTAGTGGCAGTTGTAATGAGTATAATGGTGATATATTTATAGTAGTATTAACAGCAGCAGCAATAGTAGTACATAATTGCTACTGTTTCTACTGAAGATATGTAGTGGTTTTCATTAAGAAATTTAATTAAGACTCTAATGGCAACCTTGTCTCTTGTTGCTGCATAGTTTCGACGGTATTTCAGTCATATAGTAAAGTCCAGCTAATTGCAGGTGGAGAGCCACTGAACTGCCACAAGCCACGAAAAACCAAGTGATCCTGCCGGGACTCGAACTAACAGCGGTGGTTGTAAGGCAGTGAATAGAACCACTCTGTCACGTAGAGAGAGAGAGAGAGAGAGAGAGAGAGAGAGAGTAACATTTCGGAAAGATATAATATATATGTATTAACAGTTTTAACCTGAATCGGGCTCATCGTGATACCAGTTGGTGTAGCCAGTATTGAGGGGCCTCTTTGCGCCCGTCAGGGTGTTGACCCACATCCACTCGTTCTCCCTGTCCTGGTCCGTGCCCCCGACCCACACACCGGTGTGAGAATCATGGTGGTCACCTGTGCGTGTAAAAAGTATGTATTTTTAAGAAGTTGCAAAAAAAAAATTTCAAAAAAAATGAATGGTAAAAAGTAAAGCATTTGTTAATATATATAAGGGTTCCATGTTCAATGATACGAACACTGCTTGGGGCAAGGTGTTTTCAAAATATTTCTCAGCTGTACCGAAAATGTCGAGAGAGATTGGTGTTTATTTAGTTAAGTGTTACTTAAATATATTACATAACTTAATGAAGTTTGTTTTACTGAACTATATATGGTATACTAAACAATGGAAGTTACCTGTATCTATTCTGTTACCGAATTCATTGCCGATAAAATTATCCTCGTCCCGGGTTTCAATGATTGCGAGATACGAGGACTGGCCGGTACAGTATGCCTGCAGGATAAAATTGACTTTGACTTTGACTTTTTTTACCGTCGCTTCGACAGTATTTCAGTCATATAGCGACGTCCAGCTAATTACAGGTGGAGGAAGACCCCAAATGCACGGAGGCATTCGGGTAGAACTACCGACCTACCGTAAGCCAGCCGGAAGGCTTCCTCACATGAAAATCCGAATGACCCTGCCGGGATTCGAACCCACGCGGTGAGGGACTGAGCGAGTGTTAAAGTCAGCGACTTTACCCTCTCGGCCACGGAGGCCCCGGATAAAATTGAATCTGTATGGTTTTGTGTGAGTGATAAATCGGGGAAAAAAGCAACAAGTACAAGTAGTCATATGGTCGTATACATGTATATATGTTTTTAGTATACATATATATAACTGATTGCTTAGTAAATATGTTGATAACAGGACTATCTTTACTGAAGTGTACATATGAAAAACTTAATTCAAATACAAATATCATTATAAAACTGGCAACACGAAATAGAGAATTCCATTAATGATTGACAAATATAACTAAATGAGTAAAACCTACAAAATAAAAATTCATTCAAATACACTGCATGCTATTTAGTAGGGGTTGACCTTATCGAAACGTAAATATATCAAGTGGTATGGCAGTGGGAAATGATAGAAAAAGTCTCCAAATGACCGAGTTGCTGTCAATGGGACGCAAAACTAATCAATGATATACACACCATTGCCTCGTTCCAGGATTTTCTATTCTGAGAGTGGATAAGGTAACAGGACTGCCCGTGTCGGAGCCAGTTGTTGGGGCAAACTGAAAGAATTAGGCGTTACTCTAATGACTATAGGAACAACGGAAGAAGCATATTGGGACGGATAGAAGGTGGTGCAGTGGACAGTGTGGGAGTAAAGAAGATAGTGAGGAAAGAAGAGTAATGGACAGCTAAAGGGTTGTGAGTATACATGGCATGGAGTTGGCTGAAGGAGAAGCTCATTCTGAAGAAGAAAGAAATAAATAAACTAGATAAATAGAAATGTCAGAGAAAAAAACAACGAGATAGACAAAGGTACTAGTATACAAAATGTCAAAATAGAGGCGACAGAAAAGAAACATGCTGCGTAATTGCATAAAAAAACAAAACACAAATTAAATCTGGGATTCTCAATGCAAACAATGCTACTCATTATGCTGCTTATATTTCATACGGTCCACTTATGTTTGAGGATTTTCTATCTTTCTTAAGTGAGCGACTCTAACATTTCTGAAAAATAGAAGATGACTTCTCACCGTGTCTTTAATGTTTGTCTTTAATGTTTTAAAGAAATTGTAAGCTGGATACTTAATTGCTAAATTTCTCAATTAGTTTCATGGATAAGCATTGACCAATAAAAGTAAAGGGAATATTCAATTTGCAAACAAAGCTGAAAAAATATCCATTTCTCTTAGTAGAGACCAGAAAGATGGTGTTTCAGGAGGGAATATTGAAGCGTGAGGACTTGAAATGAGGTGGCGAAGCAGAAACAGAAAATGAACAACAAGGGACATCGTGTTCAGACAAGAAGTCAATATATGCTTAGAGGCTGGTTAGTGCGAGGTTAAAAACACACCTGGCACCGACGGAGCTTGTGTGGTGATCACACTCAAGGTTGCCGATTGCCCACTTCCGCCGGGGTTCCTGTAACCATGGAAATGACATGGTCATGAACAAGGGCTCTTCTTGCGAAGTGAACCGTGTAGTAATATCGTATGAAAACTGGCCTTTTGAAATTTTTTTTTTATGAAAATAGCTTTTTTGTGGAAAGCCGTGTAGATATACATCAAGAATACTTGAAAACACAAAATAAATTTCCACCTACAATGTCAGTTTCCGAAGGCCAATGAATTAAATGTTGTCGGTGGGATGTTAAAAACAAGAAAAGAAACATTTTTTTTTTCTTGCTGGTACTATGATGGTAATATCAAACTCCATTTTGACATCATAAAATTATATTCTCAGTTTCTGTTCTATTATATGTAATTAAGCATTCAGTAATAAATCGCTTACGTTAATCATATCCAAAAGTGTACTTGTATATTTCCATTCAGCATAAAATATGTATAAGAACTAGAGAAATGGTGTGTAAAAGATGTAGAATGGAAGCGAAAAAGAAAAAAAAAATACATGTTCTTGTTTTTTGACTACTTAGAAATAGAACATAACATATACTTAAATCATTAGCGTTTATATGTAAGAGTAATCGATCGTATACTTTATTGAGTAGTTTGGTATAAACCGAGTATCTGAGTATAAACAGAGTAGTACAGCTGTTATAATTCTTAGTAACGTAAGAATGCATTTTATGTTTACACATCGTCGAATACCCACGGCCGAACGATAGATCATCTATAGGCCGTGGGATATTACGGCTGAAATTGGGTGTTTAAGGATGTGTCAAATCACGCCATTTCATTGGTCGCATCACGTTTTTAAAACCAATCATAAAGGCCGTTTTACAGCTGCCTGACGCAGTTATTCTTTTTTTTTTTATTGTT
>CM037792.1:33772720-33822720 GCA_021229015.1 Solen grandis
TACATGACATTCAAACCTCCGCGCCGTGGAGTTATGCATTTATAATTCGCCTTTTCATTGGTCGATAATTTAATCAAGAACTACTAAATTACGACTGTTTGCCTGCCTATTTCCCTACGGTATGATGTCATGTCGTGAAACGGAATAAGTCAGCCGGGGTATTCGACATTGATGTTTATGTAAAAAGAAAAACTTGTTTTGGTAATTTGAAAACCTAAAATATTTACAATGATTTTTCGCAGACATAGAACATGTCGAGTGAACAGCTGTAGCTCTGCCATACGAAGTTCTCATCTCCAACCATACTCATGCAATGTTTGTCACCTGCAAAAAAAGCAGAAGGTTAAGTTCAGACATTTCCGGTATACTCCGGTTCCATTGTCAATATCTAAACTAACGCCAGTGTCTAAAATAAAATTTAAAAAAATGAAAAATACAAATGATAAAGAAAATAAAATCTTATCCAACCATGCCTATGCAATGTTCATCAGACGTTAAGTCCGGACATTTCCGGTTTACTGTTCGGTTTTCAACGTCAATGTTTAAAATAAACAAAGTTTTGAAGACAAAATCGAACGTTTCCGTCACAATTCGGTTGTCCCTAAATACAACTTCACCGGTAACAAGATCTTACAATATTTTCAAATCAGGAAGAGTATGCATTCAAAGAGAATGTGTTACAATGTACATGCATTTAATAAAAAATGATTTTGTAGCTTTGTGTTTTTTGTGTGTGATTTTTTTCCCCTAGTTATTATCTCGTTGCCACGAGTTAGCATATTTTGTTCTTAGGTATTAACTCGTGGCCAAGAGTTAGCAAGATATTTTCTTAGTTATTATATTGTGGCCACGATATAATAAAAAAGAAAAACACCATGTCCCGTCTGTACTTCCGTAGTATAGCGTATTTTCCTTCTCGCTAGTGCGCCCTTGTGACGTATGTACGTCGCAGTGCGTGCCACCGGAAGAACTTTATTCATTGTATTGTGAAAACATTTCAGTTGGTTTAAAGTCTTTACACAAGTTTTCTTTGCTTTCAGAAGACAAATTTACATATTCAATCTTAACCGGTGATGTATGCACAAACGGTGCATGGCTACAATACCATTTGCGAAAAAGTTAAAAAAAAAATGTTTTATAAATGTCCGTGTTACAAGAGTCCCACTACATATTTACAACAGTACCTCCGCCAGGTTCTCCATCCTTCCAATTAGTGTAGTGGCCGACTAGAGGGGTCTCCGAGTTGGTGACGGCATCCTTCCACACCCATTGTCCCGGAAGGTTCCTGTCCGTACCTGCTAACCACACCCCGGATTCATCGTGCTGGTACGAATCTTAAATATAAATAGTTGAACGTGCTAGAACATTGCAATGGCAGACAAAATCATGGCAATGTTTGTAACATTATAATCATTTGCTGTTAGTTTTATTTAGTATTTATGTATGTAGAAGTCACCCAAAACTTATGGCCATTCAGAATCTCTGGCAATTCAAATTAATCCGCGATTTATTTTAAAAGAACGCGTTTCTATGTTCTATTTTTCTATTCTAGAAAGAAAAATACACCGTATCAAACAACATGAGCAGTACAATACTACATGATTGATTGACTGATTTTTTTAGTTTACCGTTGCTGCGAAAGTATTTCAGTCATATAGCGATGTCCAGCAGACCCCTAATGCACTGAGGCATCCGGATAGAACCACCGACCTACCGCAAGCTAGCTGGAAGACCTCCTCACATGAAAATCCTACCGGGACTCCAACCCGCACGGTGAGGGTCTGAATGAGTGTTAAAAAATCAGCGACTTTACCCTCTCGGCTACTCGGTAAGAGGAGATCAATGCGGGGGAATTGGTTGTTCGTGCATATACTTACGCGAGCCAAAATAAGTCCTGAACTTATTGGCGACAAAATTTTCTCGTCGCTGTTATCGATGATTGCTAGATGGGCGTGGTGCAATACACATCGAAACTGAAATTAATCTCAATACACATCGTAACTGAAATTAAGTTAGCATCATATCTTGACAGCGAATGGAATTATCCAATTCACGAATAATCTACACAGGATGAATAACGATATGTCGATAAGTAATATTTGCGATATAATCCATCATCGTAATTTATTAGCATACTGAAATGGAATATGCATCAATTTGATTAATCATATACTGACAGGGACGAGAATTAAGTGCATCTTCTTGAACGAAATAATGCAATAAATCGTATGATTAAGTAGATATCTTGACAGCGTGGAATTATCCACCCATGTAACTGAATAAGTGCATATATCTTGACAGCGAATGATTATTCCATACACATAACAAGTGCATTATATTTCGATATATCCAGTTAATTCGTCATTACTTATCTAGGGCGGTCATTTAAAAAAGAAATGTATAAGATACTACCTTTAATATTACGTTCAGTAACATGCTACTTGTAATAGGTCATCTAAAAAAAGAATCTTTAAAAAGATCCGCGTGGTAACCAGCTTGATGATTAGTGTCTGAATGGTTTAACATGTAATAGATTTTGTTGTTGGTTTAGTAGTTGTGTAATGTCTGTGTCAGTGCAGCTCTTTGAAATACCACGGATCCAAATAATTTGTACAATCTTGGTAGACACTTACAGCCTTAAAACATCTGCGCATTAGACTTCGTTTCGCGGGCTACAAAACGACCCGGATGTTACGTTTTTGTTGAATATAGGATCTGTCAGGGTCAAACAATCAATTCCGAAATCTATGTGTTTCCTATTTTTTAGCGTCGAAGAGTCGAATTACACACAGATGTATACATGCAGGATATCGTTGACTGATTTACTCACATTAGCAGTGTCCCAGCTAAATCTTTGATCATACTTGAAGAGGTAACATGAATCTAAGTGTTGTTCCCATCCACCCGGGCAAGCTGAAATCATTCAGGTTATCCGTCGTTTATTTAAACCAGAAGTCAAAGACAAGTGCTAATTGGAAATTAGTGCTACTTCATGGGTTGAGGGTCCGAACCCCGTAGGATGAGCTATGTTTGTATAAGACTTTGATTCCCATGCATAAAGTGTTTTATCCCAACCCTGGAGATGTTGAAAGTGATTGGTATACGTTTCGAAGGAAAAAAAAACTTATTTTCCATTCTACGTGAAATATATATGTTTCAAAATGGAATTACGCCCTTTGTGATGTGAGTGCCACCTGGCGGGTTTTGGGTAGGATTCCCGGCCACGTATACGATTGATACAATTGTCGCCAATGTAGACGCGATCCTGTTTGTTGTTACTTTAATGACCATACAACACGGAGTGATTTTAATATGCTAAAACGTGTTTTGTACTGGAGTGGTGATACTGGTTTTTAGATTAGTAAATTTAAACATTCCCCTTGTTTAGATCGGTTACACGCTTTCTGATATCATTTTTGAATTGTTAATTGAAATAGAACTGACTGTATGCTGAGTGGATGTCGGTGGTATTGTTGTCGATTTTGTTGTACTGGCTGTAGATGTAGTCGGAGCCGGCATTGTTGTTGTTGTTGCCGTTGTCGTCGTGGAGACGGATGTGTTGTAGATACTGTTGGTGCTTTTGTTGTTGCTGTTTGTGATGACGATGTTTTCATTGTTGACGAATTTAAGGTTTTTGTTGAAGTCTGAATAGTTGTTGTGCCCACGTTTGAGGTTTGCGCATGCGTCGTGATAATTTCCGTCAACGGTGCAGTAGTTGTCTTAGTTTGCGTTGTTTGCGTATGTGACGTGTGCACGTGAGATGTATGCACGTGTGACGTGTGTGAGTGTACTTGTGTTGTGCTGACATTGTTGACAGCTGTGGTCATGGTGGGTGTTTCTGTCGTCTTTTTGACTGAAAATGAAAGTGTTGTTTATTTATTTAGAATGACAGAATTCTAAGTTAACATCTAAAATTACATGTATGAATGACTGATAATTTTATCATTTAAAACATTTTAGTAATTTATTTACCGATATCCTCGACAGGTGGAACCCCAGGACAGAGCTGTACTATCTCTTGATCGTCCGTTTCTATGTACCCTACCTGGAAATAAGTATCACCCTTGTTTTAACCACCACCATTAACATCAATATTATCATCATCATCATCATCATCTTGATATTCTAAAGTATTAAAATCAACGGAGAAGATCAAATTCGTTTTGTTTCGTTTCCTGATGTTTCCTGATAATGGTTTTCCGCAATAAATTTCATATAAAGTAGATATGGATTACTTTGACCGACTTTGAACATCAAGTAATTAATCTTAATAACTTATTTCATTCAGTCAGATATGATCTTGTTTCTATCTAGTAATTATGAATATTTTAAAGATATCCAATGGGTTTTGCTCAAATGCGTTCTGCTAGGGTTATTGTATGGAAGATCGGGTCTGAACATTACCAGTTTTCCCAGATGTATCCAAATTGACTTACAGGTTATCCAACAGCTTCACTGGGATAATAGTCAGTCAATGACTGACCTGGTTTACACAAAAGAACACATAATTTATGAGAATATTTTGAGAAACTGACCTAGAAATGAATTGGAATTTTCATGATAAAATCTGGAAAGGTACATTGCTATTCACCTGTAATTAGCTGGACGTCGCTATGGGAGCGACGGTAAATTCCAGCACAATAACAACAACAACAACAAATGGCCAACATCTAGCTCTCGCCTATTTCTTTTTGTTTTGTTTTAAATATTAAAACGGTACGTGTATTCTTTTGACATTTGAAAATCATATTTTCCAATTCCACTGAGTATTGTTCATAATTGTTGTCAACTAAATCCATGTGCTGTATTTCATGCCCTTGTAAGTAGTTATTCTAACCCAATGTTTGGCCTACTTATCAGACTAGTCAAATATTAAAAAACAGAAAATGTAAGTTGTCGCGAATGGATAAATACAATATAGAATCATTTCTTTGTTTAAATACAGGATACTGTTCAGAAATGGTCACGTGACAATTTAAGCTATAATTGTTTTCCTGTTTGTAGCATTATCAAACGAGTTTAATTTATGCTTTTGAAAGATTACTGCGAGAGATATATAAATTCACAGTGAAAATAATTTAAAAAAAATATATAATTTCTCTCATTCCAACATAAAATAAAAAAAAATGTTTTTTGTTGTTGTTGTTTTGTTGTTGTTGTTGTTTTTTGTGGAAGATGCAAAACTTCATTACAACACATGAACTTCGAATTATCAGTACGAGATCTCATGTGCTGGAGGAGATTGGTATGCAGGGTAGTTTCAGGACTGGTTGGCCCGGTGTCAGGATAATGTGACTGGGTGTGGTATCATGCCACATGTCTACGGCGTGATACTGCAGTGTGGCAGCACTATATCTATCTCAAGTAGACATCGTCTCCAAATGACTGAAATACTTTCGGTGGGACGTTAAACCAATTAAACATAAAACAATACTTATATATATTTTATACTAAACATGGAGTGGAGATATTTCCTACCTGATTCTCAAATTGTATAGCTTGAAGTTTCGACCCAGTAGCATCACCGTAGATTGGCTTACAATCAAACTCATACATATAACCTAGAGTAGGGCCTAAAACATCCGCAGTTGAATAGACGGCTGTCTCTATTTTATAATTACATACACATTGATAATCTCCGAATGCGAAGTCCAGTCTAAATAAAAGTAAAATAAATGCAACGAATCTTAAAATAGCCATTTCTGCTTCCACCTTCCAGTAACTTTTAAATCCTGAATATATATCTTAAATATTATTTATAATTTCCTTTCCTTTTCCATAAAAATGTTCAATTCATCAAAATTGTGATTGTGTTGAAAAAAAAACACACTTGAGTATTACAAATTTATATCCAAATAAACAATGATTAAAATAAAATGATTAAGTTTCCTAACAACAGTAAGTGACCGCGTTTATTCTTAAACAAACCATATTTAGATTTGGTAATCTGCAGACAAATTCGGTCAATATTTGTCAAGGTCGAGCCATCGGTACCTTTACTATCTTTTACCTACATTGAGAGGAGTTCTTGAACTTTGACCTGGAGACACAGGGATAAGTCCTAAATTTTGAGAACAAAGTTTCCCAATATAGACGTAATTTGAAATGCTTTTAACTCGTTTCTATGGTAAACATATACAAACATAATCACTTCGCTGTCGGCGACGGCGTTTGTGTCGCTAGATTATAGACATTTACATGACGTTATTCTCTTATAATTGATATACATGTATTACATGTCTTAAGAATGCTGTTATAGTCTACATCAAAATGGATTTTGTAGTGTGTGTGTGTGTGTGCTGTTTTTTTTTATATAGAATATTTGGTGTATATTGTTGCTTATTTGTTTGATTGACCAAAATGTTTTTTAACGAAGGCTAAACATCCAATATCATTTTAGAAAATACTTAAGAAAAATACTGTTTAATTAGAAAAGGAATTCCGTAAACTATCAAATTGTTTAGTTTTGCAATCAGTTGTTCCATATTTAGATTATGTCCCCTTAACCGCAGTCAGATATTCATACTGTCTTAGATTTAATTTTTCAAGGACTCAACCTGACAGACACGAGTATTGTTGTTACGTAATTCGTGCTGTTGTTAATGTTGTTGTTGTTAATGTTGTTGTTGTTGTTTTGGGAGTTTAGAGTCTCCGCGGCCCATAAACTGAACTTAGGGCTGACCGCGAAATTGTTTTAAGTGCGTACAGAAACAGCAGAAGATGAGCTCGTTTAGAGGTCAGTCTTATATATTGAAGAGATGTTCTGTTATCTTTGTATCGTTTATTCGAGAAGAGTTTAATATATACTGGCAACATTTTGATCTCAATGGCGGATTTACCGAGGGTGGCTTTTGGGCTCGTGCAATCCTCCTTCTATCAATATTTGAGGTCTTAAAAGTATTTTCCCTGTGAGCGCAATCTTCTCTTAGGATGCTATCCTCTCAGAAAATGCGTTTTTGAAGCTTGTCGTGTCACGTCAATATAATTAAATGCCAAGGAAACGTCACGGGTAGAGAGCACTGGCACTTTAACCATATAATTTGACAATATAGGACCGAATTTCAGTTGAACATACCTGAGTCACATAGTTGTGGAACATATTCTAAGGAATTATGTCGTGTTATGGAATAATTCTGTATAAAATGAACAGGAGGGGCGCAGAAAAAAAATCACACGGCACAATTCCTTATATTTGTTTAAGGTAAAGTTCCTGTAATGGTTCCGCTATGTCTTGGACCACTTAACCACTACCAAGATAACCAAGGTACCCTAATGAAACATTAGGAAACCTTGGTTACCTCCGTGAACGGCCATGAAGTCCGAAATGTAGCGAAACTATTACAGTGACTTAACCTTAACAGACATATTCCGATAAATTTTGGCTCCACACGGTCAAATTATGCGGGAGGAAGGTTTGGGCTATATGAAGGATGCGGTTGTTTTAAACTTCTGCTGACCGATGTTCTGAGGAAGAATTATGTAAAGTACACCTATATATGGGCACTTTGTCGTATAATGTCTAACATTGGCAACTGCAACATTTTCTTTGTAGATTATGCCACACGGTGCATAACCATATCGGCAGGCTCTCTGCGGAAATCGCTATATCGGCAGGCTCTCTGCGTTTGCACCGGTCATTCTGCACCAGCAAACGCTAGACGGAAGGGAAATTTGTAGTTGTATTGGGGTTTACCGTCGCTGCGATAGTATTTCAATCATATAGCGACGTCCAGCTAATTACAGGTGGAGTAAGACCCCGAGTACACAGAGGTACCCGGGTAGACCCATCGACCTACCGCAAGCCAGCTGGAAGGCTCCCTCACATGAAAAATCCGAAGTCCGTACCGGGATTCGAACCCACAGCGGTGAGAGGCTGAGAGATTTGTAGTCCACGACTGTAACCGCTCGGCCACGGCGGCCCTATAGGTGTTTGTATATCAAATTAGGTCTATATGAAGTAAAGTGTAAAAGTGTTTCAACAATAACTGGTCACGTCACCTTTAAACAGAGTTGTATGCAACGCTGTAAAATGTTGGTTCACATTTATTCATCGGACAACATTTCTGGGATATATTTAAACATTTATAAAAATACTTAGATTTTTCTTCCTTTTCACTATGTAGAGAGATAAAGTTCTAAATTTTGTTTTCTGTCTGATCACTAACTTGTATGTTTAGTTTCTTACGATTGCATTATGGAAGTAAAATATAAATTAAAATGCGTTGAAAATCGATGCTGGAAATTACGTGTTTAAAAATCTATAATTAAAAAAGACAATGCTCAAGCGAAAAAATCGCAAATCATTCGGAAATATTTTTGACCATCACCTGGCTGGAATTTCCATCGCCAGGTGGCAAATATATTTTATAAAATTTCGTGTATACGAAGCCGCTTGCCCATTGGTCCCATGGCCATATAGGCGTTGCAAACGAGGGTCGTGGGTTCGATTCCTAGCCGGGAACATTTTCTAATCTTGTTTGCAATACGTGTGTGATATTGAATATCATCAAGTTACCTATATGTACATGTGTATATAAAAAGAAAAGAAAAAAACCCATAAATAATGAAAGTATGTTGATTTAGATTTGCTTCCGCATATAATATAAATCTTATAATCTGCAAGCACGAGAAATAGGGATAGTAAGACGATGTGCTTATTGTTAGCAGTCCATTGTTCATATTTTCCTGTAACGACAGTGTCCACGCAAGGCTGAAGCGGATTTAAAACATTGGGTTCATTGGCATCGCTTGAAAATGTGGTCCTCTTATTAAATTAACTTTGATAAATAGTGAGTAAACAAGAAAAGTCTTTATTTAGAGTGAATAAAAGTATCTGATTTAAAACCATTTTTCGTTATGGTTCACAGTAAAGCGCGTATAAAGAAAAGAAATCTGACATCATCCCATTTAACGCCTTGTTTTCTAAGCACTATATCAGCGCTTTGCATTTAGATGTCACCCTAAATTTGTGGTCAATCAGAAGCTATGTACATTCAAATTTATCAGCAATTTATTTAGATATAACACTATTTTCTATAATAGCGTGTTCAAAATATATGGATATTTTTGACACCAAAATTTAAGGTGAATAATCCAGGAGGCAGTGACAATGTATGCGACTTGCCGCTTTGCCAGAGCTAGAGAAGTGTGCAGTCGCTGGTATATAGGGATTATGAAAGGATAAAGGGTCAAAATTTTACTCTTCTTCTCACTTATTATACTGCTGTTAAATACAACTAAGTTTTGGTGTTTTTGTTAATCAAACTGCATAATGCCGTAAGACCAGTTTTTTACTTAGGAATTTAAATGTGCAGTCCACCATTACTTTGTACGTCAGCTGGACAAGATGGTGACGAGAAATATAAGATCATCCCGAGAGAAAGATACTGATATATTGACCAATCAAGCAAAAAAAAAGTCAATCAGTGATGTCAAAGAACTGAGGAGAAAAAAAATATAAAGACTCAATAACTCATGTCCAGCTGCCACTTGAAAATGGTTACTTGTTGATAATGTCAAACCAACAGTGATTCAGTTATTTGCACTCACACTTAGTTTACCTGAGACCACCATGACGATGTCGGGTAGAGGTACCACGCCGTAGACAAGTGGCGTAATTCCACACTCATTAATTCGCATTATCTTTACACATAGCCTGTACTTTCCCAAAACATCTTAAATTGAACTTTCCCCAAACATCAATATTTGAAGATTAGCTCTTACTATTTTTATCAAAGAGGATAGAAAGTGTATATAAATGTCATTTTCAGCTTGTTTCCATAGAAAGTGTTGGTCGTCAATTTCCTGAGATCTATAAATCATAATCTGCGATGGTTCGTTAAAAGCAGGTCTATTAGTAGTTCCATTATACCCATAAACCCCAAGCAATGCAGCCATGCAAAAATTAATTTTGAAAGTTTTTCGGCGTAACTTTCTGACGTACATAGCATACACATTGCATGGTGTCTGAGAGTACTAGTAGTCAGTGAAAGTTGATATTTATAAAATATGAAACAACAAAAACCTTAGTGTGTAGACAGAAAAAAACAGCCATATTTCATTTGGAAAACACTATAAGATTATACTAAGTTTACAACTGTCATAGACCGTTAAACTAAGGCTAGGTAGCACATTGCTGTAATCGTATACCTCGGAAATTTCCGACATAACTCGGTAGAAATAGGCGAGGTGATCTGAATGACTTTCTAGCATATATTTGTTTTACTCCGATTTTTACGGAATCTTCGATAAAATACGGCTCAAAAGAATACACTACATGTACACTGTTGTAATGAATGCTCGGGAAATGTCGGCGTTTTTCGTGTCTGTTCGGGATTAGAGAGAGAGAGGGAGAGAGAGAGAGAGAGAGAGTCTCCAATTTAATAACTCCACCAAGTTAATTCGTATGCTATTGTCTTAAATTAATGTTTATATATAAGAAGAAGACAGTAATAGGTGGTTTAAAATAGAGTTATGGCATTTAATAATGCTTTTCTGAAAATAGCATTTCCATTGCTCCATATATGTATAATCTCAAATTAAAAACTCTAAGTTTATTCGCATGTCATAGTCTTAAAATTTATGTGTATATATAATTAAACAGTTATAGATGGTTTAAAAGTAGTTTTATGGCATTCTGAAAATAAAATTTCCATTGCTAGGTAATATTTTCATTGCGTCCATTGCTCCATAAGTTTTCATTGCGTGTTTTAGGCCTACCACTTCAAAACATTGGGTCACGTAATCTTCCATTCCACTAAATTATGACCGCTTTTTTTCCACTGTTCTAGCTTTTGCGTGGCTATTGATGTTATGAGAAGACAGAAATGCAACGTAATATAACAGAAATGCAACGAAATATATCATTATCGTGTGAAACGCTGCTGAACTACTTTGGGTTAATTACGTTCTAATGCGAAGCACTATTTTTCCTAATTGCATGCGTGGATCTACATGTACTCCAGTTGGGTTAAATCTCTGTTTTGTAAACGACGCAGGTATTTTGTTCACGCTGAAAATGGTTGTATCAGCTTGAGGAATTTGTAAAAGAAGAGTGGACACACAAACTTTACACATTAAAAGAGTTTCTAAATGTCATTTAAACGTCGTTGCAACACATCTGTGTAACACACTCCACTCGCTTTCGTTAGCTCAGCTTGCATTGTATGGATCCGTACAAAGCGCGGAATGCTACAGTTAAAAATGTTGTGGAAAATATGCAAATCAGAAAGGCCTGATTTCGAATTTCAGCATACCTCGATAGCGAGCATTGCGATCGTCAGCAGCCGTTACGGTTTTACGCGATTGTGACAATATTGGAATAACATGGAGGCCGACATTGAAAATATCGCAATGGCGTGTTTACCCAATAAGTTACGACTTATGCGAGCCTATCACTACTAAATATGCAACCCCGTTGCATTTTTTCACCGGTCGAACAACGCTTGCGAGGATTTTGAACCATTAAAACAATCAATGCGAGTGATAGCGAGAGGATGCCATTTTTTTTGGTCGCAAGTCGGTCGCAAACGCGATATAAATGGGGTTTAAGATGAGAATCTTGGTGGTAAATGATCTTGGCTTAAACCCTCCGCGATATCAACGATATCATTCTCCACGAACAGTAAAGATTAATAAATTATTATGATAATGAATGATAATAATAAGGAATGGAATTTGACATCTAATTATTACTTCCGGTTTGACATTTAGGTGTTTCTGATTGGATGACGGAAATTAAAACAAATACGTGTGCAATTTCCCGCTATCTGTCGATGTCAATCGCTAGAATCGCTAGATTCAATACCCCCCCCCCCCCCGCAAAGGAGCATACTTATAAAAGATATATACAAATTGTTGACACTTCGCGCTATTTCTTATTCAAGGTTGCCTTTTGACCATAATTCGTTATGTGTTTATTTGACTTCAGACTGACCGAACCTGCACAGAATATGATGATAGCATACATCTGTAAATAGATACGACCATTGTAATCAAGTGATGTCAGATTCTGTTCCTTACCATGTTTTAATATACAGTACTGGCGAACAAAAAAAATGTACATATTTTTGATGATCAAGATTCCAATAAGAATGGCAATTCTGCGGTTCTACTGCCAGTGGGCTATTTTCTCTATCAAATGACGGAGGACTTTGTGAGTGTAACACAAAATCCAACGAAATATTTAGGTATCATGCCACACATTAAGAAATGAAATATTTTGTTAATCTGTATATTAATGTTATAATAATTGCTCTCCTATTTTTACACATGCAAACTCCCGTCAGATACAATGAAATTTCACTGAATTAAAAGTAAACGTTTATCAGCAATCATGAGATCGTTTATTTAAGGCAAAAGAGAAAATATAAAACTTGTTTTGTATATCTCAGGCTAGGTGCAGGGAATTGATCCTGTTCGTGAAAAAAAAAAGTGAAAGTAAATTGTGGAATCGTTTGAATATTTGCATTGCAGTAATGGTCAGCGATATTGCGATTGTTTTAGTTTCCAAATTTTGGTCGAGGTTGTTGCCTTTTTGGCAGATTCGCGAATATATCAAATTAATAAGTAGACAAAGAGAGATAATTTTCATGATATGTTTATATATTTCGGTAGATAAATGCATATTCTATTGGTTCCGTAAGTAGATTGTATAGATTTATTCGAAAATTTTGAGAAAAAATGAGTTGAGGCGAGTCGACACCCAATATAATGTCCATCCTTGTTGATATTTATGTGTATAGTCTATATAGATAGTGGGCCTATTCGATTGGGACTTTCCGTTGAGAACGAAAGTTGGGCGAAACTAGATACGCATAGGAAATAAAAACTCAACGAATGATGTCGCTTATATCAATAACCAGTTTTAGGAAGCCTTCCAGTTGGCTTGCGGTAGGTCGGTGGTTCTACCCGGGTACCTCTGTGTACTCGGGGTCTTCCTCCACGATGAGTTATTTGAATAAGTATATAATCTTTTAAATTTTGCTTATGTGTACTAGTTTTAATCTTGAAAATAATTAAGAGATCATTAACATAGCATTTTCTTCGTTGAGTAAGTGCTTATCGCTCTGAGTCACAATCTGAACACCCCACAAGTCGAATGAAAACATTTAAGTAACGGAAAAAAGGTAAGTCAACATAAACCCCAGTCGAACACGCACAATGACTGGCGCTCATATAATACTCACATGTCATCTGGCATCTGGCAGTACTATTTATAACATGTTAACAGGTGTGGAAAAGAAACAGCATACAACAGCTGCTCAGTAGTCAAATTGGTATCAAGAGCCGGATCCAGGAGTTCAGGTTAGGGGAGGTTAAAACATATAAGCAGTGACAATACATGCCGCTTTGCCCGAGGCGTGATAAGGGTGTAGTTCCGGTTAGACTTGGGATGCGGGGAAACTCCCTTGTGTGTGTGTTTTTTTTGTTTTTGTTTTTTAAGCTGTTAAATTATACATTCTTGTGAGTTTTTTTAGGGGGTTGTGTGTAAACATTTATGTATAGTCGAAGAAATGTAGAGGTTGCGCGCGCCGTGTGCCCCCCGCACACACCAGAGCACCTGAATCCGCCTGCGGTTTTGTGTTTTACTTGTTAATTTGAGCTTCTGGTTCGAATCCCACAATTCATTTTTCTTTTTTCCTGTTTTTGGAACTTTGGAAATCAGGATGCACGTGATCATCATTCGTTTTTTTTTGTACTTTAAATGATATCAAAATGATTTCAGGTATCAAAACCGTAATATATAGGCCATGCAAGCATTTTCTCGACACCATACGATTTATTCCGAGCACGTATAATATTATAAAGATAATGAGTGCCAGGTCAATATTTATAAACAATACAGTAGGATTAAACATACAGGAGCAAATCCCTGTGGATTAGGTTCAATCGGTCATAAATGCATTTTAATCTATTTTCACATATTTTTGATAATAAATGTTCTTCTCTAACACATGACTATTCAGTCACGGTAACCGAGTGGTTAGAATGTCTGTTGGATATCCGTGTTGGTTTGATCCCCTGCCGCAGCATACCATAGTATAAAGAGCATTGCTTTATCTCCTTTGCTTGGCGCTCAGCATGAAAATGGTAGTTTCAAGGGTGGTCGACCCGGTGTCTGGATAATGTAAACGGGTGAGGCATTAACCATTTGACCCGGTGTCAGTCTAATATAAAAGGCGAGGTATAAAGCCGCTTGACCCGGTGTCTGGATAATGTAAAGGGGCGAGGTAATAAGCCGCTTGACTCGGTGTCAGGATAATGTAAAGAGGCGAAGTATTAAGCCGCTTGACCAGGTGTCTGGATAATGTAAAGAGGCGAGGTAATAAGCCGCTTGACCCGGTGTCTGGATAATGTAAAGAGGCGAGGTAATAAGCCGCTTGACCAGGTGTCTGGATAATGTAAAGAGGCGAGGTAATAAGCCGCTTGACCCGGTGTCTGGATAATGTAAAGAGGCGAAGCATTAAGCCGCTTGACCAGGTGTCTGGATAATGTAAAGAGGCGAGGTAATAAGCCGCTTGACCAGGTGTCTGGATAATGTAAAGTGGCGAGGTAATAAGCCGCTTGACCCGGTGTCTGGATAATGTAAAGAGGCGAGGTAATAAGCCGCTTGACCCGGTGTCAGGATAATGTAAAGAGGCGAGGCATTAAGCCGCTTGACCCGGTGTCAGGATAATGTAAAGTGGCGAGGCATTAAGCCACTTGACCAGGTGTCTGGATAATGTAAAGAGGCGAGGTAATAAGCCGCTTGACCAGGTGTCTGGATAATGTAAAGAGGCGAGGCATTAAGCCGCTTGAGCCGGTGTCTGGATAATGTAAAGTTGCGAGGCATTAAGCCGCTTGAGCCGGTGTCTGGATAATGTAAAGAGGCGAGGCATTAAGCCGCTTGACCCAGTGTCAGGATAATGTAAAGTTGCGAGGCATTAAGCCACTTGACCAGGTGTCTGGATAATGTAAAGAGGCGAGGTAATAAGCCGCTTGACCAGGTGTCTGGATAATGTAAAGAGGCGAGGTAATAAGCCGCTTGACCAGGTGTCTGGATAATGTAAAGAGGGGAGGTATTAAGCCGCTTGACCCGGTGTCTGGATAATGTAAAGAGGCGAGGTATTAAGCCGCTTGACCCGGTGTCTGGATAATGTAAAGAGGCGAGGTATTAAGCCGCTTGACCCGGTGTCAGGATAATGTAAAGAGGCGAGGCATTAAGCCGCTTGACCCAGTGTCTGGATAATGTAAAGAGGCGAGGCATTAAGCCGCTTGACCCGGTGTCTGGATAATGTAAAGAGGCGAGGCATTAAGCCGCTTGACCCGGTGTCTGGATAATGTAAAGAGGCGAGGCATTAAGCCGTTTGACCCGGTGTCTGGATAATGTAAGGAGGCGAGGTAATAAGCCGCTTGACCCGGTGTCTGGATAATGTAAAGAGGCGAGGCATTAAGCCGCTTGACCCGGTGTCAGGATAATGTAAAGAGGCGAGGCATTAAGCCGCTTGACCCGGTGTCTGGATAATGTAAAAGGGTGAGGTATTAAACTTAATGAGCGTCAATTATAATTATGTCGCTGCCGGACTCAAATCCACAACCCCAACTTTCGTGTCGTACGATCTTACCCCTCGGCTACCAGACCTATGACGAAATCTTCTAGCCCACCGGTCCAATTAACCTTCCGCAAAATTTAAGTGAGTAACTCGAAATACAAATACTTCTTAGCACTGCACCACTGGTGGGGCAGACTCGCTGCTCACCTATGCCTGACCATTTTTTACAACTTCGGTCGCGGCCGGGGATCGATCCCACGACCTCCAGATTCCGATACGGACGCTTTAACCATTCGGAATCTTGTATAAACTTCAATTGTTCTCTGACACATAAGCTGGTTGTTTCAAATATAAAAGAAAACAAAAAGAAAAAAATCCTTGTTTTATTTGTTCTTAGACATACAATGTTCATTGTTGGTGGGGATATGAAACGTATGAACATTTCATGGCCTTGTTTTTTTAACGGAGTATGAATCAAGAAATAATTTTCCTAAAACCGGGCCCTTTCAGTCAGGAAGATATACCAGTAATATTATTGAAGAATTTGAATGTTGCTGCCTAAGACCGATTCGATACATAACATTATTCTGTTATCACTACGTACCGTATATACTTTGATATTTTCAGAAGGCAAAACCTCGTCTGCGTGAATATTAATCAGTTACTTTCTGACCAATAAAACCACTCGTAATATTTTGAATAGTTACAAAAGCAAAAACTGACTCATTGTGTCCGCAAGATTAACCGCTACGCTTAGACGAGGAGCATGGTGCCACCTCTATATGACAGAACGAATTTAACTTTCAAAATCCAGCGTCGTTTCAATGGTCAATTGATCCGTGCTGTGTCCGCCACGGGTCCAATGGAATGCCTTACTAATAATTCATGAGTACAATGTATAGAGCCATATTATAAAGATATAAGAATATACTAAGTCAACTGTGATATTATGTTGTTGTTGTTGTATTGGGTTTACCGTCGCTGCGATGGTATTTCAATCATATAGCGACGTCCAGCTAATTACAGGTGGAGGAAGACTCCGAGTACACAAAGGTACCCGGGTAGAACCACCGATCTACCGCAAGCCTGCTGGAAGGCTTTCTCACATGAAAAATCCGAAGTCCCTCCCGGGATTCGAACCCACAGCGGTGAGGGACTGAGAGATTTGTAGTCCACGACTGTAACCGCTCGACAACGGCGGCCCTGATATTATGTTGTGATATAGCACGCTTAAGGATAGGTAATAATAACTTAATATTTGTTTTTCTTTTTAACTATTTTTTTTTCTCCACTTAGATGAAATTGAAATGCTAATCTTAATAGGAAAGATGAATATTCGTGCAATGTCGGTAATTATCGTTAATATTCGGGATTGGTCGTACTTGTGCGTCTTCGTTCAAGGTAACGATAAAAGAACATTATCAGACAATTTCTCTTGTAGAGTTTTGGATGTTTTATGATAAAGTAAATGTGATATGTTATCTCTTTTTGACAATTGTTTTTTAACTATGAGAAAAGAATGCATAAGGGCGACCGATCCCGAACATTTACGAATAATATAGACATTACCCGAACATTTTTCTTTCCAATCAAGATTACGTTACCTTAAAGCAGCTCGTTTACGGTAGAAATAAAAAGAAGAGAACCTCATGTGTATGCCAACGCTTGTCGAATTTGTCTCAAGTTTTCACTGTATTTTTAAAGGGATATAAATCTGGACCTAAGAGTAATGTCCCTGGTTTGGAATATCCCCCTTGTGATGTGAAGTTTTATGATGGACAGTTTAATAGCCCAGAAGTTATAACCAGGTTAAAGTTTTCCCGCATATGGCCAAACATTCTATTACAATGCATGTATAATTAGTAAATTTAATTTTCAAGACTGACATGTTTCTTTCTTGTGTGTGTGTGTGTGTGTGTGTGTGTGTCGATGTTCATGCTGGAATCAGGGGCGTAGCATGGGACAACTTCCAAGTAATCATTGGGAGACAGGGGGCAACACACACGCATCTGAGGACAAATCTAGTGCAAAGTATGGTATAATGTTTCTAACTTATATCATTGCACTTATTACGCAATACACATATACACTTTAAATATTAAATCAAAACGGGATTTTTTGACGGGAAAAATGACTTATTCCGAATAAATTGCACATTAAATTATGAGTAAGCCTTTTCGGTGGTCAAAGTTCTGCGGTGAAAGATCTTTTAAAATCCTCCCATCCTGGAGAAAGATCTCCGCCATGGCTGTGGACACAGGCGTACATAGAAGACAATCAGTACGTAAAACTGAGACATATTCAAAGCATGGCAGTCTGGCCGGGTTCGAGCTCCCCGAGAAAATATTTCCCTGGTACGCCTTATGAGAGTGACCTTGAGCACATTTTGATCGTGCTGATGTGCCAAAGAATTTGTATTATTGGCGCTTTATATCATACAGTAAATATATGTTCCTAATTTATTTTTATAATGACCAGTCCCGGTA
Source organism: Solen grandis (assembly GCA_021229015.1). NCBI lineage: Eukaryota > Metazoa > Mollusca > Bivalvia > Adapedonta > Solenidae > Solen > Solen grandis. The sequence continues at coordinate 33,790,740 of CM037792.1, forward strand.
GACGTGGCCGAGTGGTAAGAGCGTCCACCCCGGAATCTGGATGTCGTGGGTTAGATCCCCGGCCGAGACATACACAGTCGCAAAAAAGTACTGGCACCATTGCTTGGTTCTCAACATATATACAGGATAGTTGCAGGACTGGTTGACCCACTGCCAGGTTAATGTGACTGGGTGTGGTATCATGCCACATGTCTACGGCATGATACTGCAGTGTGGCAGTAGTATATCTGTTTCAAATACTGTAGACACAGTCTCCAAGTTCAACTAATATAAACAAATAAATCTGTATACTGGTTTGACCTTTCACTGCTAGAGGGTCATGGGTTCGAGTCCTGGCTACCGACTGCGTCTCTGTATGTGAGAAAGTTGGCAGTTTCTTACGGGGAGGGGTCTAGTACTGGTCCTTCCCAGAAACGACAGTAAGTTATATTGTCCGCCTGATTTAACTGAATAGATCGTTGTTTTGTCAATTTTATCGGAAGAAGTTATTTTAAATGATTATCGATTGTTTAATCAAGAAACCGTTCTATTGACACTCACCCGACATTTGAAGGCTTGACTTGTCTACTATAACGGATTGAAACATGCAAAACACCGATGCTCAATCAACAATTTCTTTATTTTTATATACATAAAACCTATTATAGTCGGTAACAGCAGATGTAAAACTACAAATATTAGTTTCTACAAAGTACACACAAACACGATGTTAAATGTATCATAAACCAAACTGTATAATCATTGATATTCGTGGAGGACTTATATTATGTATTATCATTAATTTTCATTGACATTTAATTTCATTGATTATGTACCAAAGGTAATTTCGAGGGTACATTTTTTCATGGATCTATATTCTAGAAAACGTGAGGTCTGTATAAATGAGAACGGTCTTCGTGTGGATTAATATTCATGAATAAAACCCTCCACGAAATAGACGAAAATTAGTGCTCCACGAAAATTAATGATCAACATATTGACGAATACTTTTCCCTAGATAAACATTTCATGTAGCAGAATTCAAGTTTCAACCAAGGCCAGTGACTGGATTCCCAGAAATAAGCACATAACTTCCACATAAAGGCTAACTTAATGTTTCCATGAGTCATTGAGTGGCCTTTGTTCACAGGGTTTCCCCACAAATGTACAAAATATATACAAACATTCAATCAATACAGCTCTCTCTCTCTCTCTCTCTCTCTGAATTTAGACAAACTGGTAAGCCATATTGAAGTAAAGGTCAATAAGACATTCGAAATGTATTTGATATTTCTACTTCATACATGCAAAATACATGAATATACGAAGGCAAACAAACAAAATGGAAAACACAAAAACAATTGTGCCTGTCTTTATTTTTCTACATTGAGTAAATGTTCATGCATATATTCGTAATGAACACTTAGTCAATTTTAATAATAATTAAAGGACATGAACGGATCTGTCATTGAGCTGTTTAGATTTATTTTCGTTTGCACAGGTAGATCTGATCACGGTGTCTATAAAATCATTATTTTTCGTTGACAATAAATTTCGAGAATTCTGTATATCAGGCAATACCTTTGGTAAATAGAAGGCTATCAATGGACTTATGTTCAAGAAAACATAGCATCTGTTCAATGAACTATTTTCATGGGGATGAATCTTCGCGGATAGAAATTCAGGAAATCGACGAAAATAAATCACCCATCAACATGAATAAAGGTATACGGACTTAAGAAATAAGTAATGACACGCGTTATATATACTGCATTTTGATGTAATAGAATTATCTATTGAAATACTTATAACACTGACTCCAGATTCAATGGATCTGACAGCAGTACGCTCAGTAACATTATCTCATCACCTTGACAACCAGTCCTGGAACTACCCTGATACTGAGCACCAGGCAAAGAAGACATACCAGAACCATTTTAACGATGGTATGTCCTGACCGGAGATTGAACCCACGACTCCGGTCTTCGTGATAATAGATTTCTGCGCATCTGAACTGAACACCGTGCATTATTCTGCAATATAGCACTCGAAAAGATCTTTTTTTAAATATAATATGTGATTATTGAATTATTGAACAAATTAAAATATATAACGATTAAAAGAATGAAAAAACAGTCAGTAAATATGCGACAAAAATAAATCGCAAATAGATAATTATTGCTCAGTTCGACAAGAAGGAGAGAGCACACCTTGTCCCTGTTACCATGGAAACAACTCATTCACTCCAAAATGAACTCGGTGACATCAAGGAACCTTTATGGAATACTTATATGAAAAACAAGAAAATGAAGTCTTTTTTTTCCTCACATATATGACAAAAAATGAAGTACCGGCGGATATTTGAACCACTTAATCTGATAATTTCAACAATCATCACTTATCTCATAGCAATATTTTTTTCTTATTTCTTTTCAAAGAGAGATGTTTATGTTAGCCATTTGTTAAAGATGTTAACCATCGATATACGAATGTATCATAAAAACGAGGTTGGTGACTTATCATGTTTTTCCATTTTCGATTTCAGCACATTTTGCTACATATAATATGTGAAAATAAAAAGTAAAAATAAAGATATATATTCACGTATAAACAGAAGAAGTTTTAAAAACTGTCATAAGCTATTAAATAGGAAAGTGAGAACCCAAGTCTATCATTATGTTCATAAAATACATGAATGCTTTGTACGGAGTAACTGTGTAACCTCGAGTCGAGTTGAGCTAAAAATAGATTATACGACAAATATACACACGAAGATCACGTGGAAAACATGAAACACGATTTGCTGCAACCAAATCAATCAAAATACATGTAAATTATCTTACAATCTTAAATATGGAGTGGAATTTATGTTTAGTGACAAGCTATGTCTTCAAACAAGCGGTCCCCGGTTTGAGTTCCGGCCTGACTCACAAATGCTCGCACCATGTAATAAGATTGTCTGACTTGATATATTTGAAACAATACTCCAGGTTCAGGTTGCCATGGTGATATTAATCCTGATAAAACAGTCTACATATTACTTCTTCATTACTTCTTCAGCCAGAATACCTTACCAGCAGGTTTCACTAAACATTCCTACAAACAACGCCCCATCAGTGTCCCGGTATGAGAGACACCACGGCTGTACTACCCCATCACTCTTACTGACCATATGGAGTGGTGAGTACCGTGCTTATCTACACGATGAATGTTGTAAGACCTCCACCCACTTACAAGTATGTTGTCCTGACTGTCTACGTGAATGTCTACAGGACCAGATAAATCCTTGTGTTTATACTATAGACCAAATCACCATTTTGTGTCAGACATGTTACGGTGTCGGTGTTAATATCGGTATACATAAACACGGTCACTATAGCGACTGACACGTACATAGTTTGGGCCTGTAAACATGTACCGTCCTTGTACCAGCCCGAGTCTCCTCTGTATCTGTCCATCCATCGTCATCACCAGTACTTCTCCATTACCCGTTTGTTGTGACACGTGACGTACATCATGCCCCCCTGACAGTCTATACCCCAACATTTCCTGTCTACACTCAATGATTTTCCGATGCTCAGCCGCGGCTGTACAGAGACAAACTGAATCTTCTGTTGCCCTGGTAACGTGACGACAACCTCTGTATCAGCTACTGTACAATCGTCCATGGTCTTGATGGTAGATCTACATTCTCCTTAGAGATGAAGGTGGGGCTATACAGATGTAACTTCATTGTTACGATGGTCACATAAAACAAGATCACCATGGGGAGAAATGTTGAACCAGATATCAAATCTGTGTTAATGTTGATGTCTTGTTTACTAGAAACTGTCATTTCAAGTATATTCTCTCCGCTGGATACATCGGTGCTTTGAAAGGTTGTAATCACGTGACCGAGCTCAGTCACCTGCTGTACGAGATCCTCTATAACTTTGTTGGGTTGGAAAGTCAGGTGACATGATGTGGAAGCTTCTGACTCGACTTCTCTTACCATCTTCTCCATTTCCTCGACTTTAACAGATGACTTTGTCAGTCCGATAAACATAATTTCTTTATTCATTAAGGCCTGACAGTCTTGCTTTTGTTTAATACTTTCCTTAACTTGCTTCAAAATATATTCACATGTAGTCACTTGATCTTTCAAAATTGATTCCTTGGCCTTTTTAGCGTCTTCAATTGCTTGTAAGCCTTTTTCTCAAGATCATCAATCGTTTCATTTATTCTCTCCTAAATTCCCTGACATCACTACAGTCTTTTCTGCCTCTTCAACCAAAATGTCAGCATCTTTACCCCGGGATGATAGTAATTTCTGAACATTTTGTTTTATTTCTTTCATCTTCGTCAACATATTGTCCACCTGACATTTATTCATCTTACTGCTTTTATCACGTAGCGAGGTCATTACACATTTCCGGTGTGTTAACTTGGTACATTGTTCGCATATTAATTTTGTGATCCTCGCAGAACGTTGTGATGAGATTGCTCCTGTGATCATCACAGTAGGGCGGAGTGTAGAGTCCGAACTTGTCTCTATGGAAATCACTGGTCGCCATGCTGTTAGGGAAAATAAAAAAAAAAATTAAAGAAAGGCAAATCTAATTTTCTTTTAGAATTACGTAAATTATCCATGAAGACTTATATCCCTTGCTATACCGGTAAGATAAATGTAGGATTTATTGTCAGATTAATGCCATATTCGCCATTTCTACTTTGGGGAGGAAAGAAAAAACATGTCCTTCAAATAGCAAGTTAGGGAAACTATTTTAAGAAAGGAATATGCCTATGGAAAGAAAAAAAACGTAGTGAGCCAAAGAATGCGTTCAGTTCAGTTGCACGTCTTAACAATACTGTATATATGATGTATTTTATGGGACAACGAAGGGCGGAATTTGATAAAAGTGGTCCCCATATTTAGCTCTGCCATACATGCAATTTACTAGTTTTAATCCAACAATTATTTTTTACAGTAAATTCAAACTAAACTTAATTCAATGTATTCATTTGAATTTGATTGAAAACAAATTCCTAAAACTTACACAAATTTCTCTCGACGATTCCTTAGTAACGCCGGTATTTTGTGCCTTGTCACGTCATACAAATGCCCTCACCCCTGTTGAGATAAAAACAAAAACAAAAGCCCATTAAAATATTTAGTCATACATACTGAAAAACATGCATAAGGTCTACGTCAAAATTACACAGTTGATAGCTGTGTTGACAGTATTTCAGTCTGTTGGAACATTTGCCTATATGATACATATGTAGTGCTGGTTCACTGGATATCATGAAGAAGGCAAGTGGCATGATACCACGACCAGCAGAGTTTCATGTATACATGTATATCTAGATGATAAACAAAGGGAATGTATATAATCTTTATAAGAAAAAAGTGATATGCATGTTAGGAAATGATATTACTACGATAAATAATCTGTTGCTGTTGTTGAGGTGTTTTTTTTTTGTTTTTTTTTTGTTTTGTTTTTTTGCTGTTCTTATTTGTTCAGTGATGTTTGTTTTTATCAAGGATTAATCTAAAAATTCTCTGTTATGAAACTAAGGACTGACATGTTTTAAATCATGAGTCCCCAAGCTAAATAAGTGAGATCCAGGATAAACAAATGTCCCAAAATTAAACAACAACGACAAAAACAGTAAGTTAAAAAACAAGAGGGCCAAGATGGCTCTGTGTCGCTTACCTGAATAACATTGCTGTGATAGGAATGATGACAAAAAATGTGACATCTAAAGTGCTTTTCTAACATTTGATTTAGTGACCTAGATTTTGATCCTACCTGAATTTGAACTGAATTGGGAATTCATGCAGTCACCATTCTTAGTACGTTTAATGAAGACTGGTACAAAAATGTAGTCCCCTAGAGTGTTCACAAGATCTTTCTAAAATTTGCCCTGGTGACCTACTTTTTGACCCCATGTGGCCCAGTTTTGAATTCATCCGAGATTTTATGTAAACAAACATTTTGATCAAGTTACATAAAGGTTAGTGTGTAACTGAGGCTTCTAGAGTGTTCATCAGGTTTTCATATGATTTGACCTGGTGACCTAGTTTTTGATCCCACGTGATCCATTTTCAAACTCATCCAAGAAATCATATAGACAAACATCCTGACCAAATCTAATGAAGATCTGGGTAAAACTTCGGCCTCTAGACTAGAGTGTTCACAAGGTTTTTCTAAGATATGACCTGGTTAATTGCTATTAGTTTATTTCACTTCTCAACGATCATTTGTACAAAAGTCATTCACCGTCCCCGGTGGCCGAGTGGTTGGAGCGTCTGCCTCGGAAGCGGAAGTCGTGGGTTCGATCACCGACCGCGACATACCAAAGTCGTAAAAATGGTACTGGTATAGCACACTTGCTTGGCGCTCAGCATATAAAGGTAGTTCTGGGACTGGTTGGCCCGGTGTCAGAATAATGTGAATGGGTGTGGTATCATGCTACATGTCTACGGCATGATACTGCAGTGTGGCAGCACTATATCTGTTTCAAGTAGGCATCGTTTCCAAATGACTGAAATACTGTCGGTGGGACGTTAAACCCAACAAACAAACGGAAGTCATTCAGAGCCATACTTGATAGTTTATTTATCTGATAGTGAAATTCACCCTGTAGAGGGTTTTACCCCCTAAATAGGCATAACAAAATGAAAGGATACAAAGGAAAGAAAAAAATATGTTCATACCCCAAGTTACAAAACTCGGACGGATAATAAAATGGACAGTATGTTAATTTCTTCCAGTGTGTAGAGTGGATGTCACACAAGGTGAAATTGAAATCAGTAGAGGAGGCACAGAGGGGTGTATTTGGTGACACTTTTGCAAGCATTCCTTTCAGGATACTTGACAGCTTCTCATCCCATACTTATTACACAGACTTCTACAAATCTACTCATCCTGTTGACACTGTTTTTCCCCCTTTACCGGAATCATATTGCACCTTACTGAGGTTTAGTTTATGTGCTGATAAGAATATGTGTGCTGATAAGAATATGTGACACCATAGCCCTCTGTTCCCCCAATGCATGTGAGAGATGTTTTGGGATTATGACTGAAAACAACTTTGGAATGAAAATAAGTACAGAAACTGGTAAGTAACGCACAATAATTATTATATCTCCCAAACAAACTGACTTATTGCTTTTACTCCGTTTCTTCTTCTTTCTTTCCCGGCAACTTTGTATGGGTCATATCTCGAGACCGCGCGACAAATCTTTACAAAACTTTACATGATTACAGCCCTCAATGTGTAGTGGTGCCTCCCAGATTTTTGTAAATGGGCTGTCCCTGGGGATCAGGCCCCATCCCCTCAAAGATGGCTTTTTGCATAAAAAATGTATTTAGGTTAAATATTTCAAATTTTCAACCTTGAATCATATCTTTTTTTGTTCCTCATAATAGGAAGAAATGCAAAGTACTACTTTGGTGTCCCCTGAGGTCAGCCAGGGGTCTGGCCTCATCCCTTCAATTTTACTTATAATCTTATATCTCAAAAACTGTTCAGATCCCCACCCCTAAACCACATATATTCTTGTTCCTCATGATGAGATGGATTAAATTGTACTTCTTTTATGTTCACATGGGTCACCAAGGGGCGAGAAATTCTTGTTCCTCTGATGAGACAGATTGAATGGGATCTGGCCCACCCAGTAGTTTTACCCTGACCTTTATTTCAAAAACCATTGAGATCCCCACCCATAAACTATGTATATTCTTGTTCCTCATGATCAGATGGATTGAATGGTACATCTTTGATATTCACATTGGTCACCAGGGGGTCAACCCACTCCATTCCTCAATAACCATTCGTGTATAATTGTCTAAGGAGAAACTTTGTTTGGGAGACTTAGTGACAGTTCACTGTTACAATTATATTATTACTTGTTTAAATCGTGTTTTTTATTTGTCACATAAACACATTTATGAGAGTTTAAAATCCATAGTAGTTTTTACTATGTAAAATTATTCTGAATTAACGGTCATGTGAATCAATGATACTGCTTGTGATGCATTCTGGATTTCTTATCCCGTCTTTTTAGAGGGTCAAAGCATAAACCCACATATTAGGGGAGTGAGAAAAGGGTCCCGTCTTATAGACGAGTAGTCTTAAAGGCTAGTTTCTATGGTATTTTTTTTTTAATATACCAAGTATTTGTTTAATCATATGGTTGTTGTTGTATTGGGATTTACCGTCGCTGCGATAGTATTTCAATCATATAGCGACGTCCAGCTAATTCCAGATGGAGGAAGACCCCAAGTACACAGAGGTACCCGGGAAGAACCACCGACCTACCGCAAGCCAGCTGGAAGGCTTCCTCACAAGAAAAATCCGAAGTCCCTATCGGGATTCGAACCCACAGCGGTGAGGGGCTGAGAGATTTGTAGTCCACGACTGTAACCGCTCGGCCACAGTGGCCCTGCCTTAATCATATGGTATGTTCTCTTTAGTAGTATAATTTTCCATAATTATTGTGTCAGATAAAAAAAAAAAAATAAAAAAAAAATAAATATCTACCTACCCACCTAAAATAAAATGTGAGTCGGGTAACTCCAAACAAAGAATTTTTTAAGGTCAGCCTCAATCTATTGTGCGGACAAGGATTTTACACTATGTGTCAATGTGACCGTGACCTTTGACCTAATTACCTCAAAATCAATAGTCCACTATCCATGTCAACCTCTCATCTAAGTATGAAGACAGCACACATATTAGTTATCAAGTTATTGAGTGGAAATTGATATGGCTAACGGACGGACAGATGGACAAGCGCCTTATCATAATAGGAGCGTATAATAAAACTTATTAAAAGCTCTTACAATATCAATTATTTCACTTACTTATTATTTTCACTTATCTGTGACGGTTTTTTAGGTATAAATAACTAAACGACCACCGCAAAAGTGCATGAATGAATCGTCTAAATTCTTATTTTTCTTGTAACTTCATTATATGTCCAATTTCAAAATCCTAGGTACCGTTAGAAAGGTCTTCAAATTCCCTGTGTAAAACAAAACATCATTCAAGGGCTCATACATGTATACTACCTGAATGATAATGTATTTTGCTCGCGTGTATTGTATAAAGGGAAGATTTTACAGTGCCGGATCAAGGAGTTCAAGGGTGGGTGGGTGGGGGGGGGGGGGGGTGGTAATCCTATTAATATTCCGTCGCTCTTTGATGTTTTTTTAGTTGGGTCAAAGCGACGTCATATCGAAAAGCCTCAAAAGCACGTAGCAAAATTGAAAATGCATAATATGCACTATTTCAGTTAATATTTGCACAACTTGTTTAAATTCATTGCTGCTAATTCAAATTTGTCACGTTTATACAACAAATGTTCTGTTATACATTAATTTATCCACTCTACACAAAATGTAAACAACACAGCCACCTTTGAACCTGCCATATTCAGGGTGAATAAATTAGACGAATTTAAATTCCGGAAAGCAGACGAAAATTATTACCGTCACTAATCATCCTGATGACTCTATATTATCGAGTATCGTTTGAAATTATAAATGATCAATTTGAACATGAGGGCTTTATTATAGGCCATTATAATCATAAAGACAAATGAATGTGATGTTAATATAACGCTAATCCTATTTAATGTGAATTATTTTGTCGTCTATTTGTAATGGCTAGCAACCATGGATTTACTGAAAACTATGGCCATATTTAGACCATGCGACCAAGGATACCCTCATGTGGGGTACTTTTATTTATCTATTATTTATTTATAATTATTATTATTATTTATTTTATTTTTTTTTGCTGATGAGACATGGTGAGCATGGAGATACCCTGGTTGGATACAAGGAGCCTGGTGCGATACACTAGCTCATTTTCCGAACACACCTATTTGTTCTCGAAATGTGCGCGGTGTACAGCAAGTTTTTTGGTAGAACCCGTACTTAGTACTCAAAGTTCCAATAGCAACCCTGTCTTGCTCATTTCCAGGCAAGGGTGCATCTATGTCTTTTGGTCACCAAAAGATAGTAAACTGGCTAGATTCAAACCCCAGAACTTCCGGTTGCAAAGCGGCAACTCTACGTCCGAGCAAATGCGCGGATAGGCGAAACAAATATTTCAAAAACAATACCATAAAGCATAAAAAGGAAATAAAACAAAGACACGGATATTGATTTTCTCCACAATGTTGGCGATTGGCGGATTACAGTCAAGCATATCTAAAGATATAATAAATGAAGATATTACACATTTATTGGTTTCAACCACTACGTATATAACAGTGCTCCAGATAATTTTTTATCCAATCAGTACGGTACTGATTAAAATCAAAACATATCAGTACCGACCAACTTCCATCAGTACCACTTGTACGATAGAGAGAACACAATGTTAATCACATACACTTTTAATTTCATATTCTAAAGACAAACATGTTACACTTTTTTATAATGAAAATAGTATTATTTTTTTTTTCATTTTATAAAAATCTGTATCTTTTTAAATATATTTTGCAAAAGTTTATGGACAATCCTTCATCTGCATGAAGAGGTCACATGACTGTCATATGTGTTCTATGTAATCAAGTGTTGAAAATAAGTCAATGTATTCTGAAAGAGCAGACTTATATACATTTCTTGTTAAATATGTCCTCAGAGAGTAAGCTTTAGTTTGATAAAAACAAGAGGGCCATGATGGCCCTGAATCGCTCACCTGAGTACCATTGCTTCAACTGATGTCAAGGTTTTTAAACAGACAAGGATTCTGATATAACTTAATCTAAAACATTTTACCCCTGACAATACTACACACCAAATATCTAAGCAATGGGCCATATGGTTTCAGAGAAGACTTGGGCGCAGGGTCATTTATCACCGTAGGGCCAAGACTTTGAAAATCTTTGTAATGAACCATTACATGCTACTTCATACCAAAAATCTTAGCTCTAGGCCTTATTGATTCATAGAAGAATATTTTTTAAGATTTTCCTATTTAACTCTATGTAAAACAAGTGACCCCTGGTGCGGGGTCATTTATCACCATAGGGCTATGATTTGTACAATCTTGGTAGTGGCCCATAAGATGATGCTTCATACCAAATATCTAAGCTTTAGGCCTTATATTCATGAAGAAATTTTTTAAGATTTTCCTATTAACTCTTGTAAAACAAGTGACCCCCGGTGCGGGGTCATTTATCACCATAGGGCTATGATTTGTACAATCTTGGTAGTGGCCCATAAAATGATGCTACATACCAAATATCTAAGCTCTAGGCCTTATGGATTCATAGAAGAAGACTTTTTAAGATTTTCCTATATAACTCTGTAAAACAAGTGACCCCTGGTGCGTTGTCATTTATCACCATAGGGCTATGATTTGTCCAATCTTGGTAGTGGCCCATAAGATGATGCTACATACCAAATATCTTAGCTCTAGGCCTTATGGATTCATAGAAGAAGACTTTTTAAGATTTTTCTATATAACTCTATGTAAAACAAGTGACCCCTGGTGCGGGGCCATTTATCATCATAGGGCTATGATTTGTACAATCTTGGTAGTGGCCCATAAGATGATGCTACATACCAAATATCTAAGCTCTAGGCCTTGCAGTTTTGCAGAAGAAGATTTTCAAAGTTTGCATTTTTAAAATCTATTTTTAGCTCCTGTGACCTAATTATGCAATGGACCAGAACCATTTATACAACTTTAGTAGAACTTCATCCACGGAACATTCCTGCAAAATATTTTTCAAATTGGCCAAGCCGTTTAGGAGGAGATGTTGTTTGAAGCAATTGTTGACGCCGGACGCACGGACGCACGCACGGACGACGGACAAAAGGCGATCAGAAAAGCTCACCTTGAGCACGTTGTGCTCATGTGAGCTAAAAAGTGAATAAATTCATTTTTAGCACTTTTGTTCTGTCCCTTTTGTTCTGTTTTTACAAGAAGATCTCCAAAATTATATCTCGTCAAACTATGATACAATAATCGATCTCTATTTCTAAATTATAGTTTTAAATCATACCTCTTTCTTTAAAAACAAGCAAGTGACAAGTTAAATTACAATTTGTTGACACTGAAAACATTTAAGTATAAGTACACATGTACAACATTTCTACCTGCACGTGGTTATCAATCACCTCGATGTCAGCGATTTCAGTTTATCACATTTTCGGGCGCGTATTATGCCAACTTATTTGTGTGGTTGTGTGTTTTTGGTGCTACAACTGATTTGATGATATCTTCAGGTAACGCTGCAACGAATTCATTTGCCTGTTTGTGCAGCACATCAGGCGATGACTGCGATTTTGAATAGTGAAAATAATTAGTAATTTCTGATTGCTTCGCCATATTTGCGCATTTGAGAGTGACTTCCCTTGAATGATACATTCAATCGTAACTACGGTACTCGGCATTGTCCGCGCTATATCAGGGCTAAGACCACAATTAATTTTACTATATGTTCTATATAAGCATATATGCAAATGTCAATTTCTGTAAGGGAAATTGACATCCAAACTTACCCTCATTAGATAGATCTATTCAAGAGAAATAATTCTGTACATTTTAAACATGGGGTCACCCAACTACTTTTTGACCTATTTAAGGTTAAATAACATACGTATGAATTTAGTGCACCGGTCGGCAATTTCACACCAATTTTCTCAAAAATTCCCCTCTCAGTAATGCTCAACTTTTAAGGTTGTTGTGCAATAAGGCCTCCAAATTGGGCATTTTATGACTATTTTAACTGTGTTCTATAGAATTTAATCCTTTATTGCATGTCTTTCAGTCAAAAACTCACCTTAATTCAGCATTAAATAGGGTCACTATTTTCTGTGTAGGCACATCCGGATACAGGGTAACCAAGGGCAGGTAATTGTTGTCTTAGTCCATAACGGTACATACCTATGGTTTCCATTAATAAAAGCCGATAAATCTCGTTTTTATGCACTCTAGACGTAACAGCTACAGAATATCGGTACTGACATAACTGAAATTTGTTGCGTACACGGATTTTTCCCACGTATTTGGTACGATGGATTTTGAAAATTCTAGCGTACTGCATATTTTTTCTGCGTATTTTACGTGGATACGCTGCCTATCTGGAGCACTGGTATATATCCAATAATAATATAGTCATTAGTAGAAGGCGGTGGTAACAAAGTCTCCTGTAATTGAATAATAATAATAATAGATAAATAATAATGTTTGTAAGAAAAACGCACTTGTCATAAGTAATATTTAATAGTAAACATTGTCAACATGATCATCTCATCAATCATTAGTGCCTTAGACGTCTAAACACTAACATAGATGCCAGTCATCTTTCGCTCATCAAAATCTCCTTCAAATCAAATCCTTACTGGTGTGAACACTGACAAGTGTGTGCACATACTTTGCAACAAGTAAATGCTTGGCATCTGCAAACGGAATTGTTGCATCCACTGCAACTTGAGCTGTTGTAGGTTTCCTTCTCTGAAATACAGATTTTTTCTAAAATTTGCTTCGGATGCATTTGCCAGATCCGCGAACAATAACTTTCCCTAATTCGACTTCAGTATCAACCCCTCAAAGTCAGAGGCATTTGCAAAGAAAATTAAGCAACTGTCAAAACGATTTGATAACTTAAAGGCAGTTGTGATTGATCATTAAAAGTAAACGTTGAGCAAAAGTATTCAAAAACATTGACAGAAATTAATAGAGCATTGGAGCCATGATTAAAGTTTCGCTCAAGTTACCAACAAGGTGTTCAGAGTTGCCATGGAAACAAGATATAGATCATTTCAAAACATTTGAAGTGCAATTACAATAAAAACTGCCACATTTAAGTCTAAATAAAACTTTAAAATGCCACGAAAAAGAGACTTTAAGAGACAATGAATAGTCTATCTATAGCCATCAATTAAAATTATACATGTATTATAATAATTTGAAAACTGAACGGATGTCGATCGGTACTGAATATGTACATAACATGAAAATCAAGCTGTCTAATACTCATAAGATTATGATATGGTATGTTAAATCACATGCATGTAATTATATAAATATGTATAAAATCTCTTCTAAATTCTTTATTTCGTCGTTTTGCTTTCTCAAACCGCATCAATGATATCATTACTAACAGTACATGCACTTATATTTTAATAAATTTGGTAGAAAAAAATCATTATGATAATAAAAATAATTATATAAACAGAGAGAGAGAATATACATAGAGGGAGAGAGGGAGGGGGATGATTACTAATTACATAGATAGAGAAAAAAAGGGGGGTGATTACAGAGAGGGGGGATAACCATATGATAATTACAGAGAGAGAGAATGATTACACAGAGGGAGAGAGAGAGAGAGAGAGAGCGATTAAGAGAGAGAGTGATTAAAGAGAGAGAGAGAGGATAAGAGAGAGAGGAGAGAGAGAGAGAGAGAGAGAATGATTACAGAGAGAGAGAGAATGATTAAGAGAGAGAGAATGATTACAGAGAGAGAGAGAGAATGTTTACAGAGAGAGAGAGATATAATATGACAGAGAGGAGAGGTGGGTATTAGAGAGAGATTGAATAATACAGAGAGAATATTATATTAGGAAAGTAAATTATAATAAAAGAAGACGAAAATAATTAAATAGTAATTATAGTTTTAAACATTAGCACGGCTATGTCGCTTTAACATTTCGTCTAAAAAAATTCATTTCTGTACCAACCGTGTTTTCAAAAATGGACCAATCAGCTTTCACTACACAGCCAGCAGATTCCCCGTACACACTTATGGTAGTTAAAAAAAAATAACACAGTAGAAACAAATCATATTCTCTGAATTACTGTCTTTTGTCATAGTAAGCTAATGACCAATATCGATTGAATATTGATTAGATTTCTCAATTATGTCCGTAAATAGGCCGAGTTAATTATTACGGAAAAACATATTTATGATGGTTTAAACATTCCGCTCTGATTTCACATCGGAACTTGCTACACGTTTTTTGAGGCTTTTCGATATGACGTCGCTTTGACCCAACCAAAAGAATATATCACAAAGCGATGGAATATCAATAGGACTCGTGGGGGGGGGGGGGGGGGGGCTATATAAAAGTGTAACCCGAGCCAAGAGGAAGGTATAGCTCTGGTTTCACTGGTGATCCGGTGGAACACCCCCGCGATGTATTGTTATTTAATTTTAAACTGTGAAATCATGCATTATTGTGGGCGTTTTGTATATGAATTGATCTGAATTAAAGAGAGAGAGAGAGAGACAGAGAAGCAGATGTGAAACATGCCCTAACTCCAAATCGAAAGTAGCATATATTGTTTTAAGACACAATCTAATACATACATGTATATCATCACAGTTCCATACTTTATAATAAATATTTATTACAATAAATAAATGAAAGTCCAGTGACTTGGAAACCATGCGCCATAGTCCCATTAAAATTGAAAATGTCCCATTGTTTTCACATTCCCATGCGCCATTTGTCTCTTTTGCTTCGAACCCAATTGAGTATAAAATGCAATGAATCATACTATTACTAGTCCGTCTTGCTTTTTTTCTCGTATCGAAATACATTAATGATTAAGTACGAATCACATTTTTTCCGAGTAAGCGGTATATTCACAGACGCTTATTAAGGTAAGATATCATATGGGCAACTGAAATGGACGCTTATTAAACCTTAAAGAATGACGCAATTGGAATACTCAGTTAATATCTCGGAAAAGCTTGTCCGAGATATTACATTCAATTTCGTATCAATAGATGCATTGAATAGTATCTGAAAAGAACAAGAATGCCTCCCAAAATAAAAATTAAAAGGTCCGAACATAGGCCATTTCATCCTCATTTCATCGTTTTTGGGCTCACAATCCAGAAATAAAATGAAAACTGTAAATGATAATAATGAAATGGCGTCAAGTGCTGATTTATTGCAGTCTCCCTCTCATGGAAGTTACGAACCCTGCTTCACTCCCCCCTCTAGAAGTTTCGACTGATTCATTGACACAATCTTCCACTCGCCCTCAAGATACCTCAATACCTACCAGTAACACCATGCAAATATATGTAATAGGGTACGTTCGACTAGGGGGACGCTTGGCAGTGTTGTAGTTAGAGTAATTTCCCTTGTTTGTTATTCCTTCTTTTTCCGTGTCGGTAAGTTTTTCCCTCTCTATCCTTTAAGTTTTCATTGAAACAAATTTATTAAAAAAATGGTTATGTTGGCTTTGTAGAGGTTTTTTCATGTAACGATTATATATTTAGTTGGTTTCATATATTTACGCGATCTCGTATGTTACTTTCTTGCGTTTCGCAAAATGGTATCAATTCACGAGCATCATTTCACGAGCGTTGTCAATTACAAAATAATATTGTGTTGACAATAACGGTTTTGTTTAATGGAAAACATAGTTTGTTGAACTGGCCTATTGATTAGACGTGTTTTAAAGCTCTTGACCCACAGTTGGTAAGTTATTCTTTTATCTCCTTTATTGTCTTTACTAAAGTTTGGTAAGTTGTCTCATTAATCAAAACATATATATAGATAGTGATTTTATCTATTTTTTTTTGGAATAATAATTGAATTATGGAAATTATTTTAACATAAAAGAATTGTTGGTGACACACACACATACTTTAAGAAATGTTTGTATTTTCTTTATATTTTGTGCAATGTTATAGAATTTTAATTATAATGTTTCATCATCATCATCATAATCATCATCATAATAATAATATATTAATGAATATATTGTAAATATTGGTTACGTATTTGTATTTTCAGAGAGTAAAAGAAAGAAAGATAAAAAAGGAAATTGAACTTGTAAAATAAATGAAGACTTAAAGACAGCTGTTTTGTGTTGACCCCACCCCCCACACTAACCATTATAGTTATATAAATAACTAATAAAAGAACGGTTACATTTTGGCGCCCAACGTGGGCTAAATATTTCAGCACTGTGGACATGAAATCCGGTTATCATCAGGTTGAGGTGGAAGAGCAGCACAAAGAGAGGACTGCATTTACTTTGGGGCCATATGGACTCTGGGAATTCAACAAACTCCAATTCGGACTCACCAATGCACCGGCTACATACCAACGCTTGATGCAAGAATGTCTTGGAGATCTCAACATGCGCATCTGTGTAGTTTTTATTGACGATCTAATCATTTTTAGCAGAACATTTGAGGAGCATTTGGATAATTTAGAGAAAATATTTAAACGCCTCAAAGAATTTAATTTGAAGTTCGCTCCTGAAAAATGCAAATTCTTTCGTAAACAAGTGCCATTTCTTGGCCATATTGTCTGTGAGGAGGGAATTGCAACAGACCCCGATAAAATTGACAAGGTGTTGAATTGGCCTGTTCCATCAACTCCAGAGGAAGTTCGCAGTTTACTTGGATTCGCAGGTTACTACAGGCGCTTTGTTAAAGATTTTAGTAAAGTTACAAGACCACTTGCGGAATTGATTCCTCATTCCTCATCAAAACATGGATCGAAGAAGAAGAAGAAACAAATACAGTCTTGGAAATGGACTGAAGTGGAACAAACTGCATTTGACGAGTTAAAAACCTTGTTAACATCACCACCTATTTTGGGATATCCAAATTTTGAGTTACTGTTCGAGCTCCACACAGATGCTTCAACCAAAGGTTTGGGTGCAGTTTTATATCAAAAGCAAGGAGAGCATAAGAAAGTGATTGCTTATGCAAGTCGTGCACTTACAAACTCAGAAAAGAACTATTCTGCATTCCGTTTGGAATTCTTAGCTTTAAAATGGGCAATAACAGAAAAATTCTCGGATTATTTAAGCAACCATCACTTCTCTGTGCTGACAGACAATAATCCTCTAACTTATATTTTAACATCGGCAAAATTGAATGCCACAGGTCAAAGTTGGGCATCAGCATTAGGACAGTATTCATTCGACATTACATACAGACGTGGAATTAATAATGGTGATGCAGATGGTATGAGCCGATATCCCCGTGACAAGGTGGACTTAAATGATAAGGAAGCCATCAGATTAGGTAGCAGCGTAGTCAAAACTATATGTGGATGTGTGGGACCACCTTATGTTGAGACGCTGTCAGTAAATGCCATAAACATAGTAGAAGCCACAGAAAACCCAGGACAAGCAATGGCACAAATTGAAATGAGGGAGATAAGAAAGAAACAGAGAGAGGATAGTATGATAGATAGATGGAGGAAAGCAGTGCTAGACAAACGAGTACCAACAAAGAATTTATCTAAACAAGATCTGATCATGAAGAAACAATTTCAACATTTTAAGATGAAAAGAGGAATATTATTCAGGACTATCAATGAAAATGCTGAAACTCTGGAACAACTTGTACTTCCCAAATGTTACAGGGAACAGGTTTTACATAGTTTACATGATGAGGTTGGCCACCCAGGAAGGGACAGAAGAATGAGACTTCTCAGGGAAAGATTCTATTGGCCAGGGATGGCTACTGATGTATATAAATGGGTTGAAAAATGTGACAGATGTTTAAGAAGAAAAAGTTCTACACATACTAGAGCCCCACTAGTTAATGTGAACACAACTTATCCTTTAGAGCTAGTTTGTCTGGATTATTTAACACTGGAGCCAGCAAAAGGAGGAGTAGCAAATATACTGGTAATAACAGACCATTTCACAAAATTTTCCATGGCAATACCAACAAAGAATCAGACTGCTAAAACCACTGCAGAAGCATTCTACAATCAATTCATTATCAATTATGGGATTCCCACACGACTGCATTCTGACCAAGGTGCCAACTTCGAATCAGAAATCATGAAAGAATTGTGTTCCCTCACTGGAATGAAGAAAAGTCATACCTCAGTATACCATCCCCAGGGAAACGCAGTCACAGAGAGATTCAACCGAACAATATTAAATATGTTAGGAACCCTTGAAAACAACCAAAAAGCTGATTGGAAAAGGTATTTTAGCTCCTTAGTATACGCATACAATTGCACTCCTCATGAGTCAACTCGCATTGCTCCGTTTGAACTAATGTTTGGCAGAAAGCCTAAACTGCCTATTGACTCTGTATTTGAACAAGCTAGGGATGTGGTAAGCAACACATTTGGAGAATACATTACGAATTTACAAGAACGCATGCAGAAAACCAGACAGATTGTCGAAGATCACCTAAAAGAGTCTAGAAGTAAACAAAACATTACTATGACATTAAAGCCCGGGCAGCGGAAATCTCAAATGGAGACAAGGTGCTGGTAAAAATCTTGGCTTTTGATGGTAAGCATAAGATTGCAGACAAGTTTGAAGAAGAATTTTATACTGTGATTGGTCAAGAAAAGGAAGGCATACCTGTGTATCGCTTGAGGGGAGATGATACAGGAAAGATTAAGATACTGCACCGGAATCACCTGTTCTTGGTAAAACACAAGGATGAGAGGGATGAATTACGGGCAGATTCAGTTGATAATGCAGTAGGAGAAGCTGAAGATACATATAAAGATATAGAAGGTAAAGAAGATGAAAATCTGCAAAAGGCAGAACTATGTGACGTCACTGAGAATGAATCTGAAGATGAGACAGAAATACTGGTTGTAAGTTCCAGTGCTCGGGACGCCCAAAACTCTGTTTCGGTCAGTAATGAGGTAAAAGATGTTGAAGAAATTATGGATAGGGAGGAGAGCAGTGCTTCAGTGCATAAAGATACTGAGAATAAACTTGCCACAACACCTGTGACATCCACGGAGACAGCTCATAAAACCGGTGAGGAGGATAAACCTGGAGTTGGGATATTACAAGCCACATCAGAAGATGAGGATACAAGATCAAATACCAAAGACAATAGCGACACGGATCAGGCAATTAGTGTTGATGATTTGGCACCAGAGATTGACGATGTCAGTACAACAGAATCGAAAACAAACAGACCTGTAAGATGTAAAAGATTGCCCCAAAGATATGCTGATTATCAAATTACCAATATACCGATAGATCCAAGTTTTCAAGGGCTTAACAAAATCCTTGAATCTGGAGTTTTGCAGAGTGTTGACATTAATATTGCAAAAAGATCAGTTACCACTATTTTTCAATAGACTATAGTATAGGTCTATTGTAAAGTTGTCTGCAGTTGAATCAATAGTAGCGGCCACCTGTTATGATAAAGCGGCAACTTTCTCTTGTTTTATCGAAGGACTGTAATTGTAATTACATATATAGTAGAATTTTAAGTATTTCTTTATAATTATATACATGTATAAAACAGTTTTACAGGGGAGGAAACTCATATAGTATTGCCAGATAGGTGGTAGCTGAAAGCGGTTACATTTTTGGAATATGGTATCGACCAAAGAGGGTGTTTAGATTTGTATTATTATGTATCAGGTGCTTAGAGTATTATTTTAGTTTCTGTATTGTTGTTGCTGGTAATTATTCATATTATACAGATGGTAGTTCTTGCCGTTGTCAGAGTAAGGAGGTCAAAAGAATATTGTGGTATTACGGATACTTCCGTAAACTAATAATAATGTGTATGGTACTATATGTTTCGCATATTGTAAAATGGCTCAAATAATTGTTAACTTACAATGACGTGGACGTCATTTTACTAAGGAGGGGAGGTGTGTAATAGGGTACGTTCGACTAGGGGGACGCTTGGCAGTGTTGTAGTTAGAGTAATTTCCCTTGTTTGTTATTCCTTCTTTTTCCGTGTCGGTAAGTTTTTCCCTCTCTGTCCTTTAAGTTTTCATTGAAACAAATTTATTTTAAAAAAAATTTATGTTGGCTTTATAGAGGTTTTTCATGTAGCGATTATATATTTAGTTGGTTTCATATATTTACGCGATCTCGTATGTTACTTTCTTGCGTTTCGCAAAATGGTATCAATTCACGAGCATCATTTCACGAGCGTTGTCAATTACAAAATAATATTGTGTTGACAATAACGGTTTTGTTTAGTGGAAAACATAGTTTGTTGAACTGGCCTATTGATTAGACGTGTTTTAAAGCTCTTGACCCACAGTTGGTAAGTTATTCTTTTATCTCCTTTATTGTCTTTACTAAAGTTTGGTAAGTTGTCTCATTAATCAAAACATATATATAGATAGTGATTTTATCTTTTTTCTTTATATTTTGTGCAATGTTATAGAATTTTAATTATAATGTTTCATCATCATCATCATAATCATCATCATAATAATAATATATTAATGAATATATTGTAAATATTGGTTACATATTTGTATTTTCAGAGAGTAAAAGAAAGAAAGATAAAAAAGGAAATTGAACTTGTAAAATAAATGAAGACTTAAAGACAGCTGTTGTGTGTTGACCCCACCCCCCACACTAACCATTATAGTTATATAAATAACTAATAAAAGAACGGTTACATTTAGACTTATAAGTCTAGAAAAATATGAGAAAGTGGAACTAAGATTAAGGAGCTGAACTTTTAGTTTAAAACTTTTAATCAGGCCTATGTTTTATTTAAACAGCTTTATACTGTTCTGTATAAACAAGGATATGTGAAAAAATCTTATTTACCTAATATTAGTACATATGTTCTGAAACAAAATAAAAATTGATGTTAACAGTTTTATTTTTACAAATGTTGAATAAAATAATGATATATTGTTGTTTAGTTAGCCTTTTTTGATAAAGATAATACATATTGATGGAAATCTTATTAACTGCAGGTAAGAGAATTAGGGAGGGAAAGAATTGCAATGAGCTAATTGTTAGGGGTAGCTTGATGTGACTTTCCGATGTTACACGGCTTTGTATCAGACTTAATGCTTTCTATGTGGGTGATTGTAACAACATAAAATTACCAAAACCTGAATATTTACTTTTTATAGCTATTTACAATCCATCTTAATAGGACACGTTTACTATTGTCAATCCCCATACTGATCAAGGTAAGTTGCCATAAAATCTTGGTGCAATGTATTCTGGGTGCCATAAATTTTCGTCCCACACATTCACGGTACCATTTTTTGTTCCTGGTGCTATTTTTTCCAACAACAACATCAACAATAAAAAAATCAGGGTGCCATACTCTACAGAGTGCACCTTTTGGGCCATATATGCAAACTATACCCCAATGCTACATGTAATAGTGATGGAATAACATGCATGAAGTTATTTTATCATTCAATGATTACCTAAGTACATAGGTCATGAAGTTTTTTTTCCAGTGCTGCAAGTAGTAGTCTTTGATTGGTGATACAAAATCAACAAATTTGCTTGCTACAGTTGATTAGGCAGTCATTTTACCTTTGAGTAAAGTCAAGCTTGTTTAAACTTATGTGCTTTCACACTTACCCTAACTTTCATGTGGTAATAGTTAACACAAAAACAAAATATTTCACTCTGTCCAATCGTGATATATAGGTTTGTAGGGATGTTGTATCTGTTTAATTCATCCATCAATAAATTGTGATAGAGGGCCATCAACTGAAAATCAAAATTCTATAGTAAATGCAAGCCTTTATCATGGACTTTAGCTATAAAGGCTATAACACCCAAGTCAATGGATGCTTGCAACTGTTGTTTTTGGGGTTTTTTTGCAACTACCTCGCAATAACATCAATTGTGATCTTGAACTTCAGGCTAGAAACATCACAATAGCCTGTTTTTTGTCCTCATTGGTTGCAGTCGTGTTTAACACTAGGGCACGTTGGTCCAGTGATTATGTACTCGATATCCAAAGGTTAAGAGTTTAACCCCTTAAAACGTAATGATTTTTCAGGACCTTCCCAGACTCCAAGTACTGGTACAACAATGAGAGGGATTAGTATAACCCCAATTCCGAATTGTCGTAAAAAAATAAGTCGTAACCTAACAAGCACTAATATTTCATAATCACCTGCACAACATTGCCTCTTGTAGAAGTTGAATTCTAAGCTACACAGGGTCTGTTGAGAAAGGTGGCCTTTTCTCATTTATAAACTTCCATTGAAACATTTTTCCCCAAAATTTGAAAGGCACTTGAATCTGGATTGACTTTAAAGACAAAGGCAGAGCGAAAGTGAACAAGAGTTGTCGAAACAACACATATCCCCACTACGCTCCCCTAACTCTCATCAAGGTCAATGTGACCTTGACCATACCAAGAGACCCCAAAATCAATTTGGTTCATCTACTAGTCATGACCAATCACTCTACGAAGTTTGAGGAATGTGGATTCAAGCGTTCTGCAGTTATTGATCGGAAACTATTTTCACATTCGAGGTCACTGTGACCCTGACCTTTGACCAAGTGACCCCTTAATCAGTATGGGTCATCTACTACTTATGGTCAATCACCCTACGAAGTTTGAGGAATGTGGGCCCTAGCGTCCTTCAGTTATCGATCGTAACGATGTGGTATTTCGACGGACCGACAGACAGAGCAACCATCCAACCTACCAACATTTGTAAAACAATATGACCCCCTCTTCTTTGAAGGAGGGCATAAATATAAATATCAATCACCCATTATTATAACCATAACAGACACACAGTATATTAAAGTCTCACTTTTGTATATATATTTTACAAATGATAAAATATTGTAAAAATAATAGTACAAAACCTCTCAGAATGAGATATGGGAGACTTAAAATATATACATATGTAATACCTAAAAACTAAAATCACAAATTCCATCAAATTATAAAATAAGATATAAAAGTAAAGTGAGCAACATAAAATTATAGGTATCTCAGTCAAGTCAAAGACTGATCTTCATGAATGTACTCTGTATGTTATATAATGTAGAAAACCCAATCAAGGAAATTTTAACTTATGTCAGCATGATACAACCATATTACTATGCCTCTCTGTGATATAAGGCCATGATACAATGTCAAGTTATATTTTCCTGGTTAATTTTTGCTTTCATCTAGAGCACTAAATACAAGAATCAAATCTAAATAATCGGTACCCAACTTTTAAGGGTAAACTTGCATTTAAGGTAAACCATCCATCATTTAATGGTGATCATAGTCGATGAAGTGATAGTGGGCATTGTATAGTAAATGCAAGCCTTTATACTTTATAGGCATAAAGCAAAATAGCCTTTTATTCCATGCCAGTGGATGCTTGCATTTGAACTGAAGTCGTTTTAAGCATTTGATTGATCATGATTATAATTTAATGATGGATGGATTACCTTAAAGGATAACATGTTTTAATTATCCTACAAATGCAATTACGTGTATATACGTGACAAAAATGTTTATAGGTAGGAAGATGGAAACAATGCAATAGCAAAGATTTTTTCCTAGCAAAAATCCTTGTTTAATCAGTTTAAAAAGACACAACAGTATTTCAGTCATTTTAGGGACAATATATACATATATTGTGCTGCCTCATGCAATATCACACTCAACAGAAAAATGACATTACCTATTTACCACAACTTATCACATTATCCTGAGTCTCAGACAAAGATGCAATACCAGTTCCATTTTAAAGGACTTTGGTATGTCACAGACATGAATTGAACCTACAACCTCTTAGTTAGGGGATGAATAATCTAGGAATTTGGCCAACAAGACCAACGGGAGATGAGTGTAGGATTACAGTGAGCAAGAATAATATATTCCAACAGTTAACTCAAGCCCCTTGAGAAACATACTATCAAACAAGTAAGATCTCAAGCCTTTCAGCAGATGCCTTCAATTAATACTTCAAGTAGCCAATGTTGGTAAGATAATGTGCAAGCAGTATGGTAAACATCTCATTTTGGTTGAGCTCCAAATTTGTAAGTGCTGCGTCTCGGGTTCAAATCCTGATCTATGACTGCACATTTTCTAAACTTGGTTATGTAATACCCAATTAGTTACCCTTGTCACTGTGAGATTAGTGTAAACAATTTACAATAATAACTGGTGCTGCACGCAACACATGAGTCCACTATCTTT
Organism: Solen grandis; assembly: GCA_021229015.1. Taxonomy (NCBI): domain Eukaryota; kingdom Metazoa; phylum Mollusca; class Bivalvia; order Adapedonta; family Solenidae; genus Solen; species Solen grandis. The sequence goes on from CM037792.1 coordinate 33,815,587, forward strand.
GAGATGCATAATATTTGCATTACCATAGCAACCTGAATTTCGGTCCAAGAAGAAAAAGTGGCATGCAGAATCTCCATACTGCCATCTATTCGTTATTTTATCTTAAACGATTTCCGGATGACCAGATTACCTATATTCTAATTACTAATTAAAAAATGTGTGATCGTTACAGTATAGTTCTCTAGTGTATATCACACTTGGGTAAATCAAGAACATAGTTTTCTTTTCATTGACTAATTTTAAATACACATGCATTTATGCTCTCGCATTGTATGCCATGGGTCATGTGCTCGAATCCTGGTCCATTTTAAAATTCTTTTCACCTTGTTACATTGGTGCCAAAAATAGGGTTCATCTGCCCTTTGTTTTGACAAGATTCTTTATGAACATAGCAATTTGTTATGTCCTATGAATTCAGGTAGACTTTCCAAATGCAGCATGTTGCCCTAAGTAAGAGGTTTGTGTAAGTGCCAGTGTTTGACACTAACTCTTTAGCCGCATAACTTGGCAGAATACCTGCTTTGAAATTCAGGAGTCCCTCCTGAAAATTAAAGAGTCCCTGTCGTGTCATTCAGACATATGATGGCGTTATTTATATAACAATTGGTGGCTAAGTTATGATTCATCAAAGAGGGTTACTAGTACGAAAGTTTTATGAAATGATTACATTGGTTTCCAGCAAATGTGGCTGTTTAATGTACTTTTAATAGGAAAAGTGTCCCAACGGAACACCTGACATATCAATTCTGGAATCCCTTCTCTATTTTTGATGTCCTCGGGATTTCGGGACACTGTCAGTGTCGATCCCTGAAGTGCGCCCACTTAAGTCCTAGTCTGGCTATACATTTCTCTCATCTGATCATTTTGGTCTTACCATTTATAAATGTGTTGCCATTGGATTAAAAAAGAAAATATATATTTGTTCTCTGTACTGTGACCCCAGGGCCTTATTAATTCAGAATTTGAGGAGGATGTTTTTGTTTACGGCCGTTCAATAATCCACCAAGTATTTATGAATCATTTCAACAGTGAATTCATTCTCTTGACCACCCTTACTAAAACCATTTGTGGGGTCATGTGTTCAAATCCCTGTCTGGCTTATTTTTTTTTCTTAAATTGTTATATTACATTCACATGTCTCAATTGAACTTGATGATCATTCTGTTGAATGATTCTCAATTATTACATCTATCATTTTTAATAAAAAAAAAATTTTAACCAGTCATTCTATAAAAGGATATATTTCTTCGGTGGAACTGAGTAACATATTACTTCATTTATCATTATTTAGTAAAACATATTTAATGCTTATCGAGCTTTAGAATAAAGCTTAAGCAGTGACAGAAATCTAGAAATCTACATCTATTATTTACTACACAAACAAGTTTATCAAATAGAAGCACATGGTTCAGAAAATATATTACACAATGTCCTAAAAACGAAAACGAAAGTTGAAGCTTTCGTCAAAGCTGAAACACATCGTCTATAATTATAAGATGATTTTATAAAAAATAATAACATGAATAATGTCAACCGTTCAGCATGATTTGACCCTAGTTCATGCTTTAAACTATCATTCATTGCATTGGTTTCCTCAAGACAAAAAGTATCTACCCCACCCACTACTGAAATTATTGTACGTTATAAAGAGACCCGTGTTACATCTCTAACAATAATAGCAGTTTGATAAATACAGTAGATTAAATAATCGATAGAAATAGAAAGTATGTATGTACCTCTCCCTAATGTGCTGGATTGAAGATTTCTGGGGTTTTCACAGAAGTTTCAATTTCGTTTAATAGGAAACAAGAACGATAACTCTAATTGAGTTTCCCAGGGTTGACCTAAAACACGCAATTAAAATTATTTGGCGCAATGGATGCAATGTAACACGCAATGGAATTCATGTTTTCCAGATAGCATTACTGAAGGATTATATCTAATTTTAAATTAAAAAAAAATAATGTTTATTTGCCTTTCCAGGACAGGATCCAGATTTTTTCAAGGGGGGGGGGGGGGCACACAATCTGATTGTGATGTCGGTACTAGGGGGCATGCTCCCCCGGAAAAAAAGTTCCTAATGTAATGGAAATGCATTCTGACGGGTATCTGGGAAGGAAAATTGAGTTCTTTTTAAAGTAGTCACACATTCATAGATAGGCAAAGTGCCATGAAACTTGTGGTTGTGGGTTAGTAGCTGTCCTAGTCCTAGTAGCTGTCAAACTTTTTATTTCTATTCTACTTGTGGTCATTATCTGCATGGAGGTTAAAAAAAACACACAAACATGAAAATCTTGATTTTAGTTGTTTTTTTATAATAATCAATAATCAGTAGCAATATATTTTTCGTAATATATATTTTTCTTCTAAAAATGATACCTTTTGATAAAAAATGAAAAGGGACAGTAAATTTTGTTTATATTTTGCATAGAGATGTACTTAAAGGCATACAACACAATTTTTTTTTTCCATTCTTCATAGTGATATTTTTTTCTTCAGAAATGCTGCCATTGGCGTAAGAGATCGGGATTTGGGTTTTCATAGGAAGGCATCGTATAAAGAATTAATTGAGTAACCTTCTATAAAAAGTTTGTTTTTCATAATTATTTTAAGTTTCGATGGCAAATAATATATATTCCCCTTGAGTTTGTTTTTTTTTTTTTTTTTTTTTTTTTTTTTTTTTTGTATTATGTTGTACATTTGTATTCATACACAAAAAGGTTTATTTTCACTATTTTTACACATTGTACACCCTGTATAGAACCAGGGCAATGCCAGGTTTGAAATAAATATATATATAAACATAATTTTAGTCATACAGAAACAAAGATATAGAGGCAGGATTATATTTATGGACACCAACAAGAGATACGGAATTATTAGTTTACAATTCCTTGTTTTGAATTAAACAAATTATCATGTTAAAATAAATAGTTAGAATTTCTTGCCCCGTAACGATATTTTTTTTCTTTATTTTTCATTAATTTTTTCCGAAGCAAGTTGCTGGATTTTTATGGTGATTTACAGAATGTAATATTTTTCTAGTTGTCCGGTTAATTTAGTGGTAAGCGCACCGGCTTCTCACCTATGCTGCCCGGATTCGATTCCAGCCCAGGGCAGTATGTGGGAAGGCTGGGTAGACACAAGATCAGACGGTTAGGTTTTCCCCGGGTTCTCCGGTCTATGTTTGTTGGTGGAAAAACTCGTATGAGCTTGCTGTTTTTTTTTTTGTTTGTTTTTGTTGTTTTTTTTATAGAGAGAGAGAGAAAGAAAAGAGAGATGATATCATGGGAGATAACCAATGAAAGTAATGCATGTAGTCTGTATTTGTTATCTCCCTTTGACCATTTCTCTTCAATTCGGATGCTTGTTTGGGTGCTTGTTGAAAAACGGGATGTGAATGCACTGATCGTAAAGGCAGTCGTGCCCACATCAGTTTAAAGTTTAAACAACCAACAAACAAATGTATTGCCTTAATGTTGATTAGAACTGGAATTTTGCAAAAGAGTTTAGTTTTATTCTCAGGAGGCTAAAGACATGAAAAGTTGGGGTCGGGATATAACGTAACTAGATCATGAATAATAATAAGAGCTCGGATAGTGTCGTTTTGTTGCATCGGCATTATTTGTTTAAGGGTTGTCGTCAAACCGACGGTATTTCAGCCTAGGAACGTACTGTCTACTTGAGACATATATAGTGCTTCCATATTACAGTTTCACGCCGAAGGTATGTTACACGTTAACACACACAGTCGCATTATCCTATCATCGGGTCAAACAGTCCTGGAACAGTTCTGTATACATGCCGAGCGCACTAAAATGCCAGTACCATTTTACCGACTTCGGTATTTCGCGGTCGGTGATTGAACCCACAACCTCACAATCCTAAGGAGGACACCGGTATTGTAGGTTGTCCCACTTCACGTCGAGAAGCATGCTTGCGATGCTGCTGGTCGGGCCTTAGTCGTCACTCCTCCCCCCCTCCCCCCAAACACTTATACAGATATAAATACGTTTGTATAGCGTAAAAATAAAATTTAAAAAGTTTAAGCGCAATTTACACCTTCGTTGAATACCCCCGGCTGACTTATTCCGTTCAACTACATGATTTAATGATCAGCTGATATATCGATCGGCCGTGGGTATTCGTCTATGTATTTACACAGTTAATATGCTTTTAATGGTACGTTTTTTTTTTTGTTGTTTTTTTTGTATTTGTGATTTCATTAATTAACTAAATAACTCACATAGCGAAATAAAAATACAAAATTCAGTATATTTATCTATTCTTGTAGAATAGTTATTTTGTATGGAATAAACCAATCCCCAAAATTCTCGAATTTACGTACAGACTTGATCAGAATGTTCGATACCGTCACAAACTCAACGCAGTCAAACCACAGCATTGGCTGAGCTTAACAACCAGTATTAAACCAGATGAGTCTCTCACATGTTTGTTTGTTTGTTTATTGGGTTTAACGTCGAATTAGACCAAGTTTAGGTATATACATTACAAATGAATACAGTTTGTTTGATTTAACATTCCACTGACAGTATTTCAGTCATTTGGAGACGAAGTCTACTTGAGACAGATAATGTGCTGTCATACTGCAGTATCACGCCGTAGACATGTGGCATGATACCACACCCAGTTACATTATCTTGAGTCTGTCCTGAAACTACCCTTATAGGATGATTGCCAACTAAGGGATCTATACCAATACAATTTACGACTTTGGTATGTCGCGGTCAGGGATAACTGTTTCGCGTATACCGTGTTCGTATTTAACCGATTTCGCACCAAAATTGCGTTTATGAAAGTAGCGTTATCCCGTGTAATATGTGAGCTACACTTGCCAAATTTAAAGACTTAATCAACATTTAAGAGGGAAGTAGATTTTTTTTTTACTTTCTACCGATCATCTGTGATCGATCTGCTTTCAGACTTTAAGTAATGGATTTTAAATCTGCTTTCTCAGTCTATTTAGAAAACCACATCACGTGTGTTATCACTTGAAAACGAGAGTTTGCTTTGTGATTGTAGATACAACATATCTTACTTTCATATTTTTAATAATGCTTTCTTGACTGATTTGAATGGAAGGTGAAGCAAAACTAGGCTAAGTGCATATGTATATATAAGCAATTAACCTAGTTTCGATCTCACTTATTGAAATTGATTAATTTGATATCATTACTGAAATACACAAAAAAATTTTATTGAACGGACAAGTCTTTAACTATGTAAAGGAGACCCTAGTTATCGTCTCGAGATGAATATTTAATGATTGGTACACTTAGATTAAATGTTTTCTATAGATGTGTCTAAAACAAATCAATTTTGAAAATACATAATAAAAATCCTTTACCAGCAATATAAGTAGTACGAAATTTGTAATGTAATTTGAAATAGAATGTGACCAACTGCAGAGAAGAGTTAGGCAAGTAATGGCTATAAAAAAGACACCTTTGTTCTGGACAGGAAGTCGAATAACAGTAGCTGTTGGGAGTCTACTGTTGGGTACTTTGTTTGCTCATAATCTTCCCAAATATATACCTGCTCCTACAGTCACTTTATATCAATATGACATAATAATATAATGGACGTTTCTACAACAATAAAACATAACAAAACTGTCGATCGTAAATAGAATGAAGTAAATGTACATATCTAAAATACGGTCTAGGGGCCGCCGTGGCCGAGCGGTTACAGTCGTGGACTACAAATCTCTCAGCCCCTCACCGCTTTGTGTTCGAACCTCGGTAGGAACTTCGGATTTTTCATGCGAGGAAGCCTCCCAGCTGGCTTGCGTTAGGTCGGTGGTTCTACCCGGCTACCTATGTGAACTCGGGGTCTTCCTCCACCTGTAATTAGCTGGACGTCGCCACATGATTGAAATACTATCGCAGCGACGGTAAACTCCAATACAATAACAACAACAAAATACGGTCTCTATTCCACTTCATCTAATTAATGTTGATATGTTGACAGAAAATACAAACAAACACTCACCCAATTTACTGGTATTCAAGCTCAGCTCAGCTCCAATGAAGAAATGAAGAAATATGGCGATGTGTTCCGTGTTTATTTATGTGCGTTGCTTACTGTCGAAATGTCCCGTATGTAGTGCTAGGAGACGAGGTCTTACGTCACACAACTATCTTTTTGTGACACATGGCTATTTATATATACCATTCTGCCAATATGACAGAGTATTTCAAAATGTCGCTCACTCATAATGATTTGGTAACTTGATATTAGCAAGTTGTGTTTAGCACCGAAAAGTGTCACATTGCTTAAACAAATTCCTTCTTTTTTTGTTATTTGCGATTTATATTGATACAGATCTCGTTATTATATAACAACTTATTCTTAACGATTTAAACTGGCAGCGTTTCTTAAAATGTTAAGTCTTTAGTTAGTTATTTCCGACAAACATTTATGTTTTAAAATTGAATTAATGGTAACATTAAATTATTATTATTAAGAAATATTAGTGAAATGTAAAAGTCGACATTATAGTCATGGTAACAGTAATACCCAAGACTTACTCGCGCGATATTATACTGATCTCCGTTTATTCGTAAGTTACAAAAATGTCAAGTATAGTTCAAATGTGCATATCAGGGAAGACACGACCATCGTTAAGAATATGGAAACTCTCCATTTTAACATTATAATATGATAACTCTCTCTCTCTCTATCTCTCTCTCTCTCCAAACCAAGAAAAAAAGCAACTTAATCTTTACACATGTCGATTGTATGTCGATTGTATAATGTCGCGCGCGGCAAAAGAGTCTTCAGCGAAACCCGAATAAAATTGGAAATCATATACTTATTTATGGTAAGTTCAATAGATTATTGATAGGGTCATTTTGTTTCGTCAATTGTTTGGTCGATTACTTTTCACATTACTCGTAACAAACGTCAGTGAGGTTGATCGACAAAACAGGGAAGTATGAAAATTAAAATTCATGGATCTTTACACAAACAGAAACAGTGTTATCAGGACAGAACATATTGCAGCGTCATATACCTTCCGAATAGGGCCAAACAGTCACGTGGACGAAAGGCAAACCTAAATATTTTTTTCAAGTAAATCACCGATAGAAGCAAATACATCAATCAAGCAAT
>CM037792.1:33822820-33872820 GCA_021229015.1 Solen grandis
TCATTGAAATAACCGGTTGTTTCTGTAATAATAAATGTCAGTTTAACTACATGGCTATTGATACATAATTAAGGTTTTGTTGTGTACAGTTAAGGTTTAATCCCACTAATACCGATCACGTACACATCGTCCGATGTCGATATTTCCCGTACAATGGTCTGTTATGCGACAAAGACCGACTTCGCAGATATTCTAAATGTTCGTTCAAATGTAGGTGTATTTTTTCATAACTGATTTTTTTTATTCAATTTCTACGTAAAAGAAAATCTTAATATATCCATTATGCCCGAAAATGATGGAAAAAGTAGAAAAAAAATAAAAGGTATCACTTCTGGACTCTCGTCGTTTAGAAAAGACAACGTTTATACTACATCTCTTTGACTTTCTATAAAAATAATATGAGTAAAACCGATTCACCCTATATTGATTGTATCTGCATTTTCTCTTCCGTCAAACAAGACATACTTATACACCTTGAGGAACGTGTAATCTTGAAACACTATCGTCTGAAACCTGAACGTATTTGACAACTTGATTGCAAATCTATGGTCTTTCAATGATAGTTTTCTACTTAGAACATGTGTTTACATTTCATCCGTAATAACTCATCGGACAGTTCCACTGTATAAAAGTCATGGCGTTATACGTCGTGATTTTTTACCGAAAGCATATGGCGTCCGATATTAGGGTGAAAATTGATAATTACCGTATTTTTGTATTTACATCTTTTGAGTAAATGCATCTTTATTTAGCCATGTTTATTTAGTTGTATGTAAAAGTATAGCGCTAAATAAAATTCATATTTTGAATGTCTGTTTATAATTAAAACGACAGTGTTAAGTGTTAAGCTTATTTAAACTTTAAAGAATAACCGTTAAGAATTGCAAATCATCAATAGATAAAAAATGAATTAAAAAATGAAACTTAATGATAAATTCATATATACCCTTCAGGACACGACAGTTAATTGATGATGCTTTTATAAAATAAATGTTTAGATATCAAAGAAGCCTTCCTGCAGGAGGAATTCAATTATTTCGATAAGCTTTATTTTTCTGATAGTAACTAAGAGCTGAAATAGAACCAATGACTTAATGAATAGTATACAAATTATCGAGTTAACAATCATTTCTGAAACAGAAGTATATGCATCAGTTTCTTGTCATAGGATCTCTCATAAATACAACTCGTACATACGCCGTGTGATGAACAGATTGGAGAAACTTGGTATCATGGCCTAAGGAACGGCTGTAAGTTATAATTTTACTCTTTTATGGTATGCATAGTGATATCTAGGTTTTTGGAACCTGGGTCGTTTAACGATGGCTTTTGCAAACCATTTTGTTGAATATTCTAATTTTATTTGAAATATAACTTATTTCAAAGTTATATTTATTTCATTAATGTCTAACAGTGATAAGCCATAACATTATTTTTAGTTTAACGTATATTTGTATTAACACGTTAAGAACAAGTACTTGAACGTATAGTGAGGCTGTTAAGTACCACTTTTGGTAGAGTCTTGCTCTTTGGATTAAAAACGTAATTTTACAAACATATAAAACATTCCGTACTGATTTGTTTTTAATATGAACCCAGGTCAGCAGCGCAAAGCGGCCATTTTTCTAAATGGCCATCAAAATGGCCGACAAATTCTTCAAATGTTTTTATCTTTATAACTAGATCTATTAAATGTCTATTCTTGGTATCTAAATATACATATTTCAGGTCAAGTAGCCATTGAGCAAACAAAATGTATGATATAGGATTGAATATTGAGTAGCACTAGCAGTTATAAAATAACATTTCTTTCTTTATATTATATAGAAATATTAATGTCAGCACCATTACTGAAAAATGTAGCATTTTTGTGCAGATAAATGGAAGCTTAAGAATTTCTAATTGTTATTGATGATTGTTAAAACAGCTGAGTGTTTTTCATTGTTTAAATAAAATCATTTGCAATTTTGTACACATGGCTTCAGTAAACAACAAAGTACGAAAACATAAATTTATACTGGTTACGTTAATGTGGATAGCAGAACAATAACTAGTACATGTATATATATTATACCCCACGAATATGGGAATGCTACAAAAATATACAAATATAAAAGCATTTGGAGAAATTTTGTTTACTTTGGTCAATATTTAGAAATAATCGGTAGGGAATGTTTTATATGTGTACTAAGTTGCATGCTTTTAACCCAAAGTGTACAATTTGATGCTTAGTCACCCCACTTGTAGTAGAGATATATTGTTTCTTTTTTTTCTTCTTTTTTTTCTTTTCAATTCTTCCAAAATATTGTAAAGTTTGACTGTAAGCATTATATTTAAAATACTTTTTATTAAAAAATGTTAAATTATAATCTCTAAATGTGTATGTTTGAATTTTACAGGTAGTGTGAAATTTCTCCTACCGTGAACATAGGTCCAAAAGAAGTAAAATTGTGTGGAAAATTAAATGACATTGTAACTGAATATTGTATATTTGAAGATTCCCCCTCGACGAGCAGAGAGATGTCGTTATGCTTTATTGGTTTGATTATTGATGATTGATTAATTTTTTAATAAATACAAATGTAATAAAGGGCAGAATGCATTTTAGCCCCCCCATGCAACCAATACGTATTATATGTTTATAACTCATAACTTGCATAGGAGTCGAGCTACTGGAAAGGAGAAAGCATTTTTTTGACGGACTTCTTAAAAAAACAAAACATTTTTACACGTCTAGTTCTTTATCATTATTTTGTTTAATTGCTAATTGTTTCTTAATTTGTACTTTTCAATTGGTTGAGCTTAGAGAATAAGCCATAAAAAGAGATAATTATACCCGTTTTTTTCCGGGCGTTAGCATTTGCTGCTATTACTGCATAAATATTACAATAATCACTTATCATTGTTCTTTGCCAATTGTTTATTTCTCATGTGTAAATAAATTGTAACTAATGTAAGAGGTTAAAATATGTGAAAAATATGAACAAGTAATCAGACTTTTTTCATTGTAATAGTAATTATGATATTTAGTAATCTGAAATAAAATTTTAGTTGTAATTGCTTTCTTGAATGCTACCTTAACGGCCCAGTCCTTTTTTAGACTTAAATTGGTCTCTTTGAAATGTACATATATACAAATATGTGAAAAATACAGACAAAAAATTTGGTTCTTGACAAGTGTAACCGTATGTTTGATAATCAATTGAAATTCTTTGTACAAAACAAATCAAATATAAGCGTGTCGTAATCTAAACGTTTAATATAAAAAAATCAATCAATGTACTTATGCTTTAAAAATAATAAAACAAAATTTAAAAACTTGCATCTTTTGTTTTGCCAATTTTTTATATAAATCTACAGAACGTTTTACAAGACTTGATGATCTGAATAGTCTCTCTGATACTGATGGGTTGTTTAATACATTGTACGAGTATCTGTGAAATTAATCATACCTTACACGGCCACTCGATTCAACAATATCTAAAGATGATTTCTAACTATACTGTATTACAATGAACTTAAAAATGGAATTTTCAAATGTTCCTAGATCTATTAAAAAGATAGCCCAAAAGCAACACTTGGATATAAACCAAGCAATTTACATCCCCTACCGTACGTCTGTCCGTACAACAAGCAGTCTTATGAATGGCACATGAGGTGTCAAATACATTTAAGATGCAAAAAAACCCCACAAGATAAATGAGCATGAAATGTTCATAAATGAAATAATTCATCCAGACTCAAAGTTTTGCTTCACCCCCATACCGTCATGTACCTGGTAAATCAACTTGGACGCGTGTATTAGACTGTTTGGCACAAGTTTCGGGTTATTCCGATATATTGTCACGATTTCATGTGTTTTTATAAGGCCTCCGAAAATATTAATGGATGAGAATCGGAGCCTCGGTGTATCAATATAGTTTCAAGGTCATAGGCTATGCAATGTGAAGAAGAAATAAAACTTTACTTTGAAGGAACACCAAATATATGATTTCAGATTTCGTCAACTCCATGCAAGTGTGGATCACGAGCAGCGTGGGAAAAATATCTCGCGAGAACGACTTTTTTTACATCTCTGTCAAATACTAAAGCCAACAGTTTTCATTTTTTTCACTATATTGATATATAAGCGACAAAGCCGCAGTGGTCTAGTGGCAATGTACGGAACTGTGGATCCGAAGGTTGAGGGTTCGAACCACATTGGGGCAAGGATTTTTCACGACCTTCCCATGCGCAGAGTACTGGTTCAACACAAGAACTGTTGAGAGGGATAAGTATACGTTGTAAAAACATGTTTCCAAATTGACTTACAATAAATAAAATAAAATTATATACATATAAGGTAAATTGGTTCCGTCCCTAGCGGCCATGTCTTTCAATGGAGCTAAATGATTTGATAAAGTCTTGATAGAGACTGACTCAAAAAGCATGTTCCAAAAACTTTGAAATCTCGCCTTGTGCAAGTAGTATTTGACATCAAGGCATCCAGATTTCTGCATGGAAATCAATTCTTTTTACAAATTCAGACAGATCCAAGGAGCATTAATGTGATGTTTCATCGAAATGCCCCAATAGTTTAGGAGAATATGTTGACTGCAGTAAAACAATGAAAAACAAGAGCTCCGCGAGTCGAATCATAATACACCCGTAATATGTGCTGTCCTAATATGCACAACGTTCAAAGGGAAGAAGCAACGATCTTAAAACAATCCTAAGCTTTGGCCATGAACCAGCTATTCAGATATTGTTTTTTTCTATTTTTAGCCACATCGACCTTTACCTCAATCACAGGCACATCAAACGCAATTTCAACCTTTGTCTGTGTTCCAGCTATTCACCCACGACCTTGACCATAGTTGAACCCACACCAGACGGGTCTCGACACAGGAAATTTCATATATTTTAAACAACAGGTCTTATCAGGGGTAAAAATATTCGGCAAGTCTGAAGAGGATTGGAAGAAAACTGTTTGAATAGGAGTCAGGACACTGGTAATTGAGTATATTTTCAACAATCAAGGGCCATAATCCTCGAGTACCTGGGACGATTTGGCCTATATATTATGCCCATACACATTGTGAGCAAGTTTGAAGAGGATTGGATAAAGAAAGGTTTGAATAGGAGTCCGGATACTTCAATGTACACCGCTATTATATATATATTTCAACAAATCAAGGGCCATAATCCTGGCGTGCCTCGGGTGATTTGGCTGGTAATCAAACTTGGCCGAGATATCGTGCCCATATACATTGTCAGCAAGTTTAGGAGGATCTGATAAAAACTACTTGAAAAGTAGTCCAGACACTGGTAATTAAATATATTTTCAAAAAAGCAAGGGCCATAATCCAGGGGTGCCTGGGGCGATTCAACTGGAAATCAAACCTGACCTATATATTATGCCCATATACATTGTCAGCAAGTTTGAAGAGGATCGGATTAAAACTGTTTGAGTAGGAGTCCAGACAGTTTACTGGACATCGCTATTTAATGTATATTTTCAAAAAAACAAGGGCCATAATCCTGGAGTGCCTTGTGCAATTTGGCTTGTAATCGAACTTGGCCGAGATATTATGCCCATACATATTTTCAGCAAGTTTGAAGAAGATCAAATGAAAACTGTTTGAATAGGAAACCGGACACTTCACAGGACCCTGCCCGCCCGCCATGGGTGAAAACATAATAAGTCCGTACGTATAAACAGGTGGTCACAAAAGCACATCATAATGCACATTGTGCTCAAGTGAGCTTGAGAATTCCAAGTCAGACAGGAATTTTAACACACATTGGGATACAGTTTCTCTGAAAGTGACAGGAACATTTGCATGCAGTGGTATAACTATTTGGCATTATGAATGCTTCTTTGGTTGTCCAGCCGTTTAGACTTTGACCATTGACCAAGAGCGTCTGTAAAGAACGGTGATTCGGCTCCAGACATTCACATTTCTTTGGTAAAGTTTTTAGTTTGAAGCACTTCTTCAGACTATTTCCACAATATTGTTTTCCTTTAGACTCTATTGTGTCCCTTTTTGCAGAAGTGCCTGAAGTACAGAAATATTTACATTATTGCAAAAACTGTTAATTCCATCAAACTTGAGGAAAGACAACAGTGCTTATGTAAACTTTACACATAATTAAATTTCTTGTGAATTTGTACAGATATATATTAATAACCAGAGCTATCATAGAAATGAGTTATACCCCCTGTAATGCGACGCATAAAACATTGGTAAATGGGCATGTAAGGAGAGTCAGAAAACTGAAAGGGGTGAATTGGTCAAAATCACAAGTTTATCGACATTGAATAATAGTTACTTAACCATAGCTTTCTTAAGAAAATTAAAACATAGACTATATCAAGTCTGGTCTAAATTGACGGTTCCTAAACTGTTAATCAAATTTGTTCATATAAACTGGCTTATCCAAGCAGTGTAAGTATAATGCATGTGGTAAATGATTGATACTGGTTGTACGCGCTTGACCTAGGTGTGAATGGAAAGTTGGAGACTATCAGAATGTCAATAGGGGCAGGTGTAGGGGGAGTTAAATACAATTGCTGAGCTGTCCACTATTTTAATGTCAATAGGAGCAGGAGTAGGGGGAGTTAAATACAATTGCTGAGCTGTCCACTATTTTAATGTCAATAGGAGCAGGAGTAGGGGGAGTTAAATACAATTGCTGAGCTGTCCACTATTTTAATGTCAATAGGAGCAGGAGTAGGGGGAGTTAAATACAAATTGCCGAGCTGTCTTCAATTTTAATGTCAATGGTCATTCATAGTGCTTCAATCTAAAACTAACTTAAAAACAAGAAATATGGATTTCTATATAAAAGCTGGTTATATCTGCTGAACATTTCTGAACTCGGGGCATGATTTGAACAATCTTTGAAGCGGACCATGAGACAAAACTATACACAGAATTTCTAAGCTCTATGATTTTTGGTTCCAGACAAAAACATTTTCGAAGTTTATACATTAAAGGCAAATTAGCCCAGCCATCTTGTTAGAGAGTTATTAAGGAATGCTGACCAGTATGTTTTCTCCATATACATTTAAGGCAAATTAGCCCCACCCCTAGCGGGCATGTTTTTTTAACTCATCAGAATAATTTGAAGAGTATGGGTAGAGGATTACCCAATGAACATTGAGCCAAAATATTTTGTAATCCTTCAATGAGGGAAAGAGAGACATTACAGCCCAAACAATGCCAATCTTTTTTTCCCCAATAGGTTTCCATTCACTTGATATGCGACTTACTTTTGCATTTGGAAGAACTTTACATACCCGGAAAAGGTCTTATTTTCGAGGTGTGGCCATGACCTCAGAGCTATTTAACCTGGGCTATCTGTTTGCACTCTGTCTTATTATGTTTAACATTTGCACTGAGTTATTTTAAAATAACTGAATACATAATTAAGTTATGGACCAGAAAAGAAAGTTGATGTCTACCAACCGACTTTGCCAAACTAACAGCCTGATTTTTCAATCGAAAATCTACTTAAAATATTGTTTTCCTAGTCATATCACAATGAAACATGTAATGAGGTATATTATTCAGACCACCAACAATAACACACACACACACACACACACACACACACAGCAGCAAAAAACAGCAACAAAAAAAACCCAATGATAATATACATTATGCATAATGAATCACAACTATCATCTAGGACAGTTCCAGACAAAACAAATGAGGAGTTACTGCTAAAATATGACAAGCTGTTGATCATATTGAATTTCTTCTATTTTCATTTTTTATGACATGCATATAATTTTAAATACTGTTTCATCTAACATGAGAGAAATGGTGTAATGAGTTTTGAATCATGACACTGTCCTGGTAAAATAGATGACAGAACAAAGGTTTATACAGCTATTATTGATTCTATAGCCTGTCAGTGAACACAGCTGGGGGCAGTCTGATTCCAATATATCTACACATTCTAATAACACAAGCCGGGTGTTAAAGGTTTTATAGACTTTTAATGTAACACCAACAAAACATATATAGGATATTACAGGAGATCTTGTGAGGCAAATAGGAGGCAGCCACATAACATACAACCAAAAGTTTGGTATATACTGTTGGGGCTTAATGAATTTTATCCAACATCATTAATAAATTGAACTCCAAAAGTGTTCCATGGATCACCTGTGTCACCTGTTGAAAGAAGCGAGACGGAAAAGTGTGACAGACAGACAGCGGAGAAGTGGTCCCTATGTGTCACCTCTGCTTATAGCAGGGGACTCAAAAATTACTTCATGAGTATTATAACTCCCCCTGCTATACACAAATATGAAAGCATTCTATTTTCTCTGCAAATTCCATTTACATAGCCTGGATATATGCTGGGCATTAAATGTATATTCAGACTCCTATTGTAACACTGACAAAGCTGAGAGGGAATTAAAGGAAATCCTAGACAGTCATTTAAGAAACAGACAACAAATTAATAGAAAGTCTATCAAAACCTGATTCTCATACAGATCATTACTAGCAGGGTCGTCAACAGGTGAAAATGAATCGTTGCACTGTCCTGCTGAAATACATGATAGAACACATACATTTAAGCTGCTAATGCTAATGAAGTAAAACGTACTAACAACCATTAAGACTTTTGCCAAGCAATATGGGAGATACAGAGGAAAAAGGATATCTCTTACAATGGAAAAAACAAAAAAAAGTAAGACCATTGCCAAGTAATAAAAGTCCCCAACCAGAAAGGGCCTTGTCACACTAAATAAACCAAAATTAAAATATTGACAATAAGTTAGTTGAAATCAATAATATTTGGAAGAAACATATTCAAGAGAGTGAACAGTTTGTTATATTTTCTATGTAAAAAAGGACACAATTTTGTCAAAATAAGGGAAAGAGTTATGGAACGTGTTGTGTATATTAACAAAAACACCAATAAAGTTTGTGTAAAGTCTCAATTAAATGCATAAAGAGGTTCCAGAAATATTCAAGGAATGTATATTCAATGTGAAAAAGGGGGATACATGACATGTGAACTGGTCTTTTGAGTCTCAAAACATGTAGCAAGTTTAAAATAGAAATCTATAGGGTATAATCACCATTTTTTGAATATTTTCAACATTTCTCAACATAGGAACAATAATTAGTGTCGTCCCTCAGTTTATTTCACGAATACTGCATGGAGCACGTGCAAAGTTATACTATGATACACATGAACTCTTTAGCTTTCCAACGGTGTATCATACATGTATATCTATACACAGGGACAGTGAGAAAATAAGTATTGAAAGAGGTACATACGATCAATTGCGTATAAGAATGTCTGCCAAACGTTTAGTGAACTCTTTAGAAAAGCGGTTTTATATTAAAACGCGTATGGCTTTAGGATTAAACGCAACAGTAATTCACAATGAACTCTGTACTGTTTTTGGGTCTTCTGTTGTTAGTTTAAGAACAGTTCAAAGATGGATTGTTATGTTTAAGAACGGCAGAGAGAGTTTGGAGTATGCCAGTGGTAGAAGCAGGAAACCGTCAGTTATCACCGGAAACAACATTAAAAAAGTAAACGATCTCATTTGTGAAGAAGCACGATATACGATTTCTAAGATAGCTAGGTATGCTGGCATGTCAAAAGGGTCAGCTTTTACCATTCTGAAAAAACATCTTCGAGTTAGGAAGATCGCTGCTAGGTGGATACCACATTTGTTAAGTCCTGAACAAAAGCAAGAGCGTGTGAAATGTGCCAGAAAATTATTAAAGATGTTTCCAAAATATGACAGTAGGAAGTTTTCTAACATTGTTACTAGTGATGAAAGCTGGTTCCACTTTTTTGAGCCGACTCGAAAAATAAATAATAAAATATGGGCAATGAAACATGCCCGTAGGCCTTGTATAGCCAAAAGAATGACAAGCTCCAAGAAAGTAATGTATGCTATGTTCTTCGGATTTCACGGATTAGTTGCACAAGTTGCTGTTCCAAAGAAATGCTCTGTCAATGCGAAGTTTTACAGAAGGAAAGTGCTAACTTAAGTTGACAAATATTATTGTAAGCTTCGTCCTAGTAATGGAATGAGGGGCATGTACCTTTTGCATTATAACGCTACACCACACAAAGCAGACATTGTGAAGAAATTTCTTGAAAGTAAACATGTGACTGTTCTAAACCACCCACCATACTCGCCAGATTTGGCACCCTGTGACTTTTTTTCTGTCCCCAAAGTTAAAGAAACACCTTCAGGATCGCCGCTACAGAAGCCGGAATGGACTTGGATCCGCATTGTATCAGTTATGTAAAGGTATACCTAAAGAAGACTATAGAAAAGCATTTGAAAATTGGATTAAACGACTGAAACTCTGTGTATTACATGAAGGTGATTACTTTGAAGGAATGACATAAAGAAATTGATATTTGCCTCAGTGGTTTTCATTTTACTAGGGTAACAACACGAATTATTGACCCCCCCCCCCCCGTAATAAAATAATGTGCATAATCTCCATATTGACATCTATCCATGTTTTAAATTTCATGAAGTTTCGCACGATCCAGTTTTTGCGGACGGAGAAAGTGACATACCTGGATTCACACTACCCGTACTGATCTCCAACCGCGGACAGTTCCAGTCAATGGCCACTGCTAATAAAGGACAAACTGTTTCAGAAACACAGATCTGGTATTTTGACAACTTAGGTAAATACTGTTTTAGCTAAAAATAATGATTTGCCAAATTAAGAAGTTCTAAGATATATTTAACAGGAAGATGACTGTGAAATAATATTAAGAACTAGAATCGCTATCGCGATATCATCGGTTTTCGCGAAAGCAATTCTATTTAATTCACGAGTCGCATGATTCGAAAAACATATTTCTTCATTCAATGTCCTGTTGAATACTGCTAACAGCGATCTTTCAAACATGTTTGTCGCAATGTTTAAGTAGACTTTTTACCCCAAAAAATATTCTCAGTTATGTAGTCGCAAACTTGAATTTTTTTTTACATAATTTGGTTAGTGCCACAGTAGGTGTGTGTGTTTCTTTATGATGGCGACAAACGACAAATGTAATTGATAAACAACAATTGCAAACGACATACAAAAGTATATAATGACACACGACAATGCGACATGACACTCAACATTATTACGAACAATAAATATTGCATTGAATTACTATCATTTTCATGAAATATCGCATTAATTTTTGAGTGTCCTTTCAAATTGATGTCACTAAGGAAAAGAATGCAAAAAATTGCGTTAAAATCAGACTTCATTCTTTTTAGGTATAACGAGTGATTTCAAGCCAAGCGCCACCTAGCGTCCAAATGAGAAACAAAATTGAGTAAAATTTTACTATGTACTAGGTACGTAGCAATATAGCAAATGGTTCAATCAAGTATATAAGTCGCACTAGTCAAACATTCTATTTCTTATATATCACAATTTGAAGCATAAAAACAGATATACAATTGTTCTAAAAAGGATGAAACCTCGGACTGCCGTAAAATGACCAAATCAAGTCCTATCTTCAAAAGCTTAACATCACTCTTCAAGAACTAAAACTTTTATTCATATACTCTCATTGAAATATTTTTAGTTTTGGAGCTATTTGGGGTCGAATAAAAACACAAGAATCCTAAAATGACCTTGACTTTTTCATTTTTTTTAAAAACTTTTTCATTTTGAGGCCCCTTCAAACACAACAATACATAAGGTGTGAATATTTAAAAAAGAATGAACAAAAAATAAAGCCAGGTGCGACAAAAAATATGTTTTAATAATTTTAATTTTTCCAATATATTAGTGAAGTTTGATCGTTTCTAGAGGTCAAACCATGCAATTCTTAGATTCGCTACCCCATATGTTTTGTGCGTATATGTCTTGCAAATCGTATGCAGCAAAAAGAGTTCTTCCATTTGATGTCTAACAAAAATGGGTAGGTTATTCGTAGACCTACCGTAATTTGCACAGTTTTTTTCGAGGTACGAACTTTTAACCTTCCGTAGCTCAGACACTTTCAGCCACACGTACCCTCGAATCCTATCATATTTTATTGGGCTGTCAACAGGGAACAGAATGCAAAAATGTAAAAACCGCATTCGAATCGGACTTAAACTTTTTGAGTTATAATTCAAAGTGTGATTTCAAGCAAAGCGCCCCCTAGCGGCAAAATGAGAAACAAAATTGAGTAAAATTTTACCATTAGTACCTAGCAATGCAACAAACAGTTCAATCAAGTTTACAAGTCGCTCTAGTCAATATTTCTTATATATCACAATTTGAAGCATAAAAACTGATTTACAGGATCAAAATTTTGACTGCCGTAAAATGACCAAATCATGTCCGATCTTCAAAAACTAAACATCACTGGAAAGAGCTCTTCATGAACTAAAACTTTTGTCCATATACTCTTAATGAAATACTTTTAGTTTTGGAGCTATTTGGGGCCGAATAAAAACACAATAATCGTAATATGACCTTGACCTTTTCATTTATTTTTTAACTTTTTAATTGTGAGGTACTTTCAAACATAACAATACATAAGGTGTGAATATTTCATGAAGAATGAACGGAAAATAAAGTCAGGAGCGACAAAAACATGTTTTTGAAATTTCAATTTTTCCTAAATTTTAGTGAAGTTTGACCGTTTCTAGAGGACAAGCCATACATTTTTTAATTCGCCACCCCATATATTTTGTGCGTGTATGTCTTGCAAATCGTATGCAGCAAACTGAATTATTCTATCTAATCTCAAACAAAATTTGGAAGGTTAATTAATAAAAACTAGAACCGCAAGCGGTATCTCGGTTTTCGCTTTTAACCTAATCAACTTGAACACCTTATTTCAATTCAGCCACAATTTTCAATATGAAACAGAACGCAAAGGTTTTTGAAAACTTACTGTCATTTGCACATTTTTTTTTTTTTTTTTTTTGCAATGTTAGAACATTCAACCTCTTCTAGCGCAAATATTTTCACATACCCTATCCCTTGAAATCCATCACATTTTGTGGTGCTGTCAACAAGGAACAAAATGCTGAAAACTGTATTTCAATCAGACTTTAACGTTTTGAGTTAGAAGCAAAATAGTGATTTAAGAAAAACGCCCTCTGCGGCAAAATGAGAAACAAAATTGATAAAAAATTTACAATTAGGTAACTAGAAATGCAGCAAATAGTTCAAACAAGTATATAAGCAGCTCTAGTCGAACATTCTTTTTCTTATATATCACAATTTCAAGCATAAAAACTGATTAACAATTATTCCAAAAAAGGATCAAACTTTGGACTGCCGTAAAATGAACAAATCAAGTCCGATCTTCAAAAACTAAACATTATACGAAAGAACTATTTAGAACTAAATCTTTTGTTCATATACTCTCAATGAAATATGTTTAGATTTAGAGCACTTTTGGGCCGAATAAAAACACAATTATCGTAATATGACCTTGACCTTTTCATTTTTTTAACTTTTTAATTGTGAGGCCCGTTCAAACATAATAATACATATCGTGTGAAAATTTCATGAAGAATGAACGGAAAATAAAGTCAGGCGGCAAAAAACATGTTTTTGGAATTTTAATTTTTCCTAAATTTTAGTGAATTTTGACCGTTTCTAGAGGACAAACCACACATTTCTTAAATTCCCCACCCAATATATTTTGTGTGTATCAAATCGTATGCAGAAGACGAAATGTTTCTATCTGATCTCTAACAAAAATGTATAGGTTTTTCGTAGACCTACCCTCATTTGCACAGTTTTTTTGCGAGGTTCGAACATTCAACCTTCCGTAGCTCAAAAGCTTTCAGCCACACGGACCCTCGAATCCTATCATATGTTATAAGGCTATCAACGGGGACAGAATGCAAAAAACCGCATTCGAATCGGACTTCAACTTTTGGAGTTATAAGCAATAGAATGATTTCAAGAAAAGCACCCCCTAGCGGCAAAATGAGAAAGAAAATTGATTAAAATTCTACCATTAGGTACCTAACAATGCAGCAAATAGTTCAATCAAGTATACTAGTCGCACAAGTCAAATTTTTTATTCTTATATGTCAGAATTTGAAGCATAAATACTGATTTACAATTATTCCAAAATAGGATCAAACTTTGGACTGCCGTATAATGACCAAATCAAGTCCGATCTTCAAAAACTAAACATCACTGGAAAGAACTCTTGAAGAACTAAAACTAACTTTTGTTCATATACTCTTAATGAAATATTATTAGTTTTTGAGCTATTTGGGGCCGAATATAAACACAATTATCGTAATATGACCTTGACCTTTTCAATTTTTTTAAACTTTTTAATTGTGAGACCCTTTCAAACATAACAATACATAACTTGTGAAAATATCATGAAGAATGAACCAAAAATAAAGTCAGGAGGGACAAAAAACATGTTTTTTAAAATTTAATTTTTCTTAAAATTTAGTGAAGTTTGACCGTTTCTAGAGGAAAAACCATGCATTTCTTAAATTTGCCACCCCATATATTTTGTGCGTATATGTCTTGCAAATCAGAACTCTTCTATCTGATCTCTACCAAAAATGGATAGGTTTTTCGTACACCTACCCTCATTTGCACAGTTTTTTGCGAGGTTCGAACTTTCAACCTTCTAAAGCTCAAAACTTTCGCGACACGTACCCTCAAAGTCTATGATATTTTATGAGGCTATCAACAAGGAACAGAATGCAAAAAAACGCATTTGAATCGGACCTCAAATAACTGAGTTTTAGCCATTAATAAATTTCATACAAAACGCCCCCTAGCGGGAAAAGTAAGACATAAATGAACATTTTCTCAACGTTAGGATCATCTGCAAATACGTGGTAAAAACTGATTAAAATTTCATAAATGTGGCTTTTCTGATCACGGAGATTTGCCGTTAACAAAAAAGGGTTAGAATAATAATAATAAAAAAAAAAAATGAAACAGAAAAAGAACAATAGGTTTTCGCACTGCGAGGTGCGAAAACCTAATAAAAATAAACAAATCAACAGAAGAAGAACAATAGGTTTTCGCCCTGCAGCAGCGAAAACCTAAAAAACAAGTTAACAGAAGAAGAACAATAGGTTTTCGCACTGCGAGGTGTGAAAACCTAAATATCTCTCTAGCATGACCAATGTATCAGTCATTGTGTATTTGACCTGTAACTGAATGATCCTCTGAAGAAAGGTCATCAATAACAAAGATCTATTTCCCATTATAAGTAATGCTCCCCAGCCACTTGTTAACTGTTTGAAGTGGTTAAAAGCCTCTATTCTGGAGCATATAAAGTGTTTTTATCGAAACATACATTAATATAGATTGTTTTACTTAACAATAAGAAAAACAATCTTGTAGTAGCAAAAAAGGCGTACTCGGAGAAAAACAATGACGCCAAATCGAACTAGTTTCTACCTCGCAAAATGAAAAAGAAAATGATTGTAATTCAGTTAAAAAGGGGCGGTACTAGGCTGTTACATTCAATGGATGCTTGGTTGAGTTGTTTCCCAAACATCATCAAATAACATTGCGTACGAGACGAATTTAATCTTAGGAAGTACTAACGCGATTCATGGAATTGTCGTTCAAATTTTGTTTTATAACTTGCCATTAATATTCTGTAATGATAGAAAGAAAAAGAATAAAAGTATGCATTTGCGAGAAATTTTGTTCATTGTTTTGTGTGATGATGGCACTTCTATGGTGCTACTTTCAGGAGGATTTGCAAGCTTCATGTCCATATTGGTCCTAGATGTGCATGGATGACATTGGTCCCAACCCTTTTACCTCCAGTAAGACGGAACAAAGCAGAACTCATCTTTTTGCCAGCTCTACAACCGCTGTTGTAGGACCGAATTGAACTTTCATTACGATTTCATTATCATAATTATATATACTAAACTATTTTTATGTTATATATAACGTTAGGTGTTTTCTGATCTATAAACGATTTCGCAAATAAATACACTATTTCACTTCGCATTGTTATTGTTTTTGATAAGAAATGCGATGTGCGTCATAATTTGCATTTCGAATGAGGTCACATTGATATTACTACGCCGGTATTCAGGCAGTGCATTCAAGGCAAATTAAACGACACTGCTCTCCCTGCTTCCAAACCGAACTTTCCGGCTGAAAGAAGTGGAAACAGAGACAAGTTGCTTACACAAATACATTGTAGTTTCAATATTTTTCATAGTCTTGTTTCCGGTCGTCCTCAACATTACAGATAGCGTAGTTTAAGGGAAGGTACCCCAGCCAAGAACCAGGCTATAAAACTTATTGGAACACATTGTGTGTGGATCTCGCCCCAGGTTTCATCCCATGTAACTATCTAACTGAGAAACATTTTACATAAAAATTTTTTTTAAAGAACTTGGCACAAATTTCGTCGGATATATTCACGACAGATTATTAATACATCTTTCATACATGGATAGTAACGAATGAGTCGCTCGTGGGTTTACGACATCGAAGGGGTAAGGATATGAAGTGTGTGTGTGTGTGTGTTTCATAAATGAGCCGTTTAATACACCATAAGAATATGATCATTATCGTCACTTGAGGTAATTAAAATTGTGACCGTTCGGTAGATCATATCTTATTAGCCAATGAAATTGTTTTTATACTTTACTTCGATGAGGCAAGTAGTTTTTGTAACCATGACAATATTTGTATTTATAAGTTATAATGTAATTGTAATTGGTTAAAACATATGTATAGTAGACATCTTATATCAAAATAACAAACGAACACAGCAAAACGTTTTGACTGACGTTTAATTTTATGCCATCATGATAATAGGTACTTTTTTTCGCAAAGATGAAAAGCAAAATTTCTGAGAATACTATATTATGCGTATCTAAAAGCAAAAGTCTAGAAAAACAATATTTCTTGTTAAAGGAGTATTTGGAGTTCCATTCCACGTGTAAATGTTCTTCTTCTCGTAGTTGTTTTCATTCAACCTTCAGTATTATGTTCTAGTCTTTGAAGAAGACACTGTTTAGTTTCGTAAGTATTTGAATAAATTTCAGATACAAAAACATGGCGATAAATGTGTTACTAAGGACAACAGATGGCTGTGAGGACAAAATGTCTAGGCGCACCCATGTATCTAAAACAAACAAAGAAAACCAAACGCTTTGAATAATTAAATATCATGACATTATGACATGTGATACATATTTCATTCAAAAATAAAAAATAAATAAAAAATTCTTTGAATAACATATGCGTATCTAAAAGCAGTATTAAAGTTCAAGAGGGAAAATATGAAAAGGGTAGCTTTAGTTTCATCTCCAGTGTAGACTTTCTTGGTCTTGCAACTGCTGTCTTTCAACCACCTGCATGAGCTGGTCCTTGAAATAAAACAAAGACACATCAGATACGGTTGAATTTCGGGGGGACATGTTAAGATAATTATTTAATGACAAATAAAAATAATTGTGAATGAGGTACTAAGTACATAAAGGTTACCTAAATCCATCAATACATTTTGTTTCAACACAGTTGTTAGAGTCGATGAAACACTGAAAATCTCGTTTTTTACATCTGTTTTTCTTTTATATTTGACCCTTTGAGTTTATATTATCACTATTTATAGTGTTTTGAAAAAATCATTTGATATTATATTCTGATCGAAGCAGATTTTCATTTTCTCCCCTAACCAACATCTGCCTTCGAATTACATATACTATTAGTCGTTATTCAAGTGGATATAATAAAATAATTTCAAAACCTACCAGGCTCACAGACAGCGGCTGTCCAATTCCTAGTTATCAAACAGCAGATCTCTGGGACGTCTGCAATATATCCTTGAGCACACCTCACATCTTTATAGACGGGAAAGGTTGTCCGCGTGGGCCCTTTCAAAACGCCATGTTCAATCGGTGGCGGGGTTCTACAGTCTACAAAATAGAGCACTATCATTACTTGTGAATTATTATTCAGGCATTCTACGTTAACTTACATTGAAAGAGTTTTCATCTTTGAATTTGAAATTTGTGTTAAGAAAGTTAAGATAAAGTCCCTGTAATTGTTCCGCAACGTCTTGGATCACTTAACCTCTACCAAATTACCCTAATGGAACAATAGGAAATCTTGGTTATCTCCGTGAAAGGCCACGAGGTCCGAAATGTAGCAAAACCAGAATAGGGACTTTACCTTAAGAATGTAATAAAAATGAAAATTATTATTATTCTATTTCCAGTGAACTGCTGACCCAAAATCACAATATCGACATTTTTCCTATTATGACAAAATGACAAAAACATACTATTACTATAGAGTAAAATAAACCGAACAATAGATAACTTTATAAATTCAGACCAATAAAATTTGAATAACAGTATTATTTGCAAGTAAGGTAAAAAACATATCTAGACACCATATCAAGATAACATTTCTTTGGACACAAACTGCCGAGACGCTCGTTTGGCTGTTGACAATGGAAATGTTCTTCGCAGTCCTGTGTAACGAATACATTTTAATCGATGTAAAACAAATCTATAAAAGATATTAAATTTCCGGAATCAGCTAAGATTCAGCAAAAAAAACCCAACAAAAAACAACAACAACAACAGCAACAAAACAACAACAAAACAACAACAACGAAATACAAACAAACAAAAACAACAACAACTAAAACAACAACAACAAAGAGCAAAAACAAAACAACA
Source organism: Solen grandis (assembly GCA_021229015.1). Lineage (NCBI taxonomy): Eukaryota > Metazoa > Mollusca > Bivalvia > Adapedonta > Solenidae > Solen > Solen grandis. The sequence goes on from CM037792.1 coordinate 33,841,467, forward strand.
ACAAAAAAAAAAAGGAATCGATTGTCTAATAATTATGAAAAACTATTTAACTTTCATATTTAGAAACTATGTCTAAAATATTCAATCATTATCTAATAATCATTTTACTTTAATTCATCCAAAACGTTGTCAATTGTGACCTCAAAATTCTGATTCCAACCAATAAATGATACATATGAATATATATCATCAAACAAAATCTCAGGACATGCAGTTTGTTGCTGATTATCGGTGTATAACTATGACACATAATTTTGTCCTTGAGTAAAATAGGGAGCTACCAGTTCGCGTTCGTCTGGGGCTAAAATGGATGCCAAAATCTCACCCTTAAAGTTTCTCTTATAGTTTTTATATGTTCAACACCTGCCTGGAGAGAAAAGCAATGGAACTAAAATTGACGATACCGCCTCATATGTTAGTAAAATGCTACTCCTAACATTGGTCTACACATTCTGAAAAAGATATCGCTCCGAAAAAATGCAAATATCTATGAAAAGTTTCGACCGTTAATTAGATTCCACTTTGAATTTATTATATTACAGATATGTCATAATATTATGTTATATTTATAGTCATTATAAGAAAAGAACCATAACTATTCAGTAAATCAAATTTTGTGCGAAAAATACTTAATATATGGACACATAGAGGTAAGTTACCTACATCGTCATCGTTGCAGTTCTTGTTATGGTTTGCTCCTGGTGAATGCCGGTATCCACCGTCAACATTTAGGATACAAGACACAATAGCAACAATCTGAAATATAAGGGATTTTTGTGAGCAGTCTGTAAACCAAACAAACAAAAGTTACTTGGAGGTGCTTTCAATCCATTAACTGACTCTAGCCAACAATTACACAAAAGCAAGAAATAAGTCACCGACAAAATTAATTGATAAGAATTTAATAGATTCATTTTATGATGTATTTGGTGACACTAGGACACTTTTTATAATTTCAGAGAACTTAGTAAAGTATTCAAAGGTATGTGATATCAATAAATCAGTTAAATATAAAAAAATGTGTACTTATATATATATTCACATTATCAATAATGGTAAAAATTATTATTATCAGAAAAAGCACAGAAAGCTATTTTTACATTAAATAAATATTTATTTAACTTTACAGATGTTAATGTAAATCACAGACTTGAATTATTCGATAAGTTAATACTCCCGATATTAAATCATGCATGTGAGATCTGGGGTTTTCATTCAAAAGGAAACATAGAGCGTATACATACTTTATATTGTAAGCGAGTCTTAAATGTTAAAAAATGTACGCAAAATGATTTTGTGTATGGAGTACTATGTAGATCAGAGTTAATTTATGATAGATATTTTAAAATGATAAAATACTGGTTGAAAATAACTTGTTCAAATGAAATTAAATATTGTGCAAGTTTTTATAATGTATATATGAAGGATGCTGAACTTTTTCCTAATAAAGTATCATGGGTTACACTTGTCAATGATATGTTATCTAGAATGGGGTTTCTTGATGTTTGGCTAGATCAAGGTGTTGAAATATTGAACTTTTTCTGACTATTTTCAAACAACGTTTAAAAGACATAAATATTCTTCTATTCTTTATATTCTTTCATAAATAAACTTGGCTGTGGAAACTGACAGATGGCATCTGCCAGCAAGTATTCCCTATAATTACAGAAAATGCATAATATGTAATATTGTGGAAGATGAGTATCACTTTCTGTTAGAATGTAAGCTATGTATTAATTTACGCAAACAATTTGTACCACGATTCTATTGGTTTCGCCAATGCACAAATTAGTTCAATTATCTGAATCAAAAAATGAAAATACCATTATGAATTTGAGTATTTATATATATAAAGCTATCGAGAAAAGAAATTCAATTATTTGATATTGTATATGATCTGCATTTGATATTGTATATGATGTGTGTATGTCAGTTTTATGTAAATGTGAGTGTGGATGTGAATTGCATTTATGGTCTATATGTATACAATTCAAAATCAGCGCCTTTTCCGCAAAATTGTATCATAATAATGTCCGATTTATAATAGATCTCGTAATATAACATAAACACGGGCATTATCATTATCTGGCTTAATTTATTTTATAACTGGTGAATTAATCAATATATTTGTGTATGCATTGTCAAATCTAAAGCAGCAGTTTTATTTATATGTATTGTGTAATGTTGCCATGTTACGTCACGTACTGTTTATGTATGATGTATATTGTCACCTGGGCCCAAAGCCTATTGACTTATAAAATAAACTTTCTTCCATGTTATATATTCAATACACAATGTTTTAACAATATACGGATCAAACAGGCATTATTGTTCTTATGATCAGTAGTTTTCAGAAGAATTGCTAATTGAAATGTTAGGGAAAACTGTATACCTGATTCATATTATAAAGCAAATGAAAAAAAATCTTAGAAGAAATTACCCACAAAAATAGATAGATATAGAAACAAAATTGAGTGAAATTAAAGCGCTGATAGCACTAAGAGATGTGATGATGTCGCATTTCTTTTGTTTATCAAAGAAAATTTGATAAACGAGGATCAACTTTTCAAGCGATGCCCATGGTATTAACCTGCTTTAACCTTGCTTAAACACGGTCGTTAAAAGAAAAGATGCACTCATCGTTTGTCTCAATGGATTGCCGCTAACAATAAGCATATCTCCACTCTTACTCTCTCCATTTCTCTTGCCTACAGTTTATAAGATTATATGAATATGTTGAAGCAAATATATATAAAAAACTTTCATTATTTTATTTATGTATCTTCATTTCATTGAATATACACATGTACTTAATATAAGTACATTAATGATATTCAATATAACAAACACAGAGGTATCTTATACAAGGTTTTGCAAAAATAATTTAAAAAAAGTTGTTTTTCGGCTAAATTCGAATCCAAACCCCCTTTTCAATGTCGTTCAAATGGCGAACAGCCTGACTATTTCACCCATTGTACTAATGGGTCAACTGTTGCTTACAAACACAATTTTATCAATATATTTCTACATGTCGCTGGAAATTCCAGCCAGTTATGGTTAAAAATATCTTCCAATGAGGTGCGAATTTTTCACTTGCAAACTGGTAGGCAACTAATTTTGTAAAACATATTATTGCTCCCATTTGTAGTTATAATAATAGTAAAGTAAATAAAATATTTCTCAATTATTTTAAGACAAAAACAAAATGCCCCAGTGCAATGCTCAGAACCAAAAAAATAAATAAAAGGTTAGACATTCTACCTAGTGGGCAGATAGAGATATCTGAGATAGATAAATGTACTTATTGCTTATACATAAACACAGTACGTGTACAGGCTAAGACATGATGGAGAACACATAAGCGAGCGCTGGTCAGTAATTAGACACACATATATATTTATTTGTGCAAGAGAAACAATACACATATTTCCACCAAGACTGACTTCAGCTGACCAGTGTATGTGATCTTGTTCGTAATGGTAAACCTGGCAGTAAGAATATGAACTGGCCATTTTCTGAGAAATGTTCTTAGAAACTACCTACCAAGTTACTTAATCTAATTACCCTAGTTTATTATCGCGGTGCGGACAGTCAGTATATATATACAATACAAAATCACAAATCTTCAGAAAGAAATATCCGAAGAGAAATTCGTCTTAAGGTAAGCGGATTTAATTAATCTGTTGTTCTTTCTAAATTAAGTTTTGCTTCTATGGTATTTATTTTTACATACATTGAACTTATTTTTTGTATGTTAATCAGTTATATGAATATCTAATTAGGTCAACGGGGATAGACTTGTTGTCGTTTATTGCTAGTTCAGATTGAGTGTTTTCGCATGGAAATATTATTCTCGATTCTAATATTATTTTTGTGGTTAAATGATAAAGGTATGCTAAATTCAATATTACACGAAGAAAAAGGGGACAGTTCTTAACATCACTGTGAAGTAATGGAATAGGCAAGTGATTCTTAGTCACTTGATAAATTATAAGAGTGAAATTTTATGGGAAATACTTTCTCAAAATAGGTATAAGACTAATATAATCTGACCTTTAAAATATAAACTATGAATGCAAATAAAAAACGTAAATATGAAAAAAAGTTTAATAATATAAGCATGTACATGTTTCATAATATTACCAAGGTGACATTTGTGGGTTCTTGATATTAAAATTGAAATGTGAAATGCATTATTTATTTGACAAATGATTTCGTTTGACGAAAAGATATCAATTCGTCTAGAGAAAAACTTAAAGCAACTGAATAAAGTATAGGTGCAATGTTTATAAAATTCTCATGATTGTGAAACAAATAAATTGGCTTGTGTTAAATATCTGATCAAAGTGAAAAAAAAATATAATTGACTTCACATTAAACATATCATCAAATGGAGACCCTTAGACGTTTCCGTAATCAAAGGACAAGGACAAGAACACGAAGTCAATAATGTATAGTTGTATAACAATTAAAACACACAGAACATCAGATATTTTTCAATTAAAACATATTTATTTACTGATTTTGTAGAGATTCTGGATGTACAGATTGCACATATTGGTGTCACAGCCTGAAAAATATATGCAGCCTGCCTGGGACTCGAACCCGGAGCCTGTTGATCACTATAAAACCGATATTGTCCCTATGAAATATGAACAAGGGAGTATTATTTATCATTATGGTGATTTTTGAAGAAAAACATGTTAAAACATAATTTTATTTTTATAGTGTACTCAACATGTGTATACGTGACCGCCTGCTTTTGCTATTAGATATTTAGAGTCTTCAATAAGTATTTTCGCAGCAGATGACACAGAGTGTTCCCATGAGCTCTTTGAAATTTTACAAAATAATGTTAGATCCAATGTATCATCTCCGGGATTTAAGCTTTGCGATAATTCAAAACAAGGCCGATATGAACCTTTTGACCAGGTAGTGTAAACACAACTTTAACTTTAAAATAATCATTACTTTTTATATAAATGATATACATTAAAATATTCATTGGAATCTTATATGGAATCTGAAATGATAGTCTGTCTTAATGTAGAATTGCCAATTTATGAGAGTCCAGATGAGATGAGATTGAATCAGTCATGTCGGAAGGAAAATAATATATTCTACGTATCATAGTGTAATCCGATGGCTTTCTTTTTCATTTTTCATCTGCTTTTGTAAAACAACAACGTACACTATCAATACCCTTCTTTCGATGTTCATTGAAGGTTTGCCTATTTATGATATTTCTGCATAAACCAACCATTTTAAAATATTTTCATGCATTAACTTAAGACAACACAATTCTTGATTTTCAACATTTTCCACATATCGTTACTCAGATAATGATATCAGTTAAAAGTCTTTTTCTTCCCCAGAACATATAACATATACAGCTGAAAATTTGAATGTAATACAAATGTAATCGTATTGCATTATTCTAAAATTAATGGTTACGATATAATCTTAAAGTGAATCTTTAGTTTGTTTCAGCAAGGAAGATTTACAATTAAGATACAACATGTAAGGTAATGGAAGTTAAATAATCACAAAAATCTATGCCATTTCACACACATTTACCCAATAAGTGCTCATTTATCATATAAAAGGTATCAAATTGCGTCGGTGAGCTGGCTCCTCATTGATATTTTGCAAGTCATGTTACAAAAAAATTGGTTAATAAGATACTCGTCATCGTATTAGTTGTTAATATTTTAATTAAAGAACCTAGATAGTTTTTATAACGTCCGTATATCTCAATTAAAATTTTGACAGGCCTAGCTATATACGGCATTGATATTGGCTTTTATTTGAGTTTAATGTCTCACTATTGTTACGACCAATTTGATGAAATGGCGCAACAAAGAAAAGCCAGCAACAAACTAGTTAACTAAATATATTTAATTATAAACAAGTAACAAATATAAATATGAATATCACAACATACAGTGTCTTAAAATTATTATAACAAATTAGTTTCATCCTTGTCTGATTGATAAAATTTAAATATAACCTGAGTAATCCAACAGATATGTCCTTTATCCAAATGTAAGTCCGAAATTAATTCCACACTGTTGAATGACCCACACTTGATGAATTGCTGCCAAAAACGAGTCTTCTAAAACTAGTCTCTTCCACAGGTCTGCTCTCCTGTCTGCTCTCCCTAAAACCCCCTTCCTTATATATACTTGAGCAAAATATTCTAGAAACAACCATACTATTCTTCAAAAAAGAATGTTCTAAAGTGTAAACAGGTTACATAAGACTTCTAGAATTTTCCATAGAAAGAAAGAACGTTCCAATAAACAAATATCCCAGTAAACAAGTTATTTTTAGAACAGGGATCGGCTAATAGATCAAACTAGTAACCAAGTTATTCTTAGAATAGGGAGTTCCCATAACTAGGTTGGGTGTAATATGTAACACTATCAACATTAAAGTTATTAAAAGGTTGACGGATGTAGAATATATCTTTATTTTCTCCAATTTTGGAATTCTAACAGCACAATTTACATGTTCATGTCAATACATTATATTATATAAACGAGAAGGTGCAACAAGGAAAGGACAGAAAAGAAGAACATACAATAAAAAGGGAAAAATGTCTGTGAACTTGTCTGTATAAAGGCTGCCCAGGCAGGGAGTTACTTCCACAAAAACCTACTATACTAGTTTCTCTTTTCATTTTTCATTTTGGAAATGTCACAATATCACTTACTTAAGGTAAGCAGTCCATCATTAAAACGTGAAATCTCGACAAATATCGGTAATTTCCGTCAAAAGATAATCTCTAATTCATATCTCCAGCGTAATATTTCTTTTACTAATTTCTGCCAAAATTCGTTTAATTATTTATATTAAAAATGGAGGAAATTTTATATGATTTTATGAAAAAGGCGAATTTAGACTGTTACCGGTAAAACGGATTGCATTCGTGATAGGTACTATAGAAAGTGGACACGTTCGGAAAGGAGACCGTATTAAGAATTTGTTTATTTAATGGTCCTAAGACAGAAATGCGAGAAACGTTCCTAGATTACCGTATTAGCATAGGTTTTCGTACCCTTGGCTTTTAAAAATATAGCATTAATACTAAAAAATATACATTTATATCTATAATTATGTTCCAGCACGAAGCTACATTAAGATATCTACATATCTGGTTCTAGAGATACAGTAGTATAACGAACGGAACAGAACATAACTTTTATTCACCCAGGTATCAGTGATACAATATGAGGTTATTTACAAACAGTTTTATAAGATAAGAAATGTTTCCGGTCAGTTCCGGTAAGAGTAAATTGACAATACATATACATTATATTTAAGAATAGTAAAATATCAATTACTTACATATACAAATGAGTACATACTTACATATACAAATGAGTACATACTTACATATACAAATGAGTACACAAAACCAACATATATTTTTTAAAAAATACATATACATAAAATTTAAATTGAAGTCACATGGAGGGAGACCATATGAGTAACTTAAGCAAAACAAATGCGCCCACCACATGCATGTACATGTATATAACTACATTTAATAAATGAACTTACAAATGGAGAAAGATATTATACATGTAAGGTAATTATCATTTCTTTAGAATATAGCCAATATAAAATAAAAAAAATAATAACCATTTTACATATATAAGAGCGTTGTTGATACGTTTTCCGTCCCTCCGGGACTTTGAGCTTAGAACTTCTGCTATCAAACCTAAAAATGGATATTAGCACGCGCCGCTTCAGCTGATGAAAGGGGCTGTGTTAGGGAACAGGTAAGTATCATTGTATTCTATGTTTATATTTTCGAACAATGTAGACATAATTGAGTGTTATGCCATCTAATTTCATTGCATTAGAGCAGTATATTGGAACATATACATAAATTAGCCGAAACTAAATGGGAACATCGATATCATATGTGCGCATTAGACTATATTGTCTATTTAAAATGTTTCATTATTATTACATGTGTTGGAGAGTTCGTGATATGATTCAGATGTGAGTATAGATTTAAAATAATAATCAGTATCTGCGAAAGTTAGATTTGACTGGGAGTCTGTCAGAACAACTCAGTAAATAATGCCGTTCAGAGCCGATCTCGCCTTCATTGCAACATGTGCAAATCCTGTCATTCATGACTGTACCGTTCCAGCGCCCGGTTTCAATTGGAAACTTGTGATTTGATTTGCGAAATTTAAAGCATGTGACAACATCGTATAATGGTAAGATTTTAATATATGGTTCTAATTGAAAGGTTTGTTTAAATGTGTTATAGATTCGACCTTTATTCGATTGACCGAGTTTTGCACACCATTCTTGTGTAAACTGATCAACTAGTGTTTGTTTCACGCATTTGTGTAATTTTGATGATATACTCTGATTGGTCCATATGAAAGATTTTCCAACCGTGTTTAGAATACTTTTTACTTTGTCAATCCATTTTGAGTTATAGTTGGATGAGTTAAGCATATATCTATAAATGCGAAATGATAGTTTACTTTTATCTGATAAAATACGTGACCGAAAGGTAATACGACTTTTAATTATAACGGACAATGCATACCTCCCCAAGTTCACCGTAAAGCATGTAGATAGGTGTACTTTTCGTTATTTTTCTTAGGAAATCATTATGAACTGCTTCTAACATATCAATATTTTCGAAACCAAATATTTCAGATCCATACGTAAGAATAGATAAAACCGTGTGATCGAAAAGTTTATCCGAGATAATGATATTTATCAGTTATTTCAACCACAGTAATGCCCAATGTAAAATTAAAACGGTTTGATGTACGAGAACCAAACAATATTATTTTTGTTTTATTTAAATTGACGGTAAGGTGTCATTTTTTACAGTAATCGTGAAATGTGTTTAGACAATTTTGAAAGTCAGTGGCAGAGTCAGACAGAATAACAGTGTCATCGGCATAAGGTAACAGTAATAGTTTAAGCTAGTTTGTTCATCAGGCGTATCAGTTAGGTCTACGCCCGTGCCACCGTTACAATGTTTATATTCTTCCATGTCATTGAGGAAAAGGGAAAATAATATGGATGAAAGATTTTCTCTCTACCTCAAGCCGCTTTCGCATGCAAAAAAGGAGGATAGAGCACCTTTGTGTGAGACACATGATTTAATGTTATTGTACATGTTATAAATAACTTTCAATATTTCACCGTTAATTGAGTTTGCCAGTAGTTTTTGCCAGAGGCTAATTCTGTGTACTTTATCAAAGGCAGATGAAAAATCAATAAATGCACAAAATACCTCCTTTTCCTTTTGTTTTAGGATTTCAATGACTGAGTTGAGAGTGAATAGATGGGCTTGAGAAGAATAGCCTTTCCTGAAACCAGCTTGGTTAGTATTGATTGTGTTATTTGTATTTAAGTAATTAGTTAATCGAAAATTGAGAACGGACGTAAACAATTTCCCAAGGCAGCAAGAATGGTTATTGGTCTATAATTCAAGGCGGATATAGGCTCTCCTTTATTTTTGTATATAGGTACAATAATACTGTTCAACCAGTTAGCAGGAATAATTCCAGTATCCAGAAAACAATTGAATAGTTTCATGTACACAGGTAGCATCAGATCCTTAGCGGTTTTTATGTATTCGTTTAGTATTTCATCAGTCGGGCTTGCTGCTTTTGAATTACACAGCTTATTTATGCACTTTAATATTTCTGTTGAAAGAATTGGTGCATTTAATATATCATTAGAATCACTGGTATCAGTTGGTATAGTATCATTTTTGGGGTTTCTGCCGTTTTTTTATATTGTTGGGATTTTTAAAGCGATCGAACGTAATTGTTTAGATTGATCAAATTTGAATTTGTTTGCGTGTTTACTTATAGTTTTTTTTTGTATGATTTGCTTGCTTCATTTAATTCGTTTCTATTGTAGTTCGTCGGTGAATTTCTATATTTATTGTTCGCCTTATGATAGCGTTTTCACGCACGGTGGCATTGTGGCCCAAACCAGAATTTTTGTTTTTGAATTTTGACATTTTTCTTTTCAGGTGAAAAAGAGGACCTCTCTGAGTGTTGAAAGATTTGCGCAATTTCATGAGGGATGGCATCTACAGTGCTTTGGGAATGTGGGAGCTTATCCAGTCGACTGAGGACTACGTTCAAATGATCAGTGTCGATATTGTTATATAAAGACGAGGCGTGTTGATTATCCCATCGCGAGCACGGTTTTTCGCGGTAAGTATCGGCTTGAGTATCTGTCCCATTATTTGTGTCATTCTAGTATGTGATGGCCGTCAGTTAACAAGGACCCCTCTTCGATGACATCGAAGTGTGATATACCATCAAAACATTCAGCAGTAGATATATCGTAATCAATAATAGATACAACTTTAAAGGTGTGTTTCCCGTGCAAATCATTGCCTATACGTCCATTTAAAATGAAAAGGTTACAGTTCCTACATATGTCTATCAGTCTAAGACCATGCGAGTTAGTTTTCCGATCCATTGAGTTCCGTTTTAATGATATTGCATTTTTTCCAAATAAAGTGTGTTAGTTAAAATATAACTGTATTTCTTCATCAATATCAAATACGTCGCAAGAAAAGGATCAGACGGTACATAATCATTTAGTTTAGAAGTCCTTGCGTTAAAATCGCCAGCTAAAACACGTATTTATTATTACTACAGACTTGTAAAACAGAGATTTCAAGTGCATCAAAATCATCATTTAAAGAAGCGCGAATTCCCGGGCGGGATATAAACTGCTCCAAAAATTATTTTTTCAGAAAAGTTTGTAATCTTTTTATCAATTGATATCCACAACACATACTCAGTAGGATCAATTTCTAGTTTAACATATTTGGATAAATTTGAGCGCAAATATATACCTATGCTCCCGGATTCCTTTTATTGTCTAGTGATCTCGGATGTGAATAGAAAATAAAATTGGGAATATCGACATTATCAAAAGAGTCAATGTGCGTTTCAGAAACAAAGAACAGGTCATATTCATTGACAAGTTCCACAAATTCGGGTAGATCTAGCTTTTGCTTTAAGCCACTGACGTCTAGGCTACCAAATTTTAAGTTTGCATTACAATTTTTAGTGTTTCAGTTTGTGAGAAAGTTCCCCCGCCTGGCCTACTTGTTTGTTACAATTTCTGTAGAGCTGTCCCACGGACGACAAATCGGAGGGTCTGCTACAGTCTCTCGCGTTGAGAGACGGCCCTGAGAAGAGTCACCTGATTGAGCTGCGTGGCTGCCTCGGAGAAGTGCATGCTGTGAGCCTCGGCGAGAGTGCAAACGTGATTGTCGTTTAGACGTGTAGACTGAGGTGATGCCTCTGGCGTGGAACTGAGTTTTGTGACCGAAAGCGATGGTCAACATTGGTTGCACAAGGGGGTGGCTGTGAAGAAGTGTCCGTTACCGTAATACGCTTGCCTCGCATGACTGCGTCCCATTGAAGAAAGGCGTCTTGAACAACTTTCCTATTCATAATAATTTTTGCAGGATAGACAATGTTGACACGAGCATATGGGTTGTCGCGTTTAAGCGTCTTATAAGAAGGTCATAATGCCTTTCTAGCAGAGACAATCTCCTGTTGGTAGTCTCTATCACTTAACTGGCTCTGGACAAAATGAGCTGTATGTCACCATAATCCCGGAATGCAACAATAATGAATCTATGAGAATCTCTTTTGTATCTACCAAGCCGGTGAGCACGGTCAATATACACCTGGCTGTCAATCTTCAGGGTATCAGATAAAAATCTACAAATTGTAGTTGAACAGTTTTCATCCCGGCTTTCAAGAAATCCAAGGAAAATAAGATTCTTACAATTGCTTCTGACCTCTAGGTCTATAGATTTATATTCTAAAAGGGTAACTCTACTTTCAAAGCCTTTCAATGTGTGTTTCATGGCCCCGATATCGAGGTCGATTTTATACTCTATATTGTCCATTGATTCAGACTGGCAGTAAAATTTTGTGAAAAGTACTGAAAGTTTGTCATCAACAGAGAGAGTTTTACATTGTTCAATGTCCATCATACCTGAACTAGATGTGTTTGAATTATATTTACGTTTTTTTATATTTTCGTACACGCCTCCACTGAGTCGAGCTGCTGAAAACATCATGGCCGTCCTCACTTTTGTGTGCGTTGTCCGAGGGCGGGAAATGAAAATCGGCAGAATTTTCAACATGATTGAGTTCCATTGCACAAGACATATCCTTCACTTACATAAAAATTCCAGTATGCATATCCACACAAAACACTCAAATTATGGAATAGAACGTTAAATAGATCCAAATATATAGGAGCACAAGAAAATAGAAACATGGTCTTTGTAGAAACCCAACTCAGATACAGGATTTTAACGGAAAATAAGAGAAATTTTGATATGAAGGTATATAAAACGTTTATTAACGTTACTTATATTCAGGACCTTTATGTCAATATTATCAAATATTGTTTTAAGAATACATCCTGATATGACATTATTTTTTCATTATGCCCCCATCCCGCAATCACTATTCAGTACATACAGCGACCTGTTTTTATAAAGTCCGAATGAAGAATATATCTTAATATTAAAGGAATATAAATTAATTAATTGAGCTACACATTTTCACCCTTATTCGTTCATTGTCATCTTGGTTTTAGCTTGAAATTAGTTACAGTAACTATGAATAGTTTAATAAGATATATAGTGCTGGCAAAATTTTGTCTATTGATGACGTCATAGCAAAAGGAGAGAAGTCAGCCAAACTTTTCTCACCTGGGTCATTTTTGCAACTTTCAATAAGCGATTACATACAAACTACAAATAATTTTAACATATAGTATACACTAATGTATTCTAAAAGAAAATAATGAACATGAAATCTTTGTGGTTGACCTTTAAAAGGTTTGAAAAACGTTTTGCTATTGAGTATCATTTAAGAACAAATAATAGCATTCGGTTAACAAACCCTACATGTTAATATAATTGCTTTGAATCAAAATATTAGAGATATGTAATAAATTGTTACCATACTCAACCCATTTAAAGACTGGTTTTATCATTTTCTATTTGTGGTGCCCTTAAAATACCTTTAATACATATGTTAAATTATTGTTTTGACTCAAAATATTAGAAAAACATATACATGTATGTAACAAATTGTTACCATACCTAACCCATTTTCCTGCCTTTCTGTAGCGACCAAATATCAGCCCCATTCCCATTTGAAAATAGGTAACATTTTCCCGATTTGCCAAAAAAAAAAAAAAAAAGAGAAAAAAAAGTTTGTATTGTTCTTTACAATGAATGAAACAATTGACAAAATTTCAAGGGCTTGGTGCAAAACTATCTTAACTGATCCTTTATCTCTGTGCAGTTTTCGTATGTAGTTACTATGGTTTTGCACAAAGCTCTCAAAATATTCATTGCTGACACTAAAATACACAAATAATGAAAGTATAGAAAGGAAGAATGTAAAAATAACTAGAATCGCCATCGCGATATCATCAGTTTTCGCGAAAGCAATTCCATTCAGTTTACAAGTCGCATGATTCGAAAAACATATTGTTTCGTTCACTGGCTTGTTGAATACTGTTTACAGTGATCTTTCAAACATTTTTGTTGCAATGTCTGAGCAGACTTTTTCCCAAAAATAATATTTTTGAGTATTACCTGTCAGTTATGCAATCGCAAACTTGAAAACTTTTTCTACGGAATTCCGATAGTGCCACGTTAGATGTATGTGTTGCTTTATGATGGCGACAAACCACAGTTGTAATCGAAAAACAACAATTGAGAACGACACACAACAGTATAAAATGACACACAACAATGCGACATGACACTCAACATTATTACGAACTAATGTTGCATTGAATTACTATCATTTTCATGAAATATCGCACCTAATGTTTTAGTGTTGTTTCAAATTGATGTCACCAAGGAACAGAATGCAAAAAATCGCATAAATTTTTTTTGTTTTAGTTATAATGAGTGATTTTAAGAAAGAGCCCCCTAGAGGCAAAATGAGAAACAAAATTTATTAAAATTTTACTTTTAGGTACGAAGTAATGCAGCAAATGGTTCAATTAAGTATACAAGTCGCACTAGTCAAACATTCTATTTCTTATATATCACAATTTACAGCATAACAAATGATTTACAATTGTTCTAAAAAGAATTAAACCTTGGCCGGCCGTAAAATGACCAAACAAGCCCGATCCTTAAAAAACTAAACATCGCTGGAATAGCTCTTCAGGAACTAAAACTTTTGTTCATACACTCTCAATGTAATATTTTTAGTTTTGGAGATATTTGGGGCCGAATAAAAACACAATAATCGTAATATGACCTGCCTTTTCAATTTTTTTAAACTTTTTAATTGTGAGGCCCTTTCAAACATAATAATACATAACGTGTGAATATTTCAAGAAGAATGTACAAAAAATAAAGTCAGGTCTGACAAAAATTGTTTTTAAATTTTGATTTTTCCAATATTTTAGTGAAGTTTGACCGTTTCTAGAGGAAAAAAACATGCATTTTTTAAATTCGCCACCCACATTTTTTATGCGTATATGTCTTGCAAATCGTATGCAGCAAACAGAATTCTTCTATCTGATCTGTAACAAAAATGGGTAGGTTTTTCGTAGACCTACCCTCATTCGTCCACTTTTTTTACAAGGTTCGAACATTCAACCTCTCCTAGAACAATTTTTTTCCAGTACTCGATGCTGAAATTTCAGTCATATTTGATTGGGCTGTCAACAAGGAACATTATGTAAAAAACCGCATCTAAATCAGGTTTCAAATTTTTGAGTTATAACGCAAAACAGTTATTACATGCATTGCGCCCCCCCTAGTGACTAAATCAGAAGAAAAAGTGAAAAAATTGACCATTTAGGCACTTGTGCAGATAAATGTGACTCCATGGTTAAAAGCCTCTATTCTGGAGCATATAAAATACATTAATATACAGTTTCCTTAACAATAAGAAAAACAATCTTGTAGTAGCAAAAAAGGCGTACTCGGAGAAAAACAATAACGTCAAATCGAACTAGTTTCTACCTCGCAAAATAGAAATATGATTGTAATTCGGTTAAAAAGGGGCGGTGCTAGGCTGTTACATTCAATGGATGCTTGGTTGAGTTGTTTCCCAAACAACATCAAATAACATTGCGTACGAGACGAATTTCATCTTAGGAAGTACTTACGCGATTCACGGAATTGTCGTTCAAATTTTGTTTTATAATTTG
The DNA here is from genome assembly GCA_021229015.1 of Solen grandis. NCBI lineage: Eukaryota > Metazoa > Mollusca > Bivalvia > Adapedonta > Solenidae > Solen > Solen grandis. The sequence continues at coordinate 33,856,701 of CM037792.1, forward strand.
CCATTGGTATTCTGTAATGATAGAAAAAAAAAGAAAAAAAGTATGCATTTGCGAGAAATTTTGTTCATTGTTTTGGGTGATGATGACACTTCTATGGTACTACTTTCAGGTGGATTTGCAAGATCCATGTCCATATTGGTCCTAGATGTGCAGGGAATGACATTGGTCCCAACCCTTTTACCTTCAGTAAGACGGGACAAAGCAGAACTCATCTTTTTGCCAGCTCTAAAACAGCTTTTGTAGGACCGAATTGAACTTTCATTACGATTTCATTATCATAATTATATATTATACTAAAATATTTTTTATGTTATATATAATGTTAGGTGTTTTCTCTTCTATAAACGATTTCGCAAATAAATACACTATTTCACTTCGCATTGTTATTGTTTTTTGATAGGAAATGCGATGTGCGTCATAATTTGCATTTCGAATGAGGTCACATTGATATTACTACGCCGGTTATCAGGCAGTGCATTCAGGGCAAATTAAACGACACTGCTTCCAAACCAAACTTTCCGGCTGAAAGAAGTGGAAACAGAGACAAGTTGCTTACACAAATATATTGTAGTTTCAATATGTTTTATAGTCTGGTTCCCGGTCGTCCTCAACATTACACCCAGCCAAGAACCGGGCTATAAAACTTATTGGAACACATTGTGTGTGGATCTCGCCCCAGGTTTCATCCCATGTAACTATCTAATTGAGAAACATTTTACGTTCCTCAAAAAAAATAAAAAAAAAAAAAAATAAATAAATAAACAAAAAATAAAAATAAAAAACTTGGCACAAATTTCGCCTAATATATTCACGACAGATTTTAAATACATCTTTCATACATGGAGAGTAACGAAATGAGTCGCTCGTGGGTTTGCGACAAGGAAGGGGTAAGGATATGAAGTGTGTGCGTGTGTGTTTTTCATAAATGTGTCGTTTAATACACCATAAGAATATGATCATTATCGTCACTTGAGGTAATTAAAATTGTGACCGTTCGGTAGGTCATATCTTATTAGCCAATGAAATTGTTTTTATACTTTACTTCGATGAGGCATGTAGTTTTTGTAACCATGACAATATTTGTATTTATAAGTTATAATGTAATTGGTTACAAACATATGTATAGTAGACACCTTATATCAAAATAACAAACGAACACAGCAAAATGCTTTGACTGACGTTTAATTTTTTGCCATCATGATAATAGGTACTTTTTTTCGCTAAGATGGAAAGCAAAGTTTCTGAGAATACTATATTATGCGTATCTAAAAGCAAAAGTCTAGAAAAACAATATTTCATGTTAAAGGAGTATTTGGAGTTCCAATCCACGTGTAAATTTTCTTCTTCTCGTAGTTGTTTTCATTCAACCTTTAGTATTATGTTCTTGTCTATGAAGAAGACACTGTTTAGTTTCGTAAGTATTTGAATAAATTTCAGTTACAAAAACATGGCGATAAATGTGTTACTAAGTATAACAGATGGCTGTGAGGACAAAATGTCTAGGCGCACCCATGTATCTAAAACAAACAAAGAAAACCAAACGCTTTGAATAATTAAATATCATGACATTATGACATGTGATACATATTTCATTCAAAAATAAAAAATAAATAAAATTTCTTTGAATAACATATGCGTATCTAAAAGCAGTATTAAAGTTCAAGAGGGAAATATGAAAAGGGTAGCTTCAGTTTCATCTCCAGTGTAGACTGTTTTGGTCTTGCAACTGCTGTCTTTCAACCACCTGCATGAGCTGGTCCTTGAAATAAAACAAAGACACATCAGATACGGTTGAATTTCGGGGGAATATGATAAGATGTTTATTTAATGACAAAGAAAATGACAGTGAATGAGTTACTAAGTACATAAAGATTAGCTAAATCCATCAATACATTTTGTTTCCACACAGTTGTTAGGGTCAATGAAACACTGAAAATACTCGTTTTTTACATGTGTTTTTCTTTTATATTTGACCGTTGGAGTTTATATTATCACTATTTATAGTGTTTTGAAAAAAAATCATTTGATATTATATTCTGACCAAAATAGATTTTCATTTTCTCCTCGATGTTCCCCTAACCATCATCTGCCTTCGAATTACATATACTATTAGTCGTTATTCAAGTGGATATAATAAAATAATTTCAAAACCTACCAGGCTCACAGACAGCGGCTGTCCAATTCCCAGTAATCAAACAGCAGATCTCTGGGACGTCTGCAATATATCCTTGAGCACACCTCACATCTTTACAGACGGGAAAGGTTGTCCGCGTGGGCCCTTTCAAAACGCCATGTTCAATCGGTGGCGGTGTTCCACAGTCTACAAAATAGAGCGCTATCATTACTTGTGAATTATTACTCAGGCATTCTACGTTAACTTACATTGAAAGAGTTTTCATCTTTGAATTTGAAATTTGTGTTAAGAAAGTTAAGGTAAAGTCCCTGTAATTGTTCCGCAACATCTTGGATCACTTAACCTCTACCAAATTACCCTAATGAGACAATAGGAAATCTTGGTTATCTCCGTGAAAGGCAATGAGGTCCGAAATGTAGCGAAACCATTACAGGGACTTTACCTTAAGAATGTAATAAAAATGAAAATTATTATTATTCTATTTCCAGTGAACTGCTGACCCAAAACCACAATATCAACATTTTTCCTATCATGACAAAATGACAAAAACATACTATTACTATAGAGTAAAATAAACCGAACAATAGATTACTTTATAATTTCAGACCAATAAAATTTGAATAACAGTATTATTTGCGCGTAAGGTAAAAAACATATCTAGACACCATACCAAGATAACATTTCTTTACACACGAACTGCCGAGACACTCGTTTGGCTGTCTACAATGGAAATGTTCTTCGCACTCCTGTGTAAAGAAATATATTTTAATCAGTGTGAAACAAATCTTTTCGGAATAAGCTAAGATTCAGTCAAAAAAAAAAAAAAAAAAAAAAAGGAAAAGAGGAAATAAAAAGAAATCGATTGTCTAATAATTATGAAAACTATTTAACTTTCATATTTAGAAATTATGTCTAAAAATATTCAATCATTATCTAATGATCATTTTACTTTTATTTATCCAAAACGTTGTCAATTGTTGCCTCAAAATTCTGATACCAACCAATAAATGATACATATAATTATATATCACCAAACAAAATCTCAGGACATACAATTTGTTGCTGATTATCGGTGTATAACTATGACACATAATTTTGTCCTTGAGTAAAATAGGGAGCTACCAGTTTGCGTTCGTCTGGGAGCTAAAATGGATGCCAAAATCTCACCCTCAAATGTTCTCTTATAGTTTTTATATGTTCAACACCTGCCTGGAGAGAAAAGCAATGGAACTAAAACTGACGATACCGCCTCATATGTAAGTAAATTCTATTTCTAACACGGGTCAACACATTCTGAAAAAGATCGCTCCGAAAAAAATGCAAATATCTATGAAAAGTTGCGATCGTTAATTAGATTCCACTTTGAATATATTATATTACAGATATGTCATAATATTATGTTATATTTATAGTCATTATAAGAAAAGAACCATAACTATTCGGTGAATGAAGTTTTGTGTGAAAAATACTTAATATACGGACACATAGAGGCAAATAACCTACATTGTCATCGTTGCAGTTCATGTTATGGTTTGCTCCCGCTGGATGAGAGAAACCACAGTCAACGTATAGGATACATGACACAATGGCAACAATCTGAAATATAAGTAATATTTGTGAGCAGCCTGTAAACAAAACAAACAAAAGTTACTGGTGGTGGGTTCGATTCCCGGCTGTAACATACCAAAACTATTTTTAACTCCCTTGCTAAGCGTTCAGCGTAATGTGATAGTAACATGTAACTGAACTGAAAGGTTTGAATCGTTTGACTCACTGAATACTTTACGATTTTTTTTCAGACCTCATACCTCATTAATTTCATAATCGAATACCCACGGCCGATTGATAGGTCTTATTTACAAAAGTGTGTAATTTTTATATTCAGTAGACACTGTTTTACCAATATATGGATCAAACATGCATATTGTTCTTATGATCAGTTGTTTTCAGAAGCATTGCTAATTGAAATGTTAGGAAAGACTGTATACCTGATTCATATTATTAAGCAAATGAAAAAAAATCTTAGGTGAAATTATCCACAAAAATTAGATATAGAAACAAAATTGACTGAGATCGCTAAAAGAAAAGATGAACACATCGTTTGTCCCAATGGATTGCTAGCAATAAGCATATCGCCACCTTTACCCCCCCCATTTCTCTTGCCTACAGAGTATAAAATTATACGAATATGTTAAAGCATATATAAAACAACACATTTTCATTATTTTATTTATGTATTTTTCATTACATTTGATATACACATGTACTTTATATAGGTCCGTTAATGATATTCAATATAACAAACATTGCAAAAATACTGAATTAAAAAAAATCCGAACCAACACCCCTCTTCAATTCCGTTCAAATGACGAACACGTTAAAGGCCTTCATTTGATGACATGTTTTCAATTCAATCGACTCTTTTATTCACTTTGTTTAGATCTTTCAACACAAGTCAATTTATTTAGCTCGCATAATGAGAAATTTATAGATATTGCAACTTTAATTTTCACGACATGTTTGAATGTTTTTGTCAAGGCGAATTAGCCCCTTTTCGATTTCTTAAAAATTTCAGTCTTTTTGAAACATTCAAAAACATCAATCAAATCGAGAAAAGTATAGACGCATTATCTATATAGATTTAGTGTTTACCGGCTATATAAATTGACAAGTGTTAAAGTATCTGATCAAGGCGAATAGAAAGTTTTTACTTAACACAAAACATGTCATTATTTGAAGCCCTTTAACGTTTCCGTAGCTTCGTGATTTAATTCACAAACATTAGAATTTTATAGACAATGCACTTTATTTTATACTTTTTATGAGTTGTTTGATGTTTTTCTCATTCATATCTTTTCAACAAATGAAATAATTCAGCCTTTTTGACAAATGTGTGTCAAACGGTTTTATGCATTTTACTTTTCGAAATGAAATTTCGAAAAGTGAGAAACTTAAAAAAAAGAAAAAAAAAAGAGACTTTTTTCGCTTTACGGTATATTTATCAGTATCATATTCTAAATACTGTAGTCAAGCAATTGGACGTTATTTTAAAAGATGGTGGAAACTGCATCAAAAGTCAAAAGTATGAATATCTTTATGCCCCCGCCATGAAACGGCGACGGGCATATAATGTTACACCTGTCCGTGTGTGTGTGTGTGTGTGTGTGTGTGCAAGAATTCGTGTCCCAGCTGTAACTTTGTTATATATGGTCGCTTTTTAAAATAACTTGGCACAAGTGATCTTTAGGGCAAGACACTGGCACTAGAACAGCAGAATTGCAAATTTCATTATAGTCTTTATTATCAAACCATACATGTACGATTTTTTTCTCCGGAACTGTATAACATGATACGGAACGTTTTCTGACATCACTTAATTACGAACGGCGTAACTTTGTACACATGCATGCTACTATCATATTCTATGCACGGTTCAATCAATCTGATATCCGATTAACACATGCTATAATGAATCATTGTCAAAATGCAACCCTAAAGAAGTAATAACGCGTAATATCAACAATTTGTACATTTTCATAAGAAGAAAGATTATTTCATAAGTCAATAGGCCTTGGGCCCAGGTGACAATCATACATAAACAGTACATTACGTAACATGGCGACATTACACAATGCATATAAATAAAACTGCTGCTTTAGATTTGACAATGCATACACAAATATATTGATTAATTTACCAGTTATTAGTATGTATCTAATTTTCCAGCTGAATAAAACCCAGATCTCACATGCATAATTTAATATCGGGAGTATTAACTTATCGAATAATTCAAGTCTGTGATTTACATTAACATCTGTAAAGTTGAATAAATATTTAATGTAAAAATAGCTTTCTGTGCTTTTTCTGATAATGCAATTTGTGTCTGACTCCATGAACCAATTTGAGAAAATAAAATTCCAAAATATGGAAATTGTTTGACTATTTCCATAATAATATCTCCATTAAAACTAAACCCTTTGTAACCCATCTTCAGTTTCTGAAAATATAACCATATCATCGGCGTAAAGAAAAAGAAATAGTTTTATCATGTATAAGTCAATACCATTGAAACCATTCAGTATTAAATGCTCTTCCAAATCATTAAGAAACATAGAAAACAAAAATGGCGATAAACATTCTCCCTGACGTACTCCTAAATTACAGGAAAAATCATCACTTAACATATTATTAAACTTAACACGTGATTTAACATTTTCATAAATACTCTTCAAAACATTAAACATTTTACCTCTTATACCAAATTTGATTTATTTATACCATAAACTATTTCCTTCGATGTAATCAAAAGCTTTTTTTGAAATCAATAAAACAACAAAATAATTTTTTACCACTATTGATCATGTAAGATATCAATCCATGTAATACAAATATATTATCTGTAGTACCCATACAGCCGCGAAATCCTGCTTGAGCTTCCACATATACGTTATATTTTTCAGCCCATGATTGTAACCTGTTATTTATGATACGTATAAACAATTTACCCAAGGTACTTAATAAAGTAATACCTCTATAATTTTCAGGCATATTAACTGGCCCTTTCTTATGCAAAGGAATTATATAACCTTCTGACCATGAACTGGGAAATTACCAATTTTGAATATTGTGGTAAATAATGACAATAAATACGGTAAAAGAATTGCTTCTCCGTGTATAAAATATTCATTCAGAAAGTTATCTGGACCTGGGCTTTTGTTTTTAATTCTGTAATTGCACTTAACAATATTATCAAGTTCTCTAAACATTACTTGAAACTCATTATTAACAACCCTTTCATTAAAATATACCACGTCATCATCAGGCTGAAAAAAGCATCATCAGGATTATTTACCACCTTAAAATAGTGCTCAAAAGCGGACAGATGTATGTCAGGTGACTTAATGTGAAACGTATTTTTAAGTAACTTCCAGTAACATTTAGCATTTTCTATTCGATACATTTCTAAAGTTTTGGTTTTTGTAATTAAATATTGTTTTTTACATTGTCTAAGTGTATTTTTATAACTTGATCTTAACCGAACAAGCGTTTGTCTATTTACATCCGAATTATTCTCCCGGTACCTATTTAGTGCAGACAAAAAATCTCTCCTCTTTCGTTCACATTCTTCTGTAAACCAAGGATTACTACGATGATTTACATTTTTATACTTTGAATTTTTATCAACACTTCTCTGAAATAAGATATCAGTTACACTACCTAAAAGACTTGATAACTGGTCTAAGTTGTTATCTATGTCTAAACTATTTGAACAACTGTATGCATCCAAAGGGGTTTGAAGCACCCGTTGTCTGTTATCCATTTCACGAATGTAGTATCAAAATAATAGAAAGGGCAGCAAGTCGATAAAGCTTACTTTTGACAGTGACCTTAATTATTCTCCGATCTTTTCGCAAATACTTAGAATAATTCGATTCCGTAGGTCTCGATCGAATCAGAAATAATTTATCTTTACGAAAATATATACTTTTGCCACTCTGGAAACTCTTCCAACCTCTTGGTTGTCTTTCATTTATAAAAAAATACCCGTTTTTTGTTTAGTCGGACAAGAAGTCGTAAAACCTAAACACCCGTTCCTCCCAAAGTAAACCGCATAAAATAGCCAATCACTCGATAAAATCGGACAACACATCATTAAAATTTAATAAATCTAATCGATTGCGTTTAAAATACAAGCCCGGGCGTTCCATACCGTGCAACAATCGGCGAAAGTTTTTACTGTCGGCATTCCTGTCATGACGGACGAGTTGTGAAAGGAGTGTTTACAGCAAAAACTTTCGCCGATTGTTGCACGGTGTGGGACGTTAGTGCTAGTTTTTTTTAAACGCAATCGGTTAATTTTATTATATGATATTGATATAGTGTCCGGTTTAAGCGAGCTTTTGCGTAATTTTTGCATTTTACTTTGGGGAGAACGAGTGATTTGGTTTTACGACTTCTTGTCCGACTAAACAAAAAAACGGGTATTTTTTATGGAAAAAAGATATCTATGAGGTCTAGACAATTTCCAGAGTAGCAAAAGTATATATTTTCGTAAAGATAAATTATATCTGAATCTACTGAGACTAACGGCTCCATGTTATTCCTTGTCTTTGCAAAAATATCGGAGAGTAATTAAGGTCACCATCAAAAGTATGCTTGAGGGACTTACTGCCCTTTCTATAATTTTAAGACTTCAACATGATAGTGAAATAAAACAGCGGAAGTCGACTTTTTTCGCATATTTAACAGACAAAGGGTGCTACAAACCCCTGTGTATGCATCAACAGCTAAAACATTAAGTTTAGTCAAAAAATCTTGAGACTGTAAATCTGCCACATAATCATCCTTAAGTCCATTTTTCCACGAACACTTATTTGTAATATATGACAATTTTGATATTCAGTTACTGTATTTATTAGTGTAGACAATTTATTTTCAATGACAAACTCTATTAAACAATGATCTGTAATAGCATTAGGGTCTCTTACTTTAAAAACAGAAATACTTTCAAATATATAATTTGAGGCAAGAACATAATTAACAACACTGCTACCTCTATTACCAATAAAAGTGTATTTACCAATGCCGTACTTACTACCCGCCTGCCGTTCAAAATCCTCAACCCTGACTGTTTACACAGATCTATTAAAGCATTGCCATTATTGTTTACATGTCCGATATCCTGAGAAAATCTTGGACAAAAGGTATCAGGTGTTTACTCATCTGGTCACATTAAATAATCTGACCCTGAATCATTTTTAATAAAATCAGGTTTTACAGAAGTCCGCCAGCACTATCAAAACGGCGTGCCATCCTAAAAATCGACTCCCACTGATAAAACATGAATTGTTCCAACGATCTGTTAAACGGTATCAACTTGGCACAATCCTAGACAAAGATATGCCCAAATATATTTGCTTTCCTTCTTTGTTTCATTGTGATCCGCCAAATTTGATTAGCCCACTGCAGGCAACCACTGAACGGCGTATGCCAGGCATTTACTCTGTGTAGCAAGGTCGGGTACCAGACTGTCGCATCTAGACCGAAAGCATAGTGGAGTGAATTAAAAAACCAGTTAGTTACGCCGGTGCCAGCACCGATTGTAGAGGATATTTAAACTATTCAGTCAAATAAATTGGATTATCATGAATGAACTATTAGTATGTGTGTCTTCTATTTATTTATTTTTCTTCAAAGAGATTTATACTTAGCTATTTATCAAAAACAGTTACATGGATATACAAACGTAGGATGAAAACGAGCACGATGACCTTTCATTTTTTTTTATTTTCGTATTCAGCTCATTTTTTTTTACTTAATTATGCAAAACACACACACACACACACACACACACACACACACACACACATTAACATGTGTGTCTTCTATTTATTTTTTTTTCTTCAAAGAGATTTATACTTAGCTATTTATCAAAAACAGTTACATGGATATACAAACGTAGGATGAAAACGAGCACGATGACCTTTCATTTTTTTTATTTTCGTATTCAGCTCATTTTTTTAACTTAATTATGCAAAACACACACACACACACACACACACACACACATTAACATAAGCCTTAAACAGTGTGATTATGTATAAAGCTCAGTATTACTGAATCGACAGTCTCTCTAAAGACTCTCTAAACAGAACATAAGTTCGAGACCCATATATGAAGGGATCTGCGGTGCCTCGGTGGCTCTACAAATATTACGATATTTGTATGTCTGATGGTCTTTCTCAACAAATACAGTTATAAATCGTAATAATGACCGTGATTGTCCCGTTGCGCACATTGATCATAACCATAGCTGTACAGATGTTGCTGGCTTTGTGAAACAGACTTTGGTGATTTATATCAATGTTCAACAATATTATTTTTACCTTTAACAAAGTAGTTTGACAAAAAGTAAATAACTTTTTTCATTTCATTTTTTTTTTAATTTTACATATTGTGATATTATCACTATTATCAATGATGAAAGATGTTTGTTATGTCCATCAATATTATTATCACTGTTATTGTCATCGTTTTCCTTGATATCAATAATGATTATATAATAGAAGTTATAATACTTGAAGTAATATTGAACAAATTAACCATGTTTTGTGATGCATATCTTTGCTACATGTCTATGGAAAAACACGCATTAAAACATTCAAATGTACTAGTATGTTTGACTAATTTGTAACAATGTTGATGATTATTTGTTTGTTAACATTCTACTGAAATCCTTCCAATTTCTCGAATGTTTCTTTTATTTGAAATATATGATAGTATTATTTTTTTAATTATTATTCCAACTTTAAAATAATACATGAATTGTTTGAGTAGTCTATGAAAGTCACAAAACATCCGTTTTGATGTCGTCATTAAGCGCCCTAAGGCGCGACCTAGTGAATCATTTATAATTTATGAAAAAACGGCAGAATAGATCTTCTTTAAATTTCATAATTGTTTTATTAAAGGGTAATGCCATTCAAAATTAATTTTTAATAAAAATCTATTGGGTAATTTTACCTAAGAATAAAAATTAAAATTAAGAGTATATTTTTCCCGTGCTAATTTTCCGGATTAAATTCGAATTACGGGCAATTTAGTAAAAACTAACGTATGAAATTTACATCCTTGGAAAGGCAAATTCTTCATCTTTAAGGTAACAAGAAATCTATTTCTACATAAATCGAAACAAGAAAGAAACGACGGTTTGTTTGCGCACACCCTAAAATCTCACAAAAACGTCGGTTTTGACGTCGAATACGACGTCATTTCAAAGGTATGATTCCACCTTAAGACGAATTGGAGAAAATTAAATCTAATTTATCTGACTTGTCGAAAGTTTATTTATGAAAAGTAAAATGCATAAAACATTTTGACACATATTTGTGAAAAAAGACTGAATGATTTCATTTGTCGAAAAAATATTATTTCGTCTAGAGGAAAACATCAATCAACTCAAGAAGTGTATAGGTGCATTGTATATAAAATTCTCAAGTTTGTAAATTAAATAAATTGACTTGTTTTGAATTATCGAAGTGAATAAGATAGAGTCGAGTTAATCAAAAACATATCGAGAAATGAAGGCCCTTTAATGTTTCCGTACAAATGAGAAAAAAATGCAATTTAGAGCCGAAAGCCGAATTGTTCCAAGAAATATCTCTTTAATACGATATGTTATTTCATAAATAGGAGATAAGTTTCTCGTATTTACGCCAAATTACCTCGTTATTACGAGATAAAATTTATTTATTTTACTTCAAATTGTAAGTTTTCAGCTTTCGTTAAAAACACATACGAATATTACAAAAAAATAAATAGCGGTAGGCTAGAGGAATGGACAGTGTTGTTTTAAAGTATGAATAAAATACATACGTATTTACTGAGATATGGTTTGATAATTACGGACAAAGCTTAAAAAAATCTTAAAGATGTTCACTGCGCAACTCAAGTTTTCGCGCATGTACTTTCCGTTTGTTTCCGATTGCGAATTACGCAAAATCTAGTACTATTCGATAGATTCACAAATTCTCCATACCAAAACATCTGAACTGTTCAAATTATTTTTTAAATAAATTCGAAGAAATTTCGACTAATCTTTCTTAAATTTAGAAAACATCAGAATTTCTCAAAATTCATCTATTAAAGGTAAATGCATTGATGCGGTTTTAGTGGTGATAGTGACTTTTAGTTTCATCTGTTTGATAGTGGCTGAATATCAGCAAATTTTATGTTGGTCCTTACTATTTATACAGAAATCTGTTTCTCATACTCTATAGAACAGGTCTAACATTTTTTAAAGAAAGAAATCTCCCTTAAAACTTACTTTCTTTCATCAAAAAGTTTGGGTATAAAAAGGTAAAATAATCAGCAAAACTCCATCATTTTAACCAATATTTTTTTTATTTTTTTTTATTTTTCAGTATTATCATCTCCCTTTTCGTTAATGAAGATTGATTATCCCAATAAAGCGAAATTTTGCTTTTGACTTCTAATATTTGGTACTTCAATGCACTGCAAATATTGTTAAATAAATTGAAGAAGACATTCGTACCTGTAAAACTTTGGTTGAACAAATCATTTTCAAATAAGTCCGCTGCAAAGGTAAGTAGTTTTATGTCTTATTTCACTATGGTCTATTGATGTAAAAACAAAAATACCTAACTATTTATTTAACTTGCGATATTCATTCAAGCATACATCGGCTGGCACACGACATTTCGCTTTAATTACATTTAAGAAATATGATCTTATCATACGTTAGGTTTATTCGTTTTAATTTCAAAATACGCTTTTTAAGACTTACGACATGAATCTCATCGCTAAATGTCTCATCGCTAAATGTGTAAAAATGATACAAAATAAAATTATGTTTATGGTTAAATGATAAAGGTATGTTAAATTTAATATTACACGAAGGAAAAGGGGACAGTTCTCAACATCATTGTAAAATAATGGAATAGCCAAGTGATTATTCGTCACATGATAAATTATTAGAGTGAAATTTTATGGGAAATACTTTCTCAAAATAGGTATAAGACTTATATAATCTGACCTTTAAAATATAAACTATGAATGCATTGAAGAAACATAAATATGAAAAAAAGTTTAATAATATAAGCATTACGGCTACCTGTACATGTTACTATTATAATATTGAGTTGTTTATGTTTCATAATATTACCAAGGGTGACATTTGTGGAATCTTGATCTATCAACAAAACAAGAGCACGAAATCATTAATGTTAAGTAAAGTTTTCATAACAATTAAAACACACAGAACATCAAATATTATTAAATTCAAACATATTCGTTTACTGATTTTCTAGAGATTCTGGATGTACAGGTTGCATATATTGGTGTCACAGCCTGTAAAATTTGTGCAGCCTGCTTGGGACTCGAACCCGGGGCCTTTCGATTACATGGCAAATTCTCTACCGACTGTGTTATTGCTATATTTTCTGTCAATGGTCAATCGGCTCTTCTTTGGAATGCCTAATAACTTATATAAGAGTAAGTGAAAGTCTATTATTTTAAAGGAAATGTCATCTTATTCTATTTCTGCTACACTGAAGAGGTCGATAATTTGCGCGTGTGAATTCATTATGTTATTTTGTCTACCAGTGGGATACGAACCTACAACCCTTAGATCAGGTAAATAAGTGGACAAAGTGAATAGAAATAAAATTGTAAGAAATAAAGGAAGATCATATGTATTCCTCCATGAATAGTTTGAAAATAACATTACGTTTTGTCTTTAAAGGTGTGATCTCTTCAAATTTTATAAAAAAAATCACGAGTTATAATTTAAAGACTCTTTAATTTAAGGGTATCACCTGTTTGTCAAAAAAGGGCACCGTGTTCCAGTGGTAACGTATCCGATTACGGATCCGAAGGTTGTGGGTTCGAACCCCGGTGGAGGCAAGAATTCTTCACGACCATCCCAGGCGCAAAATACTGGTCCAACACAGGAACCGCCGACAGTGATTAGTATAAGTTGTAAGAACTTGTTTCCCAATCGACGTAAAATAAATAAGTTTAAACTTTAAACTAAAATGTTTGTCAAATTGCTTGGTAAAACTGTCTTGATACATTTAAAACGGGTATGCAGTAGTACATCTGTAATGAACCATTCAAATTTATCAACTAAGACATTATATCACAGTTATTACAAAGCAAACATTAGTAAAAAAATATATTCGATTAAGATTCGATTCTTATGTTGGATGTATAGAGAATTCTATTTTACCACTTTGCCCCTACACACCCCTACATTGCTGATGGTAAACCCCTGTTTGTATTTTGGTTAATGCTTACAGGAATGATATACATGCAGTTACTTAAGACAACCCAATTCCTGATTTTCAACATTTTCCACATATCGTTACTCAGATAATTTTATCAGATAAAATTCTTTTTCTTCCCCAGAACTTTGTCCCTTACAGAGGATTAACAATAAAAGGTTACCCGTGATACAATGAAAACATAAGATAAATCATAACAGATAATGCTTAAATGTGACTATGTAAGTCAAACATAAAGATACTCCATGATTAACTAAAAATTTACCTGTGTAAAATGGTGGTGTTGCTTTTACGTGCCATATTTATATTCATTACTAACCGACTGCTTTTTTCTCTTAAATCAAAATCATAGTATTTTATGCTGATATTTTTGGCTACTTGAAAGTGACTAACATGGTTTAATCTCATGTAGGGCATTCTTCCAGAACTTATTCTATTGTATGGCCAGGTGGGTGTCTCGTGCCTGTGAAAACCTACAAGAAATTTGCTTGCATCCGGGGCAGTCGGATAATACCATATACAATCCACATTGATCACCTGCATGGTGAACACTTATTTCCATTACCACATAAATGAGTATATGGGATTAAAAATATGGCAAAAATTTGAAACTATTCTCTTAAGCATTCTCACTTTGAAGGAAGCATAACAAATAAAACTAGAATCGCTATCGCGATATCATCGGTTTTCTCGAAAACAATTTAACTCAGTTCACGAGTCGCATGATTCGAAAAACATATTTCTTCGTTCAATGGCTTGTTGAATACAGTTAACAGTGATCTTTCAAACATTTTTGTCGAAATGTTTAAGCAGACTTTATACCAAGAAGAATACTTTTAAGTATTACCTGTCTGTTATGTTTTTACGGACTTCGGGTACTGCAACGTTATATGTTTGTGTTGCTTTATGATGGCGACAAACGACAATTGTACACGATAAACGACAAGCAACAGTATAAAATGACACACGACAATGCAATATGCCACTCAACACTATTACAAACTAATGTTGCATTGAATTACTATCATTTTCATGAAATATCGCATTAATGTTTTAGTGTTGTTTCAAATTGATGTTACCAAGGAACAGAATGCAAAAAAATGGATAAAAATCAGACTTCTATTATTTTAGTTATAAAGAGTGATTTCAAGCCAAGCGCACCCTAGCGGCAAAATGAGAAACAAAATTTAGTAAATATTTTCTATTAGGTACTTAGCAATGCAGCAAATGGTTCAATCAAGTATAGAAGTCGCACTAGTCAAACATTCTATTCCTTATATATCACAATTTGAAGCAAAAAACAACAACAACTGATTTACAATTATTCTAAAGAGGATCAAACCTTGGACTGCCGTAAAATGACGAAATCACAATTTGAAGCATAAAACCTGTTTTACTATTACTCCAAAAAAGGATCAAACTTTGGACTGCCGCAATATGACCAAATCAAGTCCGATCTTCAAAAACTAAACATCACTGGAAAGAGCTCTTCAAGAACTAAAACTGTTGTTCATATACTTCCAATGAATATTTTTTTTTTGTTTTGAAGCTATTTGGAGCACTAATAACAAAATAATCGTAATATGATCTTAACCTTTGCACTTTCATTTTAACTTTTTAATTGTGAGGCCCTTTCAAACATAACAATACATAACTTGTGAAAGTATCATGAAGAATGAGCTAAAAATAAAGTCAGGAGCGACAAAAAATATGTTTTTGAAATTTTAACTTTTCCTAAAATTTAGTGAAGTTTGACCGTTTCCAGAGGACAAACCATGCATTTCTTAAATTCGCCACTCCATATATTTTGTGCGTATATGTCTTGCAAATCATTTGCAGCAAACAGAATTCTTCTATCTGATCTCTAACAAAAATGGATAGGTTTTTCGTAGACCTATCCTCATTTGCACAGTTTTTTTTACGAGGTTCGAACATTCAACCTGTCCTAGAACAATTTTTCCAGTACTTGATGATGAGATTTCCATCATATCTGATTGGGCTGTCAACAAGGAACATTATGTAAAAAACCGCATCTAAATCAAGTTTCAAATTTTTGAGTTATTAGCAAAACAGTGATTACATGCATTGCACCCCCTAGTGGCTAAATCAGAAACAAAAGTGAAAAGTTTGACCATTTAGGCACAAGTTCAGATAAAGATGACTCCATGCCCAAATTTTCATA
>CM037792.1:33872920-33922920 GCA_021229015.1 Solen grandis
AAAAGGCGCTTCCGGTCCAAGTCGGCTGAACGCACACGTGACCACCAGGTGAAACCCATTTTGATTGGCCGATCAACCGGAAGTGATGAGAAAAATGACCCAAGTTGGCATTACAGTGAGACCAAGGTTTGATACAAACTCAACACAGTGATCTCCCTTGCAAGCAAAAATCACTGCCGTCACAACTGTCACGTGATGATGGTTAACTAACAAAATGGCGTCTCCGTCTGCTGTCAGACAACAAAAATATTTTTTTAAAATGATTTTTTTTAACCACGAGGCGATATTTGATGTTTATTAAAGAAAACATACTTAGGGAAATGACACTCGCAGTAAAATATTTTTTTTTTTTTTGGAAAAAAGAAAAATTAGCTAAATTCTGTTAATTTTTACTTGTGTTGGCAGTGGTTATCTACAACTGTAAGGAGAGGTAACTACTGCGTGGAGTTTGGGTTTGATAATGGTCTGCCAAGAACCAGAGAGCATATGTTTAGA
Source organism: Solen grandis (assembly GCA_021229015.1). Lineage (NCBI taxonomy): Eukaryota > Metazoa > Mollusca > Bivalvia > Adapedonta > Solenidae > Solen > Solen grandis. The sequence continues at coordinate 33,873,416 of CM037792.1, forward strand.
TCTATGCAATCTTCACTTGATATCAGAATGTATATCAAACAACAAAATGGCTTGTATTGACTGCGTAGTTCTCTTGGATCAACGGTAACCATAAGTGCACTCCGCAAATTCTATGCAAATTACTCTGACCTTCGCTGGAGAATGCTTGGTTGCCATGGTGCTGATTATTAAGGTAGACTGCACCTTATCACTCTTGATCCGTCCAAGACAAACTACATCGGAGACTGTCAATTTAAAACGGGTGTGTTACGCGGCGTCTTTGAAGTATATTTGAAGTCGTTGCCTATAGTATAACCAGTTGTTGTAATTGTTTGGATTATTGTGTGATATACAGTAGAGTGCAATAGTTAAAACCTGCAATATTTCTGTACTTGTGATATCTATACATACTATTTACCAGGATACAAACTAATATAATCAACAAAATAGATTGATATTTTACCTGTGTCTTTTATTATTTACAATATGTATTTCAAATATTTGCAAGCACATTTGAAGGGTAATCAAAATACTGAGCAAGCAATACGCACAAGTGTACATTTTGACGGTTTCATGGGGGCACATTTTTATATCAGCTATTTTTCAAATCAAAATTATATTTGTAATAACTGCGAACTTTATTCGTATAGATTCCTAGTATCAATGAAAGTTAGGCCAAACTGCTCATGTTCATGTTCTCTTAACTTTTTCATACCCTCTTTGAATTTCGTTTCGCACTGGTCTGCTTTCGGCATACCGTATATCAGCATAAAATATAACAACTGTCGATCTGTTATTAAAGTACATTTCGTTGTTTATTGTTTGTTTGCTTTTCTTTGTGCTCATGCGAATATTTTGTTTTATTAAAGCATTATTTTCATTTTTCTATTTATACAGTGAAAGCACACAAGCTTTATCAATAGACCATGTGTACACGCGTATGAAAATATACGTAAACTGTTCCTCGGGGGACATTTGGTCTTCCCTGGCTAAATTGCTGTTTAATAATATCAGTAACCTCTGTTTAGCCAATAATAGTACATGCAATTTTCTTCATTATTTTGTGGATATAGTTGTCTTTATTTTGATAATATGTAACGTTGCACACCATTCGAACTATTTTTTTAACACCACCACCCCGAAAAGTGTTTGAACGCAAATACACCGACAAACATATACATGGTTAGTAACAATTGTTTCTGTCAATTACAAGTTTCTCAGTCAAATGTTAACATTTATTGCCTATAATCTTGGCACAAAAGCAAATCAAAAAGGTATGATTGGGACAAAAGTTTAGCGCTTACTTAGCTAACCTTGACTTTCGGCAAATTAATTAAGGTCGTGACACACTTTTTGGTCATAAGCTATCTGTGTGCCAAGTTTCAGCCGATAAGAACAAAGGGATACAGAATTCTGTACACGGAAATAGGTCAGACAGACGGACATGACGAATTCTTAATAACCTCAAAACTTGGGAGAGGGGTTCGATATTCGATTCAGTCCCTTCTTCCGCTACCGTCTGCTTGGAGCATAGGGAGAATCTGAGTCTACCACCATGCTAGTCAGTCACGTGACCATAAGATCTCTATCCTGTTGGACACACACACACACACACACACACACACAACAATATTTAGTGCAAATTTGGAAATGACAAAGACGAATCATGTTAGTTAAAGCTTTTGTCAGATTGTAAGTTTTTTTTATAAAGTACTATGTGTTCAAACGGTTGACATTCTGAATACTGGCTTTTATTTGAATAAAACATTTTAGTTATGCTTTGCTAAATCAAAGATATTGTGTGGATGGAACATCATTAGATTTGTCACAAATGCATTTGTTTCTTTAGTTGAAATATTTTGAACGGGTTTGTAATTTTTTTTTCAAATACACGATCAACATGTGCAAAGATGTGTCACTTATTACGTATTTTGAAAGACTTCATCACAGAAAAATAACGGTCTTATGAAGTTCTTGTTTTTTATGCTTAGTTTACCTCTCGTTTATACCACAAAAAGCATACAAAGTTCAAGAGAAAGAATGTAAATTCAACCGTTAATATCTGTTTTATATATTGATTTTGTACAATCAAGTTTTGTTATAATTAATACGATATTGATTATTTATTTATTTCAAGTACGTTTTCTGTTGAAATATACAATCAAGATGTTACCAATATTGTTGCCAGTAAAATTCCTGTACAAATCGATTGTTTCTGTATTTTTTTCAATCCCGTTTGGTGAAAAATTCAATTTAGAGGACGTATTTATCTAACGTCGATTGGGAATTAAGTTTTTGTGTTTAACTGATTGTTTAATTTGTTGTCGAACTGGTTTAACATCCCACCAACACTATTTCAATCATTGGAGACTATATATACTCGAGACAGATATAGTGCTGCCACACTGCAGTATCACGCCGTAGACATGTGGCATGATACCACATCCAGTCACATTATCCTGACACCGGGCCAACCAGTCCTGGAACTACCCTTTAATGCTGAGCGCCAAGCAAAGGAGCTATAACAGTACAGTCCACTTACGATAATTCGAACGGTCTGCGGACTGACTGAAATGTTCGAAAAATCGTGTCATTCGAATTACCGTGTTTATCTATCAGTGGACATTTTGTGTATTTGTGAGAAATACACGTCGTGATAATCAATTTGCGTATTAAATGCATGTTTATAAAATATAGAACACGGTTATGTCTTATGTTTTATTTTATTCGGCATAAAAATCATAAATCACGTATTTAAGCACAACATAGTCATCAATAAACAATTACTTAAAAACCTTATTTATAACCTGGGCCCTTCACTGAATTACTTGGAAATTGAAAATTACCTATCTCTATTCAGCTATCATCCCAGCTGACCTGGGCCCTTCACTGAATAACTCGGAATAATAAATAGAAACTTACAAACACATCTGTAATCTACGAATCGTGGTTGTTGATAGCGTGATAATACTCTTGCAGAGCATACGACAAAAGTAAAGTTAGGTTCGGACACTCACTTATATTCATAGTTAGATAAAATTCACTCAGTTTGTTTGTTAACACTCTTGACAATCCAGTGATATGTGTCAACACATGATTTTTAACGGTTTGCATAATTTTAATTGAAATGACCGCCAATTAACATAGGTGTGAAAAATACGCACGCGTGTAAATTACGGTGACACAGCGTCCGAACTATTGTGTCATTGATCAAGAACTTGATTGCTTGTTGGGTCAGTAATAAAGTTCGAATTGCCGCATTTATCCGAGTAATTGTAAAACGAATTATTGCATATATTTTAAATGAGATATATAAGAAAACTTGACGGGACCGTAACATTTATTCGAATAATGCCGTCAAAACGAAAAATCGCATTCCGAATTATCGTAAATAGACTGTACCATATTTACGACTTTGGTATGTCGCGATCGGGAATTGAACCCATGACCACTCGCTCACGAGGCCGGACAAGAATGTATGCGCGCACACACATCTAGACTTGATACTGATCAATCATTTGCAGTTTTATCCAATTCAAGAGAGATTTCGTCAAAAATATTAAGGGCCATAACTGTGATAATTCGTCTGACCCAAATGATTGTTAATGTCCTGCCGACAGTAATTTTGGAGATTATATTTTTTGAGTATTTTGGAAAATATATTAATTTGAGACAGATATAGTGCTGCCACACTACAGTATCACGCTGTAGACATGTGACACATCCTGACAACGGATCAACCAATCCTGGAGCTACTCTTTTATGCTGAGCGCCAAGCAGGGAACTATACCAGTACCATTTTTACGACCGACCCAAATATACGGATAAGCAGCAGAATTTAATTAAATACTGATCAATCCTACGAAGTTTCATCAAATTCAAGCCAGGGGTGTCGGAGATGAAGAAAGGACAAGATTGTGTCTACAGACGGACAAACTGATTCCAAAAAGTGATGTTTTTGTATCATGCAATGAAATAAGACACCTTTCTTTTTGTTTATATTGCGAAAATCAGGAATTAACATATTGTCTGGCAATACATCTGCAGAGACGTTTCTTCGGCAATTGTCGGTTTCCGAAGTCAAACATACGGACTTTAAAGTATTGTACAACATGTATATCGTCCATTGAAAGTTAGAAGGGGCTATCAGCATATGTAAAACGAATTACTTAGAACACACACGCATCACACTCCCTGCCTCATGAAGGTCAAGGGTGTGGGTTCGAATCTTGCTCAGACCACAAATATTTTTCATATTTTTTAATGATTTGACCACAATATTTAGTAATATTCTACATGCAAATCACACATTTATAGCAGGAATTTATCGAAAATAATGTTGAATACTTTATATGGTTTACTCAATACCGGACTGCACATATAATTAAACAAAACAAGAGCTGTCAGAGGACAGCACGCTCGACTATTCAAAATGCTTGTTGGTAAATCAAATGAAATCTATTTAAATTCTTGCCCTTCATAGTAATAGTAAAAAATGATATACCTTGATAGTCTGATACCCCTTAATATATTTATGATGTCTAAAATCAATCCCATGCCTAGTTACTGAGACATAAGCACAATAACACTGTGCATGCAAAACTTAAACCAAAAATCCAAGTTAGAAAAGGGCCATAATTTGCATCAGTCCAAAAGTTATCCTCCTGTTTTCTGATACTCTTGAAGACACACCTTAACTTTCTAGTCAATTCCACAAGCAATTTCTGAGATATAAGCTGGATAGTAGCTTGAATGCAAGAATTTAACCAAAATTCTAAGTTAAAAGGGGGTCATAATTTTTAATTTATTCCATCAAGTGTTATCTTCCTTTATAGTATGATACCCCTAAACATATTAAAGATGTTTCAAATCAATTCCATGCCTGGACTCAGAGATATAAGCATGAAAGTACCTTGCATGCAAAACTTTAACCAAAATTTCTAAGTTAAACAAGAGGCCCATGATGGCCCTAAATCGCTCACCTGAGATAAATAGGTTGACCCAAGGAACATCTGTTCCAATTTATTTTAAAATCTGGCCAGTAGTTTTGAAGAAGATGATTTTTAAAGTTTTCATATTTTTTTTCTTTTTGTAGCCATGGCAACCAGAGTTCTATATGGATCAAGTTTATTTTAGGAACTTTTGTGAAGGTTGACCCAAGGATCATTCCTGTCAAGTTTAATCAAATTCTGTCAAGTGGTTTCAGAGGAAATGTTGATTAAAGTTTTCCCTATATACATATAAGGCAAATAAGCCCCGCCCCTGGCGGCCATGTTTTTTACGGATCGGAATTTTTTTTAGCAACTTTGGTAGAGGTTGACCCAAGGAACATCTGTACCAATTTATTTTAAAATCTGGCCAGTAGTTTTGAAGAAGATGATTTTTAAAGTTTTCATTTTTTTTATTTTTTTTGTTGCCATGGCAACCAGAGTTCTACATGGATCAACTTTATTTTAGCAACTTTTGTGAAGGTTGACCCAAGGATCATCCCTGCCAAGTTTAATCAAATTCTGTCCAGTGGTTTCAGAGATGTTTAAGGGTTTCTCTATATACATATAAGGCAAATAAGCCCCGCCCCTGGCGGCCATGTTTTTTTACGGATCGGAATAATTTTAGCAACTTTGGTAGAGGTTGACCCAAGGAACATCTGTACCAATTTATTTTAAAATCTGGCCAGTAGTTTTGAAGAAGATGATTTTTAAAGTTTTCATTTTTTTTCTTCTTTTTGTTGCCATGGCAACCAGAGTTCTACATGGATCAACTTTATTTTAGCAACTTTTGTGAAGGTTGACCCAAGGATCATCCCTGCCAAGTTTAATCAAATTCTGTCTAGTGGTTTCAGAGGAGATGTTGTTTAAAGGTTTCTCTATATACATATAAGGCAAATAAGCCCCGCCCCAGGCGGCCATGTTTTTTTACGGATCAGAATAATTTTAGCAACTTTGGTAGAGGTTGACCCAAGGAACATCTGTACCAATTTATTTTAAAATCTGGCCAGTAGTTTTGAAGAAGATGATTTTTAAAGTTTTCATTTTTTTTTCTTTTTGTTGCCATGGCAACCAGAGTTCTACATGGATCAACTTTATTTTTGCAACTTTTGTGAAGGTTGACCCAAGGATCATCCCTGCCAAGTTTAATCAAATTCTGTCTAGTGGTTTCAGAGGAGATGTTGTTTAAAGGTTTCTCTATATACATATAAGGCAAATAAGCCCCGCCTTTGGCGGCCATGTTTTTTTACGGATCGGAATAATTTTAGCAACTTTGGTAGAGGTTGACCCAAGGAACATCTGTACCAAATTATTTTGAAATCTGGCCAGTAGTTTTGAAGGAGATGATTTTTAAAGTTTTCATTTTTTTTTCTTTTTGTTGCCATGGCAACCAGAGTTCTACATGGATCAACTTTATTTTAGCAACTTTTGTGGAGGTTGACCCAAGGATCATCCCTGCCAAGTTTAATCAAATTCTGTCCAGTGGTTTCAGAGGAGATGTTGTTTAAAGGTTTCTCTATATACATATAAGGCAAATAAGCCCCGCCCCTGGCGGCCATGTTTTTTTACGGATCGGAATAACTTTAGCAACTTTGGTAGAGGTTGACCCAAGGAACATATGTACCAAATTATTTTGAAATCTGGCCAGTAGTTTTGAAGGAGATGATTTTTAAAGTTTTCAAATTATTTTTCTTTTTGTTGCCATGGCAACCAGAGTTCTTCATGGATCAACTTTATTTTAGCAACTTTTGTGGAGGTTGACCCAAGGAACATTCCTGCCAAGTTTCATTAAATTCTGTCCAGCGGTTTCAGAGGAGATGTCGTTTAAAGCAAATTGTTGACGACGGACGACGCACGACGACGGACGCCGGACGAAGGGCGATCACAAAAGCTCACCTTGAGCACTTTGTGCTCAGGTGAGCTAAAAAGGGGCCATAACTTGTAATATATTCCATCAAAAGTTATCTACCTTGATAGTATGATACTCCTAAACATATTTAAGATATTTCAAATCAATCCCATGCCTGGATACTGAGATATAAGCATGAAAGTAACTTGCATGCAAAACTTTAACCAAAATTTCTAAGTTAAAAAAGAGGCCATAACTTGTAATATATTCCATCAAAAGTTATCTACCATGAAAGTATGATACCCCTAAACGTATTAAAGATGTTTCAAATCAATCCCATGCCTGGATACTGAGATATTAGCATGAAAGTACCTTGCATGCAAAACTTTAACCAAAATTTCTAAGTTAAAAAGGGGCCATAATTTGTAATATATTCCATCAAGAGTTATCTACTTTGGTTGTCTGATGCCCCTAAACATATTCATAAACTTTCAAGTCAATACCATGAATGGTTATTGAGATACAAACTAGATAGTAGCTTGCACGCAAAACTTTAACCAAATTTTCTATTGCATGCAAAACTTTAACCAAAATTTCTAAGTTAAAAAGGGGCCATAATTCATATTAAATTCGGTCAAGAGTTATCTACCTTGGTTGTCTGATGCCCCTGAACATATTTATAAACTTTCAAGTCAATACCATAAATGGTTATTGAGATATAAGGTTGATAGTAACTTGCACGCAAAACTTTAACCAATAGCTGCAACGCCAACGCCGACGCCGACGCCAGGGTGACTACAATAGCTCTCATATTCTTCGAATAGTCAAGAAAAAAAAGACAGAATAATCAATCCAACACATTATTCGTCCATCATCTCCCACAGCAAATAATGAAGTTAAAAAAGTATATAATTAAAAACAAGGGTCAGGACTGCCACAAAATACGCCCATCATGGTATGGGGACTCTCAGAAATAGCTCAGAGAAACAAGCTACTGTCCATAAATAAGCAAAATAATTCCAAAATCCCATTAGTAAATGATGTTAATCATAAAAAAAAAATGTTGATACATTTCTATTAATTAACTGCAAGATCTGACAACACCTCATAGGGTCTAAGGACTAGGGACAAGCAAATTTTCAAGTATTTTGTGTACATCAAGGGCCATAACTTCAAAGTCATTCACACGAGAATGCTGGATATCGAACTCAGCCAAGATATTATGGCAATGCACATGTGTGGAAAGTTTGAAGAGGATTGGGCAAACAATATTGAAGTTAGAGCCCAGACAATCACAATATCAAGTATTTTGTGTACATCAAGGGCCATAACTTCTAAGTCATTCACGCAATAATGCTGAATATCGAACTCATCCGCGATTTTATGGCCATGCACATGTGTGGAAAGTTTGAAGAGGATTGGGCAAACAATATTGAAGTTAGAGCCCAGACAATCACAATTTCAAGTATTTTGTGTACGTCAAGGGCCATAACTTCTAAGTCATTCACGCAATAATGCTGAATATCGAACTCATCCGGATTTATGGCCATGCACATGTGTGGAAAGTTTGAAAAGGATTGGGCAAACGGTATTGAAGTTAGAGCCCGGACAATCACAATTTCAAGTATTTTGTGTACGTCAAGGGCCATAACTTCTAAGTCATTCACGCTATAATGCTGGATATCGAACTCATCCGAGATATTATGGCCATGCACATGTGTGGAAAGTTTGAAAAGGATTGGGCAAACGGTATTGAAGTTAGAGCCCGGACAACTCTAAGATGGGTATTAAAAGGGGAATTTCGCCCACCCGCCCGCCCGCACGCACGCCCGCCTGCCCGCCCGCCATGAGTGTTCACATAATACGCCCCATCTTAAGATGGGCGTATAAAAAGGGGAATTTGCATCAATGATTCGAACCTGCCACTTCGTGAATACAAAACCGTTGAACTTCGTTACCACTAGGTTAAACAAGAGTGTTCTATGGAACACGTGTCACCTGCTGAATCATGACGGAAAAAGTGACGGACAGACAGACGGACGGACAGAAAAACGACGGAAAAGTGATCCCTGTGTGTCACCTCTGCTTACAGCAGGTGACACAAAAATGAAGTATTACAAAACACACTACCAATAAAATAAATGGTTCGATCGTAATAATTCACGGAAATGACGAAGAACATCCCCGGAAATTAATCAGTCTAAGACAATACTGTAGAATCATTAATTTTCTTGTGGGGCTTATTTTCGTTGATTTCGTGGATGGCTATTTCAACGAATATTAATCCCCAAGAAAACAGTTTTATTTGATAGACCTTACCTTTTCCTGAATATATATACTAACAAAATTGACTTTACAACAGATTCAAAGAAATTTAATTTCAGCAAGGGTTTCATCAATATTTGCCGAGTGGTTTCAGAGAAGAGGTCTTCTAGATCAAATCAGTGACAACGGACAAAGGGTGATCATAATATCTCAGTTGAGCAGTGTTATGCTCAGGTAAGCTAATATTATCCAATCCCATGGGATCTCATTTTGACGGGCCATCTTTAAGCAATATTGGTGAACTGTGTGGTGATCATTCGTGCGAAATAAAACTAGAGCTCCGCAGGTGGGGGTGGGAATAGAGTAACTGTTTAGTAAGACTTGACTATATGAGTTTACCGTCGCTTCGACAGTATTTCAGTCATATAGCGACGTCCAGCTAATTACGGGTGGAGGAAGACCCCGAATGCACAGAGGCATCCGGGTAGGACCACCGACCTACAGCAAGCCATCTGGAAGGTTTCCTCACATGAAAATCCGAATGACCCTGCAGGGATTCGAAACCCCACGGTGAGATGCTGAGTGAGTGTTAAAGTCAGCGACTTTACCCTCTCGGCCACGGAGGCCCCATTGCTTTCAGAATAATGTCCCTCGTCTTACAACTGCGCCTTGTAACGATTATCAAGTATTCCGAGTTTCGTGTTGAAAACTTTCATAGTTTTCAAATCATTCTACTTAAAAACCAATTTTTATCACAATTCTAAGTTAAAAAGGATCATAACTCTGAAAATATAGCTTTCAAAATAATGCCCCTTGCCTTACAACTGCATATTGTCACGTATACCAGAGTCAAAGTTTCCTGTTGATACCTTTCGTATTTTTCAAGACATTCTACTTAATAAGCAATTTTAACCAAAATTCTAAGTTAACAAGTAACTGAAGTTGCAGCAACACGAGTCCCCTACCGGTGAGGTGCAAGTTTTTCCGTTACCATAGCAACCAGAGTTTTGGTCCGAGAAAAAAATAGTGATGTACAGAATCTCCATACTGCCATCGATTCATACATCAAGTTTTATAATATTATCTTAAACGGTTTTTAAGTTATTAAGTAAACATCGGTAGGTGGACTAAAGAGGGGCATAACTCCCAAAATATAGCTTTCAGAATAATGCCTCTTGTCTTGTCATATAAATAATGTATTCCAAGTGTTGTACTGATACCTTTAGAAGTAAAATTAAAAATTATGCACGACGACGACGCTGCAATCATAATAGCTCAACCTTTTTCTTAGAAACAGGCGAGCTTATAAAACTTCTTTAAGTTTTATTTTCATATAAAAATTCTTGAGTCTTCCAAGACAAACAGAATTTTGCAAAAATCATGTAAAAGGTCTTCTAAACCAATATGTCAATGGACAGAGGGTGACCACAATTTGGGTCAGTTGCAAGAAAACTTTTGAAAATTAATTCCAAATTATTATTAATTAAAAATTGCCAAAATTCCACAAAATTGTTTTTGCTTTCTTAAAATCGGAACTGAAAGAAAGACTTAAACCCAAGTTTGGTTCATATCTTTATTAAATCCATAATTAAAATATTTCTGTACCAACAATTCCCCAAGAAAATGAACTCCGGTGCCCAGCTGTCCAACATAACACATGAGGCTACAAATGAATTCAATGTTGTTTACCTCTGGGTATATAACACAACACACTTGTGTAAGTATCAACAGAGGTGATTAAGGTAAAGTCCCTGTAATGGTTCCGCTACATTTCAGACCTTGTGGCTTTTCACGGAGATAACCAAGGTTTCCTAATGTTTCATTAGGGTACCTTAGTTATCTTTGTAGAGGTTAAGTGGTCCAAGATGTAGCGGAACCATTACAGGGACTTTACCTTAATAGCCCTGTATAACACCATGTCTTTCTGAAATATATGTATAGGACAGGACTGGACATGTTGAACAGGATCCCTATAGGCTTGCACTTCTGTGAAGCAGGATATAATCATTTCTTGATGTTGACAAAATACATTTTTGCTTTCCTGCGATTACTGTTCAAATCCGATACAAAATTATTATATAGTAAACATACCATGGATTGCAATTTACTTTAATCATAATAGCAACGAAGTCAGCTTGAGTTGGACCCTGATTTTTTGTTGAAGATTTATTTCTCACACAGGACTAGGTCATAACTCTTCGCTAATCCCCACGCTATCATAATCAGAAAATGATTGTCAGTCATTACTACAGGAAGAAGAACTACACACAACCAGTGTGTTGACTAGGTCAATCATGGGTCACCCAATATCCAACTATGCAGCTATTGGACACTCTTAGGTTTAGACTTACACTGGATAGGTTCAGTGACGGATATTTCCAGTGTATACAGATGCATTCAAATTGCTTACATGTTATAGCAACACTGGGACATCAGGTAGTCAATTGTTGACCTGGTTTACACAAACCAAATGGTATCCCTTGTGATTCTGTTCTGCTTGTGAGCTATCAATCTAGCCATGGATGAGAAAGTTGGGGTGCTTAAATGTTCATATTTAAAAACGGAAATATGTTTGGGAGCTCTTTTAAATCAGGACCCCCCCCTCCCCCACCCCCGATTCTATTGTCCTGTTATAGAGCCTCACTTTACATACACACACGGGATGATGAATGATAGTACAACCTGTCATGAGTGGTCCCTTACAGTAGGAGAACCAGAAAAAGGCCGTGCTTTCCAAACTGAGGTCAAATGTATGATGATGTTTGATATAGATTCATGAATATGGCTTTTTCTCATGAATATATATGTACAAAGCTATGGAATACTTGATCATTGTTATTTACTGGAATTTTAACCCTTTCCCTCATATAGACTCATTTTGACGCACTCAATAGGTACCACATAAAGCCTGATCTGCAGAAAACCACAGTTAAACTTACCAAATTTAATTATAAAATCCTCATTTCCAGACCACTGAGGAGCAGCGAACAGCATAAAACCTGATCAGCCTGCGAGTTACTCGCAGGCTGATCTGGTTTTATGCTGTTCGCATAGGTCTTTTCATGGTGTCCTCTATGAGGGAAAGGGTTAAATGGTATATGAAACTACTTTTTTTCTTTGCTGCACAGATGGAACTAAAATAGTGTAAAAGCAATCACAGGAGACCCCGACCTTACATGAGCTGTCTGATCAGGGTCTCCTCTGTTTGCCATTGCAACAAAATGAGTCTATTAAAACAAAATGAGGGATTGGTTCAAAACAATTGTAACTGCTTCATTATTCACATGCAGTTACATTAATTCTGCATCAAGCCTTAGAAATTGCCGTTTCGATACCAATTAATCTGACCACTGCATATTATATAATACTTGTCCAATTTGTATCAAATAGAATGAATTTATACATCATAACAAGAGGGCCATGATGGCCCTGAATCGCTCACCTGAGTACCATTGCTTCAACTGATGTCAAGGTTTTTAAACAGACAAGGATTCTGATATAACTTAATCTAAAACATTTTACCCCTGACAATACTACACACCAAATATCTAAGCAATGGGCCATATGGTTTCAGAGAAGACTTGGGCGCAGGGTCATTTATCACCGTAGGGCCATGACTTTGAAAATCTTTGTAATGAACCATTAGATGCTACTACATACCAAAAATCTTAGCTCTAGGCCTTATTGATTCATAGAAGAAGATTTTTTAAGATTTTCCTATATAACTCTGTGTAAAACAAGTGACCCCTGATGCGGGGTCATTTATCACCATAGGGCTATGATTTGTACAATCTTGGTAGTGGCCCATAAGATGATGCTACATACCAAAAATCAAAAGGCTAGGCCTTGTGGTTTCGGAGAAGAAGATTTTTTCAAGTTTTTCCTATATTAGCCTATGTGAAATCAAGTGACCCCTGGGGCGGGGCCAATTTTGACCCCAGGGTCATAATTTGTACAATCCTGGTAGAGAGTCATAAGATCATGCTACATACCAAAAATCAAAAGGCTAGGCCTTGTGGTTTCAGAGAAGAAGATTTTTAAAATTTTCATTTTTAAAATCTATTTTTAGCTCCTGTGACCTAATTATGCGATGGACCAGAACCATTTATACAACTTTAGTAGAGTTTCATCCAAGGAACATTCCTGCAAAATATTTTTCAACTTGGCCAAGCTGTTTAGGAGGAGATGTTGTTTGAAGCAATTGTTGACGCCGGACGCACGGACGCCGGACGCCGGACAAAAGGCGATCAGAAAAGCTCACCTTGAGCACGTTGTGCTCATGTGAGCTAAAAAAGGACAATCAGAGTGATGGAAAAAGTAATTCATTTAAAACCTTATTGAATAACTTATATCATGAATCATAATACAATTCATTTCTATAAAACAAATTTATAACTTTTTTGAAAATCTGTTAAATTTACCAATCACTCACTCGCTTACTAACTATATACTTTTTGCAATCACTTTGCGCAACAAAATAATATATGGGTATATGCTGAAATCAATATTGTAATGAAATGAATACCTGAAGCCATTGTGTATAAACAGATTCAGCCATATTAAGTCAGGTATATACAAATGGTTCTACTTCTAAATCGATGGGCTTTATAAAACCAATATGAATTCTTCGTCTAAGGATCGATTTCTCAATTGCCGGATGGAATAAGTACAAATGTTACCGATATTGTAAATTCAAATGAAATATTCTTTTGAATTTAACCTTTTTTTGATTTTAAGCAAACCCAATATTTACCTGATGAAGTCTGGGCATGTCCTACATTTTGAACTCTTGGTGCCCTAGAAAATGACCCCATTAACCTTTTATCCTGATATCTCAACTTTAACATCTGACATCATGGCGTCTTCCTCACTTTGAATCTTTTCTGTATCAAAACTTTCACTTTCTACCTTATCCCTTTTATCTTTTTTCTTGTCTTTCTTGCTGTCTTTACTTCTATGTTTGTCTTTATGCTCTTTCTTTCTATCACTTTTACTTTTCTCTCCGTTATCTTTACTTTCTGATCTTTCTTCTTCTTCTTCGTCCTCATCCTCAAACTCATTCTCAGAGAACTTGTCATGTTTCCATACATCCATTCCTGAACTTGACCTCCTGCCTGGAACTTTAAAGAAAATAAAATAAACATTTATAACTTATAAAACCATCAAGCAGGTACCATCTGTGGAAAACCTTTGAAAATGAATGCCAAAATAATAAAAGAGGAAACAATGAAATAATACTTTCACAGGACAAAATCTTGTTGCTTTATGCAACAAGGTCTTTGCTATATATGTGTAAAATTTAGGCATTTTGTTCTTGTTTGTTTGTATGTTTAACAGCCCACAAATAGTATTTCAGTCATTTAGAGACTGTGTCTACTTGTGATAGACATAAAGCTGCCAAACTGAAGTATCAATACTCTGCTCTCATGCCATATTTAGGTACATGTATTTTCTATTTATAGATGAGGGAACAACAATAAAATGTATTTTCATAGAACAAAATCCTGTATTTGGTACAAAAGGGGTAATTTATATAATTTTCATCAATGTACAATTAAGGCTTTTTCTTTTTTTTAAATTTGGCCTGGAAAAATGTGCAATACAGAAAAACCTCATATAAAGACCACCTCAATATAAAGACCACCTACTATTAAGACCACTATTTTCAGGAACCAGTTAACCTAATCTTATAATCAAGATTTTACTGTATAAACATGAGTCTTATATGTATGGGTTAATTACATATGTGAAGTTTACTGTATAATGAATACAACTATAATGACACAGCCTTTGATATTATACTTACTGAAACCACCTCTTTGAATGAAGCCCCGCCCCCTTGGTCTTCGAGTGAATCCACGCACAAATCTCCCACGGAAGCCACGACCCCTTCCTCTGAAGAACCTTCCACGACTGGGATAGCGACCCGTCTCCAAGTACATCTGCTTCCTCTCCCAGTATGTCATGTCGTCACGGGAGCGGTTGTCATGCTATGGACAAGATGACAAAATCATACAGGTAAGTTAGAAACATTTTCCTATCTCATCAATTTGGGATTGTCACTGACTTCCTTGCTGAATAGTTCTTCCAGTTTTGCAAGATAACAAAATTATAAGTTCAAAAGTTACATTCTCCTATCTAATCAATATTTCAGGGGCTTGGTGCAAAACTAATGTAACTGCTTTTTTATTTATATGTAATTACAATAGTTTTGCACCCACATATCCCCATGCTGAGAGGATCTTCCCAGTTCTGCAGTATAAATTTGGATTCCCTACCCACTAAGCCACAAGGAAAGGGCTGACCTTGGCTGCAAGAAGCTGCCCCTTTGATCTCCATCTGGTGCATTTATCAATGGGCAAATACATTTACAAGTGTTGTTGCTACTCTAAGAATCACACTTTTTAGACCGAGCAAATGATCTGAATGGCAAAAAGCTAAACACAACACAGATTGAAAGACAATGAGACATGGACAGACAGATTAACATACATTTCTTGCCCAAAACAACATTTAGTCTACAAGAGAGATACAGTGCCTTGCAGTATCATGCCATAGACAAGAACTACTTATATTATCTTGATCAGTCCTGGAACTGCACTTTATTTATCTTGAGCACAAAGCAGAAGAGCTACAAGTATCATTATTTCATAAGCCTCAATGGTGCAATCAAAAGCACCAGGCTTGAATTCCACCAACAGTACTTAGCCAATAATACTTAAATTCTTAAACTAGGTAGATACACATTCCACTATTACTACTATATGAAATATTCAAGTTCTTGACTAAATATTTGTTAATTTTATCATATATTTGGTAGACTTTATTCTATAAACAAAACTTATCAAATTCACCCGTAAGTATTTAAGTTTTACTTAACGCTAAGAAATGGTGGCATTTCAAGTACTTTATTAATTTTTATAATTGATATATATTTGCAAAATCTCTCGCCTCCGATATAAGTAATCAAGACTTTCAGTTGCTCGCAGAGCCTTATCTTTAGTACTAATTCATCCAGAAATAGAGATTTAGGCAAATGATCTCAACAAGACCATAGCTGCCGAATTCTGGTGACAACTTGGGAATATGGCGGAAATAGATCAGACCTGCAACATTTTGATGCAAAAAACAAACAAGAAAGATACACACCTCATAGTAACTGTCCCCTTTAGGTATTTCCTCTGGGTGCTCCTGCCATGTAGTCTTGTAATGGTACTTGTCTGAAACATAGACACAATAGGGTAGGGGTTAGGTTTGGGTTGAATAAAGGATTTACTGACCCCCTTCCAGGAGTGTAAAATCCCTAAAATTATCACTCGCCCTTCCTTGCACTTACTAAATTTAAGATGGTAAAATCAAGAAAAATGCAAAGAAATGCTCTGGTTTTTCACTCGTCCTGCACTATGGTTCACTAGCCAGGGTGAGCGGGCAGTGGAATTTTACCTCTTACCTCATCTGCTGTATTTACATGTATTTAGAATCATAGTAAAAAGAAATGTATTTCAGTCACATGGAGACGTCCTGCGGTAAAGCTGTTTTAATTGATGTTACTCATAAATGACAATTCCCTTAATAATTGTATTTCGGTAGTTACGAGTTTACCATCCCTGCAAGAGTGTGTCAGGTCATATAGCAATGTCCACCTAGTTACTGATGGAGGAAAACCTTGGATGAACAGAGGCACCCGGCCAGAACCTCTAACTTACCGCAAGTCACATAGAAGGCTTCATCAAATGAAAAATCCGAGCAAGCCTGCCGGGATTCAAACCCAAGCGGTCAGTGTCTGAACGCTGTTAGTCAATGACTTCACCTGCACGCTACAGAAGCCCCTAAATAATATTTTGTTATTTCTTTTAATTCATAGTTACTAGTAATGATAACTTTTAAGCATGACAACTTATTGGTGAATAAATCTTTTTCGCCACTGATGATTGTGAGTTTTTTTTTTTTTCAACATTAGAATTTAAAATCTGAAAACTGATGATGCAGATAAACGGTCTTTAATCAATAAGTACCATGTGTCTTACTGTTATGACACAGCCATTACAGCATTCAAATTAAACTGGAATATTAAAACAATTGAACAAATATTATTCAACATCCATGAAGTTTTTTTAAGCATCATTTTAAATTTCTATCATTCATGATATTAATTATTAAAGTTGTTAGTTTTTGTTTGCAATGAAAGTCCTTTACAATAACAGGTTTTTGTTGTTCTTTTAAATTGCTCTGGAGTTCATCGTCTCTGCAACAATATTTAAGCCATATAATGATTTTAAGCTGATAATGTAGGGGGCAGACGCCAAAAGTTACAAGTTAGTCAAAACAATATACTTATGCAAAAAATTTACAGCCTGTTAAAATTAACCATTTGTCAATTATAACCCATTTCAATACACTTGTCTTGGTGCTATTTCTGACACCTTATTAATTAAAGGAGTTAATTCATCCACTGTTGGCTGCTATCAACTGCTATTCTTACCTTATATTTGCTTCAAGACTTTAAATGAGCGATAAATACAGATGGTAGGAAACCAGTGTTACAGAGCAAAAAGTACAATACAACAATAACCCTTTCCCTCATAGAGGACACTGTAAAAAGACCTATGCGAACAGCATAAAACCAGATCAGCCTGCGAGTAACTCGCAGGCTGATCAGGTTTTATGCTGTTCACTGCGCCTCAGTGGTCTGGAAATGAGGATTTTGTAAATAAATTTGGTAAGGTTTAACTGTGGTTTTCTGCAGATCAGGCTTTATATGATACCTACTGAGGGCGTCAAAATGAGTATATATGAGGGAAAGGGTTAAAGGGTTTCTTAAATTGTGGATCCCTTCATGATACGAGGCCTACAAAGAAAAGGAGAGACTAATACTAAACAAATCTTAACCCTTACCCTGCTGGAACTGTTAATGCTAACCTTTGCCACCAACTACAAGTTTTCATCTTGTTATCCCTAAAATTGATAATGGACAGTTCCAAAAAAGATGCCGGTTAAGTCCATTTGAGAAATTCAGCAGGTAAAGACATAACGTAACAAAAGCAGTCTGCTTGTTGAGCATTAGTGAAAATTCAGGTTCATGCCCAATTCCTTTCCAGGAATAGTACAAGGACTAAATGATATTCTTATATTTGTCACTCTTCAGAACTCACCAAGTGAGACTGTTAAGTTCCTGGTCTGGCTTAACTTATCTACAATGGCATGTCGTGTTGGGATGGAGTAACCACAGGTAACATGTAATATCTAACACTGTATCACACGTAGGTGCCCTCAAAAACAAGACAAATCTCATTTCACTGATGAGGTAAACAGGGCTGCCTCATAATACTTGCAGGTACCTGTGAAGATGTAGTCAACCATAAAAAATGATTGACCTGTAATAACCATCCGTTGAAGTAGTTGATCTTATCAGTTTTATTAAGCGTTTATTGGAACAGATTGTGTACAAGGACAATACATCTCGAAAGCATGTGTAGATAATTTCTTGACAAAATGTAGGATATGTTTAAAGATATCAGAACGAAATGGCTTTTGATGTGCATATATGTTATAAAGAAAAAAAAAAGTAGGCCAATGTCAGTCTTGGGTTCAGTTACCTTTAAAAGTCCTTAACTTTAGTGTTGACATCCCTGTTTAGTCGTAGCGTATAGAGTATTAGCAGGGAACCAATCCATAACAGCTGCGAACATTATGGCCAACTGAATGCAGGGCAGGTAATGGTTAATATTTTCGTACCCGGGGACAGGCAATTTTCTACGTGATCTATGGGTACTCGTTTCAGCCCTAGTGGTAAAATGCATAAATGAAAAACTAGAGTCACACACAAAATTGTTCAAGTTTAATAAATGGTTTAAGCAATAAAATTAAACATAAAAAACACAAAATGTTTAATACACATTTTGAAATATGAAGATGTCACTTTTTCTATTAGTAATTTTATATTAGTAAAATAAATGAAAATCTTTCTTTTCCTTTCAATGATTATAATTCAATCTTTAGTTTGTTTCCCACTTGTTACAATGAGTTATGCCTACACTTGATGAGTAAACATCAATGACTTGACTCCTACTAAAGTGTTTCTTCACTCAAAAAATTTGCCAAAGGTGAACAGATACTATTGAAAGCAAGATTCACATGCACTTATTTGTCTAAGGCATGTGCAGCTTTTTTAAATCAAGTTACCATTATTTAAGGCAGGCTGGCTTAACATAACAACTATGCTAAATACTCACTAGAGCTATTATTGAAACTAAGGCTGGGTATCACCAGCAAAAAAGTATCCCAATGTATCATGATATTGTAGGCCCGATACGATACAGTATCACGATACTTGATAATATATAAATAATGTAGTTCTAGCATGGCCAACCAATAGTTTTCTGCTGTAAATTAGATTTCCGAGTCCATGTTGCTATGCAGCTTAAACACATCGACAAATGATAGAAAAATGCATTTTAAGTTAATTCTTAAGTTAAAAATCCTTTTTATTTTATTTTGAAATTTAGTCTACCTGTCAATCTAGTCAACAAAAGGTAACAACGATGGAAATAGACACTTTATGCTGAAGATATAAGCTGCAGGCCAAGCGGCATATTCAATTTTGCTGGTTTACACCAAAAACTGTCATCCATTGAAGTATCATTTGAGAATCGATTCTTGAGGTAAGAATCACAATTTTGTATCGTCAGCAAAAAATGGCGATATATCGATGCATCGATGAAATCGACCCAGCTCTAACTGAAACTAATTAACATCCCCGTTGAATTGCCCAGACCTAACGATATACATACTGTAGAATCATTAATTTTTGTGGGGGACTAATTTTTGCTGATTTTGAGGATAGCTATATCCACGAAACACTGACGGCAATTCTTTCTAGAACATGAATCAGATGAACAAATGTAACACAAAATTAAACCCGTCTTAATTAGATTCCATGGAATTTAATGTCAACGAAAATTAATGATTTTACAGTAACGGGTTGGTGAAAGCAGATTCAATGACAAACAACTGTTACCGTATGCTACAGGGTTCTAATCATTTTGAATCCCAAATAAAAAGGGGTTGTAACTCTAAAGAACTTTAAAAACACAAGGGGCATGCTTCTCAATACTAATCAAGACAGAGGAATAAGACCAAGTACATGAACTTAATTGTTCAAGTCATGATTCTAGTGAAAAAAAAAGAAAGAAAATGATGAAATAAACATATTCAAACAGTTCCAATGTTGATGTCTTGGGTTAAAATGAACTACTTCTGTGTAACTATTTTAGATAATATAAGTGTTAAAACACTAAAAAAAATTAAATTAATAAAACCCTCCTTCATAGAAAACAAATAAAAAAGTTCTGATTTACATAAATATATACCTGTGTAAGATCCTATCATTTTACCATTCAAATGAATATTGCTTTTAAAAGGAAATATTTTTTTTTTCATTCTTTAAAATCAAGTTCAAAATGTGATGTCACTTTCATAAATTTGTCCATTGTCTGATCTTTCCATTTTCTTCTGGTGATAAAATCATCTGCGGTACTAAGCAACCAAAAAGGCAAAGCAAAAGTATAATATAACGCTCTTAATAAGCTGATCTACAGGTAGTCCCATCTGCGGAATAAAAGTCATCTACTGATAAAATTTCCTCTTTACAGGTAAGGAACGTCTGAAAGGCATGTTGTAAAATCTTTTCTTGCCGGCTTTACTGGAGACGTTTTGACTAATGTACCGGCTGGTTAATGGAGGCAGTTGCAATAAATCCGGAGTTATTGAAATGTTGCGTAAAACAATCGACAGAATTCCATCTCTGAGTGTCTTCAACATGATGCTGGTTCCGGTTTCCGTTAAATTCAAATCTTCGTCTTTGCTCACTTCGTACAGCCTCCGATCCGAGAGATATATTCTGGGAAATCGCATGTAATGACCTCCGTTAGAGATAACGTGAGTCGCGATGCGATCATCAACATTCAGTCGGTTCATGTTTAAAGTTTTTGCATCCGTCTTGCCAGTGAACCGTGGCAACAACTGGCCCCAAATAATCTTAACATCTGGAAAAATTTTGTCAATTTCTTTCAACGCATCAAGGACATCATTGATGACTTGCGTCTTCAATGACACCAAATCGTTCCCCCCGATGTGCAGTAAAATGGCGTTGGGTGTTGGCAAGGACCGTTTCAGTTCTTGTACCAACGGAACAAGTTCTGCGACTTGGAATCCTCGGCGACATGACCAGGAAACTGTAATGTTGTCTCTCTCCAGGCCCATCTTCTGGTCAAATAATGTCTGCCAGCGATCCTCACAGGATTTCATCTCAGCAGCACCAATAATCCAGATATGTCGGTCATCTTCAAGTTTTTTTGGACGTTCTGAAAATTTATATAAAAACACAACTTATAAGTGGGATCCATAATCTATATTATTTCTAGATCAGCAACATCAGATCCTTAAAGCAAACTTCAATTCAAAATAAATCATATTTTGATCAGGAAAGTTCTAGCAACTTATTTCTCTTTAAGACTCCTATGCTGGACCTATACTCGTCTCAAAGTCCTGGACAGAAACTTTATTAGATATAACAAATAAAAGGATTAGATCTCTTTTACTTTCGATGATTGGGAATCAAGAATTGTTCAAGTTATATTAAATTGTCATGACAGTTCCTGGGTTGACCCAGTACTTTACACCATGGAATCTCATCCCCAGATAGACAGGTTACTGGCAGAAAGAAGCAGAAATATGCAAGCACATGTTAACGATTTATCCAATAAAGACATTGAATAATCTTCAATAGTTTAATACTCTTTTGTCTCAATATATTCCATAATATCAAAATTCTCAAAATGTGACTATCGAGTGTTTCAGTAAGCCTATTTATAGCTACTTCATTAACCCTTTCCCTCATATAGACTCATTTTGACACACTCAATAGGTACCACATAAAGCCTGATCTGCAGAAAACCACAGTTAAACCTTACCAAATTTAATTACAAAATCCTCATTTCCAGACCACTGAGGAGCAGCGAACAGCATAAAACCTGATCAGCCTGCAAGTTACTCGCAGGCTGATCTGGTTTTATGCTGTTCGCATAGGTCTTTTCATGGTGTCCTTTATGAGGGAAAGGGTAAACTACCTTTATATATCAAGAGCAAAGCAACTATTCCTGCACCATTTTTTACACCTCTGCAGGGTTTTCCTTAAGAGACCGCTGGCAGCAGATTTGACTGCCTCGTATCCTTTTCAGCCGGCTCAAATTTGTCAAATTGTAAAAAAGAAAATGAAAAAAAATCACAAGAAAATGTAAGAACCCCAGACCCCACTGCCTCCAACATTAGCCTTCTACTCCGATTCTAAAGGAAAACTCTGCCTTTGGTATTCTACAATCTCAGGACTCCCTGATTCTCCCTACCGAGGTTGAAGGCAAAATGGCTCAGAGTACTCACTATGGACATGAGGGATTTCTCCCTCCTGGTCAGTCCCTTGGGTGTAATGGTCATCCTTCTCCGTATCCCCTTCACTGGACCTCACACCAGTCTGGCTTGACCGAGCATGAGTGCTCTGACTGTCCCTGTATCTATCATCAGACCCAGCTTCATAAAGTCTGTGGTCCCTTCTGGTATCCGTCTGCTTCCCATAATCCCGTGCTGCCTCCAACTTCCTGTGCTTCAGCCCGTTTACATGAGCCAGAGCATGCTCCTCCGAGTTGATTGGAATCTTGCATATCTCGCAGTAGCCCCAGCGTGTCAGCAGGTTGTTTGGAACCTCTACAATCAATACCAGGACAATGTTACCATGACAATGTAACAACAGAAACAATGTATCTTTAAGGTCTTTGCTGAGAAAATGGACCTTACAAATTCATAAGAAATACCTTAAGTTTTGTATTATCAAACAGATAGACTGAGATTTGATCAATGGTTGAACTAGTTAACAAAAATAGTGAACACAAGCTTGTGAGCAGCCATTTTAAATGTCATGAAAATAAAAGAATTCTTTAACAAAAGATTAATACAATGCTAAATCCTCACTGCAATATTTTAGCTCTAGACTTTCGGACGATCAATTTACTGAATTTTAAATGTCTATGGTTTCAAAATTCATTTACTTACGGTAAAAGGTCAAGGTACATGTATATCTTTTAAAGAAGAGTTTTTAGCAGTTGGTTCATAGAATTCAGGTGGAGGTTAATTTTTAATGCTTAAGGAACAAAGATTATCTACTTACCAATCTACCTCCCCCCCAAATAAGTAAGGAAACCCTTTTAATTTTCATTATTATTTAATTAGATTTAAGTTACTTGAGAACAAAATTTAGGATAATTTATAACTCAGTATGTACTAAAAAAGCATTTGCCACTATAGTACTTAAGATTATGAAAATATATTTCTATATATTAGATGACTATGGTCAAACCTGTCTTACGTGGTCAATCAAGGAAGGTGACCGCTTAACAGAGGTGGTTGCTATATGAAAGTTTAACATATAACAAAATGCTAGTTAGGCAATATCAAAACTGACCTTTGGTGGCTGATCACAGATAATGCAAATTCAACTATATAATGAACTATATCATTAAAAACATAAACATCAACTAGAAGCGTTATTGAAAGAGAAGCTTTCTCTCTATCCCCATTTACAGCAGCCTGACTTTACTATAACTAACAGAGATAAATACCCCCGTATCCCATCTTATCGTCATGTTACGCAAGTGTAGGACAGGAACACATGACGGGATGAGACGAGCAATACCTATTTCTATGAAGCAGGAGATATAATAAAATGTGCAATTGTCTAATTATCCCAAAGACAGGCGGACAGAACAAAGTATTTCCTAACCTGTAAATTTCGAACACAATAGTTTTAATAGGTTATAGTCTGGTCCCTGTCATCGATAATGACGTACAAGGGGAAGGCACTCAAGCCAAGAACCAGAATATGAAACTTATTGAAACTCATGGAAACACACTGTGAGCAATTTGCTTCTGATATCCAACTATATTGGTGTGACTGTATAATTATAGTGTTGTTTACTTTTTAATCTTATCAGTGACCAGATAAACAACCCATCTTTGTCCAAATCATTTTCTGGTTAAATTTGAAAATCATTTAAAAATAAAGGCGTATGAAATAGCAAAAAAAAAAAAATGTTTTTACTTTTTTGTGATGATACGATTCTCTGATCTGTGTCTGTAAAATGCAAAACAAAAACAATGGTCTTAAGCAGAAAACATAAATGCCCATTTCCATATAAATATTTTATGTCCAAAAATCTCTCTCAACAGTTCCTGGGTTGAATCAGTCCTTTGCACCTGAAAGCCATGAAAATTTCTTGCCCAAAATGGATTTTAAATCCATGGCCTTTGGATCTGCAGTCATGTGATAAAACTGGACCATGTGTTACTCGTAAACTTGACCTTATAGGATTACTGTTACACGTACCAGCTGGCCTGCCTCCTGACCTTTCACTAACATTTACATCAAATAAAGGGAGATAACTTCATACTTACCATCATCAATTGGTTTGTGAAGTCTATCCAAATACCGTGCTGAAAATAGAGTAACAAAAATTACCCTCACCATTGCTTAAAAATTAAACATTTTTTCTACCCTGATTTAGGAAAAAGGTTTAAAAACTTACACTAAGTCTTGTCCCTTTCCTGGTTTGGACCAGTACTTTGTGACTGGGAAGGTTTTTAAAGATTCTCAGCCCTAATGTGGCCCCAAGACTTCTGGATCCCCAACCCTTCATTCTTTACACTTAACACTTACTTGACCTTATTGAAACAAAAGAAAATCCCAAACATGCCTTGAAGACGCTTAGTTTGATGCAGTTTTCATTGTGACAATTTGGAAGTAACATCCTTTCCAAAACCTTTGGTTTATTGTTAGACCCCCCCCACCCCAATCTTTATGTTCCAGGATAAACCTCTATTAAAACAAGGCAGGTAACTCGGTTTAAAAAAAAAATATTGGTACTGTCAATGTTTGTTGAGGGTAGCAATTGTAAGCAAGGTTATCTCCAGGCATTTATCGATTCAACAGGTATTAGTAAATGAATATTCAGACAGTTGGTGGGGCCATTTTTAACCCTTTACTTCATGAATATTCATGTACAAAATTGTGACTTCATGAATATTAATTTTCTGAGCTTTAAATGGTATATAAAATAGTGAATTTTTCTTAGCTCTGCAGACTGTGTAGAATCTGAGCTACAATATTGTGTAGGCAAACAGAGGAGACCCTGATCTAGCCTGCTCTGTTTGCCAATGCGTCAAAATGAAACCATATGAAGTAAACAGTTTATATTCATAAATTAACGAGGGGTGAGAGTGAAACTAGGCTAAGTGCATATATATATGTATAAGTACTTAGCATAGTTTTGCTCTCACCCCATGCACTGGTAAGAACATTTTACCCATTTATCAATCTCTCTAAGAAACACCACCATACAACCAGATCTGACTGAAAGATATTTTCAGTATGCCTCGTTGCGATGTGTAGCATAAAGGTGACCAGTGTAGCCAACAGGACTTGTAGGCAGATCTGGTTTTATACTGGGTGCTGGTGAAGGATAGATCCCTCTGTGACAGCTACCATCATTAGGAAAAATTCTTAACTGTATCAGGCTTCATGATCGTGTTTTTGACTTGACTATTTGAGTTTACCGTCACTTCAACAGTATTTCAGTCATATAGCGACGTCCAGCTAATACAGGTGGAGGAAGACCCCGAATGCACGGAGGCATCCGGGTTGAACCAACGACCTACTGTAAGCCAGCTGGAAGGCTTCCTCACATGAAAATCTGTATGACCCTGCCAGGTTTCGAACCCACATGGTGAGGGGCTGAGTGAGTTCTTAAAGTCAGCAACTTTACCCTCTCAGCCACGGAGGCCCACCGTGTTTTTCTTCTATATCTGAAGAATGTAATACTGTAAAATCATTCAAGTTTCGTGGGACATTAATTTTCATTAATTTCATTTTGGATTTTACCCACAAATATTGTCCCATAGACCTTGAGTACCCAAGAACATGAATCCATGAATAAATAAACCAACAAAATTCTCATAAGTATTGGTACATATTCAATATCATCAAAAAAATGATTTTACAGTATTGTATATCTGTGCTGCAACGGAGTGGATAGCAGTGGGTACAGCATTAGGGCTCAAAAAGCTCAGTACTGTGCAGGCTGTACCTTGATACTTTTTGTGGAATGGTACCAGGTACATTATTTTGCAGTTTTTTTAAACTCCTGTGCAGAAACTGGCAAAAAATAAAGGAGAGGTCAATTTTGAAAGAACGCGTTTGATTGGTCTAGTTACAGCTGCATAGCCGATAAAATGCAGCTTTGTGGCTCGTTGTTTTCAGCTATGGACAAAAGCCTGGACAGGAATGATGCAAGAAATATTGATGTTCCAAGATTCTGCAGGTCAAAGATTTTAAATTATTTCGATGTCAATACAACGCAGGCATGAAAAAATAACATTGTTGGGGAAACCTGGTTTATTCAGGGTTTAATATCATGTTAAGAGTATTTCTGCCAACAGTATTTCAGTCATTTGGAGATGAGGTCTACTTGAGACAGATTTAGTGATGCCACACTGCAGTAACATGCAATAGGCATGTGGCAGGATACCACACCCAGTCACATCACCCTGACAACGGGCCAATCAATCTTGGAACTACCATTTTATCCAAGTGCGAAGCAAATGAGCTATACCAGTACTACTCTTTTTTTTTATCGCAACCAGGGATTGAACCTATGACATCCCGATAACACTTAGCCACCAGGAGTGGTGATAAATCTACACATCCTTTTCACCCAGCCTCATCACTACCATACCCTTGGCAAGAACACTATAAAATCTTCATAAAGGCGTGTCATTAAGCCGCCCATCTGATTGGCTGCTTCATCTATAAGTGCAAATATGGCAATCCAGTAAGAGGCAATTTCATTGGCTGATGGGAAATCAATATTACTGGTGCATTATGTTGATTTAATAGTTAATTTGCCCAGGGCCTTTTAGTTTAGTGAATAGGGCCTGGGATAATGGAGGATGAAACCAGTACTGTAACTTCAAGAACAAAGTACTGTATGGTGCCTCAAGGGAGCTGGACTGTTTCAAGCCTAGTTTTCACTGTATGATGTATTCAGCTATAAGAAATGGCTGTGTATTGAGAAAGCGTCAGAGGAGAATGTAACACACCTCGTCTTAGATAACGGTTTATCTTGCATGCACAGTGAGTCAGCTCTTGACTGCTCTAAGAGTATTTAAAATACTGTGAGATTTCACTGGTCAGCAAGTAGCCGATTAATATTCATGAAAACAAGTTTTACCGGTTGAAAATCCCAACGTATTATATACAGTAGTGCTAACGGTATATACAATATACCATCAGTTCTGACCCTGGACAGACTAATGTCTACCTATTTCTTGTCTAGATGACAAACATATACTGACAATTGACTTCAAAGCAATAGGTATTCATTGCACCCTAGTCATCTTGGACAAGAATTTTTCATTTATTTTTGTATTGGTATTTTTTTCAAAATACATCAACATGTCAGATTTGGCAGAATGATGTTGATGAAGAAGTACAAGGCTGGATAATAAATTTGTATATATGTAATCTGTATAATTATGTACTGCCATTGTTTGGAGTTTGTACTTTGTACAATAGCTCTTCTCTTCTGAAGTACTGAATTATACTTTGTGCAATAGCTCTTCTCTTCTGAAGTACTGAATTGTACTTTGTACAATAGCTCTTCTCTTCTGAAGTACTGAATTGTACTTTGTACAATAGCTCTTCTCTTCTGAAGTACTGAAAAATGTTAAGAAATGGAAGGCTTTTTTTCACTCAAGATTAGAAATGATATGTTAAAAGTGCTAGAGAATATGGTACTTATAAATTGTAGACACTGGTTATATTACTTGACATTGAACACTTTCCTAATGGCTCAGCATGGTAAAGGAAGGAACAGAAACATAATACTGTGATTAATGACTGTATTCAACCATGACTGGTTACAATATAAAACACAGGACAAATTCACAACTCACAAGCATATGCATCAAAGTGATAACAGGAATTCAAATGAACACATCTGGTATATTTTATCAAGTCAATAAATACTACTATAGTTCCAAATTCACCAAGTCTTTATATATTTCCCTTAAAAAAACTCTACTTGTTGAATGAATTAAACAGGCCTTTTTTCCATATGATGGGAAGGGAGCTTAAATACAAACATTTTTTTTTTAGTAAAAATCACTTTATTTTCAATTGGGAAAAAAACAACAAAAAAACTTAGATATGCCTCCTTAAGACTGGGTGAGTTTTTCTTTTAAAACATGGTATATGACAGTAAAAAAACTGTTAAGGGGACATATAGATGTATTCAAATATAACATATTTAATAAACCAGACACTTTTTCCAATCTTTTATGTTGAACCTTATTTCTCTCTATGACTAGATCCAATCCTTTTAACCCTTTCCCTCACATAGACTCATTTTGACGCACTCAATAGGTACCACAAACCTGATAAAAAATAAAATATCAGGTCCTCATTTCCAGACCACTGAGGAGCAGCGAACAGCATAAAACCTGATCAGCCTGCGAGTTACTCGCAGGCTGATCTGGTTTTTTGCTGTTGCATAGGTCTTTTCATGGTATCCTCTATGAGGGAAAGGGATAAAATGGTAACGAATGTTCAGAATGTAATCAAGATCCTCCATCATCCAATTATACAAATGCAACTTCAAGCATATAAAGACAATATCAAACATGATCAAGTATGCCTGATTTTCCATCCCTGAAATTACCGGTAGGTTTTTTTAACATTTTTGACAATTCATCATAATTATTATTAACCTATTACCTTATGAATATTTATGACAACTCATCATAATTAGTATTCACCCATTACCTCATGAATATTTATGACTTGATTTACGGAACTTAAAATGGTATAGGAAATTATCTTAGTTTTTTTCTTTGCCATGCAGACTGTGTACACTCTGAGCTACAATACAGCATAAGCAAACATAGGAGACCCTGTTAAGACAGTCCCTGAAAAGAAGCCTATGTGTCAATCCATTTTTTTTATGAGGTAAAGGGTTAAAGTTCGCATTTTAAAGCCAACCATACTTTCACATACAAATGAGGATTTTTTTCCCCCAGTAAACTTACTGGACTGGTAGGTGTTAAGACTGGACAATGCTGGGACATTTCAAGCCAAACCCCAATACTACAGTCAGGTAAACAACAGTTAAGGATATCTTCCCCACTGACATGAAACTGGAGCAGTTTAGAAATTCAAAGAAAATGAACACCACTGTATTATCGGTAGTTGTTACATCTCACACAAGCCAACTAGCCGAGCCTGCTCATCACATACACATGCAGTTTAATTTTTTTTCCCCCAAAGAAAATTTTATTAAGATGACTGTCTGAACCTCTTATTCTATTTTTTTTTCTTCCAAAACTCGAGCTTTCCTTTACAAACCTTGCAGCTATGTCAGATTCCTGATTGCTA
The DNA here is from genome assembly GCA_021229015.1 of Solen grandis. Lineage (NCBI taxonomy): Eukaryota > Metazoa > Mollusca > Bivalvia > Adapedonta > Solenidae > Solen > Solen grandis. The sequence continues at coordinate 33,903,030 of CM037792.1, forward strand.
TGGTAACCAAGTAATTCTGGGTTATCTCCTTATTTGGAGTGAACTGAACCGTAATCATTTTTTTGTTTTGTGTCGGAAGCAATTTGGCTAGAGATCCCCATACAGATCAGGAGAGCTTGATGGTGACCTTTCAACTCTCCTTCTCACTGGCTCAAGTGTTACAGGTTTTGGAACATCCCTGGGTAATTCTACTTGTGTTAAATTTGCCAGATTTGAAGAGTTTACTGTTGGAGGCCCTTGTGGCAGGTTCCCTGCTATATTAACCATGCCTTGCTGCTGGGGACCAGGGGGCTGCCAAGCAGGAGGGGGACCAGGTGGAAATGGACCAGGGCCCGGTGCCCCAGGAATCATAGGAGGGAAACCAGGCGGTTGTTGGGCAAATGAAGGAGGAGGAATTTGAGGAGGTCCTGGGAGAAAGGGGGGTGGGACACTAGGAGGTCCTACATGCATTGGCAAGGGTGGGGGTGGCCCTTGGGAGTAGGGAGCAGGTAAGAATCCTGGCTGAGGAGGAACAAAAGGTGGGCCTGTTGGGAAAGGTGCATTGTGGGTAGCATGGTCTGGCAGCCTGTGGGGCTGCCTTTCCCTGCTTCTGGACCTTGACCTTGAACTTCCTCTACTGTCCCAACTGCTACTTGACCATGACCTTGCCCTTCTGTGTGACCTCTCCCTGCTGTGTGGATCCCTACTATATGACCTATCCCTGCTGTATCTACCCCGACTTCGTGATCTACTACGCCTCCCCCGGCTGTAAGACCTGTCTGAACCATGACCCCTCCTTCCCCACGATCTCTCTCGACTATGCCGACCTCTACTGCGTGACCTCTCTCTATAGCGACCATTCCTTTCCCATGACCTTCCCCTTTCATACCTGTCCTCATTACCTTGTCTATATGAATAATCCCCCTCATCATGACCATAACCCCATCTATATGACCCCTCTCTGTGTTTTTCTTCACCTTGGTATGGCCTTTCATCCCCCTGGGATCTGACCCATTTATACGGGTTTCCACCCCTGGGATATCCTCCCCTACCCCTCCCCCTTCCTCTCCCACCTCTTGGTGTGAACCCACCCCTGGATTTCCCATCTACCTGCTGTAACAACATCTTCCTCTGCTTTTCCCTCTTTCTAATGATAAAATCCTGAACAGGCTCGCTCAAATGCTTTTCCATTTTACGTGTGAACATATCTATCTGGTCCATTGTTAAGATGTGGAACATGAATTCGGACAGTCCTCCTAGCTGGGCAGGCGTCAGAGTGTTCAAAAACAGCGGACAGATTAACCATGAGTACTGGTTTGGCTCAAAACTACTTATCTGATCGGAAGAGAGCTGCTGTATGTGGTCTGGAGTTAGTTGGGAAAACTGTTCAAAGTCTAAATCTTGAATATGTTCCTCATTTAACATACACATGTCTTCTACAGCTATATCTGACAGTTTAATCGGTGGCCACTTCAGGTATGGGAAAATGGTTCCGCGACCTGATATAAGATACTTGATACCTGCTTTTAACTGAGTGACATAAACGTTCATGCCTTTTGAATTCAAATGTAAACAACCATCATCAGTGTTTGTACAATATTTTTGCTTCAAATTTGTACGTAACAATGGCTGGTATAGAAACCCACCAGCAATTTCTTCAGTACAAAAACATTGCATCATGTAACGGTTAATTCTACGACGTGATTTTGCTAACGATTCCCCCACAATGTCTTCTTTCATCCACGGGGGCAGGCATTGTATCCAAACCAAAAAAACATCTGGAATTTCTTTCCGCATAATTTCAAGATCTTTTTTCATTACATTGGATGCATCAGAGTTCAGTCCAACACAAACATTGTGTTCACCGCACTGAAACAGAATAATTTGCGGAGGCTCGTTATCTTTCAGCATCGAGCGGACTGCCGCCAGCAAGTCCTCGATTTTCATTTGGTCCTGGCTGAAGTACTTGACAGAGGTTACAACCCCTTCCAGCTGCGAGGAGAGGTCAGCATCCTCTCTGTCCTTGTATTCAGACAGGTCTTTTACAATACTGGTGCCAATTATCCAAACGTTGGGCTTCGTTAAGGCCTTACCTGAAATTAAACAGTAAAATATCATAAACAAATGAGTTTTTTCTCTTGTACAATGAATATGTAACAGATTTATGTATAGAGTATTTATAGAGTAGATCGTCTAAACAGAAAATGGTGAAATATTATCAAGCAAACAGTTGTTGAAAAAAAGAATTAAAAAAAAAACAAAAAAAAAAAGTAGATTATGACAGACAGGAGAATGCCAGTTATGAAATGTGTGTCATCTATAGGAATCATTTACCTTTGAACATAAACCCAGTCCTTTCATCTGTTGAATAGATCACTGCTAATACAGCAGTTTGAAATGTTTTCTTTTTCTCCTATTGCTTTTTATTTGTTCATAATGACAGCTACAGATGTATTTTTCTGATGAATGCATCATTTGATATTGAAGTATGCCTCTGAGCTGACTTCTTTTGTTTAAAGCATATAAATGTATAAATAATAATACACTGATGTTCTCTTGCATATGTGTTATTTTTCATTTTTTTCTTAGTGTTAAGGTTGTAACAGAATCTCAAGATTTTTGGGATTCAAAGCCACAACCTTTTGAGTCCAGAAACCAAAAGATTTAAGCTGAACCATCTCTCTCTAATGGCTGAAGAGCAACAACATAGGTAACAGAGATGAAGATAACAATGTTAAGATGTGACAAAAGCTTGAAAATAAACAAGATGGTTTTCTTTCTGCAAGGATTCCCATTCAAAATAAGACTGATTTCCGTTAAAAATTAACACAAATGTAATGTGGGTGTGTCTATGCTTGTTTAAGCTCATTCCATAGTTCATGTTCTCTTTCATTTTCAAACCCACTTTTTGCCAAATCAATAACAACATTACCAGGTGTTTATCCACATATTTACAAACATCTAAAATTAAAAGTTTACATAGCTTAAGATCCGAAGGTTGCAGGTTCAAATCCAATTGGGAACAAGGATTTTTCAAGACATTCCAAGGCACAGGTACTGGTCCAACCCAGGTACCATAGAGATATCAGTTTAAAGAATTTGTTTCCAAACTGACACTTAATAAATTTACAAGTTTAAACTAAAAGTAACTAAAAGTATATAAAGAAAGTATGTGCATATTCCAGAGAACCAGGTCTTCCATATGGTAGCAATGCCTAAATATTACTAACACCTGCATTGTAACCCTGGATGCCTCATCCTTTAACCCTTTCCCTCATATAGACTCATTTTAACCCTTTCCCTCATATAGACTCATTTTGACGCACTCAATAGGTACCACATAAAGCCTGATCTGCAGAAAACCACAGTTAAACCTTACCAAATTTAATTACAAAATCCTCATTTCCAGACCACTGAGGAGCAGCGAACAGCATAAAACCTGATCAGCCTGCGAGTTACTCGCAGGCTGATCTGGTTTTATGCTGTTCGCATAGGTCTTTTCATGGTTTCCTCTATGAGGGAAAGGGTTAAAAGGGATCAACTTTGTTCCAGCAATTTTGGTAAAGGACCATGAGCTGCCAATTCTAAAATGAAACTGAAGTCTGAACCCTGATTTTTGGTAGATTTTTTTTCTATTATAGGGATAAAGATAAAACTATGCTTGTGTTAAGGATTTCCAAGGATCACTCTAATTACTGCCATGTAGTCTTGGAGGAGGTATCATCTAAGGCAAATTACTGATAAAAAAATGATGGAAGATGTACATTGAGAGATATGTTAACAATGGGCAATAACTCTAGATGGGAAAGTTATGGTTCTTGTGCTCTACATCTTTCCATAATGCAATCTGTATATGGAATTTGAAATACTAATACCTCCAAGGGTCAGTAAGTTTTGCTCCATACAAAATAGACCAAGGGTAATAACTCAAGACAAGATTTTTCATTTGGAAAACCTGGTTCATAAATCATCAGCATCATCATAAACATCATTAGAGTTTTAGTATCATCAGTTATTGGCTACAAATATCATCATCATGTGTTTAGATACTTTAAATTCAAAAAACATCCATGAATACAAACAAAAATATGTTCTGAAATTTTGCTTTGCAGCAAATAAATTCATTTTCAGTTCTCCTGTTACTTGTGTTTGTCCATTATATGGTCCCTTCAGCCATACAGTTGTCCGGATCTGTTTTGGTTCTCTTATTCTGTGCTTTCCTTCTCCAATTTCAATTTCAAAGTCTTGACTTTTTACCAAGCATATGCTGATGGTAAAATAAATAACATCAACCAATGTCCAATCATTTCATTTTCATCTTTTTGTTTCCTCTTTTCCTTTCTTTGATATTTTCTTCTTGTTTAAAAGCTCTGTTTATTTAAGTATATTAGAGCAATATGGCAAAGAAAAAAACAAATAAAAACAAAACACAAAAGACTTTAGCTTCCATGAAAGCAATCAAATTACATTGTTCATTTTAAAATCTTGTTTTTTCCCCATACAGTGGTTATCAAGGTGGAAATATATCTAAATTTGCAGCAATGTTTTCATTCCTTCTTTTTTTTTCCATACACAACATAGCATAACATTTTAAATCAATAGAAGCAAACAAAAAATAACATGTTTTCTTTTTTTCCAATTCCAGAAGTTTGATTCAAACTGTAAATTTCTTTACCAATTTTCTCCATTGTTCAAAAATCCAGCCACTTTGTTGATGCTGATTTTTACATATCTTTTTTTCTTCTCTTTCTTTCTTCAGTATGCCTCTGATACCTTTGTCTTCTGTTTTTATTCAACCATCTTGTATACTCTGACATTTAAAATCAAATGCCTTTCTCTTCCTTAGGTTTAAATACCTTTTTATATACTTTAGCCTTCAACGTCTTTCTTTTCCAAATATTTGGATACAAAGTATATCTACCTTGGCCTTTAAATGTACAAACTTCTCTTTTTCTTCAAAATATTTGGATACAAAGTATATCTACTTTGCCTTTAAACATATCAACTTCTCTTTCTTTTCCAAAATTTGGATACAAAACTTATATCTACCTTGGCCTTTTAATGTATCAACCTCTCTTTCTCCTCCAAACATTTTGATACAAAGTATATCTACCTTTGCCTTTTAATGTATCAACCCATAGCTTTATACTTTATCACTCCTTTATTTTGGGGTTTAATCTTTTGTATCTCTCACCCCACCCTCTTACAGCTGAATAATTTCTTGAATCATTAAGAATGATACCATTTCTTTACTTCCTTTAATATTATATAACACATCGATTTTTTTCCTTTTTCCAAAATGCAACAGAAAATCCTACCTGAAACATTCATGGACAATTAAAGGAGTGTGTCAAGATTATGGTGATCTTTTAGTTTTTAACAACAGCTGTGCTATCCCGAAGAATTTGTATACTACGCATGTATTCTAAAAGCTGCAGTTTTTTATACGCACATTGAAATGTTGATAATAAACTACCACTGGGACTGTTGTCAAATGGGGTCAGTGTTGTTTGTTGTTGTTTTTTTTTTGGGGGGGGGGGGAAGTAAAACAGTTTTTAATGAGTTTAAACTTTTCACTGGATTTGTATACAATTGGCTGTTGCAAAATTAGTTTTGAGGCAATGGATGGTACTCTTTGAAGATGCCTCGCACAGTCACATGGTAAACAAATATGGCCGACAAGGTTTTAGATTGTCTTGTTCAGAAAGGATATTAATTGCTCATTAAATGTGGAAATAAAAAATGTTATGCTTGTTATTTCTGTCTGGAGTTACAAAATCCGTGTACATGTAGCATATGTGCAGACACAATGCATGTTTAGCTTTTTAATGGTTGGCAATAAATAAACTCCTTATTTCTGATTTTATTTGTTATCCTTAACTTACATCTGACATGTAATTGCCGTAGGACAACGGTGATTTTCCATGGATGCAAACATCAACCGCGATTTACTGACGAACATGAAATAACGATCCACAAATAAATGACGTTACCCTGTGCTGGTCTTCACAAGACTAACACTAGAGAGCACTTTCATACTGTGACTGGATTCTATACGACATTGTTTTTATAGTTCCTGGATATATGAAATTCCGTTACATATATATATAGGTCTACTATTGTTATCTCTTTGACAATATCAAATTGAAATTAAATTTTAAATTATCAAGTCCCTAAAATTTTGTAATGATCAGAGTTTACTGTATAGGTTGAAAAACTGTCAACTGTTTGCTGAGATTCAATATATGAATATTTAAAAAAGTTAAGAAATGTGTTAAGCCTTGCTGTCAGCTATTTTTTTCAGTCTGGGAGCGCTGGACAGAATTTCACCGAGAACAATATCTTTGTCTGGACCAAACATTAGAATGACATTACCTGGTCGATTCTTGAAATCAGGTAGATCTGTCTTCAAAGTGATCTTTTTCCGCTCTGGAAAAGAAAATTGACATGTGCAACACAAACCTATACATCTTTCTTATCAGATTCATTCAACTTTTGTTAATTAAATCTAGATACAGCTAAAAAGGTTGCTGGTTGCCAACAGTAGTTAAGAATTTCTGATTGCAGGAGGCCTTTCACAGTGTTGCTTTACGCAGAAAACATGTGGCATGATACCTCATACTGACACCAGGCAAACTACTTATGCCCAACAATGGAGATATACCACCATCATGAATATAATTTACAAGGTCCATAATAAGCATTTACAATTTAGTGTTAACAAGCACTGTACATACAACCTGATTCAGGTCAGCTTCCTGTAAACCTCACTTTATAATGCAATGATTTTGATATAGGATATAGAGTCCACCAAAAAGCAAACAAATTGTCAAACAAGAGGGACACAGAGGCCCTGGATCACTAACCTGAGTATAGGGTTACCCAAAATACATCTGTACTAAAACAATTTTTAAATCTGGCCAGCAGTTTTGAAGGAGATGATTTTTTCATATATTTTTCCATTGCCATGGCAACTAGAGGTCTACATGGATCAAGTTTATTGTAGCAATTTTTGTAGAGGTTCACCCAAGGATCATCCCTTCTAAGTTTAATCAAATTCTGTCCAGCGGTTTTGAGAAGATGTCGTTGAAAGCAAATTGTTGATGACGTTCAAGACAAGACGACTGATGCAGGGTGATCACAAAAGCTCACCTTGGGCACATTGTGCTCAGGTAAGCTAAAAATAAACAAACCCATCTTTAAATGAGTTTGCTATTTGTTATGAATTTAAGAAAAACTGATCCCCTGACCCCTGAAGTTGCCAAGAGGGGTCACTGACCTGGCGATTCTCGGGAACTTCGTCTCTCTCGTCTCTCTGAGCGCTCCGGACTCCACCCTTCTCGACGCCTTGCCTCAATCCTACTCCTGTTTCCATGAAATAAACATTGAAGCAATATAATAAAATCAATACTTTAATTTTTATATTATGTTTCAATTCTTATAATAGTCTATCCAACTTTTATAGACCTAAATACATCAATACATAAATCATCAAATTCTTCAATTTTCGACAAAAAAAAATATTAACCGAGCATCTTCCATATCTCTGTTTGGGCTCCTGTCTGTTCTTCTCTCGGTCTTCTTCATTAAATTGTAACGCAGGTCATTTGGATTTCTGTGGATTTTATCCTTTAGGACGAGTTCTTCCTCCTTCCTCTGCTGTTCCCTGTATATTTTCTCATATCTTGGGTCTGGTTTGGGGTCCAGCCTTTATAATCACAGGGTAATTTACATTAAACCTTTCTCCTCTTGAATATATTCATAAACAAGTAAATGACTTAATATCAATTTACTCAAATTTAAATGGTACCTAGTATATGGAACAATGGATGTAGATTTTTCTTTGCCATGCCAGTACTTAAAATGACCTTTAAAGCTAGGTAATTCTGCAGGCTTAGAGGCTAGTCCCCTAAAACATCTGACAAACAAAAGGAAATATTTTTAAACTTGACCCATTCACTTGTGAAGCTTCAATTCTTTCATTACATTTCAAACAGTCAACACGGCTGATACAGAAATCTTTGGATACGATATAATACACGTGTTTCTCCTGAGGTGTATTGCAATATCCAATTATCATCACAGCTCTAATTTTTACCTCAAACACAACATTCTTCACAAACGTACTTACTTGATTTTCACATCTTGCTCGTAATACTTGTGCCTGAAAAACAGAAATGAAAGAGGAAGTCAGCAACTTTTCAAATAAACTAAACAGACACTACAGAACACATACTCCATCAATCAGGTCATTGTGACAACTTGTTTTATGAAAAAAAAAAAACATTTTTAGCAGAATTAAAAATAATAACACAATAAGGTTTACTTTTGAGTAAAAACAATATGCAAATTTAACCTTTAGAACATTTCAATTCTTAACCTCAAGAATATCCTAGTACAAATTTATGACTTAATAAATATCAATTTTCTGAACAATTAATGTTATATGAAACATTGATTTTTTCTTTGCTATGCGGACTGTGTAGAATATGATTGACAAACAGAGAAAATGAGCAGTCTGATCTGGGTTTTCTCTGTTTGAGAAGGTGTCAAAACACATACAAATGAGGTCAATGGTTAAAACAGTACTTGTAGATTTCAATAAAATACCTACTTTGAAGACCGTGACCTTGACCCAGAGTCGTGCACCATCCGCCTGTCTCCGTACCCTTCTCTGTCTGCTCCGATTGTTATCTTGTAATCACTCTGGTCCTCCCATTTACTCTTTGGTTTATTCGAAGGTTTCACTGTTATCGTTCTCTTTTCAACATATGTTTCCTCGTCAAGGTTATCATCATGGCGAAATGCGAGAATCTCCTCTCGGTTAAATATGGCCTTCTTATAGTCCTTTTTTGGAAACAGCATAAAAAATGCTTTGGGATCAAATACAAAATTCACGTGAACAGCCTCCTGATCAAGATGATTTGGACCACGATGGATTCCAATTGTAATATTTTCCTCAAAATCAAACGGGCCCTCAGCAGCCTGTTCCTCAGTCTGAAACCGCTTATTAAGTGTCTGTCTTTCTTTTTTATCAATTATTCTGACTAAATCAATCACTTCTTTCCTCGGTTTTGACTCCACTGGAAACAACGGACGACTTGATGAGGAGGGTTCTTCGTCATAACTCCGCCCCTTGTGCGAGGATGGTGGAGAGGGAGAGCGGTGGCGCTTGGAGGAATACAGCTTTTCTTCCTTGTTGTCATATCTAGAAGAGTCTCTTGTCCTGGGAATAGTGAATCATAGTCATAAAATACAGACGGCAGGGGTCTTCATGCCTATCTTGGGAAAGGGACTATTGTCCCAAACTGGGAAAAATTATCAACATATTTCACCTAATTCGGATGTTTTAAAAAGCAGAAAAGCAAGTTAATATGTTACATAATACCAAAGTTAGGAATGGGGTTGATATTCTGCTCCAATAAGCAGGCAGAAAAAAAATCTTGCTGAGGAACAGTAGAGTATATCTGGTCCAATAAGTATCACCCCTCATTTAGAATTTTCCCATCTGTTACCCTACCTTCTAGGTTTACATTGAGCATCATAATGTTTTTATCATTTTGTTTTTAAAACCAAGTACTTCAAACAAAGTATTTAAATGAAAAATCATTCATGTAACCTAAACTGCACTGACCTCCCCAGGACCTAACCTCACCTTATCAATTTATCCTAACACTACAAACTCATCAGAGTATAGTATTTCAGATATTAAAAGGGTTTTGTTACCTTAGATTTGAAAATAACTGAATACTCGGTCATTTCAAATTGAGTATTTATTCACAAACACTGTCCGTCATTTCAGGGGTTTTCTTAAGTGGACGCCCGCTTGCCCGTGCCGGGTTAAAATCACAATGGGCAAGTGATTTTTCCAAGGAGATAGCCCGTCGGGCAAGTTTATTTTCGTAAATATTTTTTTTTTTTTATATTTTATTTTCTACATTATATAGGGGGTGAGTTGCTTGCAAATTGTGTTTGATACATGTTTTAATACTACACATATTTAGTTTTAAACATTAACAAACACTAACTAACTTAAAGGTCGGACAAGCTGTTTTCACTGGGGACAGATAGATGTTCAAAGTAACTTGCCCCCTGGGCAAGTGAAAGTCAAATCCTTAAGGAAACCCCTGCATTTCATCTGAGACTATAATTAAGAAGGTTATGTCAAATTATTTGTTAATGAGCTTAATTTTGTGGAGAACATGTACTAACAATGAATGGTGATCCACTGTTGTCGAGGAAAGGGAAATATTGGGTAATTCTGCACTGTGTTGGTACTTTCGAGTTTTCATTTTTATTTTCAGTTTAAAGTTTTACACTTTATCATACATTGATTATGAAACAAGTTCTTACAACTGAAATAAATCATTCTCGGTAGCTAGGATGACGGGGTATGTGGGTGTTATTGTGAAAGGAATCTGGAGCACTCAGAGAAAACCCAAGTGTATGGATGGGCAACCCACTGTACCCGCTCGGGTATGTCACCAGGGATCGAACCTGGGATGCATCGGTGAGAAGCCAAGTGTGTTACGACTAAGCTATCTGGTTCAAAACAGATAAGTTTAAAAAATGATAACTATCCTCTAGAAAGAAAGTTGACGATAAGACTTACTCCAGAATTAAGAGTATTTGGGAATTTCCCCACTAATCCCAGGTAAAACAAACTTTTACAGTTACAACATAGTGGTGTTGCACTTATTCTATTGTGAACGGGAATGCACCATGAAGCTATAATGGTAAAAGTTAGTTTGTACCCCCCAATTAGGAGGGAAAAAAAACACATATGCAGAGAACATCTACTCATTTATAACAGTGGATAGAAATTATCACTTCCAACCAACCTTTTGCTCACAACTGGACTCCCCGACCTTGACCTGTATCCTTGTCTCTTTCCAGATGAATCTGCTGGTCTTTTGACGAGGTAGTCTCTCTCCTCTGATGGAGACCGACGCTCATGCATCAAGTGAGACTTTCTGGGTGGGGACCTCTTTGGGGTCAATGATTTACGTTTATGATATGACAATTCTGGCTCATAATGCTTCGGAGATTTGCCTCTGTTAAAAAAAAAGCATATTAAAGATTAGCTTGAAAAATTTCAAACATGAAAGGGAGTATAATCCAAGCCAGAAAATGATTAACATCCCATCTTTCACTAGTTCAAGTTTTCTATTTTTATTAACAATGAACCTGACCCCATCCATCCAAAATGCAACCCAAATCCACCTTTTGGTACACAGACAATGTGTGTCAACCTTTATTGGTGTACCATAATAGGCACTGGAGATAATTAAAATTAGGTAGGATAGGCAGATCATTCTCAAATGATTCAAAATAGCTCTCACCTCATTTGAAAAAAGAAAAGAGAATCGGGTAGAAATTACAAACCTTTTCCTCTCCGGTGTCCTTGACCTTCTCTTCGGCCTTGGTGACCTTGAATGTGACCTCTTCCTGCTGTGCCTTGGAGAGTATGACCTTGACCTAGATCTAGACAAAATAAAAATGCTACATTTCAATCCTTACTCAATATAGAATGAAAAGCCTATTAGCTTTCATTTTCAGATAAATAATACACACAATTTATTGCAATTGAAAAACTGAAATAAGCAAAATATTTGTCCTTTCCTTTCATCTATTAATATAATTTATTAGACAGTTAATCCTATAAAGTTTTCACCCAAAAAAATCTCTGCAAGCTGACAGCTTGTATCTTTGTTATTACAGAAAAAGGCAATTATGACTTTCATTGTTTGAGTTTGTCTTTTGCTGTAATCATATCTAATACTACTAAAAATTAAAAGGACAGTAACGAAAATACTTTAAATGTATCATTATAGATAAAAATATCTTACTCTAGATTAAACTTTCACTTACCTTGGACTGGAACAAAATAAATAAGAACGAAAGCAGCATTTTTAAATGTAAGAAATAGCTGTGTGTATCTCTTGGAGGAATCATTAACGAAATAAGATTCCAAGAAAACACAATCTTCCTTTTTATTATGAATAAAATCTTGCATATCTTTTAAAAATGGAAACTTCTTTTAATTTTTAATTAATCTGTTTTTTATAAATATAATGAGCTAGAAACAAATTCAAAACATTTTTTTATTATTATGTAAAATAAATAAATGACATATACATGTTGTATCAACAAGAAAATGTTAGGGTTTTTTTTTTCCTTAATGTTTATTTTCTTTTGGATGACTCATAAAACAATATATGGTTTTGTACAGAAATTTAATACAGGGCTCAATTTAACATGCGCACTGCAACTTTGCACTCGCAAGAAAATGCAAGCTCTTAAAAAGCAAATGAGAAATTAATTTTTTTAGCGCATTTTCTAGCAGTTCACATTTGTCTGCGAGTGCAAAGTTTTAAATCCAGTCAAAATGATCACTGTGTTTTCTTTATCAGGACAACACGAAGCCGTAATTTTAACCTACAACCACCTGCTAGACTGTCACCCAATGTTTTTGTATATTAGTCATTACCCAATAACTACATACAGTGCACAGTCTGTTGTTGTTTTTTGCAGTCGATATGTAACAAACAAAATGTCAAAGCGTTGCGCAAAAAAATATTTACCTCTTCAGACATTGTTGATATATTGACAATAACTTAAAAAAAATGGAGTATTTGTTAATTTAACTTGATCGTCTCACACCAAGAAGAAACTAATTTTTCAGTTGCCTTCATAAAACATACACTATTCCTAAAATTGAAATTGTAAGTAAATAATAAATATTGCGTGTTTAAATTTCAGCTACTCATAAAAATTTGGGAGTGGCAAAAGAAGTTAAATTCAAGCCCTGTTAATATCAAGAAAAAGTTCATTTTAAGAAAACTTACTTCTTATTTTATATATATCTTATATCCATTGTATCAGACCAACCCACAATTGAGGGTTAAATAGAAAAAAACAACTATCACACTTAATCACAATGATTTTATACCCTTGCTGAATATTTCATAGTACTCTTTAAAAGGCAAAATATATAATGCCCCATTACGAATATGTGTATAATCTTAGTTAGCAAAATTATCTAGAATGAAATTTAATAAAGCAATTCATTGAAAGGAACTATACTCATTTTCCTTCGAGATACAGGATTTATCTTTTATTTGTAAAACTGGGTTCAACCTGAATCATTGCTCATTTGAAAGATGTTTCATTTTCTGTCAGGATATTTCAATTTTCTTTCTCTGTTGTGAATGACACAGGATATACTTTAATAAATTAACATTATCACGAAAGGTATAAATTTTTATACCCCATTTTTCTCTCTTTTTTTTTTTTTTACTTTCTTTTTTGGTCATTCATTATTATAATGCTGTTGCTCTAATTTGCTTTACAACAAGAATCATCTTGCCACATATATTGGCAAAAAAAATTTAAGGATGGCATGTACTTATATGCCATGATTTAAGCCCATGCAGTGTTGAGATCTACTTTGCTAAGAAATAGGATGCAGAGAATTTCTTACCAGTAAGCATTTTTTTTTTCCTATGAAGAGAAGCCGATTCTAAACGAAACTGTGTAAAGAAGTTAAGATGTGATAACCTGTAAATATATTTTTCTTTCAATATTTTTTAATTTAAGCAACACAACAGTAGTCTTCCTGAGTTGCATATCTTCGGGTAATATGAGATCAACGGACCCCAAATCAAACGTAATCTTGAATTGACAATATCTTGATGTGAAACGTCTGAAAATTCATTAACCTCAATTTGACAACAATCTCTGATGACACATATGCTTACGAATGTGAGAAAAAAATGACTTAGGAATAAATATAAGACAAGAAAAAAGACAAAGTAAGCTCATCGCAACATGTCACCAATTCAGTTTGTGCATTAGGCACTGATTTGGGAATGTATGCCTTGCAAATATTAAAACTGCAAGATATCGACTACTCTTTATTTGTAAATTCAATATAAAACCTTCTGCTTCTCCTCGGAGATGGTTTTCTAGGAGGGGGCATTCTTTTGTATCTGCTTTTTTCTGTAAATAGTTGACGTGTTCAGTGGTCGGCCACCATCATGGAAGACGCCATTTGCAAAAACAACAGCAACCAATGAAAATTCTTTTTTTAGTCGGTGCCCGTAGATAAAATTGACCAATGATAAATGCGAGTTTTATTCGGCTAATTCCGGATATTTGCGGAAGTGACGTACACAAAATATTGAAAGATGGCAGACTTCGACGCCTTCGAAAGCACACCTCAAACTCAAACCGAAGAGGATCCTGCTGCGGCTTTCCTCGCCAGAGAGCAAGATGAATTAAAAGGTCTAGAAGATGATAATTTCGGCACTGAGACTGCTCAGCAAGGTATGTAATTTCAGATTTTCCCGAAATACTGCTCTGTTTTCGGAACGTCCTGAGAAATCACCGGTCACTCCCCCATGATAATGAGATGATAAATACATTTCCGAATCGAATTCCATTACTTTCAATGTTTTATAATCTTTATCACTATCATTTATAAAATAGTTTTGAAGTAGAATTCTTTTCTGACCAGTCCAATTCTTACGTGCTGTCATTTTTACCCCATTGAGTGCAGTCTGCCAGATTGATCACATTTCCCCTTAGAAAACACAAAGCTCCTTTTATTAGTTTTAAAGTAACACCTTCTTGCACTCTTTTACTCTCAATTTTTTTTTTGTTCATAATCTTACCATTTTATCCTCACACAATCACTACTAATACTCTTGCAGCTAGACGCGCAAAATGTCTAGGTCCTCAATAGGGGTTTGACATCATAGGAAGATAGATAGAGTCTGTCAGCAAAGTTTGTATCTGGATGTCATCATTGCTCATTTAGTTCAAGACATGTAGACTTAATACATACATGCCATATTTTCAGTATGTCTCCCAGGGAGATTTTGAAATTTTCACAGGGAGATTTGGGGTCCAGCCAGGGAGATTTTACGACATATATCGAAGAGACGTTCTTAATAAAAAAAAATTAAAAAAATACACATTTGATTACCCCTTCATTAATTTCATTAACAGTTTATATACTGTTTATTGCATTTAATGAAAATACCATATGAAATTTATATGTAAAAAAAATATGAAATTTATTAATAAATCTAATTCAAATAGAAACTTAACTTTCCACAAGCACTGTTTTACATTAAATGCAACACTAACTTATAACAAATTGGAGAACATGCCATTTACATCAAACACATTTAAATTGATACAGTATCTTTGATTTATTGAATGATTTCTGATCATAAGGTTTTAATTAATGGGGATGAATAAAGATAAAAAGTTAGATCATATTTAATAATACTTTCACCTTCCGTCTGTGTATTCTTTTTTTCTGAATTGCTTTTAGCTAAAATATTATTTAGCTTAAAATATTTATCGTGTACGGTATGGTGGTATGAAGTGGTTACCCAACTCTTCCGATCATGACATCTCATTATAGTAAATTACTCAGCAGACGATATCCCTTGTTTATCAAGTCATTTTCGGTGTGAAAATTGCAATTCATTTGCAATTTATCGCTAGCTGAGGTGTACTTTCTATGATGTGTCAATATGATGAGTTTTGTTAAGATTTAAATGATTGGTAAACAGTTGATCTAATTATCATTTATTGTTTACACTTCCGGTAAGTAAGGATTAGCTATTCTCCGGGACCTTTTTTTATCCATGATAAGATTTACGTCTTTATTACAGTGTACCATCCTAACCTTACTCATTCTAGCTTTAGTATTGCCTTGATAGCTGCTAATTACCCGACGATAATTGTTTCAACTGATAAGAGTGTCCAGTCTGCTACCTGTCTGAATTATGCAATTTGATTGGATAAGGACGATCACACATTGCTTGTGGCTGTACAGCACACTGGTCAGGATTGATACTAACACATATTCTTACGTAATCTTCCTAATGCTGTATCATAGCTTGGTAATAAAATGGATTATACTGAGTTCAGAGGGAAACCAGTTTGATTTAAGTCAGACCGGGAGATTTTCACCTCCCGGCGGGAGATCGGGAGACAAGTCGAAATCCCGGGAGATTTGGCATGTATGTTAATAGGCCAAGTCTTCAAGTTCGTTGAACCAAAGCCCAACAATTAATATTCTACAAAATTGCCCTTTATTATGTAGCCATTATCCAGATCACTCAGTTGCTTCTACTGACCTTAAACACAGCAGTACACATTCTTATCCAGTGACTTTCTGTGAATGAACTGCTTTAAGAGCACATGATTGCAAGGGGACGGAGCCTATATCAACAATCTTCTTGTCCTGGGCTGGATTTCATAGTTGTTGTTTTTTGCGCAGATGCAACTTTACTTACATCACTCAGTCTCTGTACAAATATTGTTAAAATTAATTGGATACTGAAACACATGTCTGTCAGGGGGCGGAGCTGGTTTCCCTTAAATGTATGTATATTGTACAAATTTGAAAAAACTTTTTGCCCAAATTGAAATATACTGACTGTTTTTCACAGATATTAAATCCTTGGCTTCATCTCTACGTTGATTGTTTAAATTATTTAGATTCAATGAAAAACATGGTTGCTAGGGGGCAGGAACCATTTTTCTACATAATTTTCATGATATTTACATTTATGCAATATGTTCTTGTCCAGGAGATTAGTTTGATTAACATTTCAAAGTATTTTGACAAAGATGTTCCTTAACTCATGCCCTAAAAAGATTGGATCCAATAATAAAAAAAACTTGGCTGCCAGACTGAGAGGATGCAGCCCATTTTCTTTAAAAATTATTGCTCATATGTATTTGCTCTTTCTTTTCCTCTCACTTATATCTGATTCTCAGGCTGGTCATTCTTTGGGGTTCAATGACCCCTTTGTTATACAAATTATAATGAAAGGTTTAAACAATATTTATATTTTTGTAATGTTGCAGGATTTGATCCTTTAGGTGAGGTGCAGTCTGAATCTCCCCAGGCCAGTGGAGATTACGGGGATACTACAGTACAGGTATGGTACTGTTCTTACTCTACATAATAATCCTTTCTTTCTTTTTTAGCTCTCGGCATTTTGCTTAAATTTATATTCATTATTGTGGCATTGAAGATCATATCTGTTTTGCTAATTGTATATTGTATTGTGACAGTTATTAAGTGTAATGAAATGTATTATATTAACTTGAATATGTTATTGTTGTATGTAAATGCATGAATTACATGTACTAGCTAATTTAAAAATAGTTGATATAGGAAAAATAGAATTATGTACAAGTAAATCGTTCACCTATTAAGTATTTATTATACACCCCACAGACGTAGTTTGGGGGGGGTATATAGGAGTCACCATGTCGGTCCGTCCGTCGGTCTGTAGTTTTTTTGTCCACGCTATTTCTCAATAACTACTGGATAGATTTCAAACAAACTTCATAGGAAGCTTCAATATCAAGCACAGGTGTGCATATAATGAAGTGGTTACGGTTGACTGATTTTCTTTTGAGTTATGGCCCTCTGCTGATTTTCTGGAGTTTTCTTTGTCCATGCTATTTCTCATTAAATACTGGATGGATTTCAATCAAACTTCATAGGAAGCTTCACTGGTGAGCATAGATGTGCATATTATGAAATTGTTACGGTGACTGACTTTTTTTTGAGTTATGGCCCTTTGCTGATTTTCTGGAGTTTTCTTTGTCCACGCTATTTCTCAATAACTACTGGATAGATTTCAAACAAACGTCATAGGAAGCTTCAATATCAAGCACAGATGTGCATATTATGAAGTGGTTACGGTTGACTGATTTTCTTTTGAGTTATGGCCCTCTGCTGATTTTCTGGAGTTTTCTTTGTCCATGCTATTTCTCATTAACTACTGGATGGATTTCAATCAAACTTCATAGGAAGCTTCATTAGCAAGATGTGCATATAATGAAATTGTTACGGTTGACTGACTTTTTTTTGAGTTATGGCCCTTTGCTGATTTTCTGGAGTTTTCTTTGTCCACGCTATTTCTCAATAACTACTGCATAGATTTCAAACAAACGTCATAGGAAGCTTCAATATCAAGCATAGATGTGCATATTATGAAATGGTTACAGTTGACTAATTTTCTTTTGAGTCATGGCACTTTGTTGATTTCTTGGAGTTTTCTTTGTCCACGCTATTTTTCAATAACTACTGGATGGAAAAACAATTTTGATTTGGTATAAAAAGATTATTATTGTGAAATATATTTTTGTAATATGTCAATTGAAAACATCAATTCATTGTGACTTACCTCCTATAGCTGGGCACTTGATTGTAAACAAAGGCTGTGTTGGGGGTATTCATCACCTTTAGTGATAGCTCTAGTTTTGTCTTAATATGAAATCACCAAAAAAAACTATTTCATTATTAAGAATGTATGTTCATTCAAGGCCATTGTGTACTAAAACCTAAAAATGAAGGTTTGTAAGTGTAAGTTCACAAATATATATACCTCTGACCCAGACATAATGTTAAAATTTTTACTAGTCTTATTGAGTCTAGTCACCATACAGGGTTCTACACTTACTTTTTTGAGAGCTGGACCAGTGGTCCAGTAACTTGGAAAACCTACTAGACCTGACCTAAACTAAACTAGACCAAAGTGTAAAACACATAATACACATAAAGTATGTATATTATTTGTTTTACACTTATGTTTGGTTTAATGATACAAGTCATACTTAAATCAATCGATTTCAAGCATTTTTTAATGAACATACCAATAAAAACAAAAAAAGTAGGAGACCTTTATAACAAGAAAATTAAGTATGAAACTTAATATTCTAGTCATGTAGCTTAGGTCATTTAAATTTCTAGTCTAATTAAGGTATCATAGTGATACTTGGTACTTTTATGACTAGAGAATAAAGTATGACCATACCTACATGACTTGAAAATTAACACAATCAGTATGATAATATTGATTATCATATATTGAATTCAAAGTAGAACTTATTTTTATTCTCTAAGGTTATATTTGTGTTGTCTTGCATGTTCAAACACACATTGATTCTATTGCATGTTAAAAGTTAATTGTCAGTATGGGGATGCAAAAAAATGCTGGTGAGTGGTGAGTCATGGTTTCGTTGGTTAGACTTATGGGATTCAGACTTTTTAGATTATCGATTCTGAAATTGTCCACCCCCTTCATACTCTCTGAATGTCTTATTAAACATAACCAAAGTCTGGCCAACTAAACTCATCTTTCCACTTAGGACAAAACGATCTTTTCTGCTTGGTCTTTTCATATTGCTTTTTGAAGCATCCTTACCCTTTTGTTTATTATTGTCCTCGTCTCATTTTATTTATTTTATTTTTTTTTTGACGAAAAAACCGATATTAAATAGATTGATATTTTCACGTCGGGTGCGCATAGTGCGGTATAACAAAACGTAAAATAGTCTGTTGCCGTAATACAGATTACAGATATTCGTGCATAAATTTGCACCCCTTATATTTTTTTTTTATTTGAATATTATCAATAATAATACGAAGGCATCGTTAACGATACAAAATGGGAAGTTAGATGGGGAAATAAGCATTATTATCCTGCTACGACAATTGGACATTTGGCAAGTGCGTGGGGAAAAGCCTCGTTCTGAAAACACGAGCCAATGAGAAAACGCGTGTCAAGGTTGTTACTAAATATACGCGGCAAATATAGCACACATGGGTTTTCCCAAGAAAATGTAATCAACCATTATAAATATTTTGTCTTTTTGATTTGTACATAGGCCAATTTTCGGGCGAACTTTGACAAATTTAGAACACGACCAGTCGGTCTAGCTAGCCTAAAACTTAGCTAGACCGGACCACCGATCTACTAGTGAATGAGGCGCAAGTATAGTTTGAAGAGTGAAATACATTTCTTAAGAATGTTGATTATGTTGGTTTTGGATAGCATGACTACCATTATGAAAATAATGTTGTGGGACT
>CM037792.1:33923020-33973020 GCA_021229015.1 Solen grandis
CCAAGGTGATGCGTTTTAAAAGTTATTGAGTATACATGTAGATATACTGGTTCCGAAAATTCCGTGGCAGCTGTTAACATTTGCATCACAGTCTAGACCTATAAGTGGTTTCTGTCTCTATAAAAAGTGTCTAAGAATTTTCGTTCCTCGCAGTTAACAGACATCAAGAGGATTGTTCTGTTTGAACAGGCTCGTTTCATATATCAATACACAGAGCTACCATACTCATGTTCTTAATTTCTTCAATTCCTATTTTACAAAATTTACAAGGTATGACACAAATTAATACCTTGTTATTTATTACGAAACGGATAATTAGGATATCTTTACTAAAAAAAAATAAAAGATCATGAAATTAGCTCTAAAGAAATTAAAAAAATTCTCAGAGGTTGGAGAAAATTAAGCCAAAGATTATGCAGTAACATCATTTTTTTACCATCAGGCTCGCCCTCCATGACACTTCCGGTGTATGATAACGACGTAAACACGGGAGGGTTATCGTTGACATCAATGACGGCTACCGTCAACACCGGACTAGTGACAATGTTAGTACCGTCTGTAACACTGAGACAGGTATATATCAGATTAAAATTTCACCATAAAAGTCATGCCTATGAAAAATGTTTTGCTGCTTACCATCAAATGATACGAATAAACAACAACAAAAACGGAAAACAGTCATAAACTAAAATGTCAAGTAGAAAATGAATCAAAATACATATACTGAATAAATACAAATATAGAAATTTGCACCTTTTTTATAATTAAACCGATTGCGAAAATGACAATATCCAAATCCAATGCCCTTTAGCGGGCAAGATATACATGCAGCTGTTTGTGTAGGCGAGAAAATACTATGACGTAAGCCAGTGAAGTGCAGGAATTCAAGCACCTACTGCATGTAATGTGTCCTTGGTTAATCTAATACGAATATGGCAAATAAAATGATGTCGTCCGGCTCTCACAGCTACAAGATCCATTTGATGAGGGAAATAAAAATGGTTCCAAATTACAAGCCACACTTTCTCCTTTACCAATCCAGTTTATAGTTAACGCAACATTAGGACTCCCAGTCCTTTGATTTATTTTCTACAAATTAAGGTATTCCATTCAATTTTGTAAGTTGCAGTTACATAGTAATTTATATGTAATTTCAGGGTTACACTTATATGTGTTAAAATGCAATGTATATGGCAATGTAAGTGTGCTACATTTTGAGATCTGGATCGAATCACAGGCAGTAGCGTTACGAACGGTATTGAAGCTATAATTATAAAACTTCTGTCAGTGAGGGTTACGTAGCCATTTCACTAAGCACGATGCAGAAAAATCGCACGCGACCACGCGATTTTTCTTTCCCCACTATTTTCTGTGTACGCTTTTTGTTCGATGTTTTCTCGTATGACCTTCGATGTACACGTACGCTCTACCTGCGTCCTTATACGCTCTACAGATGCTGCACATACGATCTACCTGCGTCTAGCCACTCGATCTTAACTCGACCAAGACTCGTTCTGTTCGACCAATCTGCGACATAGCATCAATCGCTCAGAGATCTATCATAATAACACAATTTAGATGTGATCAAAACATTTTATTCTTGCTCTGCACGCTTAATTTTGATGTTTTCTCGGCAGATTCTCGACCAAGCTATGCGAAAATTAGTCATGGTCGCTCGGATTTCCGTGCGACCCACTGGGGGCATATAAAAATAATCCGCGGTCGGTGGGAGACCATCCTTTTTTGACCATCCTCCGAAGGGACAACATGGACTTAATTGCTCTGCATCATGCTATAATATTACAACACCATGCCCTGAAACTACAGCAAGACTCCCTTTTTATGCTAAACATGCTGAAGATGAGGAGAAAAAGCATACCAAGAAGAAATATTGGGTTGCTCCCTGGCTGCAAGAACGCCAGAGGGAACATTATTGACAGTACACCTCCATTATGCAGGAACTGAGGCTATAAGGTGAAGCAACCTACCGGAACTAACTCCGTATGCCCCCAGAGAAGCTTGACAAAGTGTTGGCCAGGATGGCCCCAGAATTATGAATATGGATAGGTTGATCTTTATTGGTTGAAGCTTAAGCGCATATAGATCGCACCTGAGTTTTCTTATCTTAATCCAGTCGTGCCCATGTGAAGAATATGGAACTTACGCGTAAAGGGAAGGTCTGGGACAGATCGCGCCGAGCGAGGCTTGATCGCAAAAGAGCGAAACTACATCGCATAGATCGAGCGAGTGTCGAGGATGTGTCGGGCAGGTCTCGCTCGAAGACTGAGCCTCGCTCATCCTCGCTCTAGTCTGTATTGTCCCTCGACCAATGCGTCCTTTCTTCGACCTTGCTAGCTCTTTCGATGATCTCTGTGCAACTTTTAGGTCGTGATTAAGTTTTTTGACATGTCGAAAAATAAACTGAGCTACGATCTGTTTTTCGGGGAGACCATTCCTCAACCATGTGCAACAACGGGAGACCAAGGCGTGACGAACCCCCGGTCAACCGTCGACTACGTGCGACCTGCGCTCTGAGATCGCAGCTCAGTCTTCCGGGAGGATTGTTCGGTGAAATTACCGTCAGCACCGGACTAGTGACAGTATTAATACCGCCTGTAACACTGGGACAGGTAAATATCAGTGATGTATTGAAGCTATATTCATAATTATACACCTATGTTTAGATTATCTATTTCCATTTGCCGTCACTTGACTGATCTCATTCACTCTACGGATTGGCGCTCACTTTACAAACTGAATGTACGATTTCGCTACCCGGAACTGATGAAGACGCCATGTTGCGGAACGTGTCACGTGGTATCATAAGCACCTGCTTCGGGGATACCGTATTCTATATTTAACCAACTTCACCGAAGTAAAGTTTACAAAAAAATGCGTTTTCCCGTGCAATTTAATCTACACTTGCCGAGTTTATTTGTATGGAAACAAAGACTTCACCAATACAAACGAGAGAGAGAAGAGAGAGAGAGAGACAAAACTTTATAAATTCTACCCGTGAATGAGCTGCTTTAAAAACATTGGTACTTTTCCAGCTATACCTAAACAAAAATCAAACACGCACACACTAAACAAGTAGACATAGATTTTTATATACCCGTATGTAGAATTATGTTCAATATAGCTGTTCTATAAACTAGAGAAATGCTACACTGTCGCTGGGAGGTGTTCTTTAACTATGTTTATTATCATAAATATTTCAAGGATCGGTTTTCGATCTTTTACGTAATTTGGTAGAACCAATTTGTCTCATACCACGGTTTGAATATAATTTGAAAGGAATAACAGTCAGTCGTCCTAACATGGATCGTGTATTGCATTATACAACTTTGCTATAAGTATATAAAATACCTGGAAAAGTACATTACATGTTTACAGTGTTTACGCTTTCTTGCCTTTCTTTTGTTGCGCAATAACCTCAGATATAAACAGGAGCGTTGACTACGGTTGATTACTATACCTCCACTAGCCCTGGGTTTGGGAAAGGGGGGGGGGTTGGGTAGGGAGGGCTATACTGGAATCACTAATTTTAAACTTATTTATTTTAAGGTCGATTGGGAAACAAGTTCTTACAACTTATACTAACTAATACTAATACCTCTCGACGGTTCCTGGGTTGGACCAGTACTTTACGCCTGGGAAGGTCATGAAAGGTCATCGCCAACAACGAGGTTCGAACCAACAACCTTCGGATCCGTAATAGGTATGCTACCTCTGGACCACGTCGCCCTCGACGCCTGGCATCACTTTGTCTGTCCGTTTGTCTACCTGTTTTTTGGGGGGTCTGAGCTCTAACTTAACAATGCCTCGCTGGATTTCCAAATGTTTTGGCACAAATGTATTTCATATTAAGACGGAGTGTCGCGCGAAAGAACCAGATTGCTAACTCAAAAGTCAAGGACATACTTTAAGGTCAAAAATTGAAATTTAATGCCAATATGCTTGTCAGTGCTGTAACTTGACATAGGATCGCTGGATTTCCGAATAGTTTAGAACAAATATAGACCACCTCTATGTCCAGATGGGAATACCATTGCAGCAACTGCTCATGAAAATAGGTTAGAACATAATGTACACCACTGTAAGTTATAAGCACAACGTGTAAAGATCATTTAAATCTCATAATGCATTCTAATTATACTAGTAGTCGGGTTATTAGTATGCTGTATCATTTTCATCATTATTATTATTTTATTATTTATTGTTATTATAAATTATAAGACAAAAGTCTAATATATAGATGATTACTCATTATGTATTGATAGTTGCTCATTTTCTTCCCATCATCTTCTTTAAATAAAATAAAAACCCTCATAAAGTTCATTTCATAGAAGAATTATAACCTGTTGTTTACTTTTTTTGTGTTTTGCTGTGCTTAAATCCAGACTACCCCTAGAATGATCAACTTTATGTGACAAAGGTTGCAGGCTACATTATTCCTGCATGCCAGGACCATTTTTTGCCACAGACTTTGATGGGTATGTCAGCTAGCAAATAAAATTAGTATGTAATTGACTGACAAATAGCAGCCCTGAGGGTAGTGGGGTATTAATCACCTTCAGTTATATTTCTAGTTATATTTGCTTTTTTTTCAGATTTGACTCATTATAGCGTTGTTTTTTTTTTAATTCCTATTAATTTATTTTTTTCTTGTAAGAAGTTGATCCTTGTGCTCAACCAACAGAGAGAGAGAGGGAGAGAGAGAGAGAGAGAGAGAGAGGGGGGGGGGGGGGTACGTAGCAAAAGAATTAGAAGAATTTTAAAAGATTTATCGTCATTGTAAGATGAATGTTTTCATCACAGCAAAAAGGGGTGATTATCGAATTTCGACACAAAAAATAATCACACTCACTTAAACGTTATGGCAAATGACGTTGATGTCTCGGCGTCAAGAGGGTCATTTGGTGTTTGTACGACGCTACTGCTGGTCAAGGTAAACTCTGGGGTTGCCGGTACTTGTGATGCAATAGAAAAGGTCGGGACGTCGCCGTCGAGGTCGGTAATGATCCAGGGTATATATGCTTGTGCCTGTCGCCGTGTCTTCATCCACAGTTTCCGTGGCGCCACCGGAAGGGGGGAGATCAAACGTCGGCGCTGCGCCGTGAACGTCGTCTGGAAAAGTTTTGGCATGGGTATATAACGACTGTTTAGGTCTGGAGACCAAGATCCGGCGCTTACAAAACAATGCACAGACGTTCTGATTGACATTGCATCGTGCGATCTTTAAAACTTCAATACAATCAAAATATCTAAAAAAAAACAAAAACAAAAAACAACAACAACAATAAAGAGCACTGCATGTGGATGCCAATGCTCTGCGTTTTTATTATTATATTTTTTTTATTTTTTAAGGAAGAATAAATTTAAGATAGACCAAAGAGTTATGGCCCTTGATGAGAATGTAGCCCTTGTGATAGTGAACAAGTGTGTGAAGCTTGATGACAGTTTAATAGTTTAAAAGTTATGGCCAACATCAAAGATTTTCACGACGACGCCGACGCTAACGTCGACGATGACATTATTTCGAGTGATTATTAAAAATTCTTCCACGCAGAGTTACGGTTCTTGGTCACTGCTCTACGCAATCTCGCCATCAATTTTCATTTTCAGTTTGAAGTCCTTAACTTTTATAGTTTACAAGTTATGCTTCCGACAAAAATTAAGGCAAACAATTGCAAATGGGAGATAAATAATAATACTGGACCAATTAGAGTTATGGTTCTTGGTCACTACACATCTTCTAGTCGC
The DNA here is from genome assembly GCA_021229015.1 of Solen grandis. Classification (NCBI taxonomy): domain Eukaryota; kingdom Metazoa; phylum Mollusca; class Bivalvia; order Adapedonta; family Solenidae; genus Solen; species Solen grandis. The sequence goes on from CM037792.1 coordinate 33,928,787, forward strand.
TTTATTTTCAAACCAATACCTTGTATAGTTCTCAACTTATGGCCAATGTTAAAGTTGCTGGCAAACCAACAAACAGACAGTGCAAAAAATATGCCCCCCATCAGGGATATCGAAGATACATTTTTTGTTTGTTTTAAAGTATGTTTATGTTCTACTGGTGCCTGTAGTTGTTTTCTATACGTGTATGTTATCAGTGTCATATATAGTTTCCGTACCACTGCTCATCACAGCGCACTATGCGCTGAAAGACTGGATTAACATGTTATTATGATTCCAACGTTTAAGCAGGGTTCAGCTCGATTGAGGCAAATGTCTTATGACGCCAAAACCTCCACACATTTTCTTGCAACTCTAGTTACTAGTAGTAACTCAGATGAAATCGCTCTTTGTTTTCATGATTATCCCGCCGGCAGTCTCTAAGTGTTTTGGACACTTTGATTTGTTTCATAATGATCTGAGTAAGGCGCTCATGGCCTTACTTCAGTATGTACATAATGCTACCGAACGCGAGTGATACAGTGCGGTGAAAACAGCTGCAGTAATTATGCAAATCAACAATGCTTGCTCCTCTACCTAAGACTCAGTCTAAAATTACGATCATTTCTAAACCATATGCCACGCAGTCTGAATGACCTAGTGACGTCACAGTCTCTATTTATAGATTGAGTTGTCACGTTATACCCACCTGCATATTGATGGATGACTAGAAATAATACCAGCTGTATGAACTGTTTATCTGAAACGTATAAGAAAGACGGGTTATTCAATGAAAGCTGTAATACGTATCGCGTATATGAGGGCATATCAAAAAGTTTCTTGTCTAACATTTTTTGACTCATTTAACACCTTATTTTTCAACATTATCATCCTTATGTTCAAAGGATGTTCCATCACGGACTTGCTGAGCAGCCCAAATGACATCATATACTAACTCTGCAGTTCTGATTCGAGTTTTGGAACTATTGCTACTGCGACATGCGAGTTGCGAGCAGGTGCTTCGTCGTGCAAAAAGTTTTTTTTTTTTTCTCTCTTCGTTTCTCTTTAATTTCTACCTCGATTGAACTCTCAGTTCAATTTTTAATACCGGAATAGGAAGAACAGTCATCCCCATATCTTCAAGCACTCCCTTGGTTAATGTTAGGGAAAATAAAAAGAGAACTAGGTCAGAAACTTTCTGATGTACCCTCATAGATGTGGTAATGATTTATCGTTGGCTGGTATTATCTAAATTTATTCACTTAGTATATACGGCGGTTTAGATAGAGAGAGAAAGAAAAGAAACAAGAAATATCTTTAAAAAAAGATATTCGGCGTAAAATGGAAAACAAACTGAACTCCTACAATCTAATAATAGACTGTATTTCCGGGAACCCAGATGTATTCTTAAAATAGTGATCATGCAGTCTATTTATATACATTCTGTACCCACTGACATGGTTAAGTTTACTTATTACAAAAAGGGGTCAAAGGTATGTTATTGTATATGTAAGATTCATAATGTTTGTTGGTTAGATACGTATTGATAAAGTAAGACCCCCCAATTGATAGGAAAGTATGTGTTAATTATAATATATGGGTTAACTTCCACCTCCTCCGCATACTACATGATCAACAGGTTAAAGTGGGCGAGTCCACTTCTGCAGATTTGCAGGGGGGATTTTGGTCTAAAAATAAACATCGAAATCGATTTTATACAGCTACGCCGAAAAAAATGAGACAAAAGAATGAGGAAAAGAGGTAAAAGAGAAATTTTTAATTCAAAAGATAGTAAAGGGTTAGACAGAAAGGAATGAAACTAAGCGATAAAACCAGAAAATTAGGATGTTTAAAGCAAGAGAGAGAGAAGAGAGAGAGAGAGAATTTCTTACAGCTCATTATGTCTTGTGACTCATTTCCCTGAAAGAAAAAGATATGTTTTATCAAAAAAAAAAAAAAAAAATAAATAAAAAAAAAAAAAAATTATGAACACTGAAAATTGATATCTCTGAAGTCTTTCTTATTATTTAGTCTTCACAATTTACAGCACACAATATCACTAGTTTGTTTTCTATATCCAGTATGTCTCACGTTACCTGCATGTGCACGTGCATGACCCGATTTCTGTAAGGCCATGAAATGTACATTTGAAACATTCACACATAAACACATCATTGCACTGTTCATTATAATGGGATAGAGTAACAAACAATGGGTGTATCGATACACTGTACACTCATAGTATTTCTTTGGCTGATTAACATTCAATGATTCCGGTTTGCCCGCGAACGTTCTGGTCAGGCCAAATAATACGGAATTCCGTTAGGGTCATCGCCTATAAGTAGTCTGAAACGCAAAGACATGAAAGTACGATGACGAAAATGCGAAATCATGCAAGTACGATGACGAAATGATAATGATAAAAAACACGAAACTACGATGACAAAAACGCGAAAACACGATTATGAAAGTGCGATATAATGTCGCGTTTTCGTCATCGGGGTTTCGCTTTTTCGTCATCGTTCCGTCGATTTCGTGTTTCAGATTCCTCTATTCAAAGGCGAATATGCAGATGGCCCAAACGGAATTCCGTAGAATACATGGCAAGTCTTGCTCAAATTTCTCACGAAACACAATTATGGGGACTGTCCTGGTTTGTTTCTTGGAAAAGTACTTGATAGCGTTATCATAGCCGTACACTGGAAATCCCCCACATTGTGCTCGAGTATAAACAACTTTTTCTTTTCTTTTCACTGCCGGTATACAAGGCATTATTCAGCTTTGTGAAAAAAAGTTATTTATTTCCACTTACATTTAAATAAAATGGGTAGGTAGGTTGGCATTTTTTTTATTAACTTTTTTTTTCTGAAAATTTCTAAAAACTTTATTTATTTCCAAAGTCTCAGTAGATTTACTTAAGGTATTAGTGCCTTGATAGCCATCAACTTCATTAAAGGCATGCATATGCTAGTAACTTCACAAATTTAGCTTTTGAAATGTCAAACAAATGAAATCTTAGCGGACAAAGCGAAGGATTTTTTATAGCCTCTCTTCGATAAATATTGTTTTCGGGAGTTAACACCTTGTAAAACTAAACATTTTCCCACACCGAAGTTAGGATTCTTTTATGAAACTTGAAATAGAATCGTGTAATTCATCTTTCTATAGATAATAAAATCTCAACCAAATTTAATAAAACATGGGGAAAAAAGCAAAGAAACTCGGTGAGACATATTTTTTTTTTCATTTTTGAATGTCTTAAGTCGTTTAAGTGACAATGTTTCATGGTAATACTACCTTTCAGTGGCAAGACAGGAAATATGAGTGTAAGGGTGGTAATATCTAACTGGTATTGTAAATCTATCATCCAAGAGAGATGGTCTAAATAAGATGTTTGCCCATGATGAAACTAAATGAAGCTTTTATATGTTCACCGCATATGTGTATGCCGTTCCTCTCTCCGGGTGTATCTATATTTAGAAAATGGCACGAAACAATGAGAAAAAAATGCCAAAGTATTTAACCATGGCTAATAAGATATATGAGCACATTTTGATATTTAAAACACTTCTTATCTTTCCCGGGCTATATTTACAATTTCAGTATTTTACGGGCTTTCTCTCTCTTAGCCACCCCCCCCCCCCTCCCCCTCCCTCTCTCTCTCTCTCTCTATCTCTCTCTCTCCAACAATGACTAACTCAAGAGAAACAACAACACTGGAACACACACAAACAAAACAACAGAATTCCATGTGATTCATTTGCTTAACTTGTGGCCATAATTACTAGTAATATGTTTGTAAATGACTACGTGCATATTGTAATGCCAATTCGTCAATAAACTTGAAACTAAGCACACGTGTATGTAAATACAGTTTGTTTCAAGATACTACACGGCGACGTCCAGTTGATAAACAATGGCTTGTTTACTCAGACTTCGAATAACCCTCCAGGTTACCTTCTGTTTGGATACAAGTAGGTATACTAACGTTTGTACTGACCTCGAGAAGAAGGAAGTCGATCAACCAAGTTATAAACAGATAAGATCATGGCACGTATGTGAGCATTTGAAATATATATATATATATATATATATATATATATATATATATAATTTATATATATGTGATTCAGACCCCAAAACTATTTCTTCATTAATTGATTCATTCTCTGTAAGTGTTCTATATTAACTGTTTTAGAACAGGAAATAAAACATTACAAGCATGAAAAAAAAAGTTAATCTATTGGTAAGTTCATAAGTTATGTACGGGAGAAGACATTTTATAATCGTAAGAAACGAATATTCGTGCAAGATGCTTACATTGTGAAGAAAAGCAAAGACCTGTAACAAAGATTTGCTGCATAACAAGCATATATATAACATACACTTACCCAAACACACAAGGAAAATACCATATATTAACCATTTGTCCTCTTGGCACGTTAGTCCCTAAACAACTACTTGTTAACTAATATTACGGTGAATCCCTTTTATAAACCGTTATCTAAGCGGTAAGATCAGTTTCAAAAATATGATCTCCAATAAGGAAGTATTCGAACACTGTACAAGGTCGTTACTGGTTTGTTATCTGCTGGTATCGATTATTTAAACCAAAACAGGTTTAGGTTACCGTACACGTAATGTGGTTAAAGGAAGTCCATTTTGAATAGCAATGAACATAGTTAATTGGAAATCAATTAAATGCAAATTAAGTCAGACCATTACGGAAAATGCACGCTTATGGTCTAATCTATTATCTAACTATGCAGTAGATAATCTCAGTCGATTAATTTATGATCTCTTTATATACAGTATTAAAGAGGCCCTGATTATCTCAAATAACCATATATCATATTCAATGAACAAAATCATTTGATGACTTACAAAGAGGCTTTGTCTGATGATATTTTATTTGTTTATGACTGCAACGGGCTATGTTATGTTGAATAATTAATCGGGTTTATTTCATTAATCTTTAAAATCATTGTCTGTTGTTGTTTTTTTTTTCTTTCTTTCTGTCGTATCCCATGTAATCCCGCCGCAGATTTTGACAACACTCGGGTATGTCCGGGATGGTCTATTCGAGTTTCAAACGTCTGATAATAATCTGGAATCCCGGAAAAAAAAAATCAAAAAAAATCGTCAGCGTCAAAAATAAAACAGCAAAATAAGTTCATCTCTTTTAATCCAGCTACAAACTTTCACAACACTCGGATACTTGCTGTATGAATGAAACATTATGAGAATCATCGTGACATTAATCATGGTATCCTCACTATCAAAATTTCACCATATGAATCAATGTACAAATGACACAGGGAGTATGTTTCAAATAATAGATTGCACAGAGAGAGAGAGAGAGAGAGAGAGAGAGAGATCCGGAAGAATGATTTACCGTCTAACGGGTAGTTCCGGGACTGGTTGACTCAATATTTTGGTAATGTGACTGAGTGTGGTACCATTTCCTCTCCGCATGATACCACAGAAATACTGCACCAAAGCACTTTTGTTGATAAACATTCAGTTTCATCGATAACTAAAATTAGCAAATTTGTAATCGAAGATTTTATCAGTATCTTATAAATAAATAAATAAATAAATAAATAAATAAGGAAGAAGGTCCGGACACTGTTGACTAACAATCTCGAAAAACCCTTCGTGTGTTTGTTCAGTATCTATCATTCAAAATTAAAATCTGCCCTTGTTTTGCCTCTTTCTTCTTTTTAAAAGGGAGATATACGTTGTCATGGTAACCACCGTCCTCTTTCCCCGATTAAATAACGAGGAGATGTGTGTAGCATAAATGATGGCCAACAGGTATAGTACCTCTTTCACTTTAGTTGATGATAAAACTCTGGATTAAGACCACAGTTACTTGCCCTTGGTTACCCGGATCCAGATATGCTTACACAGAAATTAGTGACCCTATATAATGTTGAATTATGGTGATTTTTTCTTTAATGAAAAACTTGAAAGAAAAAAGATTAAATCCTATAGAACTTAGTTAAAACAGTTAGAAAATGCCCATTTTGGATGCCTCTTTATGTGACAACCTTAAAAGTTATGCATTGCTGGGAGGGGAATATTTGAAAAAAATAGATTTTAAAATGAAGTGAACTTTGAACTGTCATCAAACGCATGTTAATTATTGTGTCTAAAATAGGTCAAAAAGTAGAAGAATGATCCCATGTTTTGAATCATTTCTCTTGAATAGATCTAACAGGATGATTTTGGATTTCATTTTTTTTTCTCTTAAAAATGTCATTTGTGTATATAGTTATATAGATCATATGATTCAGTTTAGCGTTGTGGTAGTCCCTATATTCTGGCTACTCTTCAATCTGGAGGAATGTAGATTGTATAGAAGTGTTCCGAATGACGACTGTCTGGGTACAACCACAGACATTTGATTGGTTAAACCATAGCTAATATTCGGATAACCGTTTTACATTTTGTCTCCTCTCTACTACAGTAAGTTTTATCACGACCATAGATACTTGTACATTGGTAGGTAATCGAACTAGTTCAGTATCATTTATATTTTCACTAGGACACTCCAATGTTTATTATCCATAAACTGATTTATTTCTCCAGATAACACAAGCATTTGAAAACTTTAACACACATATGATATTTTTTCTTATATATCTAGAGCATTCGAAAAGCTTTTGGATTAAATTAAATAGAACGTTAATGATTCAATTGTGTGTCTGGTAATATGAACAGACAATGACATGTATGAATAGACAATAGTTTTCTAGGAAATATCAATACAGGTGTGCACCAGGGATCGGACTTTAGATCACTGCTTTTGTTAATATATGTAGATTACATTATTGGAAACTTACCATGTTTCACCAGGGTATTAGCAGACAACACTCCCGTTATAGCAGATCTAAATTTAACTTTTACCTGAAGACAAATCCTATTTTAAGTTAAATGATAAAAATGGCTAAATAGTGACACACACAAACACACACGCTCCCGTTTTTTTTGTTTTTTTTTTGTTTGTTTTTTTTGTATGAAAGGTGTTATGGCATTATATCAAAAGGAAAGTAAGGAAAACGCACCCATGTTCATGATTAAAAAATGCAAATGTTAAGATATTAAACAAAGAACAAAATGATGGCTGTACACATGTTTATTAAATTATAATGAAGCCATTAAAAATTATGTTTTATTAATTCACAGTACTGTAAACAGAAAGGCAAATGTATTTAACAATAGCAGAATAAGCAAAAAGCAGATTAGAATTTTGACCTGGTTGCCCTCTCAGGCTTTCAACAATTTGTTGCCGTTTTGCGTTAGATAATTATTAGTTTACCAAAATCAGCATGATGACTTTTTCCACTTGGCCACGGAGGTTCCTTGTGTATAATGATTCAATAGTTTTATATATTCCATTGCTAACTGCAACATGGTGAAATTCTATGGGATCCCATTCTGTTCATTATTTATTTAATAAAATATGAAATACAATGTCAACCAAATAATGCTGATGATTTTTGTGCAAGGTATGAAAAAAACAACAACATGGGAGCCCTGGGCTCTACTGACTGAGCTCTGCAATATCATGTAATCTAACCAGATTGCCACATGATCAAATACGCTGCATGATTTAAATAATTGTTTAAGTATATTAAAAATATTAAGGTATCTTTCTTATCACTAAATGATAATGAAATCAACAAACTATAAACAAAATCATTTTCTGTCATATAATATTATTTAACTTGGGACGTAATAAAGTATATCTACTATATACTGAAACGCAGGAAGACAAGTAATGATGACAATGCTAGCATTTAACTGCAGATAAGCTTTAATGATAATTTCAGAAGCTTGTTTTCTGAGAAAAAAAATGTCGAATGCAATATGAAAATTTAAACTGGACTTGAAACAAATAAACCTGTAATCAATAGAACTAGAATGACAAAAAATAGAAAATACAATAAATACACACAGAGATATTCAAAGTGGAAATAATATATATAGAGACAGTGATGACCGTTTTCAAACATATCAAGATAATGCAAATACGATTTTTAGCAAAGTGTTTCCCTCTAATATCTAATGATCAACATACATCTGTCATGTCATTAATGTTTTGTAATGTTTGAAAATGCTCTTCTTAGATGAACACCCCCATCCAATTTTAGATAAGAGAATGATGTCACTTCGCTGAGATGTCACAGTAATAAAAAAAAAGTATTTCATGCTTGGTGAACATTGGCACAACTTTCATTGATGTCATGCATCCTCATAAAACACAATAATAGTAAGTTCAAAATTATGGTGACTCAATGACTCATCTTTATAATTTACATGGAAAAAACAATCGTCCCAAATCACTTTAATCACTTTATTACGCTAATCTCACATAATTTAGTTGTTGTTTTCTTTTTAATGCAAGTTTATTTCCAAAGCTAATGTCACATATGACAGAATGAGAATATAAAATACAATAGTACAATGTATTATTTAATACATATGAAATATATTGATTTTTGCTACTTTGTTCATTATGCAGTGAACAATTATAGATAACGCCTACTTTTTAATATTCGAAAAGAAGTTCAAGATAACTAAGATAATCTTAAAGAAATTACTAACATCGATTTGCTTGACTATGCTCTGTCATTGAAAAATGCCCCCCCCCCCCCCCCCCCCCTTGATAAGAGAATTCTGCTGAGACCAACATCTAGATACGACGACGTGATATCAAAGGAAGAAACTCTTATTCTCCACACAGAGAGGATTTCGGCAAGGGAAGTAACTCGCGTTTTTGACAGTAATTTCTGCGCTTGAATAATACTGTGTTAAGTTTTATTCTGATTGAGACACAAGTTCTTACCATTAATTTAAATCACTCCAGAGGCGGTATATAATGGTAGGGAAGGAAACCGGGATAGCCGGAGATCAAATGCGGTTTGAGACGTTGTGTGATACCGCAGTGGTAACTGAACAGATCGATCTTAATTTTTTTTTATTTTGGTGGGAGGGGGAGGGGATGTTCGAGTTTTTACAACTTATACTAATCCCTCTCAACGGTTCCTTGGTTGAACCAGTATTTTGTGACTGGGAAGGTCGTGAACAATCCTTGTCCCCAACGGGGTTTGAACTCACAACCTTCGGGAACGTTACCACTTGACAACGACATCTTCTCATGATACTGGCATACTCACAGAACGGAATAAAGCAATTACAAGAGCTTTCAAATAATATCTAGACTAATTATCCTAAAATAGACGAATATAGGATGTCATTTTTCCCCGAGTTTACTAGGTTTTAGTAAAAATATCTAATTCAAAGTTTTGTAAGAATGTAGCATTTCCAAGGCCATTTATTTCATTATTTTAAACATTTTAAAATTAATCAGTGCAGTTACTAAATAAGCATTTGACCTGGATATGTGTATAAGGGACCTTGCATCAGGCCCGGAGATAAGATTCTCTCCTACATAAGGTTCAATGCCAGTGTGCCATATACAGTGCTGAACGGACCATTCAGTTATAAACGCCTTCGCCGCCTTCACAAATCAGGTAGGAGAATCTCAAAATTATAGTTGAATACATGATACATATTTTCAGAACCCTTCCAATGACAGGAGCCCCTGCATGTACGAAGAATGTCGCAAACGTCTTTCCCTAAAGCAGAAAGCGTTCGCATGTCTGAAAACAGTGACATTGTCTGAAACTCCTTTATAGGGTAGGGTGGAGAGAGAAAGAGACATAGAGAATGATTTCCGAGACTTCCTGGGCGAAAAGTCTTACATGTAAATAAACTTTTCCCATTCTAATATTAAGTAAGTAAAGTTGGTTTAAGTATATGATATTTAGAAACGATCTTAGTCCTGTAATTCTACAGGATTGTCTTTAAAACAGGCTTTGACTTGAAGTAGGGGATGAAAGCTGCTTCGATTCCTGCAGCCAGAGTTGTTCACATTTTTCAATTTAATCATATATGCTGTGATTATGCGTTCACTTTATTTTAAGTAAAGTTCTTTAACCCTTTCCCTCATAGAGGATACCATGAAAAGACCTATGCGAACAGCATAAAACCAGATCAGCCTGCGAGTAACTCGCAGGCTGATCAGGTTTTATGCTGTTCGCTGCTCCTCAGTGGTCTGGTAATGAGGATTTTACAATTAAATTTGGTAAGGTTTGAGTTTGGCTTTCTGCAGATCAAGCTTTATGTGGTACCTATTGAGTGCGTCAAAATGAGTCTATATGAGGGAAAGGGTTAAGGTATTTGCTTAAGCAACTAATGTTGTATTGAGTGCAATTTTGCGGGACTCCAACTCCATTTTATTTGCTAGCACCTCGTCTTCTGAAAACTGTTTCACATTGAATATAATGACTAAAGATTGATAGCTTGTTAATTGAACATTTTATATATCAATATATTTAAATAATTTAAACTTTTTACTCTTATCTCCTAATCGTACCAATAACGATTCATTTTCCCTACAATATTGAAAGTATGAACAATTTATAGGAAATTCTAGATCATGCTTATCTCGAGATATTATGGGAGGCAGGTATCTACTTTTTGTTGAAAATTTTGCATTGTTCTTATTTTTATTATTTTTTTTATATATATATATATTTTTTAAGATGCAATTTCAAACAATTGTCAGTCTTGCCTCATGACTTGTCTATATTTCCATTAATTTAAAGAAAATTAATGATGAGGACTATCATTACGGTCGCCGTGCTGAATTTTGTGGTGATATCTCACGGGCTGTTAATATGCCTGCATAAGTGCCGATACAACGGGCATCAGGCTTGCGGCTACCTCCCGCCGTGCCCACAGCCCACGTGTGACCGCCCTCTAGTGCTGACCCCAGGGGACTGCTGTGAACACTGCCCGACAGATGAAGAGTGTATGTACTATAAATTTTATAACTACTTATGAAATATATCGAAAATTTAATTAGATAAACTCCTACAGCGACATTAATATTGGCCAGATGGATCAGACACTTTCAAAATCCACAAGATCAAAATAACGCTCATTTTAGCTATGCATATACAAGAAAACATTTTTTTCTGAAAACACACACACAGGGCACTTTACCCGAAATATTACGCTGTTAAATAGAAGAGGATATTGGCATGAAGATTCGTGTGCTCTATTTGTTAGTGGGATACCTGAACACTTATTAATACTCGCATTGATGCGATCTGGTATACATCGTCCATTTTGTTTGTCTCTTCTCTCCAGTAAACAGTCAGAACAGTACTGCCGCCCAACAGCTCCAGGTTCGAGCCCAGGATTGTCCTCATCCGTGCACCCAGGGCGGCCATCATTTCTGCTACCCGATACCTTGCCCCCTACCCCCGTGTGTCGACCCGGTCCTGGATCACGGGGCATGTTGTGAACATTGCCCAGACGGTACTTTTCTTCTTTTCTTGTAAAATATTCTTTCTTCTTTCTTTCCTTTTACATGATTTTATCTTCCTTATACATGATTGTTTCTTTCTTCCTTTCCATGTACCTGACCCTTTCTTTCTATACATGATTCTTTCTTCTTTTTTTCTACTTTTGTGATCATATAAGACCCCCTTTCTCTCCTTGATCGATTTCGAAGGGCAAGTGGTTAGAGAGTGTAGGATGAAATTCCCCCGGACATTATCCCACCCAATAAATTGTAAATTTTCTTCGGGGTGGTATAATGCCCCTTCCCTTATCTTCAAAGGGCGGAGTTCCTGGATATGCCCAGTGGTTGGCAGCAATACTGCAAACTTTGGTATGATGTGGTCGGGGATCGAACCCACACTTTACTCACCGGTTCCGTTTTAAAAGAACGTGTAAACTTGGGGTACCTTAGGCGTTGGTTGATAATAACTATAATTATGTGGAAGTGTAGCGATTGACCTTCAAAGGCTCTTCCGCGCTATTGGGCTTGTTCTATATCATAATGTGGGCCTCCGTGGCCCAGAGGGTAAAGTCGCTGACTTTAACACTCACTCAACCCCTCACCGCGTGGGTTTCAATCCCAGCAGGGTCATTCGGATTTTCAGCCTTCCAGCTGGCTTGCGGTAGGTCGGTGGTTCTACCCGGATGCCTCCTTGCATTCGGGGTCTTCCTCCACCTGTAATTAGCTGGACGTCGCTATATGACTGAAATACTATCGAGGCGACGGTAAATTCAAATAGTCAAGTCAAGGAAAGTGTTTAGTGACGGTCTTCTGAATCGGAAATCCTGGGTTCAATGTCCGACAGAGGCCAGGTATTTTTTAAGTTGTTTCGGGGAAATACAGTTGAACCCGTATTAAGCGGTCAACCTGCATTTAACGGTTTTTATATCACCAAATTAGCATTTTGTTATATGCTTAACCTTCAGTTAGCGACCTCCTCTGTCATACGATCACTTTCATATGTTTCATTGATCGATTAAGTCAGGTTTGGCTGTAATGAGAAAAAAATTACCTTAAGCGAGAAGAAATCATCTTCCAAATATTTTAAAGATGCATAAAACTTTTCCGAAGTTATAAGTATAAAATTGTCGTATTGAGAAGTCAGATGTCCTGTTCCCCTTGTCTTTCAGGTCCAAACTGTTCATCTCCGGACGGTCAGCCAATCAAATATCATCAGTGGAGGATTGTGGGAGATAAAAACTGCACATGCAATTATCCCCATATGGCCGCCACGTGTGTGTAGCTAAGCAACGGTACTGAAAATCAAAGCACTGAGAGCACTGTCAGAAGCGAAAGTTAAAATGTTTGACTTTTAAAGTCAATCCCTTTAAATTTTCTGTGGTATTCATGTAAAAAATCAGGAAAGTTAAATCTAATTAAACAGCAGGTAAGGTAGATTATTTCATTTATTGGTCTCTGTCAAATTAAACAAAAATGGAAAAAAGGAATAGTGGTTCTTAGTATTGATCCTCTCAATACCTTTAATACTTCATGAATTTGCTGCAGACAAAACTAATTTTTAATAGAACAGCAATAAAATGGGACAAGATAAAGATACTGTTCTTTGTCACTTCACATCCTTCCCGCGTGTAAAGAATGATATCCATGCCTTCAATAGACTTTAAAATATGTTATAGAAAAACATAATTTCACCATACAAATAAGTAATAGAGATGAAGGAAGGTAGAGTTATTGTTCTTGGAAAGTAAAGTTAGACCAGTGTATAAACTCAATCCCTAAAGTACTTTCTGAGTTGTGACATACAGATGCGACTAGAGACACTACAGTCATTAAGACTCTAACAAGAAAAGATTAAAAACAAAATGTTTCAATTGACGGCTTACATTAAACATACTGCCCCCTTCTCATTTCTACTTAGTTGACCTTATAATAGTAACCAAATCTGTCTGTGCGCAGGACCCTCATATCAGAAAAATTGACCTCTGTATAAATAATTTATATATAGAGAGGTCGATTTTCTTGACTGAATATCAGGGTCCTGTGGTTTAACAAACCAAAGGTTAACAAACGCAAAATGATGGACGCATAAAAACTAGAATTAAAAAATTCTAAATATATAACCCAATTACAGTTGTTATAAATATTACTAACAAATGTTTATTTGAAGATGTTGGGCATATATACTTTTTCTGCGAATATATATATATATATATATATATATATATACACACATGTATATCGCCCCGCAATTCGGACGTGTGTGGTTTCTGGCTTAAATTATAGGTTATGTTTGATTATGATCAGCAATATAGGTTAATTCCAAGGTCATATATAACAAGTATACTCCCTAGAGTTTTAACAAATGACATTTATGCAACAGTATTTACTTTATGCTCTCTTATAATGTGGCTATGAACGCTTTATTTTATTACACGCAAATAGACCTATTGTTCTTTCGTAGACGACGCAAATTCAAGGAAATGAATATCCAGGAGACAGGTGCAAGGTTTTGCAGATGACCACGCTTCACCAGAAGCAATCATAGCTGACAAATTTAATGTCCAAACAATCGAGAAACTTATAAAACAGCAGTTGACAATACCATTCAAAAAGTATAAATATATGAGCTCACGTGCATTTATCCAAATTTAATTCAACTTTAACACAAACAATAACAACACACACTAAGCATTAAAATGTGTACAATGTGATTCTTTTCTAGGATTATATTAAGAGCGATGTAATTCTGTTTAGCAAGATCGCACAAAACCTAATTAAGGGGTGCGGTTATATCAAACCAATAAGATTTTCAAGATTTTTATTTCAATAAACCAGAAGGTCATTAGACCCATGTGGTATCATTACATGGCGACAGTATAACATACATTTACATGCATATTCAACACTTCATATTAAAATACTTAATATGAATTTTGTACCGTCAACACATACAGTTTAATACACAACATTTGTATACATGCAAATATTCATGTTAAATTACATTTTTGATTTTATATTAGATTGCATAGAAAATAGATTTCACACAATTGTATTGAAATTAAATAATGACTAGGCAAGAGAGAGATAGAGAAAGAGAGAATAAATAAATTAATTAACCAATCAATTAATCAATCAGCCAATCAATCACATAACCAATAAAAAAAAGAGGAAAAATAGGGTTTCAAATAGATACATAACAGTTTTACAATGTTTATCATACTATATATCTTCCATCCCGTCCCTTGCCGAAACGAAAACACAAGGGAGATTAGACAAACAAAAAATAAATAAGTAGCATCTACCATCCTTATTAAAAGGTAAAATAAGTAAAAGGTTTACAAAAAAAATTGTCGAAATGAAACACAAGGAAAGTCATGAACATACATAAATAAACACATCATTACTGCACATTTCATATAATCAAATTATATAGTTACCATCATCAATATATTCATCAAGGTATTATATAATAAAGCCACAATAGCAAATATTCAATGACCTAAAATTTATACTAGCAATTATTATTGTGAGTGTGAAAATAATGATCACCGGTGTAAGATCACGGATTACACGAATTTTGAAAGCACGTGCTAAATATTGATCTGAACAACAAATATATATATATATATATATATATATATATATATATATATATATATATATATATATATATATATATGTGGTGCTATATATGTAATATATATACGCCACATAAATAGGTCCGCAACTTCGAAAAGGCAACGGTTCTATGGCGAATCCAAGATTCGAACCATTGACGTCAAATTTCAAATACGTACGAGTATAACATCGCTTCCAGATGAGTTAGAAAGCTGATATTTGGATTGAATATTAGTCTTCAATAGTTCTTTTCATTCCGTGAGGACTAACGTCATAAGGTCAAAAAGAATGTTTTATATGTATGCCCTAATTTATATATGTTGCAAAGGTCCCAGGACCATGAAAATTTTATGGCATGTACTTCAGATACTGGAATTTCCAATTTTAATAATTTTCTGAAGCCTATAGTTCGGAACAAACGAAATCTAGTTACTACATGTATAAAAATTTGGTACAATATGTAGGACCAAATGCAAAAGGACTTGGTAACAACGATTATTCAGAAATTCTTATTTCCCTTGTAACTTTCTTAAATGTCCTTTTACAAAAACTTAGGTACCGTTAGAAAGATTTTACAATTTCTTACATTATTCTGCTTTATGTTTGGACCTATCTTTAACGACTTTTGAGGTATAAAAGGCCAAACCTCAACATAACGGCAAAATTCGGCGAAAAGGTGTTTATGCCAGTTCTTTTCGACCGACATCTTTGTAATTAATGGGGCGATCATCAAAATATGCATACCATTAGAAAATCAATGCATCGAGCTATAAAAGATATGGATAATGCAAGAACTAATTCTTATCTATATTTAGGTCATTAAACGATTAGAGGTGCGTAAAGAAATACGGTTTTAATTATTTTCTTATTTGTGATGCGATGTTCAATTTCAAAAAGCTACGTACCATTAAAATGGTATTCGAATTCCAACATTTCACATGCTTTATGTATGGGACTATCCTTCAACTAACGGCACTAGTAATATATAGACAGTAAAACCCCGAGAAAACAGCAAAAAATCGAGAGAAAAAAATGTGTTCATTTCGTTTGAAAGCTGGATTGGGATATACATAATGTTCGAAATGTTATTTACAAAGATTAATAGTTTTCGAGATGTAAGCAGCTTACTGCACTATGGATAAGGCCATTTTTTTTCCAGCCATAACTCATCTGGTCCAACCCCGATCTTCAAAACTTAAAGCTCTTTGAAAGGACTATAGATTATACCGGTATTGTCTCGAAAGAATATTTATAGTTATTTTTTAAAAAATATTTATGGCCGAATTAAAAAAAAAAAAGAAAAAGAAAAAAACATAATTGACACATGACCTTGAGGTTTGCGATTTTCCGAATACGGAAGTCACCGTATAGAGCTAATTTGCACCTTCAGTGAAAATGTAAATCAAATTGGTCAAAACGTAAGGCCAGTAGAGCGTTTGATTTTGTTAAAAAATGCTTTAAAATTATGACATCAAATGACTTTACATTACGTCAGCTATCGAAAAATATAAAATAAACATCAGTTCGTATAAGCTCGCAAATTCGCAAAATTTCAGCACGCCTGGAAGCTTCAAAACACTTATCTATAACATATTTTGTGGTCCTTGGTTCGAATCTGGAAAAAAAAGTATATGGAGGTGCACATTTATGTTTTGATTTACACCATCTGTGAAAATTTCGATAAAATCCGTTGATGGCGACTGCAAAGTAGATACAAAATTTTACACTATTGTTTTAATCTGACTTTATATGACGTCATTGGGCAAAAAATAATGCTTTCGAAAGGGTCGCAGATGCCGTGGTCACTGATCTAAAACATACCTAAAATCAATACTTTTCAAGATATAGCGGTACTGCACTACGGGTAAGGCTGTTTTCGATTTTCTACCATATCTGTACCTTTTGCGCAAGCCATTATATGACTTCATTCTGTGATTCCCTTATCATTGTTCCCGTAACATTTCGGACATGTTAACTTTGGCAGATAACCGTGATTATCCGTTTGTGTAATTGTCATATGCGGATTTCCCAAAGTTAAAATGAATTGTGGGAAGGACAAAACAACCAACTGCCGTGCGTTCAGTCAAAGACCTAAACCCAAAGATAAGCAACTCAAATAAGCGTGTGAAGGAAATCTCGTATATCCTCGGCGCCACAGCGATATTGCGAGAAAAAGCCGGTGCGCTTGTAATTAAGGACTGGAATTTTCTTCAGGAAGGAATTAGATTAATTAATGAAAAAAATAAAATCTTTGCCAATACTTCGGCAAATATTGCCTATGTGTCACTTGGCTGATCACATTCAATATTTGTGCATGCGCTAGCTTCATAGGCTTAACTTACGAAATCGCTACCCTGAACTAGTGAAGATGCCATGTTGCGGAACGTGTCACGCGGTACCGCATGCATCTGCTTCGGGGATGCCGAATTCTCGATTTTCCCGAAGTGTCGTTTACGAAAATAACGTTTTCTCGTGTGATGTGACATACACTGGACGAAAGATATCACCAATATTAAGGAAGGAGAGCAGAAAAAAAAAACACCTTTTTATATTTTTACCAGTCATCTATGGACGATCTACTTTAAAAATGTTATATAATTATATTTCATGATATATTTAATTTGACCGATTTCGCCGAAGTTGCGAAGTTGACATTTAATGGATAAACACTGTCATTTTAATATGTTTATATCCGTATGAGACCTCTTGTCACATTGAATTCACATTGAGTCACATTCACGAACCATGGTAACATTCTTTACGTCCTGATTTGCGGTCCCCATTGTCAAGCTTGAAACCTAAGTTTTGCCTTATGGTACGGTCCCACTATCCCGATTGTGGGCCCGATCGACCCCGATTCGAGGGATCGGGAAACATCATAAAGACATCGCGATGAAATGTAACTCCATCGTGTACGATCGTTAGTCTTCCTTGGGCCATCGGTATTGGTCGGCATCAATCGGCATACGGCCCCGACTTTAACAAACATGCTTCTTCTTTTCGGGCTCGATCGTGCTGCATCGGGCCCGTTTTTTAATCGGGCCAGAATCGTAAAGCCATCGTAAAGCTTCCGTAAATCCATCGTATGACATCGTTAGTCTTCCATGGTCCATCGTGTTGTAATCGGGAAACATCAAACCACGGAAGACCCCCGATCTCTTAAAGAAAGCGTTACGATAGACCATGATGTCAATACGGAGTCGACACGAGTCTTACCGATGATGTTACGATAAACTGGTTGTAGCCGATAGAGATACGATCTACACCGTTGAATGCCGATAGAGGCCCGATGGGAGCCCGATATCAGCACGGAATACTCTCGGTCTTGGCATTTTGGTATAAATAGGGACTGAAATATGGGATCAGCACCAGTTTATCTCAAGACTTGGTACAGGATGGACCTTTTGATAAACAAGAGAAGAAAAAGACTCCAGCTGCTCAACTGGCAATTACAGCTAAGCAATCAGGAAAATAATAATAATCTAGTGATGCTGAGAATACTACCAGAAAAGCATCGAAGAAAAAAATCGTAAAAGAGCTGTTTGGGTGAAACCCTGGGTTCAAAGAAGGCTAGAGTTAGGCCAGTACAGTCGTCTGATGGAAGAACTTCGCATGGAAGATATAACTGCTTTCGCCACCTACCGGGGTCAATCGTGCGTGATCGGGAAGCAATCGTGGCTCTATCATTAAGCAATCCGGTATGAACGTGTATAATCGTTAAGCATTCGTTACTCTATCGAGTGCAATCGTGACTCTATCGGCATACATCTTAACTCTGTCGGGTGACATCGTGCTCTAAAAAGTGTATCGTGTTGAATCGGGGGCAAGTTGTCATCTTGAATCGTACAGTAATCGTTATTAAAACGTGTATGTGGGACTAGAAATATGAAAATGTGTTTTGTGAGCCCGTTCGCACACGATCCATCCCGATGTCTGCTATCGGGGTCTATCGGCCTCCATCGTACTAGTACCGTGATAGTGGGACCGTCGACTTAAATGAACTATATATTTTGTGTATATCCGTCTCACTCCGGGTAGAAGTGAATGGGTAAGCTTCATAAAACCGGTATATTATACATGGTACATATATAGATATCTCTCTTGCTTAAGGCTCGGAATAGTGGCAGTGCCAGGACTGGTTGGCCCAGTGTCAGGATAATGTGACTGGGTATGGTCACTTGTGTGGTACTCACTTGTCTACAGCGTCATATATATGTAGATAATGTTCACAAATGACTGAAATAATGTCGGTGGTGGGCCGTTTAACCTAGGGTTACAAAAAAAAGATAAACGTCATAGAGATGTTCCTCTGAGGTTTTTATATTTCTGAATATTTGTTTAAAAGCTAATTTAAAAAGTTTGGGAGATTCAATAATGACTTTTAAAAATACTAGATAATACTTTGCTGGCCTTATAGCATTACCACACATAAAAGCATTTTCGTTTGTTTAATATTATCATATTTATGAATATATCACATTGGTGTCGAAAGGTGGTCCCCCTTAGGTATGTTATGTATAAACCTCAGGTATACCATGTCAACATGACCTATCCGAATTTCATGTGTGACATGTTTCGCAAATATTTATAATATGATTACGAATATTTTGCACGTTTCAGTGATCAACTTTACGGAGAAATAATGTTTATGTTAAATTCGGTAGCCTTTCCCTCAAAATTGGTTATTTTTAGACATCCAAGGTTATTTGTCAATATCACCGAAAGATTGGTTCATAAATATAGTAAAGATAACATTTGTGGAATTGATAAACTGACATCGATGTTGAATTCAGCTGATAATAATAATAACTTAGTCATCTTGTTGTACAATTTACAATTTTGTATAACACATCAGTATCTATTTTAATCAAGAGAGATAAATATAAGGTAGAGGAAGATAAATTAGATCGAAATATAAGGGGGAAGAACCAAAAAAAAAGAAAAAAAAAAAAGAAAAGGCAAGACTAGAATAAATTAATATAAATTCTGAACATGATATTGTATGTCAATCTGAAATGAAATTTGTTTAATTGCGATGCAAGAAAGAAATAGAGAATAAGACAGAGAGCGACAGGGAAAAATCCCAGGAGAAGGAAAATGACAAAAGAGAGATAGACATATTGACAGAGAAAACAGACGAAGAAAAGACACATCAGCATAAATACAGCGTAGTCTAAGAATGACTGCGTTGTATGTTGTCACATGTATACGCCACATGCATGATATCGCAGTGAGCTACTACTTTTCCTGTCTCATGGAGACAAAATCACCAAATGATTGCAATACATGTACTGTCGTTGGGACGTAAAGCCTAATATACATGTTTTATTACCAACATAGGTAGATGTATGTCTCATACGTCTTTAGGGAACACGTATTACAATGACCATTACTTTGCGCCATAGAGGGTCTTGAAATATTTTCGACACATTCCGACTTATCTTCAGAAAACACCAAAGGGCCACGTAGCCCGTGTAATGAAGTCGTTCCGATGACGCAATCAAACACGGAACCAGTATTCCTAGTTACTAGAACACATGATAATACTATATACTAGTTGTCTTACTATATAAATTATGGTGACGTAGGTAGGACGTTCTGGATGTTAAACACTTTCTGGCCGGGGGTCCAGGTGCCACTTGGGACTCTTTTGAGTACAGGGTGTTTAATCTAGGTATATTATCCAGCTGTCGATCAATCTTGTTTACCCAAATGATATTGGTCTTGTTCCGTATATAACAGGATATAAACGTCCCTTATTTGAATTTGAATTAAATCGGGTTTTGCTAATCAAACTCCACAGATCTTAAACCGATATAGACAACAAATTATTTGATAAAATATATGCATATTGATTCATTACATGAAGGAAATTCAATTAGCCATGATCACACTTAAAATCATTTTCAAAACCATATACATGTATTGCAAAATGTCGGTCATTCTATCTTTCGGGGGCCGCCGTGGCCGAGCGGTTACAGTCGTGGACTACAAATCTCTCAGCCCCTCACCAATGTGGGTTCGAATCCCGGTAGGGACTTCGGATTTTTCATGTGAGGAAGCCTTCCAGCTGGCTTGCGGTAGGTCGGTGGTTCTACCCGGGTACCTCTGAGTACTCGGGGTCTTCCTCCACCTGTAATTAGTTGGACGTCGCTATATGATTGAAATACTATCGCAGCGACGGTAAACCCCAATACAACAACAACAACATTCTAGCTTTCTACATCTAGGAGAAGCTTCTATTGAGTGGTTTAGTGGGTTCATTTTTTTCCTCTCCATTTTGTTGTCAAAATATATTTTGACTCATATAATAAAATAAATCGATTCAAGCTAGTTAACACGACAATATGTCATTTGATTGTTTGTTTATTTGGTTTAACGTTCCATCGACAGTATGTCAGTCATTTGGAGACAGATATGATGCTGCCACACTGCAGTATCACACCGTAGATATGTGGTATGATACCACACCCAGTCACATTATCTTGACATTGAGCCAGCCAGTCCTGGAACTGCCCTTAATTGCTGAGCGCCAAGCAAGGGAGCTATACCAGTACCACTTATATATACCTCTGGTATGTCGCGGCCGGGGATCGAACCCACGACCTTCCGATTCTGAAGCGGACGCTCTAACCACTAGGCCACCCGGACCGGTAATATGTCTTTTGACAAGACAGCACGTCATCTAGACAAAATAATAGTGCCATTTATGCGAAATAACAAGTCTTTTTACTAAAAAGCATATCATTCGGAAGTGATGGCATGTCGTTTCAACAAAGAAGCATGTTATATGAACAATATGCCACGTTTTCTAGTTGTAGTGAATAATTTCAAGCTACGCATTATTAACTTTAACATTCTGTCTGTTACTGCTCCGAATTACGACTTCCAAAACGCTTTTCTTGAAGAGATTTAAGCTGTTAAAGTTGGCATGTCTTCGATAACGACGGCAGCAGTCGGCAGCTACTCATAAATAAGGACGAAGTTGAATAGCTAGTATAGATAACGTTGACTACAGTCGAACAATTGCGACAAATCGTGTCATACATCTCATGTAACTGTATTATACCAGACAAAGAACAATTTGAAATACAGGGGAGTAGCTAGTGTTACGCACTTACGCACGTGCATAACATTGAAATAAAAAGTAAACATTCAGATATGCTCCAAAACGATGATAAAATTAGTGAAAGAAGGGGGTTAGTTTGTCTATTAAGTCCAGTCAATATTATTTACTTATCGTAGACCTTATGTGACTTAGTGTTTTGTTCAAAACAATCATTGTTCAATTAGAAAAGTTTCTAGTGTATACACATCAGTTGTCAATACGGCCAGTCACCTGTTTATACCGTTCAGGTAACCGTCCCAGGTAACCGCGTGGTAAAGCGTCCGCCTTCGGAGCGGCGGGTTGGGGTTCAATTCCATAGAGCGACATACTATAAAAAATGGTACCGATAGCTTCCTGCTTGGCGCTAAGCATATAAATTATGCCAGTTGTTGACATTATAGAACCAAGTTGTGGTCGAAAAACATAATGCCCCGCCCAAGTCAAACACATTCTGGCCCCACCCAAAGGGGTAAATGTCAAATAAATAATATCAGTTTAAAGGCATTCATTAATGAAGAAATTATGTCAAATATCAAGTACTTATCCCATATAGTAATGAGTAATGCTCTGGGATTTTTTTTTATTAAAGTAGGATGATAAAAAAAAATGACCATGTAGAATCATAATTTTTGTCACTGCACTTTTCCTACTCGCTATCTACTATCATTTAAAAAGGAGATCGTTAAAAAATTGGACCAGGTAGAAATATGGTACCCTGAATAGTTTACGAGTTATGTTCCCGACAAATAATTGAAGAAAAAAATTATAAAGGGGATAATTCTAATGGGACCAAGTAGAGTTCTGGTTCTTGATTGTTGTACTTTTCCTAGTTATCATTTATGTAAATTTAAAGTTTCAAGCCAATACTTTGTATAGTTTAAGTTGTGGCCAAAGTAAAAGTTGTGGTAAACATTCGGATGCATAAAAGTAAAGATTCTGAATATTGTAAAATTGGTGATGTTCAAATAATTAAGATATCTTTCTTATGAGTTAATTCTGTTTTAAATTATATATGCATGAGGAGGAGGTTTTTTCTCAAGGTTGCGATTAATATGTACGTCAGTTTTCTATGAAATAGCATATCCCTGGTTTCTTTTCAATGACGACCCTTGATTTTGAAGATCATTCCTCATTATGTTCTGAAAAGATTGCATATCAAAAGCCACAAAAATATAGACTTTGTCGGCAGATGTTGAATATATCGTTAGAATTTAATAAATTTGCAATTCAAATGAGGACGTTTTAAGATCATTAAAACCCTGTTCATAGAAGCAGGCCGATATTATTTGAGTAAACAAGATAAACAAGATGAAATTGTAAATAAGTCGGATCGACAGCTGTACGAGTATAATATGCCTAAATCAAACACCCTGTACCCACCGGGGACGCTAGCGGGACCTGGACCCCCAGCCAGAGAGTGCGTAACATCCAAAAACGACCTAGTTACGCGCCTGAAAAAGCTTTGGGTCACAATTATAATGAGATTGATAAAATAAATGAAACAAAACCATATTATTTAACAATGATTTTTAATAGATTGGCATCAGTTACTTTAGAACTCGCGACCTATGAATAAAAAATCCTCTGATGCATATGACCATGATGTGAATCACAGTGAATGTAGTATTCTTTGGTCGTTATCATTACATTTGTGTGACCGTCCCCGGTGGCCTAGTGGTTAGAGCGTCCGCCTCGGGTGCTGGAAGTCATGGGTATACCAAAGTAGTAAATAATGGGTCTGTTATAGCCCCCGTGCTTGGCGCTCAGCATATAAGGGTAGTTGTCAGGATAATGTGACTGGATGTGGTATCATGCCACATGTCTACGGCGTGATACTGCAGTGTGGCAGCACTTTATCTATCTCAAGTAGACATCGTCTTCAAAATGACAGAAAATACTGTCGATGGGACATTTAACCAAACAAACATACATACATTTGTGTGAATAAAGAAGAAGATTCTTCTTGGACAGTTAGGAACATTCTCGAATATTTATTTAAAAGTATGTATCAGAGCTATTTTTGTTTCTACTTTCACATTCGTTTCAAATGTTTATTTTATTGTAAATAAATTCTGTTTTTTTTTGTTTTTTTTGTCTTTAGGTGTACGAACTAAGTATTTTGGCTAGTAATAACATTGTTTGGAAAAAAATAGCGAGTAGTTTGAGTACGATTGCATGCCAGTTTGACAACGTGTCGCTTTCACAAGACAGCATGTCATTTGGACAAGACGCCATGTTGTTTTAAAAACTTCTTTTGAAAAATTTCTTTTAAAAAATCAATGACTATATTTACATAATGTCCTTTGGACATAACAGCAAGTCATTTTGACAAGACAACATGCCGTTTTGGCAATATATCATGACGTTTTGATAAGACAACAAGCCAGTATGACAAGATAATATGCCGTCTGGACAAGACAACGTGTCGTTTTAAGAAGATATCATTTCATTATGACAAGACATCATGCCGTTTGGACATGATATCATGACGTTTAGACAAGACAGCATCTTGATATGACAAGCCATGATAACACGCTATATGGTCAAGATACCAAGACACTTTGACAAAAAAAAAAACAAAACAAAAACACGCATGTCCGACATGATAACACGCTGTTTGAACATAATAACATGCTTATTGGACAAGATCACACATTCATCAGGCAAGATACCATATAAATTGCCACAATAGTGCAACACTTTGAGAAAACATGATACTATTTTAACAAGATAGGACATTAAATGAACAAAACAACTTGAAATCTCTCAAATTCGGACAGTTACGGCGTTCCATACTATGAACCTTGGTCTTTTCGAATCTTTTAAAACATATATGGAGGTGCACATCTAGAATGTAATAAAATATCTTGCTATTTCGCCCAGAATATTATTGACGGCTGTAGAGCGCGTAACATTGATTCTACGTAAGAATGTAATATTAAAAATGCACAAATGCGAAAATTCAAGTTAATAGATTTAAGCATATAACTAAATGTTTTTGGTCGTATAACATATTAGGTTCATGAAAATCGCCATGGGGAAATTAACTTGACCTAAAGTAGTGTGTTACGTGACTTGGCTAATATATAGTCAAATCACTCTGCCAGATACGTTACCAATGGGTGTAAAAATATAACGCTTTACCTAGGTCAACAAAAGAACACGTTAAGCCTCGGACCGCATTCAATTATGGTATGGCATATACTAACCACACAAAACCGGCAAGTGATGAAGATGTAAAATAATTCACAGTAACACTACAGCTTTCAGAAGTTCGATCTACTTGAATAATAATATATCAGATAATGTATTTTGTTTTTGTAACTTTATCATTAAAAACAGTTAATGAGACACGTCATCTAAAGAACGAAAATTCGGTGATAAACTTAAATATAGACCATACTCCTACTGTATAAACATTGCTATAGTCATCGTAATGATCGAGTCTATATCCGATTCTTAGCGAAATGATATATGTAAAAAGGTAACGTATCTGGCTGAGATATCACGTTTTGTGAAATAGTGAAAACAAGTGTGTAGACTGCCAAGCAACAAATAAAATTTTAACAAGAACTATATTGTAACACATGGTAGCACAAACTGTTCTACTTTTATCTTTAAACCATCTTTAAAAGCACCGTTTTCATAGACTTCTGACTCTGTAAGCATCGAATTACTGATTTTAAGTGAACGCGGATTACTGATTTTAAGTGAACGAGATATTCCAATTAGTGTTAAGAGTTTCTCCTGGCCTTTCAGTTTCGTATTGTTTGTCAATTTTCTTCTTAAGACGGTCAAAGCGCTTCTTATACTTCATTTCTGATATCTTGTATGATTTTATCTTACTCTCAAGCAAGTGGCGTTGGCTCTTCCCAAGGCTTTAGATCGTTGTACTTCCCTTTTCCTTCTTACAAACGGTAACCCGTATATTTACGACCAAGTGTGGTTCTTCGTATGGCAATTCATCACATGACGTTCCTTGTTTCCCGTGTATTCTAACCAATACGTATTTCTTATATTAAACACGTGTAATATAACAACGTCATGACGTCATTTAACCCTATACAATTCATAGAATAAAAACAACGTGCAAAAACGCGCGCGAAACACGTCAAATATTATTCCGTTAAATCCCAGCATTTAAAGTCATCTGATAAAAAGAATTTCACATGAGTTTTCATATAATATAAAATGTTATTAAACTCATCCAAGAAAATGGCCAGAGGCTCGCTTTTTACCATTTTCTTGAACTCATGTAATAAAATTCTATATTATATGACAACTCATGTGAGATCTCTCCTTTTCAAGGAAAGTACCATCGTCGAAAACCCACGGTGTATATTCCATTATCACTTCTGTATATACGTTCATTTAAGGGGAAAAAAGGCGTTTTGAATAATCATTTTAAATATTGTTTTATTTCTTAAATTTTGGACCAGATACGTAACATTTCATTGTGTTTAATTTTCAGTTACTGTAACACAATCACCGTTTCTTTTAATCAATAACAATCATCCATTATTTTTGTCGTTGCTTAACTTTTTATTTCATATATTTTTAGAAATGTTCAATTGAATGACACGTGTACAATGCACAGCTCTGAAACTTATATGCTTGCTTTTTGATGAATGCTCATTATTAAAATTGCGATATTGTTGAAATTTTAAGTAGAAACAACTATTCTAACATATTCGCACACACATAATATACTGCATCAAGTGTAAATTGTCGATAAATCAAAGCTAATATTCATTTTACTTTACAACCAGAAACGTTACCATCATGACCAGATACGTTACGGACAAAGCTTAGTTATTTATGTGGACGGCATTGCAAAATTTCCCACAAAAACAGTTTTCAAACATTTCACATATATATTGTCTTTCGTAAATAGCACACAAATTTTAAGAAAACGTTGTAATTCTCGGTAAAAAAGATAATAATATACTCACTGTCTGTCAGCAACTTATCTGCACATCATCCGGAACAGAAAATGGCTTCCAATAAGAAAAGTGGCATGTATCCGATGTCGGGTGACAGCAGCAACGATAACTGATGTAATACGTGAAGTTCTGATCACTCATTCGTAGGGAATATGTTAATTATAGTTTTATGGGTAACGTTTCTGGTGGTAACGTATCTGGGGGACTTAAAGAAAATTAAAGATCTTTTAGAGCTGTCATAACATTTTGATGTTTTTTTTTTCTATTTAAAAGAGTGTCATATCGTCTACAATAATGCTGTGGTAAACCCTTTGAAAATAAGACAGGTAACCGTACACGGGATGATGTTTTGGCCACGTATCTGGTGTTCTTAAGTGTAAGTACTAACAATGAATATTTAAAAAATAATTATACTTGTAATATGTAGGGGTGCATGCTATACAAAATAAAAGGCAAAAGTTATTTTTATTTGACACTAGGCTTGATAAATACTCACCAGCAGGCTGTTTATACACAGTCCTACTGGTAAAATAATAGTCACGACGTATCTGGCGATGATCTGAGAGACATAATTCTTTAACTTTTTACTGTTTAAAAATGACAGTCAACCATCAAGTTAAACTTTTTTTAGACATGTTCATTATTAAGATTTTGAAAAATACTTCATACAACATCGTTGTAATGTTACTGTAGAAAACAATTAATGGTCATTTTAAAATATATTAACAGAGACACGCATATTTTCCCTCTAGGGGACTAGTCCATGATGTCTACAGGTCACTTTTTGAGCGATTTTCATGAAGTTTTTGGTGTTTTTCGTCAGTTCAAATAAAGTGTAAATAATTTAAACAGTCAATCATATGTGATTTATGCACATAACACCAGAATATTTGTGACACATTTAATTTCATAATTCGACATTCTTACGTAGAATGAATGGTAAAACATCGGTAGTTTTTCTCAACCCTGACGTGACGTGACCTCACATGAAAACAAAATTTACTGGAATCAAAGGCACCAAAGTCACTGTGGTTACTGTTTAAATTTCATGCTGCTTGCTCATCGGCAACCTATTTTAATTTAAACCTCATAAGGAAGAAGAAATGAGAATAATAATAAGAAACTGGAATTCGTTTGCACGGAAAACGATAGGACTTTCTGCAACCAGTTTAAAACCTGATCAAACTGAAAATGATTTATACAGAATACGCAGATACATTAGGATACTTGAGTGTAACTTTTACATACTGTGGGAAAATTCATCCATTTATAATGTCTGCAGAGCGAATACAAACTTTTTGATCTGACGTCAATTCTGACGTCATACGAATATGACTATCATTGCATTTAAAAATTCAGCATCTGAAACATATGCCATGCAAATTTCATCATTTTGGAACCTTGCCATCACATCGAATTTATTGCACGAGAAATGAAAACACATAACAACGCCATGACGTCAAATGACGACGGGCCTATGAAAATATAAAGAAAACATTTAAAAATACATGTGAAAATTTCAGTTTCCTATCCCATCTGGGGGCTCTGTAATACTTAAAATTAATTTTGGGGTCATATTTTCGAAACTTGGTTTCACCACAGAACCTCGATCTATATTTGGAAAACGAAGTAAGGATGCACAACGTAAGCGTAACTTACACCTTCTGTGAAAATTACAAGAAAATCAATTCGCAGAGCGCGTAAAAACGTTTTACTTGACGTCAAATCTGGAGTCATATGAAATTTGATAATGACATTCGAAAAGACATGGGGGGGCCTCCGTGGCCGAGAGGGTATAGTCGCTGACTTTAACACTCACTCAACCCCTCACCGCATGGGTTCGAATCCCGGCAGAGTCATTCGGATTTTCATGTGAGGAAGCCTTCCAGCTGGCTTGCGGTAGGTCGGTGGTTCTACCCGGATGCCTCCGTGCATTCGGGGTCTTCCTCCACCTGTAATAAGCTGGACGTCGCTATATGACTGAAATACTGTCGAAGCGACGATAAACCCAAAAAGTCAAGTCAAAAGACATGGTCTGAAATATTTGCCATACAATTTTCATTATTCTGAGCCATTGGCAATTACATTTTCCGAAAATGCTTAAAATTAAGTAAAAGTGAAAATATGTTATTTTCCGAAAATGTTTTAACTTACAGCGTAGCAATACCACATGACCGTGACGTCACTAAAGGCATCAAAACGAAGACAAAACTATGACTTCCTCGGGTGTCGCTTTGACACAGAGATGCTGGTAATTATACACAATGGCCCATTAAATATCATGTGCCTGTGTTTTTCTCGATGTAATGCATGCTGCTCATGATCAGATATCAAGCAAATATTGGCTTTTTATATTGTACTTCCTTTATATTATGTCTCCTCCCATATTTATGTTGGGGGATATATATTTTTTTTTTCAGAGTTGTCTGCTCGTTTGTCTGTCCCAATTTTTGTCCGGAGCATAACTCAGTAAATATCAAAGCAGAAAACGTACACTTATCCAATCCTAATTTAAAATTTATGCAAAAGCATAAGATTCACACAGGACAAAAACACACGATTTCATTTTTTTTTTAGATTGATAAAAAGAGTGATGCAAATTTATTGTTACACTCAGGAGGTCGTGGTTTCGATCCCTGGTCCGACATAATGAAGTCGCAAAATATACCAGTGTAGCTCCCTTGCTTGGCGCTAAGTATATAATTGTCTTGGTTTGCCCGGTGTCATGATAATGTTACTTGATGTGACATCATGCTACATGTCTACAGCGTGATACTGCAGTGTGGTAACACTTAAGGGGTCGCTGTCAACCCAAAGTGGGTGGGGTTTTGAAAACATAAGTTTTGTTTTTCAAGTAAATCATGATTTTTTCCTCAGTAATACTCAGTATACAAATTAATTTCATGTAAAAGAATACAGTTTGCAAGGGGCTTTCAGATTGGCCTCACATTCAAAGAAAATATTACTTGTCACATCTTCATCTTGCATGCACTCAATCATTACTGTTTGGCTGAAAAATAAACACACTGCTACATAGTCCATAGTCCATTTAACAATGTGTGAAGAAATTCAATGACTTATTCAAGGGGAAAATGTAAGTTTCCAAATGTCCCAAAATGTCAATAAGGAAGTAGGTATGGTGGACAAAATATGCCACAATACATGAAAATTGTGAAATATTTGGATTAAGCATCAACCTTTACGTAATAATTACGCAACTATTTCTGAATTGAATAAAGATAAATATGAAATAAAGGGTACATAATAAGGCTTCCAAAATATAAATAAAATGCTGAAAAATATTTAGAAGGTATAGTAGGCAAAAGTGATATTTTCAAGAGTGGCGAAGCATATTCCAAGCATGCACTGGTTTTATGCGAATATTAGTACATCACTTAATTAGGTTTTGCATGAATGCGCAAGACTGAATGTATCCTTGAAACATTGAAACTCTACATATTTTACTGTTTAACGGGAGTCTAAAGCAAATTCGGATAAATGCACATGAGCTGCGTAACAACGTAAAACAAAATACAGTTTATATAGGTACACTATGAGAAGACATGAAATAAACAATGTTGTATAATATTGTAAAATATTGAGTGATATTCATATTCATTGGGAAATATTTGTCCTATCTGATATTGGAATTGAGTACATAATCTAATGAAAATCAAACATTACAGGGGTAATTATATTATATTAAGGGGTGAAATGTATATGCGAAGTAAATAAATCTTTTTTATTCTAAAAACATTTTACTAATCACGCAGTCATTTCAATAATGGCATGTTAAATATATTTATTCTCACGGAACATCGTTAACGTTGTTTGATAAGTGGTTTATTTATATATCCTTGTATCCATGGCGATGTACGTGACCCTAGATGACTTATACGATAACATAGTTATTCACGCAAAATTGGGTTGTTATATATTTACAGGTAAAAATTACGGGGCGATATATATTCAGCGCGCAAGTATAAACTGGACTGTGAGTGGTCGGTATAAAGGGAGATCAATGCTACAAGTACATTTATATGGTTTCCATGTGAAACCTAAATCTTTCAATTTTGTACTTGACGAATTGTATACTGTAAATACTGCATGAAAATCGGGTCGAGAAAAAGTGGGTTGATATAACCACCCCATATTTTTTCACCACACAACAGAAAAGGTTTCATATTGGAAAACATCCCATATCTAGGTAATCTCTTAGTATATATATATATATAAACCGTCTCAGCTGCACTAGAACTCACGACCCCTTGCAAGAACAAAATACTGAACGACGCTCTTACCAATTGAGCTAATTCGCAGCCGTTAATTTGTAGTGCAAATAAGGTTATTTACAGGTAGTTAAATGAATGAAACTGCGCATGAACTCTGAATTATAAACTTGCTTCTTTTACAGTTTTATTTGCACAGAAATTGTGATTATACCCAATGCTTTCAAAATCCTGCAATATGCCTATCTTTTATCAAAACTGCAATGTTGACTTCTACATCTAATGGTACTATTTTTCAGCACGAATGTATTGATAAGTGGCGGTAATGTGATTGTAAGTAGAAAATCCACTGTCTGACCCCTATTTTTATCCCATAAATTTGTTTCTAGTGTGATTCTATATAATCATGCTAAGCTTAAAAAAGTTATGTTCGCTAGTTTTGATTTTCCTTTTTTGTCTATATAGTAAACAAGAGGGCCATGATGACCAATGGTCGCTCACCTGAGAACCAGGTATTAGTGGTAGGAAAAGAAACAGCAAATAACTTACAATATTGTGGAAAGTGGGCTCTGCCCTCTGCCAGCCAAAAATCGAGTGAGTACTTTTGGACAAGAAGATTATTGAAGTTTTTACTATATACATCATTTAAGGAAAACAGGCTCCGCCCCATGGCGGCCATGTTTTTCAACGAATCAAAATAATTTGAACAATCTTGGTAGAAAGTGACCTAAGGAACATCTGTGCAAAATAACTTTGAAATCCAGCCAGTTCTTTTGGAGGAGAATATTTTTTTCAAATTTGTGCAATATACATATAAGGAAAATGGGCCCCGCTTTGGCGGCCATGTTTTTCAACGAATCAAAATAATTTGAACAACCTTGGTAGAGAGTTACCTAAGGAACATCTGTGCCAAATAACTTTAAATCCAGCCTGTAATTTTGGAGGAGAAGATTTGTCAAATTTGTACGGATCAAAATAACTTGAACAATCTTGGTAGAGAGTGACCTAAGGAACATTTGTGCCAAATAACTTTGAAATCCAGCCAGTACTTTTGGAGAAGATATTTTCCAATTTGTACTATATACATATAAGGCAAATGGGCTATGCCCCCTGGCGACCATGTTTTTTCAATGGATCAAAATAACTTGATTAATCTTGGTAGAGAGTGACCCAAGGAACATTTATGCCAAATACAATGTAACTTTGAAATCTTGCCAGTAGTTTTAGAGAAGATTTTCAAAATTTTCATGTTTTTTTCTTTCCGTTGCCATAGCAACCAGAGTTCTGCATGGAATCAAATTCTTTGAACAACTTTTAAAGGGCTTCACCAAAGGAACATTCCTGTGAAGTTTCTTTAAAATTTGCCCAGTGGTTTAGAAGGAGATGTCGTTTTGAGTTAAATGTTAACAACGGACATTCATTGGTCACAATAGCTCACCTTGAGCACGTTGTGCTCAGGTGAGCTAAAAACTGCTATTGTGAAATACGTCCTTAAATACTGTTGGTAGGACGTTAAACCTAATAAGCAATCTAAAATAAAAGTACATGTAGATGATGTACTTTACAATTCAGATGAAATCTATTTCTTGTATAATGCCTTTTACCTAGTTTTTAGATACACAATTTTAAAGAAGTATAACTAGCAACTTTTGCAGTTGAAAATTTACTATTTTGCTGGCATGCTGACCATTACAACATTAAAGGACAGCCTATTTTAATATTATAACATATGATGACAGCTTTATTCATATAGTTAATGAAAAGGAAACTGGCCAAATCTCCTGGCAGCATCATTACAAGGAATACAGTGGGGCCCAAACTGCTAACATTATCACATTATTCTCTGGTGAACTAAAAACTGCCATCACTTATATGCAGGAACCACCACTCTAGGACACCGTCGCAGGTTTCCTGGACTGGCGTACCTTGCACCTGGAGTAATGAAAGATTCTTGCCTGAGATAGGTTCAAACCCACAACCTTCAGATCCGCAGTCATATACCCTACCACAGGACCACAGCCCCATCATTGCCATGTCCCCCATCACAAGATACATTAATTTTACAATTTACAGCAGAATTTAAGGAGGTCAAAGTAATATGGGAGTATCACACACAAATCTGATGTTTACATAAAACAACAGTGAAGTTTGTTTATTCATATTTATTTTTTCTCATTTAAATGAAATGTACAACATTACAAATTGACTGAAAAGTTTTCATTTACATACACATTTTTTTTTCATTTTTGTCAACCTTTTGAACCAATTTTTTAGAATCCTTTGGTTTCTGTGTGGGGTATGATAAAATCTGACCGACAAGTTTTAGTCAATACATGGTCAATCAAATCAAAACTCTTCAAATATTGTACACCAAATCCAAGCTATGGCAACACAATCTACCTCAATCTCACAATTTGCCTGCCATTAACACCATCCCAGACTGCCAGGTGTATAGCTGTGCCAAGATTTCTCTCTTAGTCCTTATTTATCATCCGCTTTGTTTGACAGGAGATAAATACGTATTGCACAAATATTTCTATACAGTCTGAACATGTACAGCACAATGAAATCCATAACAGATTTACAGTGATAAAAGTTTCAGATTTTTTTGGACAGGTTTTTAGAGTAGTTTTGTAAGACTAAATAATATATGTTTCATTAATAAACAGTCTAAAAAATTTATACCATAGTAAGGAATGCTCTTTGGAATTATTTTTTCACAATTAGTGACCTATTAACTGATTTGCTTTTCTCCTTTAAATATTAAGAATTTAAACTATACCATTTCTACGCCAACATTCTCTGGCCAATATGCCTATGACCCTAGATAAGACATTGAGTCATATACCAATCAGTCAAATATTGTTGTTTTTAATGCAAATATAAAATTTAAATAACTTACTGCATAGCCTGTGTGGCATATTCTTCATGGTTTGCTAGTGATCAACCAAGACACAGAATCTCAACATTTAAGTTATATACCAATACTTTAAACCTAAGATATTTAAATCTTTCCCATTTTTATTTCAATCATATTGTTACATATTTTAAATATGTTTTTTGTAATGGATGCATAGTATATGGATAACGGGCTAATATCTATGAAATACATAACAATACATTATTTGTTCACAGAACCTTTTCTCTGCACATATATCTACAAAATAAACTTCTTATTTCATATTGAATTAATTACCAAAAAAAATCTTCTGTGCTTAAACCAGAGTCTGTATGTATCTAGCTACCTTCCGAAAACAGAATCCTTTTTTTTTTTTTTTTGCCTTCACAGCAATTCTTTCTTTCCATGAAGATAAATAAGATATGGAACATACATAGAAATAGACATCGTGTTTTAAACCATAATCACTAAAACTTAAGATTTCACAAATATCTTCTCATACTTTTGCTATTTGTGACTATTTAAACAACACAGATAACCTCCTGATGGAAAGCATGATAGATCTATACATTAATATAGTTATACGCGTATCGCAAACAGCTGTCTGTCTTGTTCACCTGCCTATCTCACTAGTGGCGTCTGCTTCAATTGGAGAAGGATGGAACGCATCCGTGAGATGTCCTTGGTGTTTTTGGAATTTTTGGGGTTGAACTCGCAGAGTCGACATATTTTCTCCCATTCCTCTCCGGGCTCGGTCTGGTCCCTCTCTGCTACAAATGCTGCCTCGGACTCCCTGTAAGACACACAGTTTTTTTTGAAAATCACAAGGGTTTAGACCAGGGTGGAATTCACCAACAATTCTAAGCGCTGAGTAAAACTTAAATACTTAAATGGGCAAATTTCAAAACTCGTTTCTCAAATAAAAATACCCAAATGTTTAATTAATTTCTTATCAATTATTGTTAATTATTAAGGTAATAATTCATTTCAGCTTAGTTGTGTACTTGAATATTTTAGAAAATAGTAATGGCGGAATGTGTGTCCACCAAGCTTAGCGCTAAGTATTGTTGGTGGAATTCAAGCCAGCTGAATAGGGCAAGTATATAATGATATAAAATCATTGTGTAGGGTTAAATGGCTGAATGTTCTAGATAGATATAGTCTTTCATGCTTTTGTCATATATGTTCTGAAATGTCTATTCACATTTTTAGCTAATCAGGACTGAAATTTTACTGCTGGAATTATTATAAACGCTTTGCTTGAAATAACATATTTTATTTGTGTATGAACACAACCTATCAAAAAGTAAGAGAAATATGTGAATGATATTTTATATTCAGTCATAATTATAAATCAATTATCAATCCCCTCCTCACAAAATGCTGATGGACATTTCTTTTCACAAATTCCCCACATACAGGTAAAACAAGCAATTAAATCAAATCTTTCCATGCTGATTGAATACTTAATTATGCCCCAGTCCAACAATAAAATAAAATTAAGCATCAAATCAACAATAATTCACAATCTTCAAATAACTCACAATTACTACAAATCCCAGGGCAAACTGAAATGACAGTTCTTTTACAAGTCAACACTCTTCCTCTCAATATGCTAAAACTTCCCAAACGCATGCTTCATTGAGGAAAGAATTAATATAGAATCAGGGTGCAAATAAAAACTTCTCAAGGGAACACTGGAGAGAAAAAAAAAATCCAACCCCGAGATCTTACCTGGTACTTGTTAAACTACAAATAGTGAAATATAATTACTTATACCATTCAAAACATATCTGAAAATTTACATATGATGAATACAGGTAATCCAGCTGGTAATATTGATGTTGTAACACCACTTCAAAATATTTGATCATAACATATTCCTATTCAGCATCTTACTTATAAAATGTGCACCTTATATTGAATGTGTGTGTGTTTGTGGGTGAATACAACCTTTATGTGTTTGTCAAAATCACAGGATTTATATTCATGTGTTTTTGTATTGCACATAATATGATATGTAACAAGAAACATAATATCTGATTACGTTACTTGAAATAAAGAATTCTACTGCCACTATATGAAATATCAGTGAGATTCTTGACTTATGATTAGTGGGGGAAATGAAATGGGAGCTAGTTTCTTCTGCTTATGGAAATTACAGACTCCCCCATGAAATAGCATTCTACACTAGGAATTTTAATTGCCCAAATATCATCATCAAATGCCAATCAAATGAGAATAGAGGCTCATATACACTGGGGGAGTCCTGATAAATTAATGTATAAATGATATATAAAACATACACCACTATATGGTCACTGTGTGTTATACTTGATTTACATATACAAATATATATCACTGTGAGTTATACAGGAATAACATCTAGTGATACTTCACCAATAATTTATACATGTATATAGATGTACATTTCAATATAATGGGGAAGAGAAGGTGACTATTTATTAAGACCATCACAACATCTGTTTACACTACTGAAGTAAACAACACTTAAATTAGGACAATCTGTAGCACAAGTGTACCACTAGATATGCAAAATACAGTTTAAATCACAAATACTTCGGCAGAAACTTAAACAAAACTAATGAACCATAAAAAATTGTTCATTCTGTTTTAAAGAATCATGACAAAACCATCACGACAAAACAACACTTCTCAGTAAAATATCAAGAGACTTTTGTGATTAAACACTTAAGTATACATCAAGTACCTATGTATATATATATATACTAAGTTCCATTTTACCTAGAGAAAGCCATCCTTTTCTTATCAAGACAGCACTTGGAACTTAACGGCTGTGTTAGTTTGACTGTGATGTCCAATCAACATTATTCAGTCATTTACAATTACATACTTCATCTTCATGAGACAGATCTGGTTCTGCTTCACAGCATGATCACAGTAATACCACACCCAGTCAAACTATCCTGGCATTGTTGAAGTACTGGTGCCCTTGTATACTGAGCACCAAGGAAGCTACAAATCAGTCACATTTTCAATGACTGTTTGGCAGTTATCAGAGCCCTCAGGAACTTCTAATAAGATGTCCCAGGACTCCAATATCTTGAAAAAAGGACTGGTGCTTTCTGATAAGAGATAAATGGGGCAACACCTAGAACTAGTTTACAGAGAACTCTTGTGGTATGTTGTAACAGGGGGTCAACTGACATACAGTGATCACTCACCGGAGACTTCTGAAGTGAGGTTACGTCCAGTAACAAGACAACTAACTGACCATAAGCTACCTTAAACACTAAACATGCTTCCCTCAAACTTCTGCTACAGACATGTGCTTACATGGCATGGTATGAGAGATGGAAGACATAATTTGTCTAAATATTACTGGTACATTGTTCTTTTATGATTTATAGATGTATGAAAGCCTGGAAGGTACAGGAGTGAAATATGATCATTCCCTATAGATGTTTGCCAAACTTGACCTTTCTGATTTTAGCAATGAATATATAAATCCTTTCACAGCTAGGTCAAGTGCCCACAAACAATTTCACAAACTCACATAATTATGTTTTTGTATATACTAGGCCAAACACTGTTTATAAGGTTTCCCAGACCAGCAATTCTGTGTATCCACATGTTACAGGAGTATGAGGTATAAAAAAGAAGCTGGTTCCGCTAACATCAGAGAGAAAGAAAAAGATATTGATTAGCATTTTTTGGTTGATTTCTTTTACTAATTTCAAAAATAGGAACTAGCTCCAGGTTTATTATAAAGAAAAAAAAAACAACAACAAATTTTAAATCAAATTAAATATAGTCCATTGAGAGCAAGAAGGGCTCACCAGTATGTATATAAAGGAGACAGATGAGCCCTTTTGGCTTTTAAGGGACTATAATGTAGGGTTGGAGGTAAAAAATTAACTCTTGGTCAGACAATTTAGTGGAAACCAGGAACTTCTTTCTGTACACCTGATCTCAACACGCTCAACTTGAGACACTGAACAAAACTAACTAAACACAAGAACACTTACGGTCCCGAGCTGCCAGTGAAGTGTGAAACAGTATCGTACAGAAGCATGTAAGAATGAATTTAAACACATCAAACATTATACAAATCAAGGGCTGACCAGAAACCACAAACTCTTCCATCACCTTGTATTTCTATTTGCAATAGTTTTTTGGTCAGTCCTCAAAATGTAAAGCAAGGGAGAAAAGTGAAATGTAAAATAGAAAATGACTTTATAAAGCAATCCAAGGAAACATTTTTGCCTATTCCATCAAGGGAGTGAGAATGTGAAATGAAATACTGGGAGGCATGGAATTTATAAAGCAAACTGTTAAGTGAATGACAATTAGTTAGTAGAAAGGAACTGGTCACTATCTACTCATACTTTCCCATTTCATTCAATAAAACATTTTTTTTTTAAAACTTTTAAGATTGCTTATTTACATACTTAATATTTTAGACATTACTGAAAAATCACAATCAAAGGCCAAGTCACCAGCATGATAAACACGGTATTAAAAAACACTGAATGTTTTTTTTCATG
Organism: Solen grandis; assembly: GCA_021229015.1. Lineage (NCBI taxonomy): Eukaryota > Metazoa > Mollusca > Bivalvia > Adapedonta > Solenidae > Solen > Solen grandis. The sequence goes on from CM037792.1 coordinate 33,967,472, forward strand.
AAACCTATATATAACATAATCAACCCTTTCCCTCATATATACTCATTTTGACGCCTTTAATAGGTATCACATAAAGCCTGATCTGCAGAAAACCACAGTTAAACTTTACCAAATTTTATTACAAAATATTATTTCAGACCACTGAGGAGCGAACAGCATAAACCTGATAGCTGCGATTACTCGCAGGCTGATTGGTTTTATTGCTGTTCGCATAGGTCTTTTCATGGTGTCCTCTATGAGGGAAAGGGTTAATATCAAAAGCAAAATTTTTAAACAGAGAGTAGGTGTTACTCATTGATTTCTAGTCATAAATATACTGTGAAATCATTAATTTTCCTTGGACACTTATGTACGTTGATTTCTGAGCGGGTTTTATCCCTGAACATTAACCCTTTCCCATATAGAGGACACTATGAAAAGACCTATGCGAACAGCATAAAACCAGATCAGCATAAAACCAGATCAGCCTGCGAGTAATTCGCAGGCTGATCAGGTTTTATGCTGTTCGCTGCTCCTCAGTGGTCTGGAAATGAGGATTAATAAAATTGGATAGAATTTTGGATGGCCTTAAAAATGAGGGAAAGGGTTAAAGTACATAATCAATGAAAAGTAATGATTTACAGCACACCATTGTGATAAGAGAAAGTATTAGATAATGATGATGGAAAGTTAATCAGTATCAAGTAATAAAAATGACAATTTTGGATCAATGGGATTAAAATGAAGATCAATTTGTTGACACTCTCACACGAAGATCAACACACACTTATTAAGCAAAGCTTTATAAGCTAAATACTGCAACAGTGAAAGAATTCAAAATTATTTCATAGGACATTTGGTATTTTGGCATATCCTATAATCAATCTTACCGATTATTTTCCTTTGTTTTGGACACTTGTTCGTCATGGTGTTTGTACCAGTCATCAAGCTCCTTCTTTGCAATGGTCTTCCATTCTTCTTTCTTCTTGGCCTCTTCTTCATCTGGAAATGACAAAATCATTTTCGCAATTCCAAACGACAATTCTACGCTGTAAAAGTTACAATAATTTCACTCTACTTTCCAAACCCCCTTATAAACAAATATAGTTTAAATTTCAAATAATTAGATCAAATAGCAATGAAGAAGATGAATAACTCTGAAACACTGCTTTTCCAACATTTACACGCAAACCGCCATTATGGCTATTCAATTAATGCATATCAGTGATTTCGATCCTTGACTGCTTTTACAACTCAAAGACTATATGTTCCAAGCCTTTTGTGAAATGGACTGTTTCAAGCCTTTTATAACATGGACTATCTGTTTCAAGCCTTTCGTGAAACGGACTATCTTTTTCAAGCCTTTCATGACATGGACTATCTGTTTCAAGTCTTTAGCGACTCAGACTATTTGTTCAAACCTTATTTGACATGGACTATGTGTCTCAGGCCTTAACTGACACAGACAGTCTGTGTCAAGTTCATCTGGGGTACACCTGCACTTAAGATACTATAGTTAGAAGGGGACAAGGCAAAACATGCATACTTCTATTAACAGCCCTCTATCACAAAGTGAAACAGTGCCATAAGAAAATCTTTCTATTAACAGCCAACCTTTCTTTGCTATGCGACGTGTGTTTTCTTCCCGCCATTTCTTGATCTTCTCGGGTTCGGCACGCTGCCTGTCAACCTGGGAGATGGCAGAGTATGAGTCACCAGGCTGAAAAATAGATTAGGATACCTGTATATATACAGGGACATACAAGCAAAAACCCTTGTGTATCATTGTTTCACTTATGAAAAGACAATTTTTTTATATTCAAAGTATATATAACTGGTTCATACCATAGAAGTTAGGTCCCCAAAATGGCTTTTACATTGTTTCATACATTTATTTCTTCAACAATATACAAGAAAATAAGGACACAAAAAGAATGTTCAGTTCCGCATAATGTTTGTTAACTGATAAATTATTCCACACAATTCCTTTTTTAGGCAAAACTTGCCATAGCTTGTAGCATGATTACAGGTGACACAGTTTGATATATATAGCAAAGAGGAAAATTAATATTTAGTAGTAAAAATAATATTATAAAATAGTCCTGCTTCATCTTAACAGTCTTGTTTACTCTTATTTTAATGAAAAGAGAACATTTTTTAAAAGCAAAAATGAGCATTACATGTTATGGGTGATTTTAAAACAATAAAGCTACCGGTAATATGTAACAGAGGGATGAAATTTCAAATGCACTCCATGCTGTTTATTTCTATCTGGGTAATTGTCTAATTAAAAAGAATCTCATGAAAATACACAGGGCATATATTACAAAGGGAGATTGCATAAACTGTTATTTTTCATGTTTTAGTTATGTCTTTCTGTATTTTAAGCAAAGTACACATATATTTCAAAAACAGAATTTTAAGAGTTTCATATATATAATATTAATTACCGGTATGATGAAATAATTATTGTGCAATGTTAGTATGTATTAGTTAATTGTTTACATATTAAAATTTATGGAATTCAATGCAAGTGAAATGGAGCGCTGTGATAAATCCATAAAATTGAAAATATAAACCATAACATATTTACATTTTATCACGTATGCCATACAGCTTTGTCTTTGACCTTGTGTTATGGAATCAACTCCCATTTGATACACGTAATGGTTCAGAGACTGTCTATTGGGTGTATTTTATAAGGTACATGCAAAACATGACGTAATCATCCGCAGCTGCAACAAGCTCTGCCCATTTAGTCATAAGATCACGTAGGCAGCATTCACTCATATTTTCTTCATAACAAGACCTCATGGATCATTTTATGCAATATATCATTGGAGGATTCAAGGTGGGGTGGGGGGGAGACACATAACGCCCCAAAAGCTGCACTATTTATCTGCTTAAAATTTAAAAAAAAAATCGTAGAAGAGTTTCCCCTGATCCAAGTCCAACCAAAACTACACTCTTCTCATGCCTTGAGCAAAGCATCAAGGCTGCTTGCATTGTCAGTGCCTACATTTTTTTTAAAATATACACCACCTGCATGGACAAAAAAAAAACCCCACTATTGTTTCATATACTTTATATACCATTCAAAGTGCAGTGTACTAATATTCATCAAGTCATGACTTTGTACATGAATATTCATGAGGTAAAAGGTTTAAGCAAGCCTGTCATGACTGACAGAGAAGCAAGTGGGCCTGGCTCCCAAATGAAGGATCAACCACACAGATTTGTTTATTGGTATCTTACTAACATGAGTTCATATGGAATACCGACTATATAAATGTATAAATACTGAAGCTGGTGAACTCTGAAGAAACTCTCTTAAGTATATTGTTAATTATGTTAAAATCACTGAATATTTCTTGCAAACATTTAAATGATTTACATGTTCCAAGTTTTTATCAGCTGTCAGTGTAGAAAGATATCCTATTTTTTACATCTTTATGTTCTGCTTCTCTGTTCACTTGAGTACATCTATTCAAAAGTCAGTGGTTATTTATATTCACGAAATCAATTACATTTGTACTATGTATAAAAGACTACAAGAGGAGGTTCAAACCGTCACCCAAAGTGCACTGATTAAATAAATTTTATAACAAGGGATGAACAGGTCACGAAATATTGAGAACTTTATAGAAGCAAAACACCAGTCCCTTGTTTACAACAGTGAGGAGACATTTTGAAAGTAATCATGATGAATGAGGCTTGTTTTGAGCACAGACAACAGCAGTCAGTGTACTTAAACCTCACAGAGACTCATTTTGACACACTGGTAAACAGAGCAGACCCAGCGCAGAGAGCTGGCTGATCAAGTTCTTTCTTGGTTTGCTCAGCTGAGATTTTACACAGCATGGCAAGAAAAAAAAATTAAAAATGTTCATATACCAATTAAGTTCAGTGAACTAACATTAACGATGTCATAAAATTTGGAGATTAATATTCATGGATTGAAGCGTTACCTGTCGCTATAACCACTGAGTAAGTAACCATAGCATTTGCATCCCAGTTGTATCATAGCATATAGAGTGCAAGCAAGGAACCAAACCCCTAAGAGTTGCAGGCGTTATGCTCAAAGAATGCAGGGCAGGAAGTGAGGTACACACAAATCCCAAACCATGACAAAGGGGGGATTGGGGGGTGCTATTCAGCCCCTACTTAATTGGCAATTGGCAGACTGAGTCTCCACATACATAACATAGATCAGCAGTATTAATAAAGTGGATAAGGTGTTACAAGGGACTGTCTTCCACCTGACTTACCCCTTCGTCTCCCTGGCCTGCCTCACCAAAACCAAAATCTCCAAACGATTGCTAGAGTGACATTCAGTGTTATGGTCAGATACATGGTATGTATGTCAGAGCCCAAGATACCGTAAACATTTAATAGAAAGGCTTACATTTTAACACAGTGTAACTCATGCATTAATTATAAACTTGATAAAGATTCTTACAAAAATTGCAACTCATGTGAGTCCTGGACATTTTTTTTAAAGATTTTCCAAAGAGTGAAAAGTTATTTCATATTAGACTTGACATGACTATTGAGTTTACCGTCGCTTTGACAGTATTTCAGTCCTATAGTGACGTCCAGCTAATTACAGGTGGAGGAAGACCCCGAATGCACGGAGGCATCCGGGTAGAACCATCCACCTATCGCAAGTTAACTGGAAGGTATTTCATATTAGAAATGATCAACACAGAGGAGGAGGAAGAAGAAGAGACAAAGTCAGGGTGATCTAAGTTACAATTGTTATCTGGAGCTCTGACACAACACTGATATTCTAAATTAGGAGGTGCTTATAATTCAATACATATTTATATTATATGCATGTTAAACAATAACACTGTTTCACCCTTTACGAACATTATCTGAAATTTTGTTATCAGCTATATCCTCTATGAGACCAGTGGTCAAATTAATGGTCAAAATTAGCACATGGCAAGGACTTAAAAAAAACAACATTTTTTGATCATGTTAAATAAAAATTTGAATGATTTTTTATCAAATGATCTGATGTAAATTTTATTACACAATATATCAGGATTTGATTTGTTTCTTCAAAATTATAACTTTGTTGATTAATCATTTTATTTTAAATGCACTCATCCATGGTATAAAGATGAGCAATCAAGACTGAGAATTGCTTTCACTAGTCTATGTTCATCATTGTGTAAAATCACTTGTCCAAGTTGGAAAGGGTTACAACTTACAAAATTAAAAGTACACAAATTCTACTTACTGGCATCTAATCAACAGTCATGCAATTATTGATTATCAATACCACAAGACAACATCTATTTGTGTAGTGAGAGAGAAAATAATACATTGTTACAAGTGTTTAATTTTGCACTGGTTCTACCCAAAGAGAGTGGGTTGATTCACTGTACATATTGAGGGCACTACAAGTATGTGTTCTATATATGGATGTGCGATGTAACTATCAAATTAGTATCACAGACTTACCCCTTCCTCATTCACAGCCGGTTCCCCAAAACCAAAATCTCCAGCTGTTTGCTACAGTGATATATAGGGTTATGTTACAAATAAAATATGCAAGTAGA
>CM037792.1:33973120-34023120 GCA_021229015.1 Solen grandis
ATTAAGAGCAATTTGCAATAGTATTTATGGTTAGTAATATTTATAATACTTATTATGTTTTAGGATGTTGTCAGTATTCTCTCTCTCTCTCTGAAATGAAGAAAACAAACTCTTTATGTTTTCATATATTTATTATTTTTATTTCATGTGTCATGAACAAATCAAATAAAGACAGGGCTATATTCGGATGTGGTACAATTTATTGTATTTTGTTTTAATTTGAAAACAAGCATTTCATTTAAACAACTGTGACATTCCACCCTACTGATCTGTTCTATACAGAGTTACTCGTCAAACCGAATCAAATGCGATGCACAATCGGCATACTCCATCACAGTGATTTCTTAATGGACCTTAATAAACACATTTTAGAAAGAAATAATACAATATAACTAAAACATGAAATTTTACCTCTTAAAATACAAAATCAAAAAAAAAATCAGAAACAAAATCAGATAATACAACTTCAATTCATTTTAATGTGTTGTAGTTTGAAATAGATTATAATCCCTTATCAAAACACACCCAGCAAGGTGCTAAAAATCTTGAGTGGGACAGTTGGGAAACAAAATATCAAAAAGTGGGACAGTTGGGCATAAACCGGTATGAATGGGATTATTGCTTCATACAAGGTTATGAACTTTTAGTACGGTCTTATTATTCGTACATATAGGACTAAAAGACAGAAGCAAGTGTGATGTGTATGCATATATATTCGTTGTAATCCGTATTGACTGACGAGTAATATTTGAAATTGTGTCTCCTTCAATTTCCCAAAATCCCCGAGCAAAGGTACACACAGCAACACTTTTGATCATCTTTGTAATATTTTGGTATCTTTTTAGATTGTAGTACATTGCCAACAGTAAGAAATTCTGACTTTTTTTATATATATATTAACGTAACGTAATTAAAGACTTAGGTAACGTCCATGTAATGGTTCCGCTATGTCTTGGACCACTTAACCTCTACCAAGATAACCAAGGTTCCCTAATGAAACATTAGGAAACCTTGGTTATCTCCGTGAAAGGCCTTTAGGTCCGAAATGTGGCGGAACCAAAGACAACCTCAAGTAGTATTCACTGTGAGTCTTTACTCGTATTCAAATACTGTGAAATCATTAATTTTCGTGGGATACAAATTTTCGTCGCTTTCGTGGAGGGTTTCATCCACGAATATTAATCCCCACAAAAACTTGTCTCTTAAATAGACCTCACTTTTCTAGAACATAGATCATGAATAATAGTACCCACGAAATTCCCGTAGGTATATAATCAACGAAAGTAAATGTCAACGAAAATCAATGATTTTACAGTAAATATTACTATTCACTGTGTCCTTTCAAAGAAATGTAACATGCGTTATCTTTAATGCTGTATTCGTAAATTTATTTGTTATTTATTAATATTTATATGTGTATTGTAGAAAGGTTGTATTTCTTACTTATGTTATATGCTGTATTGTAGAAAGGCTGTATTTCTTACTTATGTTATATGCTGTATTGTAGAAAGGCTGTATTTCTTACTTATGTTATATGCTGTATTGTAGAAAGGCTGTATTTCTTACTTATGTTATATGCTTATTGTAGAAAGGCTGTATTTCTTACTTATGTTATATGCTTATCGTAGAAAGGTTGTATTTCTTACTTATGTTATATGCTTATTGTAGAAAGGTTGTATTTCTTACTTATGTTATATGCTGTATTGTAGAAAGGCTGTATTTCTTACTTATGTTATATGCTTATTGTAGAAAGGTTGTATTTCTTACTTAAGTTATATGCTGTATTGTAGAAAGGCTGTATTTCTTACTTATGTTATATGCTTATTGTAGAAAGGCTGTATTTCTTACTTATGTTATATGCTATATTGTAGAAAGGCTGTATTTCTTACTTATGTTATATGCTGTATTGTAGAAAGGCTGTATTTCTTACTTAAGTTATATGCTGTATTGTAGAAAGGCTGTATTTCTTACTTATGTTATATGCTTATTGTAGAAAGGTTGTATTTCTTACTTATGTGATATGCTATATTCGTAGAAAGGTTATTTATTTTTTATTATATTCGTAGAAAGTTTATATGCAGTACTTATGTGATATTCTATATTCGTGGAAAGTTTATATCCAGCCTTTATGTGATAGGCTATTATGTTGATAAGTTTAGTAATATTTTCTATTCGTAGAAAGGTTATTTAGTATTCAGTACATATGTGATATTTTATATTCGTGGAAAGTTTTACCATATTCTTTATTTGTAGAAAGGTTATATTCAGTACTTATGTGATATGCTATTATACTCATTATACTTATGTGACATGCTGTATTCGAGGAAGGGTTTTAGTCATTGTGCATGTGATATGCATTATACGTGTGAAAGTTCTATCTTAAGTGCGTGATGCCGTTCAAAGGAAAATTCTTCCGTGCTTTATTGTGTATCCATGGTTTTAAATTTAAATTCTTTGTTTATTTGTATTGAAATATATTCCAGCATTTATGCATGATTCTTTTCATTATCTAGGAAAGTGTTCGCGGTATTCGCTGTGTCTCTGTATTACTGTATTTATGCGAAAGTTGTTTTCGCTGGTATTCGCTGTGTACCAGTCTGTATTTATGCAAAACCTTATTCGCTTTGTTCCGTTCTGTATTTATGCGAAAGTTGTTTCGCTGGTATTCGCTGTGTACCAGTCTGTATTTATGCAAATCTGTATTCGAAAGTTTTCTGTATTTATGTGAAAGTTGTATTCTCTGTGTTCACGGCTTCATTCGTAGAAATATTGTGTTCATTCATTCGTTGGAAATTCGCATTTACTGTATTCCATGCTGTGTTCGTATAAATTCGTTGTGATTTTTTTATGAATATGTCGAAAAATGTCATTCACAGTTTATTGTGCTGTGTTTGTATAGAGGTTATGTTGTAGTCGTAGAAAAGTTTGATTCACTGCGTGGAATTCTGTATTCGTAGAATGGGTTACGGACGCAGGATAAAGTTCTGATGTCACAATTCCAGAGATGTCAAGACTCGATTGAACAACTAAAAAAGCAGCGGCCATGGTTCGAGGTGTTCAGTGACGACGAGGAAGAGGGAGAGGATCGGCACTGGGAGGACTGGGAGATCGAAGGTTCGTAATACCGACCGGAACTACACGGTAAAAACCGAACATATCCGATCGTTTTTTAAGCTACTACATGGTAAAAACCGAATATATACGATCGTTTTTTAAGCTACTACATGGTAAAAAACGAACATATCCGATCGTTTTTAAGCTAATATTCAGTGACTTTTCTTAATTCGCTCATTTAAGTTCTTAAATCTTACATCTTTGATAAAAAATGTAGATTTAATATGCCACCAAGTAGAAAAATAAAACAAACAACAACATGAGAACATACTTGTTGTTGTTGTATTAGGGTTTACCGTCGCTGCGATAGTATTTCAATCATATAGCGACGTCCAGCTAATTACAGGTGGAGGAAGACCCCGAGTACACAGAGGTACCCGGGTAGAACCACCGACCTACCGCAAGCCAGCTGGAAGGCTTCCTCACATGAAAAATCCGAAGTCCCTACCGGGATTCGAACCCACAGCGGTGAGGGGCTGAGAGATTTGTAGTCCACGACTGTAACCGCTCGGCCACGTGTACATGTATTTTTAAGAGTAAACTGTCAGTCCAGTCCCATTCCAACGACCAGTTAATGACCCGAGTGCTAAAAGGCTGGTCGAACCAGTCTGGAACTTCCTATCAACCTATCAAACTCTATATAAACAGTCTTTGATAGGGACTCGAAATTACGACAATATATACCGTTATTGGTTGAATAGTTATTTTAGGTAGATTAAAATTTAAAAAAAAAAAAAAAAAAAAAAAAAAAAAAAATTATTAAAAAAAAACAAGAAATATTTTTAAAAAGATGTTCGGCGTAGCTAAGTAATTGTCATTGTAACATGTAAAACAGATTTCAACTATTTTAAAGTTGGAAAGGTTAGCAAAAATGTCTATAAATACCAAATATCAAGATAATGGGAGGTGTTAAATTGTGAAGACTATATAACAAAACGATTAAGTAAAAACAATTCATATGTAGCCAAACGAAACCGAAATTTAGTTGTTTTAAATCATATCGCCAAAACTCCATCCTAAATTGATATGGAAGTGTTAAATTTTCATTTATGTGTTACCTTTCATTTTAAACTGAAAAAGTAACCTGTTATATCAAGTAGAAAGATATATACAACCTGAAACTCCCATTTTAAGTTGGAATATCCTAAAAATGAATTTAAATGAACAAGCCAATGATACATTGCATTTATTTTAGTTTCATTTGCATCATACCAACATTTGATTGCTTGAAGAAGGTCAAAATCAATATTATACAGCTACGCCGAAAAATAATTGACACATCTGCATTAAAAAGGCTGAACTGTTTGGCAAAATAATTTTAGCAATGTTATAACATATCAATCTAATTTTATTGCCCACCTTTAGACGTTAAAAACATTAAAAGTAAACGACATATTAAAAAAATGCCAATCTAAAAGTTTTAAGGGAAAAAATCCAGATATCATAATTATAAATAGTCAGAAATATCTTTAAAAAAGAAATAATAATTTAAATAATTGTCAACATGTAAAACAGATTAAATCTATTATCCCTTTCCCTCATATAGACTCATTTTGACGCACTCAATAGGTACCACATAAAGCCTGATCTGCAGAAAACCACGGTTAAACCTTATCAAATTTAATTATAAAGTCCTCATTTCCAGACCACTGAGGAGCAGCGCATAGGTCTTTTCATGGTTTTCTCTATGAGGGAAAGGGTTATAAAGTTGGAAACGTTGGCAAAAATGTTTATAAATACCAAGATTATTGGAGGTATTATGAGGAATATTTAACAATACGGATTTCATTTACAAACTAAATATAGCTAATATACCAACTATCATTAAATATTATGCCTTGCTGATTTTTTTTAAAGTAAAGACAATTACCCCCCCCCCCCCCCCCCCCCTTGACTGGTCAAGTCATACAGGCCGACCCCTGCTATGAGAGCATAGGCTGTCACACTTACCTCCGCCGTCACCTTGGCAACCTAATTGTGTCTGCTCTTATCTGAATCAGTCAAACGCTTGTGTGCATGTCACAATCGTCAATCAATGCACTGATAGTGATTAGTATACATTTAAGTCGTATTTATTGTCCATATTATAGAAAAATAAATAAAAGAGGATCAAATCAAACTCAATGTAATATAGACTTTTGAACTGCCACCAAAATCCTAACATTCAGTTTATAATTTTATAAACGGCTTCAGTGCTCTCTCTTTCTTTCTTTTTCTCTCTCTATCTCCCTCTCATACAGATTACAAAGTGAACATAAATAATAAATATATGTATATAAGTAGAAAGAAATCATGTTTAAAACAACAAATGGCAAATAACAGACATGTCAATGTTATTAAATTCAATAGAATGTAACCAATTTATGCCTTTTTAATAGAGCCCAAAATATAATGTAATACTGTGTTGTGCAAAGAAAATAATAACCTCAATCACTTTCATATATAACTTTTTATTTTTAATAAGATTTAATATAGCCAAAATGCCCCCTAGCTATAATAAACTCGCAACCTAGCTTTGCCGCCAGTGTCATAAAATTTGTATTAATGGCAATATAAATCATACAGAAAAATATTTTCACGGATCTAGATAATGTACTGATTTAGAGGGCTGTGAGTACGAACCCCGGTTGCCATCTATGTTTTTTGTATGCGAGAAACCTTTACGGAGGATGTGAGTCTAGAACTGGTCTTTCCCAAGAACGAAGGTTAGGTTAACTGCCCGCCTGGGTCAAAGAATCATGTCAAAACAGAAGAAAATAAGGTGCATTGAAGTTGAATTTAGGGACAAAAAGCATAAAAATGAAGAAAAAAATACGCTGATGTAAAAACTTCGACCCAAAGCCATAGAACTACTTTGCCAAGGCTAAGATTGCAGTATATATATCTAACTATAAAAAAGTTACCATATTTCTCCCTAGATACCCCTCAGAATGCATCTCCGTCAACATAGAATCAATTTTATTCCCCGAGGAGCATGCCCCTGGACCCCCCTAGCACTGACATCACAATAATGTCTTTTGTTTCAGATTTTGACAGGGCGTGTATGTCGGAACGACTCTCATCAGCATCCTCTCAGTCCAAGCCAGGGGCGACAATCACCAAGGAATACAAGAAAATGTCAATGAGGTCAACAGAATAGTTATCTCCCCTGGGGACTAAATTTTAAACAAGCTGTCTGTGATTGAGATACCAAACCCCCTGCTGTTTTAGTGATAGAAAAAAGTGGTTGACAGAGGCATTATAACTCAGAATTTATTTTGTTTATGCTCTTAGAAAAAACAGTCGGAAATAATCTTTATTTTTCGGATATATTCGGATTTTTGAAGTATGCACGATAAATGGGAAGATTTTATGTGTCATGGCAACCCATATTTGGCCGCTGTTGGAATGTCGAGCAGAAGCGAGTGTGATGAGATGAAGTGCGAACTGATGCAGTCATGAACTTGTGCTTCAGAAATATTTTTACCAAACGCAAGGTTACTTGATGTTAGTGCGAGTACCTATTGCGGCTTTATTTTGAATAAAACTGTACGTTTTCCTGTCATTTATTCAGTTTATATCAATTTAAAATACATTTTTTGAAAATTTTGTTACGCGCATGCGCACATCCACGTGCTATTTAGGCCCCTCCAAGTCATTGTGCCAGCAGCATCAGTAAGCGCGTATTTACAACTGTATTCGCAGGTAATTCGAATCACATTTCTTCATCAACTAAATCATAAATTCATCATTTATGTTACCTCTTTTGGATATTGATCAAGTTTTTTCCCACAAAATTTTGATCTCATTTAGCAAGCCTATGCAACTATTTAACTTTTACTTGCCTATCCTTATCATTTATCTTCGGCATTTCGGTATATTCCGTAAATTGCCGAGTTGATCCGAATATACATCCTTTTTTTTTACCTCCCTTATATCCGCATCAGACCACGTGCAACACGTTTTGTTTTAGGTCTTGTTGAAGCGGGTCATTGCACGAAGGAGAAAAAAAAGCCTGGCACTGGTAAATAATGAGGAACTCCCGTTCGGTATACAAGAAAAACGGGCAGATTTTCTCCGTAACTTTACCAGTTCCATTAAAAAAGCTTCTTTGCTTATCGGACAGGTTTCTCCTGCGTTTCTAGGGAAGAAAGTTATATTTTACATCGCAGCCCCCTATTCCGACAGTCCATATATTGTCATATCATAACTTTCAAAGCCGTTAAAAGGAAGGCATAGTAAGTTACTATGCTATATAAAGAATAACTTTTAGAAATTGAGATTTTTTTTGGTTAAAAATTTGATGGTTAACTGACAACTCATTATCTTTGCTTTTAATATATCATAGGTGTGATAATATATCATAAATTAGACTTGTTTTGATGGTATGAAACATATGAATTTTCTGAAATTATATTTAAATAAGGGAAAGGTATATCTTTTGAAATTGTAACATGGAGAAATATAACTTTATATTCATTTTATATTTTGATATAATTATAACAAATATAATGGTGATGATGATGGTTGAATCTGTAGAAGGTGTATGACACAACTTCTTTTGTCTGAAAAATGCTATATCATGACCATATGCTTTGTATTTGGGCCGGAGGCCTATATTACTTTGAATAAACTCTTTGACATTGTGTTTCTAAAAGCAGTACCTAATCTATCAGTATGCTTGCATGGTCTACGCATATTGACATGATATGGCATTAGGTGTCAATAAATGTATATTGCAATGAACGTTTAATTGTGCCATAGACAATATTGCATTTTAGTGTAAACGTGTAAATATCTAATTTTATGTAAATATTCAGCCATACTTTACATTTTTAGCTCATCAGAACACAACGTGCTCAAGGTGGGCTGTTTTGATCACCCTGCATCCGTCGTCATCCGTCACCACACTGAACGTCTTTGTATTAAATATCTCCCCGGATGACACTATGCAGGCTTAATTGAAACTTTACATGGATGAACCTTGCGTTGTATTCCATAAAAGCAATATCTCTTCTCTGAAACCAGAATATACTTTTCTTATGCACGAATGACACCTTATGGGCCTTTGCCATAATTACAAAAACAAGGTTGATCCACTGGAATAGAGGTCCCCAGAGGCCAGGGTTGTATGCCTCATATAATCTGTTTCAAACATTTCAAAATTCTTCTCTGACACCAACAGTTAGAGGTCAACAGGTCAAATTCTGTGCGATTTTATATACATGTATACTGATGGTTTACAGGTGAGCGATCTAGGTCCTCTTGTTTTGTATACATATTTGATTCCGGTTAATGTTTCCATGAAAACACCTATCAGAATTTTGTCCAAAGGGTGGGCGGCAGGCATAGACGAGTTCTGTTAACGACAGACGGGAATTAGACCGAATGATCTCGAATGTTTGATTTTTGCAAAGCATCTTTTGAGTCATTGCTGTAGGGTGGGGATTTGGACCCCTCATCCCCGATTTAAAAAGGGAAAATGTCCCTGCGTCAGCACCCATCCCTCACCCACGGCAAAATATTAATAGGTGCATTATGTATATTGTGCGTCTTGATTTCATTCCATTAACATACGATTTGGGCTAAATTGAACAATCGAACACGTGGTATCTATAGATATATGAGTATGCACTACTTTACTGTCCAGATTGGTGCCACTGAAACTTGAACAAATTAGTTTCACTTCTGTTTATTAGTTTTAACTTTCTTTCATTCAGGTTTGACATACAAACGAGACGGTTATGAAATACCAATAAGAAATACCGGTACCTATGGTCATCAGTTAAAAATTCGGGTGTTTTATATATGCTTAAAGGTATTTCAACATAAGAAAGAAAAAAAAAGTATATATGATAATGTTTCGAAGCAAAACATTTTATTCAAAATTTTGTATTGACATATTGATTCCGTTAGTTACTGTTAATTTTGTTATTATTCTTTTTATGTATATTATGGGGAAAAAACCTCGTTTGTTATAAACTGCTGTGTGTAATTTTTTTTTAATTATTTTCTTTTTAGTTGTTGTAATTGAAACAAAATAAACCTCTTTTTTTTTTTTTTTAATTGTTACAATTGGTTACTGTAATTAATTAATTTGCAATTACCGCGTTTCTTTGTCGTTTTGGCAGATATTCGTCGAGAATCCGACCGGGATAAGCTTTATTACTGAGACTCTTGATGCAGATTCTGCAATCGAGTCCGTGTCAGAACCATTTTATTAAACGTTAGTAGACAATATCGCATCTTCAACAGGGCATCGTGCCATTTTATTTTCTTACATTTAATAGTTTGTAAATGATAATTCGACTTTTTTTTGCAGTAAATATATACTAAGAGGAAAGATATGAACTTACGTTTGATACAGGAACTGGTATTTATATTATATTATTATTATATGGTTATATATTATTTTTGTTGACATTTATTTTTGTCAGTTGAGTCTACACAAAGGGCTATTCCATCGCCTTGGTTCAGTGGTAAAGGACGGATCCGAAGTTGTAAGTTCAAACCCCTTTGATCAAGGGTTTTCATGGCCTTCCAATGCGCAAAGTACTGGTCCGTCCCAGAAACTGGCGAGAGGGATTAATATTAGTTGTAAGAACTTGTTTCCTTATCTACGTAAAATATTATCTTTAACAAAATTAAATAATTTCATCAGTAAATAGTTTCCTGTTCTAGAAAACGCGAAGTCAGTAAAAAAATATGAATTTCAAAGTATAAATATTAATATTAGAGATTGGTTTATATCAATACCATAGTTAATATCGATATTAGATTTAATATCCATATTGGAGTTAATATCGATATTGGAGTTAGTATCGTGATTGGATTTAATACCGATATTGGAGTTACTATCGATATTGTACTACAGACGTGATGAAATGGTTTCCTTTGTGCTTGGTTAAGGTAGCTGAGCTTGCTGATATGTTTATGTACGTCATGTGTTGAATAAAACAACAGTTGGAAATATGGTGTCATTGTTGTTTACAGGCTGACTCCGTAGTATGCTATGTTCTCATATTAATGTTGCGGAAGACAACATGGCGGTAAAACGAAGTATTTAGACTCCCTGCTCATATTACAGTCTTACCATTGATTTCAGCGAAGAATGTTGAAATATTTTATATAGATTATATCTATTTGTCAACCAAACACATACATTTTTGTTGTTGGGAGTTAACTGTCGCTGGAACATTAATTCAGTCTGCAGACTACCGGATGAGAGCACCAAGGCACCCTGGTAGAACCACCGGCCTACCGCAAGCCAGCAGAAACCGACATATATAAACTGTTTTGTTCAGGAATGGTTTAAACTTTAAACGTTTGGCTCATATTTTTCAAACTGCTGCATTGTTGCATAACTTAGACGTGCTATTTTTAAACTGGATGCTTGTTGATGATACAAGTGTCGTGTTTCATCAGTTGTTTCAATATTATCAATAACTTAGATGTGGCGTCGTGTTCCAGTGCATCACTGAACCTTCGGAGGTTGTAGGTTCGAACCCAGTTTGGGGAAGGGTCCAATCCAGGAACCGTTGGAAGAGATTAGTATTAAGTTGTATGGACTGGTTTCCCAGTCGACATACAATAAATAACTTAAGACTAAATTCCTTGACACAAAGTTGCGGACTCAGTCAAATCCTAGCTTGTGTCAATCATAGGGACTCAGCATATAATAAAGTCATATAGTTCTGACTTGACTATTTGAGTTTACCGTCGCTTCGACAGTATTTCAGTCATATAGCGACGTCCAGCTAATTACAGTTGGAGGAAGACCCAGAATGCACGGAGGCTTGACTTGACTTGACTATTTGAGTTTACCGTCGCTTCGACAGTATTTCAGTCATATAGCGACGTCCAGCTAATTTGGGACCCAGAATGCACGGAGGCTTGACTTGACTTGACTATTTGAGTTTACCGTCGCTTCGACAGTATTTCAGTCATATAGCGACGTCCAGCTAATTACAGTTGGAGGAAGACCCAGAATGCACGGAGGCTTGACTTGACTTGACTATTTGAGTTTACCGTCGCTTCGACAGTATTTCAGTCATATAGCGACGTCCAGCTAATTACAGTTGGAGGAAGACCCAGAATGCACGGAGGCTTGACTTGACTTGACTATTTGTTTCGTATTTCAGTCATATAGCGCGTCCAGCTAATTACAGTTGGAGGAAGACCCAGAATGCACGGAGGCTTGACTTGACTTGACTATTTGAGTTTACCGTCGCTTCGACAGTATTTCAGTCATATAGCGGCGTCCAGCTAATTACAGTTGGAGGAAGACCCAGAATGCACGGAGGCATCCGGGTAGAACCACCGACCTACCGCAAGCCAGCTGGAAGGCTTCCTCACATGGAAATCCGAATGACCCTGCCGGGATTCAAACCCACGCGGTGAGGGGCGCTCAGCTTATAAGATAGTTATATAGTTCTATATAAATAAATCGCTTTATGATATTTTTTTTTTTAATGCCGAGCACCTGTGTAGCCAACGATTTATGATGCATGAATAAATACAGAATGATTCGGTTCTGCGATACAGAGTTATGCTGGCTGACTTCATATTTGAGAAGGAAGGTCCATTTCATCCATGGTTGTCCCCCCTTGATGCTGTACCAAAATCTGACAACAGACTGCACACCTAAGATTGAATCTCCAACAGACTGCACACCTAAGATTGAATCTCCAGTTGACATTTTGAGTTTTTAAAAGGGTATTTTATGACATACAGGCTATCTAGTAGCTACAATTGGATAATATGTAGTCAAAGGTGCACCTGGTTTATATGAAAATGTGATTTTTATCCAGCCGTGAGACTTTAACACTAACTAAGCCCCTCACCGCGTGGGTTCGAATCCCGGCAGGTTAATTCGGATTTTCATGTGAGGAAGCCTTCTAGCTGGCTTGCAGTAGGTCGGTGGTTCTACCTGGATGCCTCTGTGCATACGGGGTCTTCCTCTACCTGTAATTAGCTAGACGTCGCTATATGACTGAAATACTGTCAAAGCGACGGTAAACTCAAATAGTCAAGTCTAATCGAGCCGTGAATGGGAAGAACTCTGGGCACAAACTGCAAAAAGCTGGAAAGGTAGATAGGACAAGACAATTAAAAGAAAGCCAATGTGATTTGGACATTTTATTGATTTCCACCTATAAGAAACCATTCAAATCTACACACTCCTAAAACATGTCATATAAAAAAACAACTCCCTGTTAAATAATGATGAGAATATTTGTATCAGAATATACAAACAGTTTGTGGGTCAGTTCTTAGATGTTGGACCACACATCAATGTTATGACCTGAATACTGGTACTGTTCATGAAGAAGAACATTTCAACTACCTCCGAAGATTTACTGTAAGGAAATGTAACATGGGAATACATGAGTGAAATGCTAAATATACCATGTACCACTCAGAATTATATCAGGAAAGTGTGGGCTAACAATATGAATTCTTTGTGGTGAAAATGATTATGATGATGATTGAGGCGTGCAGTTTGGAATCACCAGGACTGACCTGTATCTACTGTATTTGTGGAAATCCACTCTAAAAACCATGTTTTGGAATGGCGAGTCAAGATAAGCGCACAAAATATATACATATACATGTGCGATGGTGCTTAAAATAAATCCGAGATATCAGATGTAAGACCTACTATGAAGACTTTAGACACTCTGACCACTCAGTCACAGGTGCTCCTTGTAACAGTGAGACATTGAGTCAGCTAGTTTAACCCTTTCCCTCATATAGACTCATTTTGACGCACTCAATAGGTACCACATAAAGCCTGATCTGCAGAAAACCAAACTCAAACCTTACCAAATTTAATTGTAAAATCCTCATTACCAGACCACTGAGGAGCAGCAAACAGCATAAAAACTGATCAGCCTGCGAGTTACTCGCAGGCTGATCTGGTTTTATGCTGTTCGCATAGGTCTTTTCATGGTTTCCTCTATGAGGGAAAGGGTTAATACATTATCTGGCCCTGTGTTCTCAAAAATTAAAACATACTCAGACTCAAACTATGGCCATTAGTTTCAACTGAATATGATACTCAAATATGAGCCCCAGATCATAATTAAAGTATTTTCGAGAAATTTAACTGGAGTCAAATTTCACTAACAATTCTTAACGCAATGTAAAACTTAAATACTAATAAAAATACTCAAAAGACTCATTTCTTGTTACTCATTAATCATTAAGGTAATTTATTTCTGCTATTCTACGGATGAACACAAATCCGTAGAAATAAAATGCGTGGAAATTAACTTATAGTAGAAAAATATTCGCCGGATACTCTTTAAATAACTTCAAATCATTACATACTGATGTACATGAAACACACTGTGACAGTATTTCTATTATCAACAAGAGTCTGTTATTGTTTGCATTAAAACGAAACAAGTTTTCACTACATTGTTGAATGGTTTGTAATTACAGGAAATGGATGAAAAGGACAAAGAGTAAAAACATGACAGTTTGACAACATTTCAATGTAATCTTCCCTTATCAATGGCACACAATGTGTCATATTCCGGGTTCACCTGGGGACGGGGAGATTTTCTCCACCTTGGGGTCTTAATTACATGCCAAACAATGCAAACTTTGCTTTTTTTCGCACATATACCAATGGCTTGCTCTGTGATTGAATTGCCCTCTAAATTTAATTACAGTGAAGAATCTAGCCTGAAAATTGCATTTGCAAATCTATAAACGTACAATAAAAAGTCAAGTAATGGACTGACTCATGTCTGTAACTAACGTATGTATACCAAAGCAGCTTTTAAATTGTGTACAGTATGGTTAACGGTAGAGTATGTGAGATGTAATATAGTGATCTCCATTTGGTGTAATACTTAGAGATCTTAATATGTTTGCTTTAAACAGCAAGATAAGCAAGTGCAGAAATAAATTCTTCCTGGGTAAGGTATCGCAGAAAAATAATCCGTAGAAAAAAACAAACCCATTTTTATGGTAAAAATGCAGAATATTACACCCGCAGGAATAACTCGATATACAGTACCGGTAATTCATTTCAACTTTGTTGTGTACTTGAATGTTTAATAAAATAGAAATGGTGGTATTTGTTTCTACCCAGTTTAAGAATTTAAGTATTACTTAGTGCTAAGTATTGTGGTGGAATTGGAGTCTGGCTTAAGTAAGAAAAGAAAAATATATACAGTCACATTAATGTAGTACAAATCTTTTTTACAAAATTGTGTATTAAACTGTTTTAAAAAATAAATTCTTGTCAAAAAAAGCTATCTATGAAACTTTGTGTAATTATCGAAATCAAAAGCTGATAATTTACAAATTTATTCAATAAGAATAAGAAATTACAAATATCATGGGACCAGTCCCGATAAATAGCAACGACTAGGGTTGTCAATAAAGTGAATAATTTCCCCGCTGATAGCACTGTGAGAGAGGAATGGTTTAGCAAATGGATGGGATGGGACATGAAATGGAAGATTCCAGTGCAGTTCCAACTTTCTAAAGTGGAAATGAGGGTATACTGTGGATATTACAAACAATTATAGCACTTATATAGAACTGTATCCACAAATATGATAAAATGACTTCTACACACATACACACAAGAAAACATCATGTGTAAGGCATCCAGGCTAAAAACTGCCATGAAAATCTACCCCAGAGAGTCTTAACCCTTTCCCTCATATAAACTCATTTTGACGCACTCAATAGGTACCACATAAAGCCTGATCTGCAGAAAACCAAACTCAAACCTTACCAAATTTAATTGTAAAATCCTCATTACCAGACCACTGAGGAGCAGCAAACAGCATAAAAACTGATCAGCCTGCGAGTTACTCGCAGGCTGATCTGGTTTTATGCTGTTCGCATAGGTCTTTTCATGGTTTCCTCTATGAGGGAAAGGGTTAAAGTCCCTTTACAATTTCCAAATTTTGCATACGATTATATCATTGATATCAAACTTTGTTGGGTTCACATCGAAGGCAATTTCGATGCTATCGATGTAGTTCCATCCAGGAAGCATGAAAGCCCCACTTAATCAGGACAAATCCAGTTTGATTTGATATTAATGGATGACATCAACCACAAAATCATCGTAACTAATAATTGTTATGGCATTTGAGCATAAAAAATATTAAGTGTAAATATTACTTACACATCGCAATTGTGCAATCGACCATGAAATTTTACAAAGTTACTCAGATAAAATCGTTCTAATCAGGAAGTTGATCATCGTTTTTTTTTTAAGTCTTGAAGACATTGTTACGTCAGTCATGCCAGGAGGACTTACATTAAAATGCCAAACACCAATACCGCTGCATTACAATACAACTAACTCCATGGTCCTATCGTGAAGCTTATTGTAGATCCATACGTTGAGAGCATGGTTCTGCTGGCGTGAAAATTCTCCATCAGCACAAAGTACTTGTCCGACACAGGAATCCTAGATAGGGATAACTCGGAGTTGTAAACTCACTTCCAAATAAAATAAAGAAAATTCCCTGGTGGCCTAACCTACTTAGTTTTTGTTGGTTTGCTGACTTAATACAGAAATTATTTCTACATCTCCTTCAGGAAGTGTCTTTTAATTGTATATTTCATATTACGAGTCCTGTAGGTGAAATTCCTTCTTTATAAATGCATATTCTTTAATATATTCATCCATTAAACTCTTGCCATTCTTAATTCGTGGAAACCAACGTTCGCAGCAAGAAACTCTGCCGACATGCACAGAACTTATGGCATCTCTACTTTTTTTTGATGATCAATAGAATATTTACAATCATAAACTCACCGAGCATAAATCTGCAATACTTCTACCACATATCTACCATAAACAATAAATATCATTCATATTCCAGTGCCAAGTCTATGCACATTCTCTGTACATTTTGCACTTCTGGAGTGACTGTATATTAAACCTCTACAAATCCTATTCAATATTTAATGTATTAACCTATATTTTACAGCACTGTCTGTACCCTTTATTCCTGCTACAGGGACCCTGGTGCTGAGTCCATGAGGTCAACATTGACTTAAAACACTTCGATCATTCAAATGAGACAATGAATGGATATCAACAGCAATGCATCATGGGAGTCACATGGGGACTTTAATCCCGCCCACTCTGTTCAGTAGCTCCGCCTCTTCTCTATTTACAACCAATAGGGTGTCAGTGTTTGTGGTGGGGAGGGCGGGACATGGGTGGAGGCATTGAGCTGCTATCCTTTGTCTTGGGCATCCATCGCTCCACCTCTGTCACTCTGAACAGTAACTCTTTTGTTACTGGGTATTTAATACTTTCACAAACAGCTGAAAGGGAAAAAAAAGTTAGACCTTATACCATGGATTTAAAAGAATAATTTTATTTCATATAATTCAAGCTGAGCAATTATTAGTTATATTTACCAATTTTCAAGATTGCCGTTTATTGATTTTCATGAATTAGTATCCACTTCCTGTAAAATTATTGGTTCAGTTACAACCTACATGAGCCATGAAATAACCCCTTGAAATGAAGAAACAGATTACAACTTTCAAGATTAAAATAATTTCTAGTTTGTCTTATTTTTAACATAAATTGACCTTGTGTTACTGTTCACATAAATTTTCCTAACCAAGGAAACAGTATTAATCAATCAAAACCAAGGAAACAGTATTAATCAATCAAAACCAAGGAAGATACTTCTTTGAATCTAAACCAGTGCATAAAATATCAACCAATCAGAACCTTGCATAAACTGGTATCATATTTATTTACTTGAAATTAATTCTCAACATTATATCATCTTATAGAAATGAAAATAATCAATTTAAATCAAAACTTCATAAGAATTTACTCTAAAAAAAGAATTTCAACCAATCAAAATCAAGATAGCAATTTCAACCAATCAGAAACAAGGACTCATCCAATGACTCACCCATAGCAGTAGAGATATGGTTAGGGAAGGATTTGTCTGTTCGTTCTCTCATGAACTTCCAACTGTTGGAGACTTGATCGAAGCAACACTCAATTATCTTCTTGTCATATTCCTTCAGATCTTTGCTAAACTGTGGAACAGTGCAGAACCAGTGCATTATTATCAATGAAGGTGAGTAATCAAAGGTGCCTATACCAGTAAATCATCCTTGTGAAGGACTCCTAATGACGATCCCCAAACTAGAGATGTTGCTAAGATGATCACTACCCCTACAAAGCGCCTTGTCTTGATCTATTGTTTGTTTGTTGGGTTTAACGTCCCACTGACAGTATTTCAGTCATTTGGAGATGATCGTTATCTAATGTAAGTGTAGGGCTGGACACAATTAATGAAACGTAATGTGACAAGACATCTAGTATTATATTACTATATAGCCCCAGATAGGCCCCTACTTCTGTGAATGGAGGATACAAGAAGAACATAATTAATGCCTTTTTAAAAAGAAAAAAAAGGAAAAAGATTTAACCTAAATATACTATATAGCTGATGAATACCCAATGGCCAAAATTATTTCAACAATTTCCATACAATGTCCACCTATAAAATTGTAACTGTCTTTCAATAGTCAAAAACACTTGAAACCATGACATCCTACATGTTCAGTGTTATTATCAAATCATAAGGAAGCCCTTAAAAAGGTGTTATAGACAACCAAACACTACCTAGGAAATCATCCTAGCCATATAGTCTTTTACTGATTGTTGACAGGGTGAAAGAAATGACTCTGCATGGCAGTGATTTTATGCCCAGGAAACATAAACATTCCTTTTTATAACAGGTACTATGTTCGAATGAACACCATGCCTCCAGTGGTCTTAGACCCTGGGGGTCAAGGTCATTTTAAGGTCAAGTTCACCAGATGGGTAGAGCTCATCAAGGTGCATGCACCTGTGAAATTGGAGGCTGTAGGGGGAATTCCTTCCATGTTATTGTTAAGGTTAAAGATTTGTGACAAACAAACAAACCAAAAACACTATGATCCAAGCTAACGATCTGGGGGCATAAAATTATCTCACCTTCATTTCTGCAAAAGGTCTCTCCATACCAGTCACATAGAGCAAGGCTTTCTTCTCCCTTAGTAACCTGAAGAAAAGGATACACATATAAAACTATCAGGGGCTTTTGAACATATTCATAAACATGTAAAATACAAAGCAGTTCTTATAATGCTTTGTAAAGGTTTGAAACCTCGTTACTCTGTTACACTGGACCACTTGAAACTATACAATTAAAGCAAGGAAGTCGAAGATTTAGTACTGATGGTCTGAACTGTTACATGTATAAAGGCATTATAGTTAGAGATAACCTTGTGGTAATGGATCTTTACTTGGACTTGTAAATTCAACTACACTATTTTATTTTTTTGTTTGTTGGGTTTATCACTCATTTGGAGACGATATCTATTTGAGACAGATATAGTGCTGACACACTGCAGTTTCACGACATAAACATGTGGCATGATACCACACACAGTCACATTATCCTGACACCTGGCCAACCAATTCTTGAACTACTTTGTATTATTAGTTGCTGATCACCAAGCAGGTAGCTGCTAGTACCATTTTAACAACTTTGTTATGTTGTGGTCGGGGATCGAACCCACGACCTTCTGCTCCCAAGGCTCCTCTAACCACTCGGCCACCAGGGACAGTCACTACACAGTTTTATTTCAGACTTTATAATAGTGTATTTCACTAACATCAACGTTGTACAGACAGTATGGATGATATGCATAGTTCTTTAACCCTTTCCCTCATATAGACTCATTTTGATGCCCTCAATAGGTATCACATAAAGCCTGATCTGCAGAAAACCACAGTTAAACCTTACCAAATTTAATTATAAAATCCTCATTTCCAGACCTCTGAGGAGCAGCGAACAGCATAAAACCTGATCAGCCTGCGAGTTACTCGCAGGCTGATCTGGTTTTATGCTGTTCACGTAGATATTTGTGATCATGTCTTCCCCCCCCAAAAAATATTCTGCCCCATTTTTTCCAAGTAAGTATTATACTGTTTAATACACTAGATGTCATCATCACATACCCTTCTCCACCACTTGTGATGGTTATATTCAACTTGAAATCAACAGAATTCATCTCCGGGGGTTTCCATTTGAGCGCTTCCTGACAACGACCCGGACTGTAAGCCTGGAAACAGATACATAGTATAATGGGCAAGGTTAGCTTTTAAAATAAGCTAGCACACGGCTCGATTGTTATTTTTTCTTAAAGTTGAGAAGTGCATGCGGTTGGTGTGTGTAGTTTGATTTTTATTTCCATTCAACCTGGGTCTGTAAAATAATAATCATAATGCTATGATAAATGATAACATCAAAACTCATCTCTAAGATAGATAAATTGAATGTTGTTGTTGTTTTGAAATAAACTGTCTCTACAACAATATTTCAGTCAAATAGTGATGTCCAGATAATTTCAGCTGGAGGAAACCCGAATGGCTAAAGACACCTGGGTAAAACTATGATATGCTATATAAGCTTACCAAAAGGGTAACAAATAAATTAAACGCACAAAAATAGATTTTGATAAGAAAATTGACTGGAATATTTCATATGTAAAAAAAAATGTATATAAACACACTTAAAAATGCCTGGAAGCTCTTTATACTTGTCAAAAGAGAGAAACACTGTGAATAATTAAAACACAGCAGTACATTTATTATATTTATGGGAAAAATCATTAGATATTTTACAATTACATTATTAGAAAAATATTCAGGACCTATGACCAAACAAGAGCACCGCATGTGGATGCCAACGCTCATCAGTTAAAAGTGTTTGGGCTACATTCAAGTTTATGCACGACAAGGGCGACGACGATTCAGCGATCATGATAGCTTAACTTTTTCTTTGAAACAGACAAGCTAAAAATGACAAACAAAAACAAAATTTCACAGAAATGGCCAACAGACATTTTATATCTTATCACCTACTTGAAGGCAAGTACCGAAATAAAAGTGTGCCTTATAACTTGTACAAGCCATAGTCCAATCAACCATGTCCTGTTAACAGAAGTGATACGTACATCAGGTACAGGCTGAAAAATCAATCCGTCCACTTCATGGCTCACTTGGCTGGCAAAGTCTCCGTCTAAAATCTGCACAAAACAATTGACACTATCTTTGATTTGCTCTAAAGGGATACCAACATGTCACAGAGGATTGTTATTCATGCTTTCCCCCTTTTTTTTATTTCTTTTTCTTACCAAGAACTTTATAATTTTAATCTGACCCATTCAAAGCTTGCAACCAAACAATTTGCTCGCACATAGTATGAAAAAGTTTGAGTCTAAAATTTGTAAAAATATTAAAAACGATGTCAATTTGATACCATTATAACCCCATAGGCCTTAAATAAGCAAGGTAATATCTTTTTTTCAAAGAAAAAAAAAAAAGATAATGTACAAACAAACTTTTCTTGCTGTGACAACGTCCCAGAAGGGTTTGGCGCGCACGCTGAATGGTTCCTTGGTTTTATCAAGCAGACCCTGCTGCATCTTAGCATGTCGTGCTCCAATGATCTCCTTCTCGATACACAACATTCGACGGTTGAAGTCCGTCTTACCCACATCTATATTCTGAGAAAACATTGAAATAATGGTACAAACAATAAAACTGGAACTAGCATCAAAGGTGTGATAAATACCATAACGTCCTATCTTGTGTTTGAATGTAGGACCTGAAGTAGCATAAGTAATGTGACAAGCGTGATTCCTATGTAGTCCTCAACTCTGTAAAGCAGGGGTATAACACTAAAAGAAGTTTGGGAACTCAAGAGATGTATATAATCCAGATCCTTCATACTCTATCTGGTGTCAAAACTTACTCTAGATAGAACATTATATTGTACTGAGTTCATTGTCTATGGATGCTATGGTCAGGAGTTTGATCCACAATGGGGGCGATGTTTACCCCCGTTCCATCTGAGGCTCTGAGTACTAGTCCAAACAAGGAATAAAATAAGTAAATGAAATGTTAAGGAGAGGCAAAAACTTAATTCAAACTTAGAAAACTAACTTACATCAAACTTGACAATATCGTAGACAAGATATCGTGGGACGTTTACACCGCTGACTATATCAAGTATCATCTCCCCGTCCAGCAGGGTGTTGGACAGGTGGCCGTTGAGATCCTTCCGCTTGGGGAACTGACCAGGGATTCATTCATTATAGTAGGTTCATACACAAAAAGTGGTAGTAGCACAAATTGATGACTTGAGGAACATTAATTTACATTTACTGAACTTTAAATTTTTTCAACATTACTGTCTTAAATTTTAATCAAAAGACACACTTCAACATTACTTCTTCAAACAAGTTGTCATTAAAAAGGTATGGCCATATTTCAGTATCCTGCTGACTTTAAACTGATTATGATATCAACTTAAGAATTGAGAAAGAAAACACTCAAATTACATGAAAGAATATAACATGCACTCCTCATTTCCATTACACAAATACATGCAGAATTACATGAACAGAACTGCTAGGTAGACATGCATGCCATCAGACAGACAGACAGAGACAGACAGTATTGGTGTATTTGTACTGGGTTTAAACACTGATTTCAACAGCTATGGTCATGTTAATGGTGGTCAATTTACCAGTAGAGATCAGCAGTAGTCAGCTGTGCTAGACAATGAGACACAGACAATGGAAGTAAACATGCAGGGAAAAATATACAGAAAGGCAGACAGAACGAGAGAGAGAGAGAGATAGGGGGAGGATGGCTCACCTGAAGATGAGGCACATGGAAGACTGTATTGTCTCTATCCAGCATAAATACCTCGTTCACTCCATCAATCAGCATCATAAACCTGTCCGTGGCAAAACACTGGCATTTTACATTGTAAATGATCAACATGTTATGATTGGTGTTTATTACATACAATCTAACAGTTAACTGACAGGGACTACATGCAGATGTTGAATCGAGTTGACATGAAATATTGAGGTGGTAGCAGCTGTAAGAGGGAATAAGGTATTCAAATGAGGAGAAGTAAAAAGAGATCATATGAGAGAGAGAGACAGACAGACTCACCTTGTCCCATCAGCTTTCCAACTACACTTGTATGCTTTCTGTTTCAGGAAGGCAACATTCTGGATATCCATGGAGACAGGTTGGGAGCCTGGGAAACCTGAACTGTACACACACACAGACAGACACTCAAAACTTGTACTGGGACCATCTACTTGTACAACAAATGCTAATAATAGATGATAGCTTTCCCTAGAAATGATGAATACTCCAACACACACGCATAGTGCATACCCACACTCTCACACACACACAATAGATTTACAGAAAGCCAAACTGTAACATTTGTGTAATAAGAGGCAATCTAAATATATGAAACACATTTTTTTTTCATTAACACAATGAAATAATTTGCAATGCTTACTCTTACTGTCTGTAAAACAAGAAAATGGTCCTACTAATTGAAAAATTACTCATGTGCATGTATTTTGTCATGTATTTCTTCTTTATGTATATGAATTCTATTTCAAGTGCTTTGTAGGTAAGATTCTATCAATGAATTATATCATTACACTAAAGTAATGGTTTGTTTGCCTGGTTTTAACATCTCCTCAACAGTTTTATAGCCATCAAAAAGCATCCTCACTCAAGTATCATGCCACAACCAGGTGTCTTGATACCACACCCAGTCATATTATCCTGATAATGGTCGAATCAGTCCTGGATCTACCCTTACAAGCTTAGAACCAAACAAGAGAGCTACACCAGCCCTGCGTTCAATTATTGGTAATGCTAGCTAATATTTGCATCCTTGTTGAATCGTAGCATACAGAACGCAAGCAGGGAACCAACAAGCAAACAGATGCAATATCCTTAAATGCATGGCAGTACCATAACTTATAAAGGTGGGTGGGGTAAACTGACGGATACCTTGACCAGTTGCACATCCTCTGAACCTTCTGCTGGACATTTCTCAACCGCGGCTGATCAAGGACTTGCTTTACAGTTGTCACTCCATCCATAAACTTGGCATTCTGGGGAATAACGCAAGCCGTTTCACAAACATTAAACATTCTAACTTCATTATCAGGATACCGGTAATGCAAATAAAAACTCAGATAAAAGACCAACATCTTAAATAAAAGGGCATCTAGTGGGGTTTGTTGGCAGTTTTTTGGAAACTGACTGTTAACTGTACATATTCTTGCCAAATTTTAGTTGGCAAAAAATTGTTTGAAACAGTCAATATAGCAAGGACCCAGTTCTTACTGAGACGACTAAGAACTGCTTAACAAGAGGGCCAAGATGGCCCTGAATTGCTCACCTGAGAAACATTGACTTCATTGCCAATTATTGTATTACGAGTCATACTGAATACATAATCCATGCAGAAGTACAGCAAGATCATCTAAATTCCACACTAAAACTGTACCTGCCATCCAAATTTTGACCCCAGGGCCTTGATTTGAACAAACTGGGTAGAAGTCTACTAGGACATGTTACAACCAAATATCTTAACTCCAGGCCTTGTGGTTTCTGACAAGAAGATTTTTCTAGTTTTTCTAATATAAGTCTATGTAAACAAGTGACCCCTGGGTGAGGCCAATTTTGACCCCAGGGCCATGATTTGAACAAACTTGGTAGAAGTCTACTAGGCCATGTTACACACCAAATGTCTTAGCTCCAGGCCTTGTGGTTCCTGACAAGAAGATTTTTCTAGTTTTTCCTATTTAAGGTTTATGCCCTGTAATTCACTTCCAGTTAACGTATATGCCCCATAATAACAATCAAAGCCATGCATATAACTTCACAATATAAGCTTTTAAAATGTCAAACCATGGAAATCTTAAAGGCAAATTGACATGTTTTGATATATGACAGAAATTCTTTCCTTACCTCTCCTTTATAATTTTGTTATAATGAGTTATCTCTCCTGAAAACTACAAAAAGTCTATGTAAAATCAAGTGACCTCTGGGGTGGGGCCAATTTTGATCTCAGGGCCATGATTTGAACAACCTTGGTAGAGGTCTACTAGGCCATGTTACACACCAAATATCTAAGCTCTGGGCTTTGTAGTTTCTGACAAGAAGCTGACAAGAAGAATTTTCTAGTTTTCCTACAGATGTCTATGTAAAATCAAATGACCCCTGGGGTGGGGCCAATTTTGACCCTAGGGCCATGATTTGAACAACCTTGGCAGAGGTCCATAAGACAATGCCACACACCAAATATCTAAACTTTAGGCTCAGTGGTTTCGGAGATTTTTAAAGATTTCACTTTAAAAATCTATATTTAGCTCCTGTGACCCAGATATGCAATAGACCGGAACCATTTGAACAACTTTGGTAGAGCTTCACCCAAGGAACATTCCTGTTATGTTTCATTGAATTTGGCCCAGTAGTTAAGGAGAAGATGTCGTTTAAAGAAAAATTTTGACGCCAGACGCACGCACCTTTTTCACAACTTCCTTCCTGAATCGTTTTCTGCTGCCATCTGGTGCCGAGCCGTCCTCGGAAATCACGTTGCCATCATCATCCAGACTGGAATCTGACTCTAAAAATACAACAGAACCGTGTCATTAAGAACATCAACAGTTTTACTGTTCTAGAGGAAAGTGAAAGGTATTAATAAGGAACTTCTACTAATTATAACTTGTGTGTTTAAGGACTGTATGTTGTTACGAAATCTGCAGGATTGTGACCAAACTTAGCCAAGTCAAGAACTACTTGAATATATCAAAATCTCAAACTAAACCTCTACGACTATTGCATTTCATACTTCAATATGTTTTACTTACAAAGACTAATTTATATGAAACTGATCATGGCTGGATCTGTAAATTAGCAGCCGACAGGTCAAAATCAGCTGATAAAACACTGTCCCAGAATTTGCAATTTGCTGTTTGCCAAAGTAAGTGAGGTCACATGCCCTCTGGTCATTTACTGCAGCATGATTACGTAATCGATGAATGGATAAGAATAATCTTTTGTCACCTGCTGTGACAAACAATAGACCCATCATTAAGATTACACGATAACGGTAAACACGCTTGAGTAAACTGATTGGTGATCCGCTTTTCACTGCGGTTAATATGCGGAGAATGAAAAATCGGGAACCAAGCAAAAACACAAGTTTATTATGCGGCGCCAATTATGAAAAATAAGGCGTCATAACCTTTCGCCATTTCAAATTTTTTGGAGCCAGATTTTTTTTTCTGGCGCCATTGGCGACAATGGCGATGGCCAGGGGGAACCCTGAGGACAATGTCAAAGCAATATCCTTCTGCTATTGGGATGGAATAATCCAAAGGAAAATTCAGTGTTGTCACAGGTTGTGATTATACCCTCACAATATTGCGTTGTTCTAGCTCACATTACAAACTCCTATATAGCTGTAAATTCCAAGCTCAAATTCCACCAATGATATTTAGCGCAAAGTCATACTCCAATTCCTACATCAATTAACAAGAGCTGTCCGAAAGACAGCATGCTCGACTATTCGGGTATTTGATAGTGACGCATTAAAGCAGCATTAAAATAATTTATGTGACTCAATAATATTAATATATGATAGTTATTGTATTAAATAAAAAAAGTTAATGCAATTTTTTAATTTTCTATAAGTATTTAATAATCATTATTAATTTAATAAATTAAATTTAATTAATTAAATTTATTAAAATTTTAGTTCTGCAGGTTTGGTTCATGTCTGGGATGACTTGTGTGAAGTTTAAATCCAATACACCAAGGGGTTACTGAGTAATGATTTTTAATTTTTTTGCAAAAAATTTTTAACCAAAAATTTAAGAAAAAATTTAATCGAAAAAGGCCCATAAAATTTAAAAAATTTCCCCAGCAAGAGTTTTTTTTGGTTCTGCGGGGCCTTTTTATGTTTAGGAAACTTTATGAAGTTTAAAACCAAAAACCCCCCAATTGTTACTGAGTAATAATTTTTAATTTTGTTCAAAAAAAAATTTTAACCAAAAAAAAGGGTTAAGAAAATTTTCAAAGTCGAAAAAGGGCCCCAAAAATTTTTAGTAAAATTCAAACAAGGTTTTTTTTTTTTTTTTTTTTTTTTTTTTTTTTTTTTTTTTTTTTTTTTTTGGGGGGGGTTTTTTTTTTTTTTTTTTTTTTTTTTTTTTTTTTTTTTCCAAAATTTCTTGGTTCTGCACCCTTTTTTAGAAAAACTTGTGAAGTTTAAATCCAAAACCAAGGTTTTGAGAAAAAAATTAATTTTTTGAAAAAAATTTAACCAAAAATTTTAAAAGCAAATTTCTAATCAAAAAGGGGCCCCAAATTTGAAAAAAATCTAGCAAGAATTTGGGGCCTCGGGTTCGGGCGGTTTTCATGTTGGAAAATTTTGAAATTTAAATCCAATAACCAAGGGGACGAGAAATTAATTAGTTGAAAAAAATTTTAAACCCAAAAATTTTAAAGCAAATTTTTTAAGTGAAAAAGGCCCTAATTTAAAAAAATTAAAAAGATTGCCCCTTTTGGTTTCGGGGTTTTTTTTTGCCTGAAAACTTGTTAAAGTTAAACAAACACCAATTTTTTTTTTAATAATGAAACCCATCGCCAACCAAAAAACCAATTTCCGAAAAACCCCCTAAAAAAAATTCCCCAATTTCCTTGTTTCAAGTTTGTTTTGTCAAAAAAAAAATTTTAAAAAAAAAAGATTAAAAAAACAAAAAATTTTTTTGTAAACGGAAACAACCACCCAATCGGAAAATTGGGGTTTCCCCCAAATAGTCGGAAAAACAACCTTTAAACCCTTTTTAGACCAAGGGGGTTTCTGCCAAAAAAAACATTCCCCAAAAAAACAGATTTTTTTAAAAAATTTTACCTGTAAAAAACAGAAATTTATTTTTAAATAGGAAAAGGGGGGCCCCTTCCCCCATTTTAGCGGGGAAAAAAACCCCGGGGTTAACCTCCAAAAAGGAAAGGTTTCCTACAAAAAATTTCAAATTTCAAGGTGTTTTCTTTTCAAACCTTTTTTTACTTAAAAAAGGGGCCAAGGAAAAATTTTCAAAGAATTTTTCGAAATTTACTTTCTTTTTTTTTTTTTAAAGAAAAAAACGGGCCGGCAACCATAATTTTTGGGCATTTTTTTAAACAACTTTATAATAAAGAAAACCAAAAGCCAATTAAAAAATTTTTTTGCCTTTTTTTTAGCTTATGGGGCTATTCAATTCTGATAAAAACCTACCCCCCAGCATAAAAAGTCAAAAACTGCATCAACACTGAAAATAAACCCGGGGGAAAAACCCCTTTAAAATTTTAAATGTTTGACCCCTTTTTTTTATTCAAACCCCTATTTTAAAAAAGTATTTGTCAAAACAAACAAAAAAGTTTTTAAAATCTTTAAATTTTTTAAAAAATTAAAACCATCCCCAAACCCCCTCAAAGTCTGATCAAGATTGCTCCAGAAATGCTGGAGAACAAAAAAAAACATAACTATGGATGACTATGTTCTTTGAAAAAAAACAAAAAAAAAAAACAAATTATAAAATGATATTGCCTCCCCCCTGGGGATAACTTTTTTTCATTTAAAAATTTTCCCCCCGCCCCCCCCCCCAGAAAACCTTTTTTGTCAAAAATGGCAGATTTTTCAAAAAAAGGCAAATACAGCTGCATTTTAAAGCCCCCAAACCCCCAAGGGAGTGGACATTTGACTATTTACCTCCAGTCCAGTTTGGCCACCAGGTAGGATACTATCAGGAAGCCAGTCCGGGGTTAAAAAGTGGGGGCAATTACACCGCCAAATCAAAAAAAAAAAAAACATCAAAAAATGATTTTTTAAAAATTAGGAATAAAATTTTAACATTTTCAAAAATGTTTTTCAGCAACTGGGGAGAAAAATGATTATAAGAAATTCAACTGAAACTTTTAAATTTTTTTTTTAAAACCAAAATTTGGGGAAAAAAACTTTAAAAATTTCCCCCCAAAAAGGGGACCATGAAAAGACCTATGTGAACAGCATAAAAACAGATCAGCCTGCGAGTAACTCACAGGTTGATCAGGTTTTATGCTGTTCGCTGCTCCTCAGTGGTCTGGAAATGAGGACTTTATAATTAAATTTGGTTAGGTTAAACTGTGATTTTCTGCAGATCAGGCTTTATGTGGTACCTACTGAGTGCGTCAAAATGAGTCTATATGAGGGAAAGGGTTACACAAAATATGTAGTTTCTTATACATTTGTTAGATAACTAATATGTGTTTATGATTAGCAAAGAAAGATTGTTTACCTATAGCTTCCAGAGGATTATGACTGATGAAGCGAGCACATTCAATTATAAATTTCTCCGTTTGGTCCTGCGATGGTGTTTCACCATGTCTATAAAGAGAAACAAGAGGGCTATGATGGCTCTGAATCGCTCGCCTGATTATAAATGAGCAACATATATTGGATTTTTCATATGGACCTACTTTTTGACCCCACATGACCCAACTTCGAACTTGTCCAAGATTTTATGCAAACAGACATTCCGACCAAGTTTCATGAAGATTGGGCCAAAAATGTGGCCTCTAGAGTGTTAACAAGTTTTTTTTCAGACCTTGACCTTGTGATCTACTTTTTGACCCCACATGACTCTAATGAACTTGTCCAAGATTTTATAGATTCAAACATTCTGACCAAGTTTCATGGCGATTGGCCTAAAAATATGGCCTCTAGAGTGTTAACAAGCCAAATTGTTGACGCCGTACGCCGGACGAAGGGTGATCACAAAAGCTTACCTTGAGCACATTGTGCTCAGGTGAGCTAAAAATAGCTGACTAATATTCAATAACACTGTGTTAACAAGTGACTGAAGAACAGAATGCATCCCCTGCCCATGTTAAGAGACAAAGATAATGTTTTGCAACCCTAATGACCAATTACAGGAATCCGAATTCTTTGTATAACTTTAAGAATTCTGAATGATTCCCATCCATAATGCTGGATAATTTCCATCCATAGGGCTGGGTAATTTTCACCCATAAGACACTTAAAATGCTTTCTATCAGACCTAGCTTTTCAATAGTTTAACACTGTAAGTCCAGACAGAGTATAGGTGAACACAATGGCCTGGGTTTGACACCAATCAGGTTATATGAGGTTTATTGCAAACATAAAAATTCTAAAAAGCAATATTACTTTCTATCCAATACCTGTAAATACATTTCAACTTTGAACTGATATTTTAACATGACATGATTATGGTGTATTTGAGACATAAAAAGTTAAACAGTTAAGTTACCCTCTACACTGCAACTTCAAGTAGCGACAACCTTTCTCCTCCACCTCTTTACAGTCATAGAACCGTGTTGTGTTGGTCAGGTCAATGATCAGGCCAAGTTTTGTCTGAGAAGAAGACAGACATCATCTTTTATTAAAACTTTTTTGTCTAGCTATTCAGGAAAACAATTTTTTTTCTGCTCTTATGACTGACTATTCCTAGGTAAGATTGTGTTTGGCCAGTACTTTGTCCAAAGATAGCAATCAAAGATGTTAGCCCTAAACTGGGTTTAAACTCACAACTGTCAGATCTGGGTCCATGTAGACCCCCACTGAACCCTGGTGTACATGACACTACATGATTTATACATGCTATGGTGAGACTGTCATGTCTCAAATAGAAGCATCTAAAAGTGAACAATTAAAAGCTTTAGAAATACAAGACCACTGCAATCTGCCAACAAACAAGATGCCCCTGAGATTTTTTTTCTTCTAAATTTCATAAAAGCAGTGAATAAAGGACATTACAATTTCTATGTTAGAATAAATAATGCAGTGATAAAACAGAATTGATGAATTCAAATAATTTACAGAGGGTAAACTTCTTACAGGCTATCCAGCAGCTACACCAATATAATAAGTAGTCAATAGTTGACCTAGTTTACACAAATAACACATGGTTTTGTTTGTGATACAGCTTGTGAGCAATTGGTCTAGCCATGAACGGAAGAAGCAAGATTCAATTTCTTTTGCTAAAAACTGGAATCTATCAATAAATAAGTAAGCATGAATAAGATATTTTGTCAACAGATATGTCTTTAACCCTTTCCCTCATACAGACTCATTTTGACGCACTCAATAGATACCACATAAAGCCTGATCTGCAGAAAGCCAAACTCAATCCTTACCAAATTTAATTGTAAAATCCTCATTACCAGACCACTGAGGAGCAGCGAACAGCATAAAACCTGATCAGCCTGCGAGTTACTCGCAGGCTGATCTGGTTTTATGCTGTTCGCATTGGTCTTTTCATGGTATCCTCTATGAGGAAAAGGGTTAATCAACAAAACAGAAGTTCAACATACCCTGGTAGATTTGAGAGATTCAAACAGCATATCAATGTTGAAGCGACAATACTCTGGGACCGTCTCATTGTATTTCCAGTCAAGTGGGGTCTTGAAGGGCAGGAACTTTCCTACAAATTATAAAAATATATCAAGTTTCTCACTATCTCCAAATATAGAGTCCCAGGACATTTTTTTTTTCAAAAGGCCTCTTGATTTCCTCATCCGCACTTTATAGACAAGAAATGAAGATATACAGAATTCCTTTTTGGTAATCTTTATCTTAAACTCCAGTTTTCAGAATCCTAGTAGTCTAGTGACAACTCTGGTCATATACAGTGCAGATTAACATCTGCTTACTTAATTACATATGCCAATACTTCACAGTTCATACCATAATCTTTCCTTTTGTTTGTTTGTTGGATTTAACGTCCCAACAATATTTCAGTCATTTAGAGACGATGTCTACTTGAGACAGATATAGTGCTGCCACACTACAGTATCACGCCATAGACATGTGGCATGATACCACACCCAGTCAAATTATCCTGACACCAAGCAAACCAGTCCTGGAACTACCCTTATATGCTGAGCGCCAAGCAAGGGAGCTATACCAGTACCATCTTAATTCTTTTATGACTTTGGTATGTCCCGGCCGGGGATCAAACCCACAACACCCGCTCCAGAGGCGGATGCTCTAAGCACTTGGCCACCAGGGACGGTCTCTTTCCTTTTGTAAACAGTTTAACAGTAAAGTGTGTTCTAAAATAACAAGACCTCTAAGACATTAATTAAATCTGCACTGCAAATCTAAACTAGAACAGCAATTTTTTTTCCCCTTCTTTGAACAGGTCCTGTAAAAGGACCCGTTCCCAATGCCCACAGGACCCTTCCCAAAAAAACAAGAAGAAGTTAATTTCCCTTTTCTTAATGGTGAAATCATGAATATCAACTTTACATTGTTGCAAAGTTAAAAAGAACCTTAAAGTAGTATCTCAGCTTAGTAAAATAACCTGTTTTAGGCTTTTGCAAATGTACAACCACTTTCCCAATCTCATGATTTACTATTCTTTTTTTCCCCAATTAACTAATTTTTGCAATTCAAAAATTCCCAATTTGAAAGGTACAGGAACCATTCCCAATAGGCTGAAAAAAATTGTTGAAGAACTATCACTTCATGACTGTCATCAATGCCCCTACATTGTCTTTGTGTAGGAAATTGTGATGAGCATAATTCCTGTATAGCCACCATTTCTGTGAAGCTTGAAAATGTGTTTGCTTTATTCTTTTTTAATTTCTTGAAGAAAAATATTCCTCACTTCTGAGGATATCAAAATAAAATATTTGCTTGCCCTTTAAAAAAAAAACAGAATCACAGACAATTTATAGAATGGGGACCTGATTTATGTCATTTCCTTGTAAATTAAGATGTAAAGATGGATTATTTATCTTGGAAGTTATTTTACTATGTAAAAATAAAACAGAGAGTTCTTCAAATTACAAACCTTATCAATTAGGGACACTAACCTACTATCAATTGGCCTTTTCTTGGACAATGTAGCCATCTTGGAGGAGGTTCCAGTTTGTTTTGCCTTTCTCGACTCATTACTAGCTACATTCCATTGCTCTGCAACAGGATCTTATGAGATAAACTGGGCCCTAAAATACAAAATTTGGTGGTAAGTTTCTTTGAAATGAAATGGCAGTCTTGTGCAGTGATATATTTCAATATGATTCTTGGGCCTACAGATAAAAATGTTTCTAGTTTCTAAACCAATCCATTATTTAACCCATTTATTTGAACAATAATATTTTTAAGACTTTGGGACCATTTTAAAACTTAAGTTACAGAATTGAAAAAACTAGTTAGCCTTCAAGTTGGGTTGACCATTAAAACTGTTCCACTCCTTGAAAAGAAGTTTAATAAGACATATGAATTTAATCAAAATGCAATTGGGGGGGGGGGGGGGGCTGTTTTGATGTCCGATATAAGAAAAAAAAAATATCACTATTTTTACCATGTGTTTTGGGTAGAATGTAGCGAGTCTGAATGATACATGGATTGAATGAACCAAATATTTGATTTCTTTGTTTTATTTGATATATATAATATGGTGAATTTTTTTTCCCAATTTTATCTAAAACGTCACAAAATATCCCAATTCTGGGGGTCAGGTCATGTCCCTAAAATGGTAAGAAAAATCCCTGAAATGCATAAAGATAATAATGACAGTTTATAAATTTACATCACTCTTCTTTTACTTGTGATGAAATTTATGGCTTATTAATAGTCAAATAGTTTCTTCCATGTACAAAGCAAATATGTATGCATTTAATAAGATGGCGAATAATTGCTGATGTTGGTTAAGTGAATAATTATAATGGGTGGATAATTTAAAATAAATCAGTAATCGTCCAGCAGGATAACAAAGGTTCCAATAATGATTTAAACCCAGGCTTTAGACAGATTCATTCCATTGTGTAAAACCTAGTATTGTTCAACGAATTAAGATTCAGATTCATATCATTTTTGATAAAAATTCAGATCTGTTGAATTAATAATTAAAAAATAGAAAAAAAATGTGTTGGAAATAGTCAAAGACCATAATTAATGCATTTAAAAGAAATAATTAGAGTATTTTTGTAAAAAGCCAAAAAAAGATATAATAAAAATAAAAATATCAGCCATGTCAAGCAGAGAACAACAATCCAACAGCTGCCCTGTGCCCGCTACCACAACAACATTCGCGAAAATAGGAAGACAATCAGAATATTTTGCTTATATTGTGCCAAAATTTGCAATATAAAAACTCAAACCTGTCAAAAAAGTAAATCTAGTTACATTAAGAATGATGTTTTGTATTGTGTTTAGACAGTGCGTATAAATAAATGTTATTTATTTGTAAAACTGTTGAAACTTTAAAATAACCGGAAGTTGTGATTTTACACATTAATCTCGAAGTTTATGAGAAAGTTACGAAATGAATCTTCAACATATTTCATCATAAATTATCTATTTTTTTTGCATTTAACTAGTTAATTTAAAACATAATTTTATTCGTATTATAAACTCTGATTAAATTATCATTTATGAATTTAAGTGTGTTGTTTTGAGATTAAAAAAGATGTCTGCTTACATGTAACACGCGATTTTGTTTACAACATTTTCATTGGACTGAGTCAAAATGAAGATGACAAAAAGGAAACCACAGAGTGGAGAAAGACATGTAAAAAGCAAATTTTCAAATAATAAATACCAAGGAAAAAAAAGGGACAAATCCTCACAGAAAATCAGATAATTCTCAAAGACCCTTCAAAAAGAAAACCCATAACTCAAGATACAAGAAAAAAGATGCAGAGGACGAAGACGGATCTGATTTTGAAGAAGTAACAGATAACTGGAGAAAGGTAACATTGAAAACAACTTGTCGTGGTCAATATCTAATGCATTAAATTGATGAATAAGTTCAGCAGAGGCTGAAGCATTTAAGACAGCCATTAGAGTCTGTACATCTATGCATGGTTTGGTCAACACTCAATTCACTTTTGTATGAAGAGGTGATGGATGATATGAACCTTTTATTTAGACAGTGTGAACTGTTTGTGCAGTGCTTTTTTCAGTTTTTTTTTTTTATTTTGGAAAAGGGTCCCTGCTAAATATGGGATTTTTTTTATTGGTAAAATTAGCAAATTGGGGGAAAAAATGATGAAATTGGGGAAATTTGACTCATATGAATTCATACAATAGTTCCCTTAAAACATCATAAAAACAAACTTTTTCATCAAGGACCATCAGTTTTGTAGACAAAACTATATGTGACCTCAGGAGGGCTCTCTCTCTGTTTCGGGGGAACAGTACTTCTACCTTCAGGAGGGGGAATTTTCACATCATTTTCTCCTGTTGGGGGAATTTTAGCCAATTTTTGTTGGACATACTGCAATAATTAATTTAGTAAAAATATACAAAATAGTTATTGTCTAGTAGCTTAATTGGATACACTTAAATGGAAATCAAATGGTAAACAGTACATCAATCTACAACTTGACCATTTTTGTTATATATGTAAGCTTTTACATTTTTGTTTTTAGGGGGAATTTTGCTTGAAAATGGGGGAAAAAAACATACTTTTTGGCTGGGGGAATGGTGCCATATACAGGTCACGAGGTGTGGCGATGCGTCATCACAAGTATAAATGCGATCTCTGACTACTGTGTCAGGAAGTCAACTCTTTGGCTCAGTGGTTAGAGCAATGGACTTGCACCCCGGCGGACTGGGTTTGATCCTGGACCGGGTCGAGTTTGTTACACAGGTACTAAACAATGGAGATAGAGAGACCTGCTCAGACAGTAATTGCTTTAATTTTACCTACGAGAATTGTTAATGTAAACAAAACCAATTTGACATTGATTTACTTGGGAAATATTTGTAAAAAAAGATATATTTCTTGGATTTGGGAATTTATTTTCCTGATTGGGAAGAAATGTACCTAGATAGCATTGGGTATGGGCCTATATTCAACCCCATGGAATACCTGAAGAAAGCCCTGTTGTGGTGTGTGAGATAATACGATATATCCCTTTTCTAAACATAATACAGTGATATACTAAATACAGCAAATACCCATATAATAATACATCACATACGTCAATTTATATCAGTCTACAGACACATGATTACCCGATAGAACCGTCAGTGATTTTAAACAAAATGTGTGTTTTCCCAACACAGGCCATCACAAATGGTATTGAAACTATACTTAGAATTATAAAACCAATATTTAGATTTTCTTTTTCCATTTGCCGTCCTTTGGCTAATCACATTCGCTCTTTGTGCGTGCGCTAACTTCATAGACAGAGCCTACGAAATTGCTACCCTGAACTGCTTGTTACCACAAGCATCAGTGCTTTGAGGATACCATATACATGTACTATATTGAAGTTGCATTTTTGAAAATAGTCTTTTCACGTGCAATGTGACCTACACTAGCCGAGTTCATTTTTCAGGAAACAAAGACATATCACCAACATTAATGAGGGAGGGATCATCTGGGAAGGAGCTGCTTTAAAGGGTTTTTAGAAACAAAATAAGTGGCAGTTCTTATTAAGGAATTAATCATAAATCGCACATGTCTTTGATCCTTAGGTATTGTTTTCATTGCTCAATATTAATTGGTTGTATATACACAGTAGTATTATTAATGTTAAGTTTTGATTGATTTTGACACCTGTTTAACAGCATGTTATCTTAACCCGCCCTTGTCAAACAACTTTATTGACAATTTGACATAACATTTTAAGAATCTCACGCATACAAACAGGATACAAGAGATGTTATGTATTAATTAATTTATTTTTGCCAGAAATTCATAGCCTACAATTGGATTATAATACAACAACAAACTTTATTAGGTTGTCTGTGAATTCTTGGTATCGTCATCCCTCTGGTGTTGTCATCATTATTGGCGACTGCATTGTTGTTGGCATAGTGAAAAACTTTTAAATCTTAAACCTTCTGTCATCAACCTTCACATACACATTCACTATAACAAGGGCTACATACCCATCAAGGGGCATAACTCTTAGGTCCATTTTGACCAAATTTGTCTCCTCCTTTTTAAAAACAAAGCAAAACAGACAAGCATTGACATCTGCATTATGTGGTGCTCTTATTGCATTAAATGTATAACAGTTAACTTGTTTATTTGCTTAATAGAGCCAAAGTATTAAAAACATCAGACTTATTTTTCAGACAGTTTGAGCCTTCCTGGAGCTGTCTGACCAGTGACACCTCTGTTTCCTTTTATAAATAATTGTAGCTCAGATTCTACACTCTGCATGGGAAAAAAATCCATAATTTTCTATATACCAGTCCATTCAAAGTTCAGTACCCGGTAATTAATATCCATAAAGTCATTTTATACATGAATATTCATGAGGTAAAGGGTTGTTCTGTTTCATTAACAGAATGGCATGGAAGGAGAAGGTGATAGTGAGCAGTCCGAGTCTGAAGGTGACAGTGATGACGAGACGGAGAGGAAAGATGCTCGCAAACTTGTGGCCCAGCAGAACAGAAAGAAGAAAAAATCTGGGGGCTTTCAGTCTATGGGTAATTTTATTAATATTGAGAGCTTCACACCCCTATTTGGGACGAATCTATCAATCTCTGGAACCATTGTCACTGAACACTGCCAACAGACCACAATACTGTTTATCATCTTTGAAATACTTGAAAGCTGATATTATTTACAAACACTTGTTGCATTGGTCATTTTCTAGATATTTGTGTGTTTTTGAATTTCATTGATTCTGTGCAAGGGGCATAGCCAGAGGTAATCGGATGTTGAAGCCCACACCGAAGGCACGACCAGGGGGGAGAGCACGAGAAGGGTCAGAGCCCCCTTCTTGTTAGGGGCGTTTGGGTGATCTCCCACTAGATAATTTTGAAAAATTTGTGTGATTTTGTGGCTTCTGGTGATGTCCAGCGGACTTCTGACCCATCAAATTTTGTACATTTTTAGGTTATTTGTTTGGTAATGATTGGAGTAAGACAGTAACCAAAACATTTGACATAAAAATGAATCATTAAGCAACACTGAATGATGCAGAATAAAACACTAGAACAAATTAAGAACACTCTCAGCTTGTAAGTGGCATTAAGTTTATATACTGGGAAGATTACAGATAAATTTCAAAGTGAGTTTTTCAGAGTTATTTTCGTTCTTACTCTTCGAATAAAAAGGCAAGTCGCCTGGGTTTTCCATCCCAAATACTCTGATCATTTCTTCAATATCTATTTCTGTTTGCTTATAGGCATGCATCAAAGTGATGAAAGTCTGTAAGTTTTCATAGTTGTATCACGCTGAGAGACCTTTCAGCTGTTACAGTTTTACAACTTATTTGAAAGAATCTTAGCATCTTAATATTTTTATACGCCCATCCGTATTATGTGAACACTCACGGCGGGTGGGTGGGCGTGAGGGCGGGCGGGTGGACGTGGAACATTTGTTGTCCGTGCTCTAACTTCAATACCGTTTGCCCAATCCTTTTCAAACTGTCCACACATGTGCATGGCCATAATATCTCGGATGAGTTCGATATCCAGCATTATCGCGTGAATGACTTAGAAGTAATGGCCCTTGACGTACACAAAATACTTGAAATTGTGATTGTCCGGGCTCTAACTTCAATACCATTTGCCCAATCCTTTTCAAACTTTCCACACATGTGCATGGCCATAATATCTCGGATGAGTTCGATATCCAGCATTATCACGTGAATGACTGAGAAGTTATGGCCCTTGACGTACACAAAATACTTGAAATTGTGATTGTCCGGGCTCTAACTTCAATACCGTTAGTCCAATCCTTTTCAAACTTTTCACACATGTGCATGGCCATAATATCGCGGATGAGTTCGATATCTAGCATTATCGCTTGAATGACTTAGAAGTTATGGCCCTTGATGTACACAAAATACTTGAAATTGTGATTGTCCAGGCTCTAACTTCAATACCGTTAGCCAAATCCTTTTCAAACTTTTCACACATGTGCATGGCCATAATAGCTTGGCTGAGTTCGATATCCAGCATTCTCATGTGAATGACTTTGAAGTTATGGCCCTTGATGTACACAACATACTTGAAAATTTGCTTGTCCCTAGTCCTTAGACCCTATGAGGTGTTGTCAGATCTTGCAGTTAATTAATAGAAATGTATCAACATTTTTTTTTTAAGATTAAATTCAATTACTAATGGGATTTTGGAATTATTTTGCTTATTTATGGACAGTAGCTTGTTTCTCTGAGCTATTTCTGAGAGTCCCCATACCATGATGGGCGTATTTTGTGGCAGTCCTGACCCTTGTTCAATTTTTACGTTATTTATGAAAGGGCATATTTGAAAAAATATTGTTGAAGTGCAGGCTTCCAGGCTTCCTTCTGGCTACGTGCCCCTGTGCAACAAGTTGCTTAATTCCTAATTAAACTGGACAGTATGAAAATTGCTGCATATTTTGTTTGTTTCAGGATTATCCCACAATGTTTATAAAGGGGTCATTCGAAAAGGTTACAAAATCCCAACTCCAATTCAGAGAAAGGTAAGGATTATATATTGTGAACTTAAGTGAAAAATAGTTATACGTGAAATATACTTGCATATAATGTTGACAGATTGGCATTGATAACAGTAAGCTAAACATCAATGAGTGCTTGACTGGTACATATAGCTGTAAACTAGTTATCTATTGTTAAGGTAATCCAGTTTGTGCATCATTAAATTGTGATCATGGTCCATCAAGTGATCATGGGAATTTAATAGTAAATACAAGCCTTTATAGACATTGAGCAAAAAAGCCTAT
Source organism: Solen grandis (assembly GCA_021229015.1). NCBI lineage: Eukaryota > Metazoa > Mollusca > Bivalvia > Adapedonta > Solenidae > Solen > Solen grandis. The sequence goes on from CM037792.1 coordinate 34,011,824, forward strand.
AACTCAAGTCGTGGATGCTTTTTATCTGCACTAAAGACTTTTTAAGCATTTTGGGGACCATGATTATAATTTAATGATTGATGGTTTACCTTAAGTGAGGTTAATAATATGAATTAGCACACTATAACATTATAGACTTCCCCATTTTGTGTGTATGAATGTATTTTCAACATGGACAGTCAGGTGAGGTATTATATAAATGTTATTTTTCTCTTTTCTCCCCCACAGACCATACCGATCATTGTAGATGGAAAGGATGTGGTTGCCATGGCGAGGACCGGCAGTGGGAAGACTGCAGCCTTCCTCATCCCTATGTTTGAGAAGCTACAGAACCACAGTGCGGTGGCTGGAGCCCGGGCATTAGTCCTGTCCCCAACCAGGGAACTTGCCCTGCAGACCTTAAAGTTTGCTAAGGAGGTCAGTAGAATGAGGAACTGGTCCAGATGGTTTTGTAGTCAGCAGGTTGCCATGGGAATGTGAGGTTTTATTAGAGTTTATGAAAGTGGTGTTGAGTTCAGTCCCTTTAACAGCATGCCACATATCCATTGATTTTTCATTACATGCAAAATTTCTAAGTAGAGCTCTAAAGAGTGGTTTATGTTTCCCTCTTTTGCAAAATATTTAGACAGTGTTTGTACATTTCAGTAATCTAATAAATATCTTGTGACTATGTTTTGTGTAGAGTGTTGTAAAATAGCTTTTGGTTAACAAGGGGAAGTAACCCTGATTAACTGTAACAGATGTATATCCGATTATGATGGGACATAAGTTCCTATTAATTAGGCATTTCATTGGCTTACACAGATGTTACGAATACTTGATCTGGTTTATTTTCTATAGTTTTAACTTTGAGAAGGTTTTAAAAGGAATATCAGTCAATAAGAAAGAGCATTTTTAAGGGTGTTTTTCTACTTCCTTTTCCAGCTGGGGAAGTTCACAGGATTACGGGCAGCTGTGGTTCTGGGTGGAGACAGGTAAGTGGTCCAACCTACAAAATCAGGTGTATATACTAGAAATTATTGGGTCTTAATATATTCATGTATGAAGAATTTGACTACCTCAAATAATACAATATTGATGCCTAGTCTAAATTATGGGCTTAGGAAACTAATTGTTTATCACTGTTACTATACAGATAATAGTGCATTATATCAATTCTTGTTATTTTCTTTGGAAAAAAAAAGTTTCCTTCCCATTGTAAAATTATAAAATGGATAAACAGGATACATGCTTTTTTCCCACATCTTTGTTATGAGTGAATTTCTTTAAATGTATTTCCAAAAAAATGCTATAATTTACCTTTGGATTTTTCTTTCCCCACCAAGATATGGTAATAAAGTCCCCTCCCCTCATCAGAAGAACAGGCCTAAAGTGATGCTAATGTTATTGGGATCATACCATTTCATCCAAAGCACTATACATTTATTATTTTGTCATATATTTACAATGTGGTACAATATAACAAGGTACCTTGATCTTGACTCTAGTAATATTGAGTCTATCCTGTATATGCTGCCACTCTCATACTGTTTCATTTTATTCAGGATGGAGGACCAGTTCTCTGCTCTTCATGAAAATCCAGATATGTAAGTGAACATTAAGAATTCATTATCCTTCCTCCTCTACTTTAATGGCTAGCAATCATTTTCTGATTATTATGGCCATATTTTAAGGATTTCCAACGTGTGTTTCTTTTTGTTTTTGTTTTTTTGCTGAAGAGACGGCATCAGAGAGACAGTGGTTGGATACAAGGGATACTGGGTGCGATACCCTAGCTCATTTTGCTAACAGACCCCATTCATTGGAGACAAGTTCCTGGGTAGAACCAGTATTGAGTACGCATAATTCCCAAAGCAACCCTATATTGCAAGGGTGCATCTGGTACCTATGTTATTTGTCTTTGGCTTGATGCAGTCACCGGAGTATAAGTGCCCTGGCTGAGATTTAACCCCAGACCTCACTCAACCACTGAGCTATTGTATTATTTCTAAAATAGCAAAAAATTTCTTGTAATAATTGAATTCAGCATTTTGAAACACAATGAAAAACAGTTTTTCTGTCTGTAAAATTAATTTATCCATAGCAAATTTTCGTTTGAAATATTTTAAGTAACATCTGTCTAATGACTGATTTATGGTCATAGTACTGGAATGTATTAATGATAACTGCTTTGTGCTATCAAATCAAATTTTCCTCTTCAAATTTGGAAAAAAAATGTTAGTGTTTTCCCATTTGAAATATGTCCCATTTAGCTACAAATCTATCATGTAAAACTTTTATTTCATTTCAGTATCATAGCAACCCCAGGACGGTTCATGCACGTTGTTGTGGAGATGAACTTGAAGCTCAAGTCTGTGCAATACATCGTGTTTGACGAGGCAGACAGGTATGTAGACAGAGCCTCCCACTTTTGATTTCTTCGTTTTATCACCTTGATAATTATATAATAGTACACCCTATCATAGCCCCTATTTCACAGAGGTGGGGGCTTTATAGAATCACTCTTGTCACATCTTGTGTTACATCCCATCCCTTTCTGTCCTGTCTTACATTTACATTTTGTGAGGACAAGGTGGAATGTATGAGTTTAAGTCACCTTTAGATCTCTACCACATGATGCTAATTACATCTTCATTATATTTTATGAAGATTTTTATGTGTCTTTTTAACAACTGTCTGTAAGAAAAATGCAATATAAAGTCGATGAGAAAATATTCACAATTATTTGTTGCAGGTTGTTTGAGATGGGTTTTCAGGAACAGATGACGGAGATTCTGAACCGTCTTCCAGACAGCCGACAAACATTGCTGTTCTCTGCCACACTACCGAAGCTGCTTGTAGACTTTGCCAAGGCAGGTTTACATGATCCCACCTTGATAAGACTTGACGTGGACACAAAACTTAGTGAGCAACTCAAGGTAATAATAAACCTTCATCATGTTTTTTTTTTTTTTTAAATCTGTTGTTGTTTTTTATTCTTAATACACCTCTGTCATAAGCTATGATTATTTATATGTTACACCTCTGTCATAAGCTATGATTATTTATATGTTACACCTCTGTCATAAGCTATGATTATTTATATGTTACACCTCTGTCATAAGCTATGATTATTTATATGTTACACCTCTGTCATAAGCTATGATTATTTATATGTTACACCTCTGTCATAAGCTATGATTATTTATATGTTACACCTCTATCATAAGCTATGATTATTTCTATGTTACACCTCTGTCATAAGCTATGATTATTTCTATGTTACACCTCTGTCATAAGCTATGATTATTTATATGTTACACCTCTGTCATAAGCTATGATTATTTATATGGTACTCTTGTTTTGCTTTGTCAGTATGACTGTGAATTCAGGTCCAAATTTGACTAAGTTTTCCTTATTTTCTTAACAATGAGGGTAATGGTAAAACACCATTTGCCTTGAATGTTTCAGCTGTCCTTCCTACAGTGCCGTCAGAATGATAAACTGGCTACCCTGCTGTACATGCTTCAGCATGTCATACCCGCTGGTGAGCAAACCGTCGTGTTTGCCGCCACGAAACATCATGTAGAATATCTTAGGATGGTGAGTCATGCACTTCATACATTTAATATCTCTTTTGCACACAAAATGTTTTTTTTATTATCTAGAACTGAACATAAAATTAAGTATTATGTTTACTGAATATATTGTATTGGGTTGAGTTATTTCTCCATCACTGATCTTGTTTGCTTTGTATGTCCTGAATCCTTGGTCAAATTCTTGATTAAATTGCTCAAATGTCTGTCACAGTCGGGTGATATGCAAAGTGTAGGATTTATCAGGTGACTTTAAGAATCAAGGTCACAATCAAACATAGGCAATGATGCAATGTAATCAGACTTTTACTAACAAAACTGTTTTTTGAGGAGATACTATGTTTTCATGAGAACCACACCTGTTATAAGACAGAATCAAATCTCTCAACAGATTCTAGAGCAGGCGGACGTCTCCTGCAGCCATATCTATAGTTCCCTGGATCCCACAGCGAGAAAGATAAACATCGCAAAGTTCCAACATCGTAAGGTCTCTGTCCTTGTTGTGACGGACCTCGCAGCTCGAGGTATAGACATCCCCCTTCTCGACAACGTCATCAACTTTCACTTCCCCGCCCAGCCTAAACTGTTCATTCACCGAGTTGGTAAGTCAAACATTCAATTTTGGGTTTTATCCTTGTACAGGATTACTTGTGTTTGAGAAAAAAAAGTTAAACTTATGTTAACTGCCTCCTTGAATCATCAGCCAACCATTTTCAAACAAGAAGCTTTAAGATTCAGAATGTTTGTTGTTCCTCTGCTAAACTGAAGATGGGGCTATATAGGAATCGCGCTTGTCACGTCCGGTCATGTCCAGTCCTGTCCTACACTCACATCACATGAAGACAAGGTTTGATGTCGGTGTAATAATCACTTTTAGTGATATATCTATTTTTTGTCTTGTTTGGTAATTAATGAAAACATTTAAATCTAAAAAAATATTATTGTTATATATCAGTCATGACTGTGATAGTTGTGGATAAAAAAACATCAGTACCGCTGGCATCAGCAGGTTACCAGGAACTTAGTGCCTCTGTACAGGGTCTAACTCCATGCCTTCTGTTTTTAATACTTATGAAATTTTACAGAAATTTGAGATAATGATATTGAGTAAAATATCAACATCATAATAATTTTACGTATATTGGGTAATGTGTCTCACACATCTACGCTTTGGTACAATCCAGTGCTACTTGGCTTTAATTTACCATAAATATATATCAGTATATTCAGTATATAAAACTGTGCTCATAGTATTTTATTAATACTGCTTATAATCCGTATTCATTTAGGTCGTGTGGCTAGAGCAGGACGTAGCGGTGTGGCGTATTCTCTCGTGTCACCGGATGAGCTGCCGTATGTTATGGATCTACACGTGTTTCTGGGGCGGGCCATCAAGTTTGTGCCGTTAGACAAGCCCTGTACAGGTTAATCAGTTATTGCCATGCTCCTGATTTATATTGTGATGTGACAGTTTAAAAGGAATCACATACCGCCCATATGCCTCTTGATTTGTAACTGCAATATTTCTAGTTACCATCTCAATATCAAAGGTCAACTGAAGTGTTTAGGAATCAGTCAGTCAAGTTACAGAAGTTTTTACTAATTTTACTGCAAGTTATAGCCCCTGTTTACATGTACTGAAGAGCAAATTATGGTACATACATTTTATTTGAAATTGAAGTTAAATATTTTGACTTGACTCTTTACCACAGGAATATTCATGTACAAATTTATGATTTGATGAATATTAATTGATTCATCTTTAAATAGTTTATGAAATAATGGATTTTTCTTTGTCAAAAATGACTGTAAAAACTGAGCTACAATATTGTTTGAGCAAACAGAGGAGAACCGTTTGTCAAAATGTGTCTCTAGGAAGTCAAGGATTAAAATAGTGTTTTATATTTCTTTAACTCTTTCCCTCATAGAGGAAACCATGTAAAGACCTATGCGAACAACATAAAACCAGATCAGCATGCGAGTAACTCGCAGGCTGATCAGGTTTTATGCTGTTCGCTGCTCCTCAGTGGTCTGGAAATGAGGATTTTGTAATTAAATTTGGTAAGGTTTAACTGTGGTTTTCTGCAGATCAGGCTTTATGTGGTACCTATTGAGTGCGTCAAAATGAGTCTAAAATATGAGGGAAAGGGTTAAATAGTTCAGTCTTATATTTTCTTTCCTGTACTGTCTGTATGTAGTATTGAGCTTTCTGTCAGTCCATCGGTCAGTCATTCTGTTGGCTTTGTCTGATCAGTAACTCAAGACAAGGTGGACAAATTTATATAATTTTGGTACCCTTGTTTGTTTCAGATGAAGACGGTCTGTTTGGCTTGGTGCCACAGTCTGTCATGGATGACTCAGTTGAGACGCTGCGGTCCTGGCATGAACGCAGCTATGATATAGTAAGTGGTTAACTGATGCCCACATGTAGTACTCAAGGTGCCCACTGAGTTTTGTAACTGGGGGTACAATTGCTGTTTTTCCTAGGCTTTGTACCCCTTCATGTAGAGAGTCCCTACACAATTAGGGGTTCATAGCCAATTTTGGGGGTAAAAACCTTCTACCGGGGGTAAAAGGGAATGCTGATTAACTCTGCTTTTATAAGACACATATATTTTGAGCATCTGAACTACTTACAGCATGCATTTCATGGAGTTTGTGACCTGATATAAATTAATTCAAATGATTGAAAGCTATGATTTTTATTAATAGTTGAATAATTTTCTGCCATGTTCATTTTCTTGCAGAAATCTATGGTCAAGGTATGTAGCAATGCATTTGGTCATTACCTGAGGTCACGACCTTCGCCAGCCCAAGAATCAGTGAAACGTGTCAAGGAAATGGAGAAACTAGGTCAGCACGTCGGAGTTCATCCGTTGTTTGGTAAGTTGAGACAATAAATATTATTTGTTAACTTCTAAGATTGCATCTTATTTTCAAAGCAGGCAGTCACAGATGAATATACTTATAAGAAAAAAAAAAAAGTGAATCATATATTCTATTTATTTTATGGCATTTTATTGCTTTTTCCCCCATACTTGTCATAAAAAAAATCACTCAGTAAGTTTTCTTTAATTTGACTGATAAAAAGATAATGATATGGAATGCAAGCTCCTGTCAGATACTGCGTTCACCATGTGTCTGTTTTGTTACAGCGAAGACCACAGACAGTCAGGATACAGAGAGGCAGAATCTGCTCAATGCCCTCAGGTCCTACAAGTCCAATACTGTGAGTGGCCCTCTCTTGTTGTTTTCTTCCTCCTGTAAGCATAGGTGACACATAGGGATCATTTATCCATCGTCTCTCTGTTTGCCTATCTGTGCAGCCAGGTTAGTGTAAGGGGTCATGTAACGGTAAACAGAACAATAAAATTCATTCATAACAATAGATAAAAGGCCAGGGGGCTCTTTAAAAAACAAAAGAAAAAAAAAATAAATGGCCCCTTACTCCAATCTTTCCACGTGTCCGTCTGTCTGTCACACTTTTTATACGCCGCCGGAGGCGGTCGTATATTGGCGTCATCTTCTCCGTCTGTCCGTCCGTCCGTACGTGCGTATGTCCGTACGTCCATATCTTGTGAACGCAACTCCTCCTACGTTTCTGAATGAATCTTTTCAAAACTTGGTCAATGTCATTACTATAATGGGTAGATGTGCATGAAGTGGCGATTTTCCGGTTCATTGATTTTTACAAGATTTGTGTCCCTTTGAAACTTAGTCTCTGTAGCTGAATGATATTGCAGCCTTGTGAACGCAACTCCTCCTACATTTCTGAATGAATCTTTTCAAAACTTGGTCAGTGTCATTACTATAATGGGTAGATGTGCATGAAGTGGCGATTTTCCGGTTCATTGATTTTTACATGATTTGTGTCCCTTTGAAACTTAGTCTCTGTAGTTGAATGATATTGCAGCCTTGTGAACGCAACTCCTCCTACATTTCTGAATGAATCTTTTCAAAACTTGGTCAATATCATTACTATAATGGGTAGATGTGCATGAAGTGGTGATTTTATGGTTCATTGATTTTTACATGATTTGTGTCCCTTGAAACTTAGTCTCTGTAGCTGTTTGATATTGCAGCCTTGTGAACGTAACTCCTCCTACATTTCTGAATGAATCTTTTCAAAACTTGGTCAATATCATTACTATAATGGGTAGATGTGCATGAAGTGGTGATTTTATGGTTCATTGATTTTTACATGATTTGTGTCCCTTGAAACTTAGTCTCTGTAGCTGTTTGATATTGCAGCCTTGTGAACGTAAATCCTCCTACATTTCTGAATGAATCTTTTCAAAACTTGGTCAATATCATTACTATAATGGGTAGATGTGCATGAAGTGGTGATTTTCCGGTTCATTGATTTTTACAAGGTTTGTGTCCCTTGAAACTTAGTCTCTGTAGCTGAATGATATTGCAGCCTTGTGAACGCAACTCCTCCTACATTTCTGAATGAATCTTTTTATAACTTGGTCAATGTCATTACTTTAATGGGTAAATGTGCATGAAGTGGCGATTTTATGGTTCATTGATTTTTACAAGATTTGTGTACCTTGAAACTTAGTCTCTGTAGCTGATTGATATTGCAGCCTTGTGAACGCAACTCCTCCTACATTTCTGAATGAATCTTTTCAAAACTTGGTCAATATCATTACTATAATGGGTAGATGTGCATGAAGTGGTGATTTTCCGGTACATTAATTTTTGCAAGATTTGTGTCCCCTGAAACTTAGTCTTTTTAGCTGATTGATATTTCAGCTTTGGGAATGCAATTTCTTGTATGTTTCTGACCTAATCTTTTCAAAACTTGGGCAATGTCATTACCATACTGGGTAGATATGCACAAAGCAGGGGCTTTGATGTTCATCAATATTTGCAATAGTTATGCCTTTCTAAACATGGTCTCTTTAAAACACAACTCAAGTTTCTAAACAGGTAAAAGTGCATAAGGCAAGGATTTTCTGGTACAGTGATTTTTGCAATGGTTATGGGGAGAAAGAAAAAAGGATTCAAATTGATACTGCTATTTGACCTACTGTCATATTGGAAGTATTTTTAGGGTTCTATCTCTGTTCAGCTAAATTAATTGGTCTTACAGACTTCATTATGAGGTTATGCTTACAGAAATGTTAAAAGCAATAATTAAAAGACCCCTCTTGGTCTTTATATTTTGTGGCGGCGTATATTGTGGCATCACTGGCACTCTTGTTCTGTCATGCTTCAGCAGGTGAGACACGTTCCAAAGAACACTCTTGCTTTCCAAATTGTTACCCCTATACCTCATATAAATCTAAGGCTAAGAGAGAAACTATGCTAAGTGCATATAAATATATAAGCACTTAGCATAGTTTTGCTCTCACCCCTCGAAATGTGTTTTGACATCTTGGTAAGTAGAGCAGACACCATCCATATAACTCCTTCCAGGAGCTGTCTGATCAGGGTTTCCTCTATTTGTACATACAAAATTGTAGCTAAGTTTTTTTCTACATGGCAAAAAAACTTCATTGTTTCATATACCAGTCTGTAGTTCAGTAAATAAATATTCGTAAAGTCGTAATTTTGTACATGAATATTCATGAGATAAAGGGTTAAATTACTTGATTATCCAGTTGTTATGGTTGGATGTCATTTGTTCAGTGGTTGGAATTCAAATTGACTGAAAGGCTATCCATTAGCTATGCTGGGATAAATGGTAGTCATTGGATTACCTGGTTCACTCAAAAGAACACATGAGTTTTTTTCTGATACTGTTTGTAGGTAGCTGATTGAGTCATAAAAAGAAAAAAACATTTCCTTAACATTAGATTAAATACTGGTCAACCTCTAATTCAGACCTGTACATCAAAAAACATTTTTATGCCCACAAAATAATTATGTAGGAGCATATACTTGCTGTGTCCTCTGTTGTCCGTTTTTCTCTCAGTGTTGCTCATTAGGGCTGAATCCCCCATATCATGTCTGTCCTACACTCACATTCAATGGAAATAGGTGAGATGCAGGGGTATTAGTTATCTTTAGTGATAGTTCTAGTCAGCGTATATCCTTCATGTTATCAGTCAATGTGAATGTCCGTCGGTCAGTCGGACATGTCCGGTATATTTCCATTTTGACTGACGAAAGTGCCTATTATTGTCGGACACAATGTCCGATGAAAAAATCCATACAACACCGTTTCATTTTCGGAAAATTACTTTCACTTTCTTCGAAAAACAGTTTCCTTTGCTTTTTTTAGCGATTATGTAATGATTATCGGCTATCTGAGATGGCCAAGCAGTAACGATTGCAAATTGGTTCCCCGCAATGTACATACTTATATCTTTCGTAATGGAAACCATGCGGGAAACTCTGTCTTTATCGGTCAACAATCAACAACATGGCAGACGATGCATTCACGAAAGATTGTTTTTTTTTTCTTCTTTTTATCCGCTTGCCATAATCAATTAACAAAGTCATACCCGTTTTAATTTATTATCAGGTTCAATTTTTATAATTTCAATATTTATTATCGTAAATAATTAAATCTAGATTTTGTTGTCAATGAATTTAGATATTCTGATGGTGCTATGCCGGTCGAAAATTGCCTGCTAGTTCTAGCAACGAACCAAAGAAGAGAGCTCCTGACAATAACAGACGCTTTCAGGGATAGTTTTTCGGCTTATTTCCTCATTATGGTCACACAACTTACAGAACTTTAGTTTTTGCATAGCATTTTATAATCTTATCTGTGCAAAAATAATTTCTTTTTGTAATGGGGTAGGGTTTATTCCTCCATATGTACTTATTTTGCAGGTCTCACATTTTTACATGTTTGTGAGTTTTGAACAGCTGATTAGGACAGTGTATATGTAAAACAGAGAAAATCTAAAAATAGCAAAAAATGAATGAATATTCATTAAATTAAGTGATAAATTAATGTAAAATACTTGCAATAAAGAGACTGAAATCAAGATATCAAAAAATTCTTACTAAATACTGTTTAAAACATTGCAACAGGTACAAATATATCGCAACAAGTAAAAGTTGCTGTGACAGGTAAACATTTGTTGCGACAGGTAAAAATTTTGTGTTTACCTGTCGCAATGTCCTGTGAAGAAGGAAAAGATTTCGCATAGTCTGTGTTATTCTGCCTACTTCTCCTGTATTGTACTTTATAATATAGAGATACATGTTACCTACATACTTACAATCTTATGTACTTTAATCTAGACTATATTCGAGATCAACTCAACAGCCAAGACCAGCAGTTTCAGCGTGATGAAGATGAAGAGACGGAAACATGAGAGGGTCGTGGCCAGTAAACAACGCAATGTTGAGGAGTTCTCTACAGCCCACGTCTCCAAGAATCCCCATGTCAGCACCAGTGAAAATGTTGACAATGACCAATTACAGGTAACACAATTATGCTCCCTGTCGGACGAGTCACCACCTTGTCAATGTCTTACACTTAATATGCTGACCTGGAGATATCCACTCCAGTTTTGGTCTATTTATACTGATCTATTTATACTTTAAACAATACTTAAAAACAATACAACATAATTAATATGAAGAGAAGTGAAGTTTATGGTATGTTGTAGCCAGGCAGATCTATTACATGATGAATTCACAATCTAGATATTTTGTCAGCCTGCTTTACCAACTTTTCATTCAGGGTGCATTTGGAACTGTCATTGGAGGAAAGAGACGACGAGAGGTGGACACAGAAGGAGAAAGGTTACCACA
>CM037792.1:34023220-34073220 GCA_021229015.1 Solen grandis
AATATAAGACAATAAGACAAATAATTGCACTGAAATATTCCATCCATTTAGGTAAAGACTATAGTCACTCATCCATGACAGTCTATTGTTATCCAATTAAGCATGATTCCCAACTGTCCCACCTTGATTTTTACTGTTTTATATAAAAGTGGGACAGTTGGGAAGACACCTTCATACCACCTCTCAATTCTTATGATGTTTTACTCTTTTACACACACTCTGTTCTTACGTATAGACATGATTTTACCCTCTAGCATATGTTTTATTACAGAGAACAAAGGTAGGCAAAGAGATCATAATCTTTGGCGGGTAATCAGTCCCAATGTGCCAAAAGTAAAAGCATAAGGCACACAGCAGCGATTTTGTAACTACGTATTATTTGAGCTAATTAAACCCGCATTAGATTTGAACTTATCTTACGACAAACACTTTGATAACGTATTTGATCTGGAAATCAAAGAAGATGTGTAAAGTATGAAGTACGGCATATCAGAACCCACAGCCCCTAAGAGTCTGGGAGAATTGAGTTGTGAACCTGTCCGTGTGTGTTCGTGCTAGTCCATGAAACAATACCACGAGGCTCGTTTTAATTTGTTTGTCGGGTTTACCTAACGTCCAAAACATGTATTTAAGCCAGACGTTGTGCTATAGTACAGTAACATGTCGTAGATAATTGCAAATCTAAAATAGGAATACTTCTTTTACTTTTAAATCAAAGAAGATGAATAAAGTAAAGGGACACTTCTTTACGTTGGTTGAGAGACAAGTTTTAACAACTTATACTATACACTTTGACGGTTCCAGCGTGATACCAGTACTTGTATTTTTTACCATGGTAGTATGGTAGTAGTGGTCGTCTAAAATTGAGTAACAGGAGTAATAAAGGTAGTGTTGAATCTTTCATTAATCTGTTTGTTTGTTTGTTCGTTGGGTTTAACGTCCCACCGACAGTATTTCAGTCATATGGAGACGATGTCTACCTGAGACAGATATAGTGCTGCCACACTGCAGTATCACGCCGTAGACATGTGACATGATGCCACACCCAGTTACATTATTCTGACACCGGGCCAAGCAGTCCTGCAACTACCCTTATATGCTGAGCGCCAATCAAGGGAGCTATAACAGTACCATTTTTTACGACGTTGGTATGTCGCGGCCGGGGATCGAACCCACGACCTCCCGCTCCCGGGGCTCTAACCACCCGGTCACCGTGGACGGTCTTTTTCATTAGCGGTAGACTTGTTGTAATTACATTATTATATAGCATTGTTGTGAGTGGTGGTTCCAGTTGTGGCAGAATATACAGAAGTACGAATGCTCACTGCTCACATTTCCTCACCCCGCCTCTCTCTCTCTCTCGCTCTCTCTCTCTCTCTCTCTTCGTCTGTTTTCATTTTTCATTGTACTTGAACAGTTGTACTTTGAAGAAATGTCTGTTGTTTATGTGAAAGTGATAGAACTCAAGTAGAAGTAGCAATAACGACTGTATTTTATTGTTGTTGACACGTTTAGATCAATACTTAATATCACACTGCTTTAACGGAGATCTGGAAAAAGATTGCGCGAAATTGGTTTTTCATTTCCCCAAACCTACAGGGGGTAAATTTGATGTGTTTGAACAGTCAAGCTAATAAAATGATTGGCATCAATCAAGTATGTCATCAATTTTATTGGACGTATTGGAGGCTGAGATACTAGTAGGCAGAGGCATAAAGACGCAGAGAGAGAGAGAGAGAGAGAGAGAAAGAGAGAAAGAGAGATGAAGAATACTGAGAGAGAGAAAATCAAAGAAAACTAGATAAAGTAGATAAAGAATAGAGTAACTCAGAGAGAGATAGAGAGAGAGAACCCCTCTAGAGGATAAGAGTAACTGTTAGAAAACATATTGCAGAAATTCATCTCCAATTGTGTTTCTATGTGATTTTTGGCGACTAAATTAACAACATTTCAGTTGGCAAGTTAACGGAACCTGCAGACATAATTGATTGACTGGAAATTCTCCTGTTATTGCAATATTCTCATTAACTTGGATTCTATAAAAGAAAATAAATTCCGTTGTTAATATGAATTGGTCTTTTAAATGGAACTTGCTTAGAATGAAACCAGAACTACAGTTCTAGTACTTGAAAATAGAGTTTGGCTGTTATGTATTACTACAATTTAATTGTGTTAATTACGTCGGCGCAACATGATTTTCCAGCACGATAGCTCTCATGTAGGAAAAGACCTAAAAATGACTGACAATTTATCGGTGGGACGTCAAAGCCAAGCAAGCAAACCTATCTGTCCATACAAGTTCCGTGCATGATTTTTGAATTACTCAATTTTCAAAGGCCTATAGGGAGCAATCATTTTCTCTGTGCAAGACTTTTGAATAATTCAATTTTCAATAGAGGACATTTAATCATGAATCATTTTCAACAAAGAGGCATCGCGTTTGTTATTTCCTGTTTAACTGACATGGACGATTTCAAAAATAGCTGCAGGGAACTGTTTTGAATTATTTATTGTTTATGAAGTGTTCCTTTCAATGCAAATGCGGCACGCATGTGTGAAAATGGCTATGCACGGCTGAAAACCATTACTATATTTGTATGCTGCTGGCTATTCACGACCGAAATGATTTTAATAACAGCATTTCTGTGAGATACTGATGTTATTGTTTGTAATTGTAGATGCAGCCTGTCTATTTTTTAAATACCGACCCTGTTTTATGAATGTTATTTGCGGGTACACATGTATAGAGTACGTATTACTTTAGTACGAGTAATCATTTAAACAACACCGCTTACTTAAAGACTTAAAGTTTCCGAGTACGTAAGTTCAAATTTTATTATTCGTTTTTTTTTTTTGTTTTTTTTTGTTTTGTTTTTTTGCATTTGGTCATGTTATTGTTTCATTTATCTATTTTTTTTATTTACCCCCCCCCCTTTTTTTTTTTTTTTTATTGTACAATGACAAAATAATGTATCATATTTCCGGAGAATCCCGAAGTTTCACGGGAAACCCGAACGATTACGACTGATCAATATCCTGCGAACATCTGCTTGAACCGATCCGGATTTTTATTCGTCTAAGAGCACAACAATACCGACAGTCATTGGCAAACAGCTTATGAAGTCTTGGCAGCCAGGGGGCTTCATGTACACATGTGGTGTTTGCATTAGATGGTGTTACAGGTAGTGCAAAATGATGGATTGTGTAGACCGCGTACAGTGTTCCCCAGTGTGGACTCCCAGTCAATGGTCTGCAATTGTCGTTAAGTGATTCAAAAGGTTCCTGTGCTGGCTGATGAGATTTAGGAATGTTAAGGAGAAATGAGAGATTTGAATTTGTACACTAATACTAGAAAGATGAATAATAATGATAATTTGGCCGAAACGTAAAGTAACGTAAATTAAAAGAGTTATAACGAAAATATGTTTTAAAGTTACTTTCCCTACGGAAAAGCATCGGAACCTATATGGTTATCTAGCATGTATCTAAGTAGATAGGTAAAAACAGAAAGCATGTACCGTATGAAATTACTCGACCCTTAAAATATGGATTAAAATTGTTTAAATATATTATAAATTCTGAAGAAAAAAAGAAGAAAAAAAAAGTTTACGAAGTGAGGTAGTCCTAATACTGAGGCTCCACTGATTGTCGAAAATTAAACTATTTTTAGGTTCTTTAATGCATGAATCCGGCATCATCGGAACTAACCAGCATACCGTGCCAGCTTCATGGATATAAACAATTTTCTTAATGACTGCATGGCGCTTTTACGAGTCTAAATATTTGTCAGGAAATGAAAAAGTGTTCAAACTGCATAAACAATGCCGTGATAAATGAGCTTTAATGAGCCTGTATCAGCTCATTAGTACCGGGTGTACGAGGATTCAGCAGGTAGAAAATCGACAATTATACTGGATCAAAGCAGGGCTTTTTAATGATACCGGGTAATCGATATGATTTTTGCATTAAATAATTTATTGTTAAGTAGCTACATGGCAATATACACGTGTATAAAAAAAAGAAAAACAAAACACACAAAAAAAGACTGAAAAAAAAAAAATCCATGTACAAAGTCGAAGAGTCCAGGATCGAACCAGAGATGCATTGGTGAAAAGCCGACCGAATATAACGATGTTGACGGAAGATCCTACTAACACAATTCCTGACGGTGTCAGACATGACAGTCTGCTGGCTTAATTGAACGATATCGATTTTACTATGGTTACAATGGTTTCTGGGATGCTTTTCAAACCAGGTCGCTTGGGGTTTAATTTTCTGTGCTACTTGTTAATTTCAAGATGTTTTGTTTTTATGCAGATGTCACTTGTATTCTAAAGGCATGATATGTGTTCATTTTATAGCTCGGGTATATGATTATATAATATGCGTACTAAGTAGTGTACAGGTGGCATGTACGCCACCAATGTGTACAATTCGTCGTGGAACGTGGAATAAAACATGTTTGCAGAATAAGATTAACCTAGAAAATCCTACATATCTGAGGTTGTCATAATTTTTTTCTAAACATCCATTTGGAAGCCCAAAACCCAAATTATAAGCCCAATTGTGGTATCGCTATTCATTTTGATGTAAATTTCAAAATAACACAGGTGATACGAAATTGTGCCAGTACGTAATCGACCAGTGGCATATTGTATTGCCGTTTTGCCTAATAAATTGAGTTGAGTTGAGTTGAGTAGTTATCATACAAAAGATTTGTTGAAGTGTACATACATGCAAATTTTATTGCCGATACGCAAGTAATTGCCAAAAATGTATGCTAAAGTAGCAATAAAACACACACCCACGCACACAACGAAGTACATAGGTTCTTTTTTAAATTTAGATGCATACAGACGTCATCACAAAACATGCATGCCAGAATTAAATAGGAAATGTATAATATGAAACGCACGTGATCACTTTTTCTTTTTCATCTTTCTGTTTAGAATTCCAGGAATAAGTCTGTTAGGATAACTCAAATGAAACTGCTAAACTGAATGTTTTCATTTCATTTCAAATTTTAAATGTTTACGTTAGGTCGCACGTGTTGTAAACAGGATAGTAAAATGATGGCTCAAAATATACAAAGTGCATAATAAATAGTTTTTTTTCTTTTTCTTCTTCTTTATTATTATTATTATATTATTCTATTTTCTTTGACAATAAATGTATCATTCGGAACACACCTCGAAATAACCTACAGGGAAGTATAGCCACCGGACTGGGCCGGAGATAGTCGAGATTGGCCGAGTATTTCCGAGAAGACACGATGAGTCTAAAAAATATTCTGGCATTTTTCATTAAGACAATTTCTATTAGATAAATCCCATGAATCTATGATCAAGTCTTTTTGAGGGGAAAATATAGGTTTAACATCTTATCCAAAGTATTTCATTAATGGGACGTTGTCTTCATGCGACAGATATAGTGCAGCCTCCCCATTGAATCATGCCTGAAACAAGCCGTATGATAGTACAACCAACCATATAATCCTGACACTGGATCAACGAGTCCTGGAAAAACTCTTATGTGCTGAGTTTCAATCACAACGGAAATGGTGGTCGAAGGGTTAGAGCGTCCGCCTCGGGAGCGGGAGGTCGATGGTTCGATCCCCGGCCGCGACATACAAAAGTCGTAAAAAATGGTACTGGTATAGCCCCCTTGCATGCCGCTCAGGACACAAGGGTAAATCCAGGACTGGTTGGCCCGGGGTCAGGATAATGTGACTGGGTGTGGTATCATGCCACATGTCTACGGCGTGATACTGCAGTGTGGCAGCACTATATCTGTCTCAAGTAGACATAGTCTCCAAATGACTGAAATATCCTGACACTACACAAGTATGCTGGTTGGTTGCTTAGTAACGAACGGCGTCTGCTACTGTAACCAGGAAACGAAATGTTGGTGACAGTCATCACGTTTGTGATGGATAAAAAATGAGCCTACTTCTATCACTAGGATAACATCTGTAGAATTGAAACCCTCCTCAACAATAATGGAGGAGACGAAAGCGCTTGATTAAATGCACGTGCGTGCACGCGCAATAACCGACACTGGAACCACTTAGCCTGAGAGATCTACTTGTCTTTTTTCATTTCTGCACGTGTATTTCATGAACGGCGGCTTTCATCTTAATTCCCCTATTAATCAACACGTTTCAAACACTGGGCGGAATGGTTACATACACGAATGTAGCGATGCACATAATGGTCCCCATTTATTAAATCAATATATTTTAGTTTCTCGTTGAAAGCATACAAGAATATACAGACAGTTTCATAGTTAGGTAGCCTTGAGGTTCATTACAAAAAAAAGTTTAACCGACCTACCGACCCTATTTTTTTCTAAGATGTTAATGGAAGCAAGCAACCTTTTTCGCCTAATGAATCTATAAAACACTTGTTTCAGGTTTTAGTTAATTACGTCATTTAATTGATTAGACCAAGAGAGACAAAATGGCAAGTCTCAATTTCACACTCATACTTTAAAATTGGAAATGCAACCTTAAAGTTTACAAGAAAATATTTGGATTTTTGTCGTTGAATGTAAATGCTTTGAAAATTATATGAATTTTTACTTATTTTAATTATAAAAAAAAATGTGTATGTTTTCTTTTTAGTCTCAAAATTCAGATTTAAGGATTTCATGGTTTTGCTTTTTCACAAAGGTTTGGTATGTATGTAAAGAGTTGTTGTGAAATTTAAGCTGTATTGAAGTGTTACAGAAGCAATGGCCACTTATTTCGAGACACACATAGAAAACACACTGAGAAGTTAAGTTTCTTCCTTTTTTTTTTTTTTTTTTTGTTCAGTGTATTTATACAGTATAATATCGGTATAAACCAGTAGATCTTTTACTAGTGCGGTCTTAGTTCCATCTTCAATCTCCAAAACCTTGCTAACATTTTTTTCTTGACCAGTTGCAAAATAACCGTATCTTGATGTGGTATCATGCCACTTGTTTATCACGTGATACCTCAGTGAGGCAGCACTATGTCTGCAATGTCCCTAATTAGATGAAATACCGTCATCGTGGCGCATATAGTGACTATATACTAATTAAACAACCCAACTATTTACACATCATAAAAACTGCAAGATTACACCGGTTATAATCATATAACACGTGGATGCTAACGTTAAATTGAAGTTCAAGCGCGTTACATTGAAGTTCAAGCGCGTTACTTTGAAGTTCAAGCGCTCGTTTCCGACTATGCGGGATATTCATCATCACCAGCAATAGCCCTATTGTTTTAAGAAAATGAATGCTAACATGTGTTCTTACAGTTAATTTATTAATAGATTTACAAGTCTACGCAAATGTTTAGGGTAAAAAAGAGAAAGGAAAAAAAACAAAAACACAACCAACAACTATGAAACATGGAATGAGTGGAGAGGCAGAAACTATGTAAAGTACAGTGTGGAATTTTTCCAGAACCGACCCAACAGTAACATAAAATGTTGATATTTACCGAGGTAACTTGAATATACACTGGTTTCCAAGGATACGAACAATACCTAGAACGCTTGTGTTGTATGAGCCTTGCATGATGCTTGGTGCAAATAAATTAATAGGCTGTCTTTTTGAGGATCCAATTTGCCTTCGTTTCGCATCACTGGTGGTTTCAGCTAATGCTGTATAGATGATCAACATGCATGTTAAATTCATCAGAGGGTTATAGGCTATACATACGGGCATCATATGAACCGTAAAATACAACTTCACTAGATGAGTGCGTTATTTATCATGCCTTGGATTTGACGTCCTGCCGACAGTATTTGAGTCATTTTGAGACAGATATGGTTGCGCTGTGATATCACGCCGTAGATATGTGGCATGATACCACACCCAGTCACATTATCCTGACACCGGGCCAAACAGTTCTGGAACTATCCTAAAACAAACAGGCAGCAAGTCCCGTAATAATCATATGGCTTATCAGATAAGCTTAAACAATTCTGAGAGCGAATGGGCTTAATCAACAAAACTCATTATTTTCCTCTGACGGTTTCTTGGGTCAGGGAGCCCAGTGTAACAATACAGTGCCTTTATACTGAACAGATATGTTTAATGACTTGAGAAATTGTCGAAGGGACGTAAAATCGAAGTTCACACATGTCCTGCTGTCGCCTAGTAACCTGATGTCTTGATTGATCTGTTTAGCCTACGATATGCAGCACATGTTCAGACGACATTGCGGGGTGCAAGTACTATGTTTATTGACCGTTTTCCGTCACCAAAGGTGCATTAGAAAAGCCATACACGCATGTGACAAAGTAAACAGCTACTGCACCGAGCTGGAACCGAACTCGAGACCTGGTTATACAGGTGGGACAACCTACCACGCCGCCACAAGAAGCTCACTCATGCCATCCTACATTCATATAATCATGGACGGATTTAAATATAAACATACACGTGCGCACGTGACATACTTCTGTTTTATCAGAGCCTATATCTATGGCGCCATCCTGCTGGTGTGATATTTCTGATTAAAACACAATCAGTCTTATCTCATCCATTGTAAAGATAGCAGAACAAAACAACCATTCTTAAGTGATAAACAGTAGTGATTTCTGGAACAATAGCAGAAACTTAACGCTAATATATATGAAACCGTCATAGAAAAATACATTGTTTCACTGGAGAGTCGACTACTGTCCCGGATAGCTTATATGCCACATTACAAACTACATGTCTGCGTACGCGTGTGTGTGTGTGTGTGTGTGTGTGTGTGTGTCAAAACGATTTATTCTCAACTAACAACAATAATTAAAGCAGAGAATGGTGACTGTTCGGTTTTATAAATATTTCAGAATGCACTTTAAGCATTTATTCATGTTGACTTCAATCAAATTCTCATATTCGATTTTAGTTTGACATACCGATTACTCCTGACAGTTCTATCATATAAAAAATTACATGAATACAATTATACTGATTTAAAAAGATGAGTGAAAAAAGAATTAACCTAGATTGATTAATTGTTAATCAAGGGAAAGTTTATTTATATTTTATTTATTTATTTGTTTTGTTTGTTTTTTTTTTTTTTTTTTTTTTAATTTTTTTTTTTGTTTTTACTTATTTTGTTTTTATTTTTAATTAATTAATTATATTATAATAACGTCTTGGAAAGCCATACTCAAAAGAAGTTTGATAGAATATAATTATATAAACTACAAACTCATTAACTTATTGGGTCCAAATTATATATTGGGACCCAATAATACTTTTAAGGTCAGAGAAAGTAAAGGGTTAGGGTTCAGATTAGGTTAAATTATTCTATAATGCATGGCTGGAGAACACACGTTTTTTTTTATTATTTTTTTATTAATGCAGTTCGTTTTAATATGTATATATCAGACAACACTCGTGACCGGAAATATGATAACTATTCTTCACGTGACCAGGCCCATTCGGAACACCTCACTTATCCCTTATATCCGAGCACCGACGGATATGGCCGAACATTTACGATTGGTTCAGGACTGGTTCCCATTAAAAGCTGGTGCCCGGTGTACGGGTTAATGAAATTTATCTTGCAAATCTTTTAACGATTCAAACGTTTATTAACTGATTTTTATTGATTATTGTTTTTCCTTCATTTGGGGCTCATGGTGAAAATCAAGTCGGATATACAAGACTATATTTCTGACTAACGTGTGTGAAAGACACGGGAACCAACCTGGGCATTCCGGAAGTTCACCATGAGCTGCGCCACTTATTTGCAGGACTCAGAATGTCTAGGAAGAACATATTTTCATATACAAATCTATATTTGAATTTTGACTTGATTCAATCCTCCACTGAGCTATAAAGATTAACTGTGCATTTACCAAAACTTATTGCACGGTGTACGCTTATTGCTCGTACTCATTCATTTATTTTTTTTCGATTTTATTTTATACTTTTTATAATTTATATATCTTTGAAGCTATATAAACATTTTATTTAGGGCATTATGTATCATCATTATCATCATTGATAAACCAAAAATAGTTTACATATTTTGTTTATCTTTATTTTATAATTTTTATGTCCTTTTAAAACAAAGCAGAGACAGGAACATCACTAAAGTGCCCATAAAACAGCAAGAAATTTGTTCTAAATTAACACATGGCAAACGTGTTACATCCAGACAATATTTCTTAAAGTTCAGTTCTGCACCAGTTTTCAATAGAACATGGCGGAAACACTTCAGTTATTTGACGTTTTTATTGCATGGCTTCGTTCTGGAATAACGCGCATGCGTGCATACCATGGAAACAGAAACAATTTAGTAATTATTGATAAAAGTTAATAAGATAATTAGTTACATGCATTCCTTCCAAATGAGGTTAGGCGAAGGTCATGCATGGAACAATGATGTACACAGCGGACGTGTTCAGTCAGTGGTCCTTATATCTTATGAAACCGACTGAATGTATTAGGTTATACAATTTAGTGATCGCGTGTATACAGTTTCTGGTGCCAAAAACTATGAAAAAGTATTTGTAACAGAAAATAATTTGTGATTTTTTTTTTTTTTGGGGGGGGGGGGGCAGCCTATAAAAAATCCGGCATTCTATGAGAGAAATTAGCCTTGCCATCTTGAGGTAGCGGCAGTGAAATTAATTCAAATTAAAATATCTTCATTATCAGACAATCGTGTCTAATTTATATAATTACTAACATGCCATGCCCGACCCCCATTAGCAAAAATGAAAACAAATACTTTTTTATTTACATACCTCATTTTGACAGGCTATTGCTTAAAATAAAGTATTAACTGTTTAACACACACTATCTGTGCTCATTGTCGATTACGCTTCAAGTGATATTTTATAACTCTATACATATTTATGAGTAGAATTTTCTCGCTAACAGATCTTGGATAAAGCATACAATTATACACGTTATTTTCTAAGCTTACCATTCCCTTAAGTCACAGACATAATGAAAGATCTATATCCCCTAAACTAGGATATCCTCTTCGAGCTACAATAATGGTACAGTTACATCTTGTGTTTTTGTTAGTACCAAACCGGCGGCATGTTTCTCTACACTTTGATCGAACACATTCACTTTAGTTGTAAGACTGCAAGGTGCCTACTTATTTCTTAACTGCATTATAAACGCATAACGAATAATGACCTATTTCATAGCATTGCCCATAGTGAAACATTTTTAAAGGTAAACTTTGATCAATACGTTTTCACATCTATTGAATTTGCACATATGGGATAATTTTCGCACTAGGCGTTAGTAACAGACTCTAGACTCAGGTGTCGTGGAATTTCTCAATATCAGACTTTCCTCAACTCAATATTTTGACCTTATTATTCAACATATATATAGAGGAGGGAAGAATTTTTTGTACGAATGTCCCATTTGTTGAAGAATACCCTTGAAGAATGTGGTCATACGTTTTTTCGAAATGTTGAAATTGTTTTGATACGAACTGTGTATTCTTCATTTGAGGACTATCTGATGTTTGTTATATGAGGGGCGGACACTTGGAATGGTTATTTTTCTACTTATGTTTTGTATGGAAACAATAGTTCTTTGCAACAGGTACGATGTAAAAATACCAATACCATACATGTATTTTTTTTTTTTTTTTTTTGTTTTTCTGATCACATGTGAGCGATTTGCATTTCACATTTTTGGACTGTCCATTTGTGTGCGTCTGTCTGCCCCCGTAGCCCCACCCCTTTTTGTCTGTCTGTCTGCCTGTCTGCCTGACTGTCTGTGTGTCTTTCTGTCTAGTATCATTCCTTTCTTACTATTAACAATGCAAAAAAGTGAATTACAGAAAAATACAAAAAAGTGTGTTTTTTCAATCAACAATCCAGCCAAATTGTCATTTCACAAACCATTCGATATGGTCAAATGGTAACTTCAATTCTAAACTCATATTTCAATGCCAGTGTGAATGTACTCAACATTGACGAACAATCATCTTAAAGCCAACTACATGCATCTCATTCTAAGACATTTTTTTCGTATAAGAATGACTGAAGCGCACAAACTTTCGTATTCAAAAATTCAGACTTGGCTCGAATTCCTCCATCTATACTTAGCGTTAAGTAGTGCTTAAATACTCAGATTATAATTTCACCATAATTGTTTTTCTAAAGGAAATAAATTAATATTTCATTTTTCAACACATTTTGTTAGGTTTTAATGTCAAAACAATCGTGTATGTATTTCGTAAAATAGTTTAACAGTTTATTTCGTAAATACATATAAGCAATATGCTCGTGAGTATAACATAACTATAAGCATGTCATGCACATATAATCATGGCAAAACATATGTATATAAACAGGTACGGTAGAATGTGTTTGATCTTATTTAATAATTGAAGTATTACTTAGCTCTCAGTATTTTTTTATGGAATTTGAGCATGAACCTTTGGTTTATTATCCTCATTATCACAATTATTATCATCATTTGTGGAATCGGAAATACACGTAACCTTAATACTAAGAAAAAAAAAAGACAACTATATTCAACCTTTAAAACACAGCCAGGACTCGTTTTCTCGAAAAAAAGGGTACTTGCGTATGATTTTTTTACTCGGACTAAAGCTATGCCCATTAGTTTCAATAACGTTTGAATATGATACTCAAATCTTAGCCTGAGATTGTACTTTAGTATTTTCGTACTTGAGTGTGTTGAGTATTTTAGAGAACACAGACCAGATTATCAATAAAGGATATATAGAGAAAGAGATCCTTAAAGAAAGAGATAGAAAGAACTTAAAAGTTTTTAAATGAACATTATCTACATGTACATACCAGTTCGGATCTTATCCATGATAGGGCGGTATCAATCCTCTGTCGTCTGCTATTCCACTGTGCTTTGTTACCGTCTGCTGACATTTTCTCACCTCTACCTCCTGAATTTGAATCTGTTATATCCGGTAAACTTTGTGCCCGAAAATCATTTATATTATTGCTTTCTCCATATCTCAACCTGTGCACTTCCGGCGGAAGAGAATGAACTGAATCGCACGTGCTTTGGTCATCGCACATGTCAATTTCACTGACACTGCTGCTGTTTTTGTACCTGCTGTAACCACTTGATCCATTTAAAACATAACTATCACCATTGTCCCCAATCCGATCAGTGCTGTCCTGCTCTGCGTGCCGAGTTCCCGTAAAAATCGATGAATTTGTGTCTCCTCGTCTGCCGCTTATTGATTTTCCCGCGCTTTGATAAACGTCGCCTATTCCCGAACGAGAAGTCGCGCCGCCTGAGTGATAATATCTGTCGTTTCTATGGCGCCCAGTAACGTCACTTGAACTGTCTAAGCTGGCGTATTTATCATGTCTGTTTCTGCTGTACCTTCCTTCTCTGGCCCTGTAGCCCCCTTCACTGACCGTATCGGAAATGTCTCTCTCGTAATATGAATTGCCACGAGACTTCCGACTCGAGGATTGGAGACCGGATTCTGATGCAGCGTACTCCGATGCTGCTCTAGAAATATTGACAGATTCCTCAGAACCATCCCTCGATGTCAGTTTGGTCAGGTCTTCTCTGACGGTATATGGATTTCTGAAGGATCTTGAGGGGGTATACGCGTCGAATGAATCATAATCCGATGATGAAACCCTTCGACCAAGCGACCTGGATCGACTATCGTTTGCTGACCGTCTAGAACTTAAGCCGAAACCGAAATCGTCATCCTCTTCATCTTCAAAGAACCTTTCAACCATGTCAATGACATCTCGGCCAAAACTTTTACCAAACCCTCTCTCAAAAGAGCTCTTCTTTGGCCTCACATAATCATCTCTTTTTGACGAATGTACAGAGTTACTTAGATACGTGTCGTCTTTTCCACGTATTTTTGCCTTCACTTCTTCCCTTGCTTCGCGTAATTCTCGTTCCGTAAGTACAACGTCGCCATGTAACGTCGCCCGTCGGTTACGTGGACGATCACAAACAGAATCTGTAAACGAGCGATTGTACGCCGTCTGGTTTGTCTGGCGTATTGGGTGGTTAATTACACGTGGGCGCGTGTCACCAAATACATCATCATCATTTACAGTTTGATATGCTCTATTCCCATCTCCGCCAAGCGTGGAATCCGATGAGAAACTATCCTGGTGAGAGAGGTCAGGTCTGTCGTGTTTTGTGCGAACAATTCCCTTCAATTCAGTATTACTGTCACCAGAAAAACTCCGGTTTTGTTCAAATTGCTGCTTCCGACGTTCCCGTTCATTTTGGGCCCCCGCTGATGACGCAATGGACGACGCGCAACTGTCTTGACGCGAATACAGAGACGATGCTGATTGGCTGTTCTGGCGTGAAAGGTTGCTCATGGTCTCCTCATATGATGGCGGACGTATGTTTTCCTTGCTCAGTCCTGAGTAATTGGTTAACGTGGAAGCATTACTCGAGTTGGACAGCCTTCGTTCACGTCCATCTTTTAATCCTCCTGAATATGAAGACGTAGACCGGCGTGACGTCATTTGATTTTCTGACGACTGCTCAGAAGACGTCGTTCGGTGAAGTTTACGTCCGTTTTGAACATCGGTGGACTCGCACTGTCCAGAAAAACTGCTGGACATACGATTTGAGTCCTCTGACTTTGAAACTTCGGACCTTCCACCACCTGGCATCTCTTTCACTTCGTTTATCAGAGAAGATGATTTTGACGTCGTACTGACGTCAGATTTTTTAATAAGTTCTGTACTCGATCCACCCCCGTAAGGCAACTGCTTGATTATTTTCTTCTCTGAAGATGTCTTCTCTGACATAGAAGAAGATGATGTATCACTTTTTCGTTTTGACACAGTGCCATCTGAACTAGTAGTGCTTTCCTCGTTTTGAGAAGATTTTGAATGACCCTCCAGATGTTGAGAAGACGACAAGAAAGCATCGCCTTCGTCTAATTTTACCTGCTGTTCTCTGTGAGACTTAGACATAGATGACTTCTCCGCGACCTGTCTGTGTTCAGATTTTGAAGACCCATCATCAGCGTGCTCCACATTATTGACTTCTTGTTGCCTTGACAACTGTTCGTTTACACTCATGCTAGCCCCAACAGAACGGCCATCAGTTGAATTTGTCAGCTGTGACTTTTCTAAGTGCAAGTTCTGTTCCATCGATGCTGCATGACGGGAAGATGCTGTTGTTACGCCGTCTAGAGAAGTAGAAATGCTGTCGTTTCGAGAGGAATTTGTGCGCCTGTTTTCTGCTTCATAATCCTTCTCTTTTGAGACTTCTGTCCCAGTAACTTTTGTTGTTACCCGTGCCAGTTCAGAGCCTGTTTCCTGACTCGCTAACTTGGATGCAGAGGACACTGCCGTTCCGTCAGGCATCATCTCGTCACTTCTTGACGTCATTTCTGCTGCGGCTAAATCAGATGACGATGACGTCACGACGTGAGCGTCACCTTGCGGCGTTGATACAATACGCTCGGTGACGTCGGTTTTCGTTTTTGAGAAGTCACGAAAGTCTTTTTTCATGTTTTCATTTGCATCGTGCACTGCAGGAACACCTTGACTTACAGGACTCATGGGACAGGAGCTCAAGCTTGAATATTGACCCGGTTCGGTAAATCCACTGTCTCTAGAAATTTCACGCCGAAGACCACCATTGTTAAGACGTTCTGATAACTTATTTTCAATATGTTTATTAATATTTTTGAGATTTTCCGCGCGCGCTTCATGTGTTTGCTTAGCGTTCTCAATACTTGTATTGTAACCGGTATCTGATCCAGAACTTCTCCGGTCACCAAGTTGCGCCATTTTCTTGTTAAGCGAGCTTGCCGATGACGCAATAGAAGACCCGCTGTCCTGGCGATTTAGGGGTGGCCTTTCCGGTAGTAATGGTCCAGGGGGTCTCTCACGGACCGTACTTGCTGTGCACGTGCTACTCGACTCGCTTGACTCGTCACGTTCTGTGACGTCACTAACTGCAGAACTACATGCAGCAGCGCCCTCTGTGGCGTAAGGATCTACGTTTTCATAATGTTGCTGACGACGAGATTTTCGTTCGGGTTGGTCAGGATTTGGATAAGTTGCACCATTCCCATTTGTGTTTCTTGCCGGTCTCTCGGCTTCCTCGCTACTTTCCCGCCCTCTTGAGTTGTCTTGACTTCGTCTGGCACTCGATTCCCGCTCATTGCGAGTTCTCCTATTGCTGGACTGCACCTCACACATCCTATGGCCCCTCAGAGAGCCCCTTTTCCTCTGTTTGGCATTACCACGGCTGACCGTCTGAAGTGTATCCACCACGTCACCTGGTAGCTTGAATCCTTCTTCGTTAAGTATTTTAAGTGCTTCTTCAATCATGGAATTACGTTTCTCCTCGTCTTCGGACTGGGATTGGTCCGACTGCTGTTCTGGAGGGTCCATGCTGGAAATACAACAATATATTCATCATCATCATCAGAAACAGTACAATTATTACCGGTTTTCTAAAAATAGTTTTTATTTGATCACTAATCTAATTCATCTTTGCGATACTTGTCATCATATTCGCAACATCTTTACTATCGTCTGCCTCATATTACTGTTAAGCTGTCAAAATGTTTGCAATGTTTTCAATGTCATCAATACTATTTAAACATGATGCTCGTTCAATCTAAGAAATGTTTTTATAAATGATGTTTTTTTATCTTAAAAAATGTTGTTTTTTATCTTTAGTGAAATAACTTAATATTCTAATCACTGTCGAAGAATTGTGGTGAATAGGACCATTACTGTTAAAGGTATATTGCCGGAGAGGAAATCTACGTGCCGGGAAGGCCGAGCAGCGCACGCTTTCAAGGACGAACACCTGACCCATTGCTAGGAACTTAAGTAAGTTATCAGAACACAATCTATATACCTACAATATTAACATAAATATTATCTCGTTACATGAAAACTATCAACAAAATCATCCACAGCAGGCCTGGTTTCGAGCATCCTTTAATATAAACACTGGGCTACAAGGTCCTACCTGTACTTAACGTGTACAGTTACACCTGTGTCAGTGGTTACCTGTGTTAAGCGACACGCTTGCCATCTCGACTATATGTTGTTATACGTCTGACCTGGGCCAAGCTGACACTTATTCACGTGACCTTGACTGGCCGGTCTAACTTGCACAAATACATGCTACTGAGATTATTTGCCGAGAATTATATTTAAATAATACCGATCTCCTGTCTAGAACAGTTTATTTAGT
Source organism: Solen grandis (assembly GCA_021229015.1). Taxonomy (NCBI): domain Eukaryota; kingdom Metazoa; phylum Mollusca; class Bivalvia; order Adapedonta; family Solenidae; genus Solen; species Solen grandis. The sequence continues at coordinate 34,040,390 of CM037792.1, forward strand.
AAATTAAAAAAATGATATATTGAAAACATTAGGATCAAGATTTGACACAGAAAACTTGTATACTTGAATCATACGAATAAAATAAACTTGTTGATACGTACAAGTGTAATGTTTGTAGTTTGAATGATGATGATGATGGTAACGACAACGTCTTTTATGATGATGATGATGATGATGATGGTGACGACAACGTCTTTTATGATGATGGCGATGACTTTGTTCTTTTAAAGACGATGATGATGGTGATGATGATGATGATGATGATGACGACAACATATTTGTATGATGACGACAATGACTTTGTCCTTTTGTTGACGATGATGATGATGTGTGGTGAGGGGAGAACGACGACGATGATGATGTACTCCTACAGATGATGATGATGATGATATGTATTATTACTCCATCACGCTGCTGATATTGATTATTCATCTTTTTCTAAATCATTTGTATCATTATCATAAATCGAAAAGATAATCTTACATTTTATCTTAACGGTATTCCATAAATCCCCCTTCTTAGCGAAGAAAAAGTATTATTTGTTAATATTCTAACACAAGACTCCACCATATATACATCTGGGAGCACCCCTCACCCCAGCCTCACCTGTAGCTTTAGTTAATATATCCCCGATCCAGAATCACTCGCACTTTCTCTATTATCCCAACACTGTGGTAATTAACCGTTCCCGGAAACTACGTAGATGCGACTGATAGGCCCAGCCACATGGATCATTCCCTCCTGTATAGAGGTACACCGATTGTGGAGAGCTGTTTTCCAGGTAGAGGTATAGCTAGGGATACACGTTACTTTTCAAAATCCGACCAGGAATGGAGAATTGAGTATAAGAACCCTGCTGAATCAAACAATATGTTATTTCGTTTGTTGCATATGAAGTGTCATGAAGAAATTCCTAGCAATCGATGTGTGACATTTGTTTCCTTAGTATTTATCATAATGGCTGCAATTACATGTCTGTAGTCGCCAGGGGTTGTGCTATGTTCTGAACGGGTTCTATTTAATAAATGCAATATGTCATCTTGTGTAACCACCTCTTCTCTCTCAATCACAAGCCACTGCTGTTTGGTTGGTTTTAGCATGACTGGTTGTCTGGTCTTAATTGTTTCTTTTAAACAGACAGACATTATATTTTATTGATATATACTCAACAGTCTCTTGTCATAGAAACACTTTACATATAAATAGCAAATATATCATGAAATAATTCTCATATTATGTCGTAAATACATAAAATTATAAAGGATGGAACATACATATGGCTTTAATGTTGAAAACAGGTAAAAGACGTGTAAATGTACCAACCCCGGGTTAGAGCGTCCGCCTCGAGAGGTCGTTGGTTCAATCCCCTACCACAACATACCAAAGTCGTAAAAGTGGTACTGTTAGCTTGGCGATCAGCATATATACAAGGGGAGTTTCAGGACATCCAAGACAGCAGTCATGGACCTTAATTGTACAGAGTTGTACCTAATTTTAAGGAATGGTACTTAATTCTAAGGAATAATATTAAATTGTACGGAATTGTACTTTATTTCAAGGAATAGTACTTAATGGTACTTATTTAAGGAATGAAAATATTTTAAGGAATGATTCTTAACTGTTCAGGATGAATTGCACGGAATGGTACTTATTTTAAGAAATTGTTCTTAATTGTCGGATAGTACACAATTGTACGGAATGGTATTTTTTTTGTATACTTTATTGTAGGTGCCATATTTTCTGACATGATACGAAACTTTATTGTGCGATATTTATTGTTGGTCTTATATTTTTACATGGTATATTACTTTATTTTACAATTTATTTTACAATATGATGTTTATTGTAGGCGCGGTTTGATACTTATTTTGCAGCATGATATCTTATTTTAGTGTAATATTTCCTTCATGGTATGCTACTATATTGTATGGGCGGTATGATACCTTATTGTTTGGTATGAAACTTCATTTGTGTGTGACATGAAACTTCATTTTCCGGTATGATATTTAATTCGGTGATAAAATATTTAAAGGTAACAGATTTCTCCATTACGGCATGTTTATTCATCGGTTACCACTATATTGTGAAGTATGACACTTTATTGTGAAGTTAACTACTTGATTGAGCGGAATTATACTTGACTGTGTGGTATGATACATGATTGTATCATATTGTGTGATAATTTATTGTGCGGTATAACACTTAATTGTGCAGTATGATACATGAAAAGTATAATCAATATTTCTTCCCAGTGTTTTCAGATGAGATGTCTTTTGAATTTAATTGTTGACGATGGACGGAGATTGATCACAAAAGCTTACCTTGTGTACGTCTAAAACAGCTAATGGCCATAAAAAGACCCGTATGTCAAACAAATCATCAGTTTTTCATATTAATTTCGGTCATTTCCCTACCACACATGATCGGTGCGGTTGCTATTTTCTATATCTGGATTTTTATAAGATTATGATACGTTTTCCAGCTGTTCTAAAGAGAACGTACACAGAAGACGTCTCTCATACATTTGATAATCAGCTACCGGTGTTCTCCAGCGATAAGTCACAAGAATTTGAAAATGTCTCGTTATGAAATATTTGAAATGAAAGTTAATCGTGTCTTTTGGTAAATTTTGAAATGTGTTTGAGTTTTAAGCCTCACGCAGAGTATTTGAGTCATTTGGTGCCGTTGTCTATAACAAGAGACAGACAGAGTTGTGGCTCATTGCAATATCATACGGCAGACAAGTGGCATGATACCACACCCAGCCTGATAATCCTTACAGCGGGCAAATATGTCTTGGATTTACCTTTCAGAACTTTATTGAAATGTTCTACACTATTAATTTGATATGTTAATTGCAATTTGATATGTAAATATAGACATCACGTGACTGAGATCAGTAAATATAGACAAAGACATCATGTGACTGAGGTCTGTAATAAACAGCCATCACATGATTGATATCAGTAAATATAGACAAAGGCATCACTCGACTGATATCTGTAAATATAGACAAAGTCATCACGTGACTGATATCAGTAAATATTGACAAAGGCACCACGTGACTGATATCTGTAAATATAGACAAAGGCATCACTCGACTGATATCTGTAAATATAGACAAAGTCACCACGTAACTGATATCTGTAAATATAGACAAAGGCACCACGTGACTGATATCTGTAAATATAGACAAAGGCACCACGTGACTGATATCTGTAAATATAGGCAAAGGCACCACGTGACTGATATCTGTAAATATAGACAAAGGCACCACGTGACTGATATCTGTAAATATAGACAAAATCATCACGTGACTGATATCAGTTAATATAGACAAAGGCACCACGTGACTGATATCTGTAAATATAGACTGGTCATTACTTGATGTCTTAATATTATTACTGATCTTTCTTATAATCCTGGATTATAATATATTTTACTTTTATTTGTTTATAAGAGACCTTCATTTTGTAAAATAAATATAACAATAGTTACTTATTTTCTACATAAATACATGCAGCATGACTATTGTATAGAATGTGCAGCCTAGTTATTAAATGACAGATTAGCAGGGAAAAAATGCACGTGCGCTGCGAGTCTGGGAGCACGCCAAACATGACATAAGACAGCTGGTCTGCCAAGGTGTGGTAGTAATTACGGAAGCAGATAAACGCTGTAAAACGACTCTTGTTCGCCTGTCAACCTGTGCTAATTAAATACAAATACATCTATACGGAGGACCAAGGGGCGTCATATGATTCGTTTTTCGCATTTGTTTACATATTAAAAGCATGGATCTTTCCTTCGCATAATGTAATCTGAAATCATCCCTGGTGTCATGTTTAGAATGATTATCTTTGGCCCAAATTAGAATATAGTTTAAACCCTTTGTCATCAAATATATCTTCAAAAAGGGTTAAAGAGATTAAGCTAGTTCAAATATTACTATTCAAAGCAAATATCATAATAACAACATGTTAACTTTTGAAAAATTCTGATTGCATCGTCGATCACCCACGGTTAATTCGTTCCGTTACTCTCCATTCATCAACCGTTTTTACGCGTTATGCACGAACATATTTAAACCAATCAAAATGACGTTTACATGTTGGATACTCTCCCCGTGTAGGTAAGAATACCAGTGGTGGTGGATACAGGATATAAAGGATTTTGGAAATTACAATACGAGCGTTCGGAGTGGATCGAGCCTGATAGGACAAGGTTATTCTGCATCCAATCAGATTACTGTGTTGGTTTCCAATCTGAACGACGAAACGATAGTGAAAGCTTAATTAGCCGCTGCCTGAAAAAGCAGACGATATCTGATTACGATGAAATATCATTTTAGATAACATTGCCGTCAATGACGAAAAACAGTCATCAATGACGAAATACAGTCATCAATGACGAAATACAGTCATCAATGATGAAATTAAGTCGACAATGACGTAATTTTTTATCATGACGTCAATAACTCTTGATCTGTGTCTTGTTTATTTTGATTTCAACACCGCGACACGTCTAAGCTTCCATAGATATTTAGGTAAGCGCGCGCTGGTTTGGCAAGAAAACGCGAGTGTACAGGGTGAATGCACGTAGTTAAAAGTGTTCTCTCAAGGTGAAAAACCACGGATCTGTAAATGCAGCAGGTGTGTAGTTTCAGCATGAACACGTTGATTGTAATATCCAAGTTTTTCTTTCAAGTTTCCCCCATATTTTATGTACAACTAGAAAAATATATTGGAATCAATTACAAATGATACTTTTGACTGTAATAAACATTGCGTATATGTATATCTATTAATGATGTCGTATGGTATAATTTTCATTCGCAACCTATTTGATATTTAAACTTGGTAAATACATTTAGTGGATAAAAAGTTGTCGTTATTGATTTATTTTCTAATTTATCTTAAAAAATGGTCGTGAAGTATTCGTGGTCTTGCTTACAAATTCTACCTGGTTGTCGTGCTTACATGCACGTGCTGTTTGGCACTGGTAGCACGCGCTAGCAATAACTCTTCCAACAAACCGCAAAAAAAATATGTGCAGTGTTTTCATAGTTTACCAATGTCGAGTAAGCATGCATCATACATTCCAAATTTACCGGCACAGTGCTTAACCGGTCCGGTAGAGTTCACTTCATAAAGTACATTGTGCAGACATACCGTCTAACCACTGCCTCTGCCCCAAACGGAACACCTCGGGTAATTCCGTCACCCATCTTCATTCTTCTTCTTCTCCTCCTTCTTGTTCTATTGTAATGGCTAGCAATCATTTCTTGATTATTATAGCCATATTTCAGACCTTACTGTCAAAGATTAAGTTCCCCGGCTGGGATTCCAACTCCAGACCTCCCGAACGCAAAACGGACACTTAACCACTGAGCTATTGCACCGAGGGTTTCCGACTGTGCCTGCTCTTGCTACCTGACCTTCTTGCCAGAGAACAGATGACCAAAAGCAAGTCATTTAATAATGGACCTCAGTACTCTAACCGTAATCTTAAAGCAGCTTGTTTACAGAAAATCGGTAAAAATAAAAACATGTTTATTTTCTTCTCTTCCTCATTAATGTTGGTGAAGTCTTTGATTCCTGACAAATAAAAATGGAAAGTGTAAATCACATTGCCCAAAAAACGCTTTTTTCGTAAACGCCCACTTCAGGGAAGTTGGTTGAAAAAAGAAAGAATGCGGTATCCCTGATACAAGTAATTATTGTGATGCGTTCCACAACATGGCATCTTCACCAGTTCCGGGAAGCAAATTCGTCAGTGCTATTTAATTGTTCAGCCTGTGAATTGTGAGTATGCTCGGAGAGTAAATGTGATCAGTCACGGGAAAAAAAATTCTAAACAAAAAAGTTTTTTTTTATAATTCTAAATTTAGGTTCAATACCGTTCCTAACGCTATTGCTTGTAAAAGAGACATCCCTTCCATTTTCTTTGCTATTACAGAATACTGCATTGGATGACCATGCATCAGTAGATGGGTATTGATAGATTTATTACACACACATAGTTAAAAATCAAATTCTTACTCAATGTCCATCTGTGAACGAGCTGTTTTAATATGAACATTTTACAACATCCAAAAGAATAAAGGAGATATATATTGAAATATTTAAATAAAACAATCAAAATTACGACAAAATTAAAGTACATCAATACCACTATGGATACGGCATTATATGGGATCATATTTGTGTGTGTTCAGCAAGTTTTGATGTACATCTCCAAGATTTAAATATAACATCAAGAGAGCCTTGTCACACATCACATATGTAACACCTGTGATCACATGCGTAACAGATGTTATTAATGTGTATCGGAAATCAAGCACATAATTTGTGACAAATACTGTTCGATGCCGATTTTTAACGCGACATAAAATCATTTTCGTAAAAAAATCTGTTACAACTGTGATTTCCAAAGTCGTAAAAAAAATAGTTCTGGTATGCTCCCTTGCTTGGCGCTCAGCAAATATTAAGGGTAGTTCCAGGACTGATTGGTCCGATGTCAGGATGATGTAGACTGACGGCGTGATACTGCGGTGTGGCAGCACTACATCTGTCTCAAGTAGACATCGTCTCCAAATGACTGAAATACTGTCGGTGGGACGTTAAACCCAATAAAAAACGTGATTTGTGAATGCGGTCTAACAGAGCCTACAACATGTGTAAAACAAACCGTTCCTGAGACGGTGAGATATTGTGAGATCTCGAATCACTGCGTAAACAGAACATGACGCAACAAGATTGCTGGAATTATTAGGTACCACGTGGTTTGTGTTTACACCTCGGGATTGTTCTGTGGGGAACTATTTCAAAATAAATCAATTAGAGATTCCTTCTTGATGACGATACTGTGTATTTAATTGATGTATGGATACAATGTGTAAGTACTCGTACTCGTGACACTTAGTCACTGTGAAACAATTTATTTGTAACTACTGGTTGAGTGCATCGTGTTTGAATTTTATGAAATAAACTATACAGCTGCATGGACTCGACGTTTTGGTGCAATCAAAACAAGAGAACCACAGATTGTTCTTCGGTATTAGAACAATAAGCCCAAATAAAATAATTTTGGTTTCTTGATTTTAGAACTTTGCCGACTGTCATCAGCAACCAGACTCAAAATTTGACCATCTACTTTTGATCATATATCACCCATGTATGACAAGACGAATCCTATCACGGCGTGACAGTTTCATTTTATAACCTTTTTATGAGCTCTGATGTTAAAAGTCATTTGCGTTTAAGAGCTGTAAACTTATCTACTGTAAAATCATTTATTTTCATTGACATTGAATTTCGTGGAATCTGTGATTGAAATAATTTCGTTGGTACATATATTCGTGGAACTATGTTCTAGAAAACATGAGGTCTATGAAATAAACAGTTAGTTTTCGTGTGGATAAATATTCATGGATACAGTCATTCACGAAATCAACGAAAATTAGTTCCCAACGAAAATTAATGACTCTACAGTATACCCCAATAATAAGCTAATTTCAGCATAGATCTTTCGACGGGAACCTTATCTATGGACAAATTCGTGGCTTTAGCATTAGGCCTAATAAAAAAGTTATTTGTTTCCACTAACCCGACCGACTCTATTTTTTGTACCGACCCTAAACTTTATTCGTAGTAATCGGGTTATAATTGTTTCAAAAGACTGTTTTCCGTTTCTTCCTCTAAATATAATAAGGTAAAAATGAAAAAAAAAAGTTTTTTAAAAAAATCAGCCGACCTACCGACATTATTTTTTTTCGGAGATATATATTATAGCTGTAATATACAAAAGATATATATATGGGTACATGAAAACTAGCTCATATCACTACCAGCTTCATTTATAACGGATTTATATCATTCAAGTAATTAGTTCGAATTTCAATTTGTTCATTAAACGTAATTTAATTCTAAATGATGATAACAGAGAAGAACGAGGGGTGACGTCAATAACTACATGCCAAGGGAAACAACCAATGTCATTTTTCAGTATGTAATATTTGGGTTATTTCCCCTGAATAAAAGGAAGCACTTGTGTCAGAAACCCCCAGCTCGGTCGAGATGTTCGACAATTGTTTCAGTGAAGAAGAATTTTGATGCTTTTTTTTTTTTTTTTAATTCTTCTTGTTGCCATGGCCTCCAAAAATTCTGCATGGGTCAAGGCCATTTTAGCATCTTTTTGTAAGGCTTATCCAAGGGTCATCCCCGGCATATTCGTCATATAAATCAAATTGTTGACAACATACGACGAAGAAGGAAGAAGCGGTGATCACAAAAACGTACATTGATTATATTGTGCTCAGGTGAGCTAAAAAAAAAACATGGTTCCCGCCCCCTATTTTTGGACAGACACCTTATGTTTTCCTCTTAGGACCAGCCAGTATCGAAATTATTGAGTTAGTTTTTATGCCTCCGGATCGATAATGTATTTGGTCTGTCTGTCTGTCTGTTTGTTTGTTACAAAACTTTAACCTTGACCGTAACACGGAAGTCCTTCCACCAACAGCCTCCAAACTTCACAGGTGCATGGACCTTTATGAGTTCTACCCACCGGCACCAGGTGACCTTGACTTTCAAATGACCTTAAACCCCCCCCCCCCCCAGGGGGCATGGCGTTCATTCGAACGTAGCTTGTTTATACATGAAGTAGGTATATGAATACGTTGATATTGTGTTGAGTGAACCGTCGCCACCGGGGGTATATATACATGTGATCAATGGAGAACTTACTATGTACATAGTAGGTAGAGGTGGAAAAAGGATACACGGAAATTCGTTACCTTAGATAATTTAATAAGTAAAAAATTAACCTCAGCCGTGTAGAGAAGCCTTATACAGTAAAAGTTCACATAAATACAACATCAGTATTAAGATCACAATTTTCAGGACTACTTTACACATAATGACTGTGTTACTACGCCTGTTAATCAGACCTCACCATTTAGAACACTTTACCGTTGTCCCTATATAGTGTTCTTTTTTCGATGTGTTACAATGTAGGCGTAGTTTAAACAAGACAAGGTGTGACGTCAATTTTCGGATATTGTGACGTCGTCATCGGAGAGTTCAGAGCGCCGAATACTTGTGACGTCGTACACGAGGTACCGATCACCCCAAGCTTGATCTTGGCTACGGAGTAAATTGACCTGGTGATATAAAAATGCCTGTATAGCACAATATCATATTCAAGAATGTCCTTAAATTATCTAACTTTTAAATTCTAGATCTTCTGAGATGTGCCCAATCATAAAAAAATATAATGTATTCTAATTCTTTATTTTCTTTTCAGTAATCAGTCCTTTTAACAAATGCAAAACATGGAGAAGCGGTGATAATGTTATGAAGTCGGAATCATTACTGGTCAACATATAAGTCTGTCTCAGTGGCTTTACTCTTACAATTTCTTTCCGCCTCGGGAGGGAGAGGTCGTGGGTTTCGATCTCCGGTCGCGACATACCAAAGTCGTAAAAATGGTACTGTTATAGCTCCCTTGCTTGGCGCTTGGCGCTAAGTATATAAGGGTATAGTGTCGGGAGTCAGGATAATATGACTGGGTGTGGTATCATGCCACATGTCTACAACATGATATTGCAGTGTGGCTGCACTATATCTGTCTGAAGTAGACATAGTCTCCAGAATGACTGAAACACATGTTAAACCAACCAACCAACCAAATAAACAATTACAAGCAGTCTTAACCTGAAATTGCTCCATAATGAAGAACAATAACAAACAGCTCCGCAGTATTTATTTGTAGTAATGAAGGAAACACCTACCCACAGATTGGACTGTTGATGGCTACACCCTGCAGACTGGGAAGGTATTGACCCAGCACAGTCGTCAGGAAGGGAGCTAGTCGATTAACATCGTCACAGATGGAGCCATTTATTGAGCCAGCGTTCACTATAAAACATAAAGGGATGATATTTTTATGAATTTTATAACAATGGGCGGTCGCTGAGTATGACCTTTTTGTTACTGTGTTCAATCCACATGGCTTTGTAGAACAGCTTTTCAAGGTATTCTCCATCTATCATTATACAATTTATACGCATGTGCTAGCGGTGGGAGACTTCAATGATAATTTAAGTAAACAAAGATGCAGGCCTAGGTCGAAAATACTGATTTATAACGCCCTCTGTAGGTATATATATATATAAGATTCAAGCAAGCATTGTCCTCAATTCTGGAAACATATACATGATAAAGGTTAGGTGTTGTTCACTTGAAGGTCTTCAAGAAGTTTTTTTGTTTTTGGTGGCTCTACGTGCTGGTACATTAACATGCAACGGGCCAACAGATTTCATTTGAAAGGTTTTGCTTCAATTTACTACGGTTGTATTTAATTTTGCCAATGATTATATGCAGTAATGGTGTGTCAAGTCTGTCTAGCTAACGGCCGTCCTTTATTTGTATATCATATTCAGTACGTACATTTTTTATTTTTTTTTATTTTTTTTTGTAATGACAATTTCGGTAACGTTATTGAGGTCGGTGTAAATTTATTTGACTGAAAACTTTACTAACACTTCTGATATTGCTCAATATATGAAACAAAATGTTATTTAATAAATCAATCAATTAGTCAGCCAGTTTATTTTAACATAAAACTAAATTAAAGAATAAAGCTCCAAACCTGGTCATTAACAACTGCATTTCACTTGCATGAGATACGTGTTCAGAAAGTTCGTGAACGCCTGTTAAAAGTCAGGTTTTGATAAAAAAAAATAATGTGGGGATTAAATCTACGATAATATCCATGCTGTTCATTTCTTTATCTATAGGTCTCCACTTTAATGATGTCGTAATATTCTACCCAACGGTAATGCTAATGTGCCATCCCTTCCCCACACCAAGGGAGGGGCGCGTCGTGCGTTTGGTCAACGGCGGCAACGTACAGCGTTATGGTATACTTCCTTGCCTGGCGCGCAGGGTGAAAACGTTTCTCAAAGATTGGCCCGATGTCAGGATAATGTGACTGGACACGTGTCATTTTTCTACAGCATGGCCTCGTAATAAAGGGGCATATACCTGCCTCATGTCGAAAAAGCCCCATTCCCCCGCCTCTAATGTTCGGACAGAAATACGTTAAAACCAATCAAGAAAACGGACTCACCTGTGCATTGCCTCACGCTATGTACGACCTGTGTATTCACATTAGGGTTGGAGCTGATATACGCATCAACTGCTTTCTTCATCTGGTCCAAGGAGCAAGACGTCCCAGTGTTGTCATGGTAACGGTCCCTCATACATACCGTCACTTCCTGGATAGAGCTGGTAATAAAAAAGAATAAGAAGTGAACGTCTTACGTCGCCGAAATTAAGTTCAACTGCCAATAAAAGCATAAAACACTTAGAAAGTAAAGAGGTTTTCTGAGAAATCCATGATAAAATGTATCTTATTCGAATTACAGGCACTACATACATATTTTTTTTCCTGCAACTTTTTTATTATCTTATTCACGAAAAGGTCCTTGTTATTTCGATTTATAATTTTAAACAAGAGGGCCAAGATGGCCCTGAAGTAGCTCACCTGAGAAAAAACTGCCTTCATTGAATGTACAAGTTATTAAATTATAACATAGTTGTACTGATTGCCTAAGATGTGAAGATGCTAGAGTGCAAACAAAATGAAATCAGGCAATTTTTGATTTAAAAAGGCCTTAACTCCTGTCCAAATTGGCTGATATCAGCCATAATCTAAACTGGCTGAAAGATTTTGGTAAAAGACATTGTCATAAAGTTTGAAGATGATTGCTTCAGAAATGAAGGTGCTAGAGTGCAAACAAAGGGAAATCTGGCTTTTTTTATGAGAAGGGGCATAACTCCTAACTTAATTAGCCGATATCAGCCAAAATTGAACTTGGCCAAGAAATTATGGTAATAAACATTGTCATAAAGTTTGAATATGCTAGAGTGCAAACAAACTAATTGTGGACGACGGACGGACGACGGACATTCATCGATCCTAATAGCTCATCCTTAGCACATGTGCTCAGGTGAGCTAAAAAAAGAAAAAAAGGTACAACAACAACAACAACCAAATAATTATAATCTTCGTTATGACGGTATTTCGTAAAACGAATTGATATTTAGCAATTAACGTAACCTTTTATATTATAGCAAGTAAAACGTGAATAAACCTTGTTTATGTATTCACATTTAAATTAATTTCAATCGGAATCGAAGCTGTCTCAGTTACCTGCACAAGTCCGATAGTTGTGCGGTGTCTGTAACATTTGTTTGAGAGTCCGACATGACCGACAGACACATCACCACGTGTTGGTTAGATAGGATCTGCAGCAGTTCGCTACACTTCCGGTCCTGCGTGCCCGTAGACTGAGACTGGAGAGTAAATTTGATTGATTAGACTGATCTCCATGGCAACCGACCGATTACACTTTTACCTTCAAGATGTCCATTCCGGTAACGTAATAGTTAACTCATTGGCTTTTCACAAGTTATGGGAGGATTGAAGAGGGCGGAATCTACCCAACATTTGCTTTTAATGCGTTAATCCACATATTAACTTTATATGTTACAATCAAGTGCAGTTCGGTTAACCATGTACATGTACACAGTTTTGCACATATTTAGAACGTGCGGTAAATTAAAATTTGAGAGATTTTCAAAATAACGCCCACCCCCAACCCAATATCCTTTATCCGCTCCCGCAAGAACAAACTGAATTCGATCCTTGGTCATATGAAAATATCATGGTCAACGTTTGGACACGTGGGTTAAGTCCAGGATTTTTAGTTTCCTCCAAAATAAAAGATGAATGCCACGATTGGTGCCCTTTCTTGAGAGACCGCCTTTTGTACATTTATTTTTAATTTAAGTCTATCATTCAAATATGTTTTTTTTTTAATTTTTGACAATGAAAAAGATGAATGACCTTCAAGATGACGAGATGAACATATTACTTAAGAACGGAATGAGCGAAACTGACGGAATGAGCGACATCAGCAAAGTGATAAAAAATCTTCGGCCTTGGGCTTTGAAAAAGAAATGAGTCTGGGACTTTAAAAAAACAGTCGGTACTAATTATGTTGAGTCGATCGGAGCACAAAACAAACATATTTTTACGATGGCCTAACAGGGATTTTTTCTCAAGAATTTAGTTAGAATTGCTCTATAACAATGTGGCAGGGCAGTAGTAATGTAAACAAGTATGCTCATACAGTCACAGTAATGATCAGATGGTATTCTATTCCACTCGTAACCATAGCAACTATCATGTTCACACAAGAATATAGTTTCCTATGACCAGCTATGAAATATAGATCCACTTTGATAAAAAAAATGAATACATATTTTGCAAGTCTATAGAGGCATTGGTGTTTAGATTTCAAGAACAAGACTCCGAACCTTAAAGCACGTGGAGATATCGAGACCCGGATGACGTCCTTGGATCCATGTGGTTGCAGCTTGACTTCCAAGGGAAGACTTGATCTGGCTACTGTCGCACGTGATGCCGAACATCTGCAGGTTCTGGCGGGCACAATCTTCTAAATATGGGGCGTACCTGTTGTAATGGTTGAGTCATATTAGGCCTAAAACAGAATTATTGTTTCTGGTTACTCGATCGACCCATTACTCATTCTTTTCTTCGTTGTAAAACACACGTTCCCCTCAATCCGCTTTGCTTCTTCGACCGTGGGATATTTGGTTAGCAAAACTTCCTAATCATGTATTATTTATTAGACATATAATTGGCTCAGTGCCTTCGACAGCACGGATAGTTGGACAAATAAAGTGGAGCGGGATTTTAAAATTATCTAGAGGTGACGTCACGCTACTCGTCTAAGCGAAACGGTTTACATTTGTATAATGTGAGAAATAATGAATCATTGATTTTAACTTCAATGAAGAGTATGCAAAAAACTACGCGTGGTTTAATTGGTCAGCAAGTAGCTGATTAATATTCATGAATACGAAGTTTTGCCAGTTAAAATCCTACGGTAAACAGAATACATTCTGTGGCTTTTCGAGGATGTATTCTTTTATGAGGCTTAATAAAAAATGACGTCTGCATTACTACTCATTTAGGGCATTTCAATATAAATACTCTATACCTACCTCAATATGTGTTTATCTCGTTCTTAATCAGTTGTCTGTCATAAAGGGGGGCTTTCTAGAATATATAACTAAGCCAAACTTACATGCAGGAAGAGTAAGTATCCATGATGTCTAAGAAGGACTGACATATTTGTAGAGCCAGACGACTCAATCGGTCCTCGTCACAGATCGTACCTACTTCTGGCGCCACTGGAAGTTTCATACTTTATTTTTTTTATATTTGAAATATTAAAGGAGCTCGTTCACATTTAATCGGTAGATATACCTTCCTCAACATGGCGTCTTCACCACTTCGTATATAAGTGTTAAAAATGTTCAGCCTTTGAAGTGTGTGCATGCGCGAAGAGTGAACGTGATATGTCATGTAACTGCACATGCAAATTATAAGTGTTCCTTTAATAATTCTTAATATGGTTTTAAAACGTTCGTAGCTGTAGCTGGCAATGGAGAATGGAATGGCCAACTGTAAAGAGCTGCTTTAATTTTGTGGCATCACACGATTGGTTCTACCATTTCTACTCTAGGCTCTGAGCACTATTTCGTACCCAATACGCAATATGTTGCCGCAAGTACTGCATATATTACGGAAAGGAATAAATGCAATGTTAATCTATAAATGGTGTTACTTGTAACAAAAACCATGTTTTTTCTTTACCATCAAAGTACATACAGAACATTTGTTATAACTTTTACATAGTTTAGTAACATGACTTATCAAGATAAAACAATAGTTGGTACACAATGGTTGTTTTACAATTAGTAAATAACTAATCAATTAATGGTAGACCCTATAATAGACATTTTCAAATAGTAAAATGATTGGACGTAATGATTGAACCTAAAGTACGAAATGGCAAAAAGTACAGCATAAATAGAGTATACAAGCTATGGTACAAAATGGTATTCCATTTATCATGTCTTGGTAATTCTGCTAGTAAAAGATGATAAAGCCAAACGGTATACATATATATATAAAAAATGTCATTAAGGCACAAAACATGTTAACCTGCCTATAACAATGTTAGTATAAATTCAATAAAAGCTCTTTGCTGACAGTTTTCTTTTCTTTTTTATGTCATTTCTATCAGCTGAAAAGGGCGTTTGCTGGACCATTGAATATTAACTAGTAATAGTAATATAATAACATGTCAATTGGCATGCACAGAAACAAACCTGTACAGTTGTTGAAAAAACAAACCTGTACAGTTGTTGAAGTCAGGGAAACCAGTCCCCATGAAATGCATAGAAACAAACCTGTACAGTTGTTGAAGTCAGGGAAACCAGTCCCCATGAAATGCATAGAAACAAACCTGTACAGTTGTTGAAGTCAGGGAAACCAGTCCCCATGAAATGACTAAATCGTTTTACTTCCTGTTCCGCCGCGTGCTGTGGGCACGTGAGCCCTTGTTTTTCCATCTCACCCCTCACACAATAAACTGCCTCGGAAAACATGCTGAGAAAAAATCAAAGAAATGAAATGTATCTAAAGGCACAGAAAATGGTCATCTGCCTATAACAATGCAAGTAAAATATAACAATTTTATTTATCAATTATTATTTTGCAAGTGATAATTAGCCGGATGTCGGATGACTTGATTGGATATAGCGGTATTAAAATAATATTTCGAGCAGATGTTTCAAAGGTGTTCCGCAAAATACTTAAACAAGTATTTACTACATATTTCTAAATACAGTATATGCATGCTCGGCTGTTTTGACCAAAGGATTGAGAGTCCTAATGCTGAGTTAAGCATAAACTGGAACAGTAAAGGTGAAATTGTGGATTGTAATTTGGAACCGTTTTATTGATTTTCCTCATCAAATGGATCTTGTAGCTGTGAGGGCCGAGCGGCATAATTTTATTTGCCAAATTAGTAATAGATTAACCAAGGACACATTACATGACAGAGGTGCGTGAACTCACTGAACTACTGCACTTCACTGGCTTACGTTACACAATTTCATTCATAGTGTTTTCAGTGATATTTTTTCCCGCCTGCACAAACAGGTGCATGTATTTCTTGCCCGCTAGAGGGCATCAAATATGAATATCCGGAATTGTCATTTTTTCGTTTGGCTAAAAACTAAAACCAGTTAAAGCCAAATCCTACCTACTTGCAGATATCGGCAGTGGAGTCAGTGGTGGTGTTAAGGATGCCTATCACGGACATACAGTTCTGCACGTCTGTCCCGGGGAACTGTTCCAGGCGGCACCCTGGAGAACAGGACGAGATGGACTGGGGGATAGTGGAGCTATTAAAAGCCATTTTTTTGGTAGAATCGTACATTTTTGGTTAACAGCATGACATTTGGAACACATATAAAACATCCCCTCCTGATTATTTTTTATTATTATGGACCCAAGTCAGCAGCGCCCCCTGGTGACCATGGCGGCCATTTTGAAAAATGGGTGATCCTTCGACAAAAAAAATAAGTTTGCTATAGGAACCATTGTATAAGGTTGTTCTGTAACTCAAAGGTCAAAGTTCATCAAAGTAAAGCACATTGTTACATGAGTACAAGCGTCACAAACATATATCACCTTTTAATTAAGATTATCCGGGTAAGTTAAAAGTTAGTTATCTCACGGCATGTCATTTAGGATATAACTCTTATGCATTTAATTTAATCATAATTCAAATAAATGCTATAGTGACCAAAACTCGGTTTAAATGATTTTCACTCACTTAATTTTTAATACCAGCGATAGAAAACATGCATCACGTGTATTATTATTACTATAGTTTTAAAACCATATATACTGTATCATCATACGCCAATCAGGTGCGCATCCGGACGTACGGACACCTATGCGTTCAGACGGAAGTAACTAAGTACGCCACATTAAGCTTGAAATATGTCAAAAAATGCATAATTTGCCTTCTGATTTTTAAAATGTCGTAGGGTAGCGCAATCCATGCAAAATCTGCAGTCACTCAGAGACATAGGTGAACTAGACATGAGGGCCTATAAACAGTCATTTTCATATAGTATTAATATCCTTAGGCGAAAAAATATAAGTTGTTTGTTTCCACTAACATCTCCGAAAAAATAGAGTCGGTAGGTCGGCTAAACCTTTTTTTTTTTTTCTACATTTTTTTTTGCAACCGTAATAGCCCGAATGCTACGAAAAAAGTTTAGGGTAGGTACAAAAATTTAGGGTCGGTCAGGTTAGTGGAAACAAGTAACTTTTTTATTACGCCTATGGTAAAAATGGAAAAAAGAATAAAATAAAAAAGTTAAGCCGACCCTTTTTTGAGATGTTAGAGGAAACAAACAACTTTTTTTCTCCTAGTCACAATACAGATATAGCTGTTTGTTTACTGTTTAAAGTAAATATCATATATTCCACTTTTCAACATGAGCGAAAGAATCCATACGTACCAGTGGAAGCGGCCCATGCTGTCTGAAACAAAATATTACCATATAAAATGTATGTTCTCAACAATAAGTCATTAATCAATTTTATTTATGATAGTGATAGTTATTTATGTTTATTTATTTTCTATATAAAAACCAAACACTAGTTTCGTGGAATAGCGGTTCGATACCCGGCCGCAAAATACCAAAGTCGTAAAAACTGGTACTGGTATAGCTCAATTGCTTGGCGCTCAGCATATAAGGGTAGCTTCAGGATTGGTTGGCCCGGTGTCAGGATAATGTGACTGGGTGTGGTATCATGCCACGTGTGGCAGCACTATAATTATCTGTCTCAAGTAGACATAGTCTTCAACTGACTAAACTACTGCCGGCGAGACGTGAAAAATCAGTAGACATTGATTCTCTAGTCTGTATACATTGTACTTTCTACAATGAATCAAAAATGATATCAAAAGTCCACTGCATTTCAATCTTGATTTTGATCACAACGTTTGCAGGCTCGTTCACGTTATTGTTAATGTATCTGTCAGTTTCCACCTGTAACATGGCTTGAAAGTCGAACTCGCGACATAGCTAACCTGTACTGTACTAGTTACCTGAATTGTAAGATATCGGTCAGTGTTTAACAATGTCTTAAAGCATACTTATTAACGACACATGCTAAATTCATATACAATGTACATATTGGCTCCTATATTTTGTGTTGCACAATCAATGACTCTTTGACATACTAAAAAGGTGCATAAAAATGATTTAACAAATGGATAGTTTTTTTCCGAAATTTCAACACATTCAGAAAATAAATATTGTAAATATAAAAGAAAAAGGAAAAGAGAGAAAGAAAACAGACAAATACCAGAAATTAAAGAGGATAAATATATATATATATGTCTACCTTTCCAAGACCACAAAGGTACAAAACCACAAGAACCCTGATCGACATTGCTGTTTATTGTTCAACTTTTGAGAATCCTAGTTTTGAGAATTTGGACAACAGTTTAAATATCGGCCTGAGATACCTTATCTTACTTTTCGGCGAGATAACAGTACCTAGCGAAGTCAAAGTTGTTTGTTTAGTTGCACAAAAAGAGAGGGGGGGGGGGGGGGGGGGGGGGGGGGGGGGACACACACACAGTACGCACGAACAATACGATTGCCTACAGTGACCTTCAACGGGAGATATAGGTAAAGGTCGCTGAACACAAAGGTGTCCTTAATTTAGTTTAAACATATTCATTCCAATCATATAATACAACATGATATACAAAATTCAAACAAATGGGATAGGATGTGAACGAAAGCAAAGCTTACAATGTTCTTCTCCTAGAAACACACTTAATTACTCAAGGAGGCAGCTTATTAAACGGATATGTGGAAAAACGTCTTGAGCTAAATAAGAGGAAAATAGCATTTTGGTGTCCTATACACTTTGTTTTAAAATGTTCACTACATATTAAGGTAAACTATACTATGCTATAATTCTGCTGCTTTTTTTTTTTCTTTTTTTTTTTACTCGAATGAATAAAACTTCGACGCTCAGACATTACATATATTGCAG
Source organism: Solen grandis (assembly GCA_021229015.1). Taxonomy (NCBI): domain Eukaryota; kingdom Metazoa; phylum Mollusca; class Bivalvia; order Adapedonta; family Solenidae; genus Solen; species Solen grandis. The sequence continues at coordinate 34,059,428 of CM037792.1, forward strand.
TATTGAGGGAAATACATGTAACGATGTAACGATCAGTGTACTTATAAATAAAACAAAACGTGTATTTATAGAGCTTACTTCTGTTCCGTTTTTGTCTACACGAAAAATAATTATTTCACAGTATTACCTTTATTGTCACTTTATATATTTTTTTTCTTATTTCTTGAACCCATGACCTCTGGACCCTTTTCAGCTGTAGCCCCGGTTTGCAGCCCCAATACTTATTCTATATCCGTCGGCATTAACACAACAGAAAACACGGATCTACAGGTTGTCACGTGCACAGACGGCGACGCGATCACATATTCCGTTCACCCGGCTTCCAGTATAATCCAAATAATTTCAATTGAACATTGTATCTGATAACCATGGTAATTTCATTACGGTGTATCATACTTAACTTTAGTCAATATGCATTAAAGTTTATCATAATAACATAAGCGTAGAATAAAAGAGTTGGGGAAAAAAGAAAATAAATATTCAAACAAAATAAATCTTCTATTATTAATCTGCGATAAAGCACGAATTGTTAATAACAGAAGATTTATTTTGTTTGAATATTTATTTTCTTTTTTAATATGTACAAGACTACGAGGTTTTAATATTAATATAATTTTCTTGGTTTATTTTCTTACGCTTTCCTTTAAATGCAGAAATATCATAGTTATCTTATCTGGATACATGTATGAGCGACAATACTATCAATCAATGGACCGTCCTTTACATAACATTTTTTCCTTTTCTTTTTTCAAGTTCGATCGATGATGAAAATAATAAGTTGGTTAATAAACATGTGTTTAATTCATTTCCACCGTTTCCATATTCAAAAGAGACAATTTGTCAGATAGAAATAAGGGGGAAAAAAAGACATAGCTGAAGCTAGGTATGGCCGCCTTTTTCTCATAATGTACAAAATAAAAATTCAAAAAAAGGCAAATACACTGCAATATATATGGGTGTACACAGTTTCAACATGATACTCATCCCTGTAGGCGTAAGATAAATAGACGGAATCATTCGTTATTCAAAATATGATTTAAAAAATCTCAGCCTTCTGTCGTAACTTAAATAAACTGCATACAAGGATTTATTCCCAAGACAAACAAGTAAATTTCAATCTAATACAGAGTAGAAACACAAACCATGAGTGATACTCCTTGTCTTACGACTGCGCCTTTTCATGAATATAAATATTATAAAGTATTATAAAGTAATCCAAGTTTGGTGATGATACCTATAAAATTGTTTGAGTAATGGGCTACATTAAAGTTTTTTGCACGACGACGACTCAGTGATTATAATAGCTAGACGTTTTCTTCGAAAAAGACAAGCTAATAAAATGACGTACTATGTTGGTATATTTAAGAATGTTTTATTTTTTTTTAAATTTTTGGAATTTTTATTTTTTTATTATTATTTTTTTTTTGGGGGGGGGGGGGATTTTAAGACACTTGCTAAATAAACATTATTTTAAATACATTAAAGAAGCGAATTGTTTCTGAAATGTTTTAACAAATCCGATTTTCAAATGAAATATGTATTTAATTAACATATAAATTACCAAATCCAAACACGCATATACAGTTTTTTGGTGATAACTAGGGATAAATTGAAACGTATATAAGGTGTGTTATTCAATGCTCAGATGTTTGATCAAAATACTTACCCCAAATGATACACGATATATTCTATATACCAACGCCTGCATTGCATGTAACGTTTTTTTTTAACTGCATAAAATGCTGTTTGTATCTCATATAACCAAAAAAACAAACATTAAACAATGTCAGACGAAAACAGTACATGCGTTCATGCTTTTGAGCGTGGTTGAGAACTATGATAATTACACGCATATCTGCTGTTCATCGAACTATTCAAATGCCTGTTTGTCAAAAAAAATAAATACCTTCATTTTGCCAGTTTGACCTTAATAAAATGATAATGAACTTACACATCTGATAAACCCATCCACCTCATGTGAACCATACATTGTTTAACAGATCAACACAGACATCGTAGTATCATAAAATTTTACCATAATGTCAACATATAAAAATTATAATCATACAGTGTTTGTTTAATAAAGTCATTGGATTCTTTCATCGGTTGTAAATTTAGATTTACACAAGGTCAAGTTCCATTTGTTTTTCTATTTTTTTTCGAGTTCGATTTTGGCTGATATCGGACCATAAGGTCAGGAGTTACACCCCTTATATTATTTAAAAAAGTCAGATTTCACTTTGTTTGCACTCTAGCATCTTTATTTTTTAGGTCATTGTCTTTAAATTTTATAACAATGTTTATAACCATCAAATTTTGGCTAAGTTGGATTATGGCTGAAATTGGACCCTTAGGTCAGGAGTTACGCCCCTTTTAAAACTGAAAAAAAGCCAGATTTCACTTTGACTGCCCTCTAGGTCACCAGGTCAAATCTTAGAAAAACCTTGTGAACACTCTAGAGGCCACAGTTTTGGCCCAATCTTCATGAAACTTGGTCAGGATATTTGTCTATATGATATCTCGGATGGGTTTGAAAATGGGTCATGTGGGGTCAAAATCTAGGTCACCAGGTCAAATCTTAGAAAAACCTTGTGAACACTCTAGAGGCCACAGTTTTGGCCCAATCTTCATGAAACTTGGTCAGGATATTTGTCTACATAATATCTCGGATGGGTTTGAAAATGGGTCATGTGGGGTCAAAAACTAGGTCACCAGGTAAATTCAGGTAGGATCAAAATGTAGGCCACTTAGTCAAATGTTAGAAAAACACTTTAGATGCCAGATCTTTTGTCATTTTGCCTAACACAGCCATCTTAATCAAGTGAGCGACACAGGGCCATATTGGCCCTCTTGTTTTAAACTCTGACAATGGCAAAGCTGAATAATCTTCAATATAAAGAGATGAAAATTTGAGAAAAATTGACGGAAATAGCGAAATCAACGAAGTGATAAAAATCGACAGTCTCGGGCTTTGAAAAAAAAGGGGGAGGGGGTCTGGGACTTTAAAAAAAAAGAGTCAGTACCTATTATGGTGAGTCGGTCGGAACACCGTAACACAAACGTATTTCTATGATGGCCAACGAATGTTATTTTCAAGAATTTAGTTGGTATTGCTATAACAATGTGACAAGTCAGTAGTCATGGTAACGAGTCACAGTAATGGTTAGATGGTATTCTATTCCACTCGTAGTTACAGGAAACAACATGATTACTCCTAAATATTGTTTTCTATGACCAGCCGATCCATATATAGATCCACTTTGATTTCAAATAAATTACAAGTCTATAGAAGCATTGATGTTTAACTTTCAAGAACAAAGCCTCAAACCTTAAAGCACGTGGAGATATCGAGACCCGGATGACGTCCTTGGATCCACGTGGTTGCAGCTTGACTTCCAAGGGCAGACTTGATCTGGTTACTGTCGCAGGTGATGCCGAACATCTGCAGGTTCTGACGGGCACAATCTTCCAAATATGGGGCGTAACTGTAGTAATGGTCGAGTTATATTAGGCCTAAAACAAAAGTATTGTTTCTGATCGACCCATTATCCCCCCACCCCCGACATATTCTTTTCATCGTCGGAAAACCCAAACCCGCTCAATCCGTTTTGCTTCTTAATCGACCGTTGGATATTTGGTTAGCAAAACTTCATTATTAGGAATTTCATTGGATCCATGCCTTCGACAGCATGGGACATTTGGCCAATGAAGGGCGCGGGATTTGAGGTGACGTCACGCTCGTCGTCTAAGCGTAGAGCTTTATATTGCGAGAAACAATGAGTCAGCTTGTGCTTTTGTAACTTCAATGAAGAGTAATCAAAATGATTTATTGGTCAGCAAGTAGCTTATTAATATTCATGATAACGAAGTTTTGCAAGCTAATTCGACGATGCATTCTTTTATGAGGCTTAATCGAAAATGACGTCTGTATTACTACTCAATTAGGACATTTCAATGTGAATACGCTATAATTACCTCAACGATATTGCCTATCAATCATATAATCCATCTCATACTAGGAGACGTTGTCTTAGTCGTACTTTTTGTCTCCTTGTCTTCATTTAAGAATTAGTTTTGATTTGTTAAGTCGGTAACCATTTCTTAGGTCTTATATACGGTGGCATACTGGTGACATGCACTACTCTTTCTTTATGTCAAGGGAACGAGATAATAAGTCGAGGGAACGAGTTAATTATCTCGAGGGAACGACTTATTATCTCAAGGGAACGAGTTAGTCAACCAATCAAATATTGCAATCAAGAGTCCGTATGTTGAGTCCGAGTTTATTTGTTTAATGGGATTAACGGTCCATCGACGATATTTCTCTCGTTCCCTCGAGATAATAAGTCGTTCCCTCGACATAAAAAAAGAAAAGTGCGTGTCACCTCTTTGCCACCGTACTTATGATATAATCCGATCACTTTCTATGGTGAACAGTGTTGGACAATGGGTATGACGAAAATCCATCTGTTTCAATTCTCTTCACACTTTTCAATTCTGAGGTAATAGAAAAAAAGAGAAATAGCTACGGCCGAATACGATACATGTATATACACTGTCTACAACCATTGTGATAATCACTGAAATTCATTGATCTGCCAGGTCATGCAATAATGTTCAGTTTCTTGTAGTCTATTTACCTATCACTAGTCTACGTGTCGACTGTCGAGTCGATGGCCCTTCATTTTTATCAATGTCTAAAATCCATTTGAAATCTATTACACTTGATGGCATCTCTTTGTTGTTCTTTTTCCCGTTATCCTGCCAAAAAGGGACTTTTTGGGTGGATAACGCGAAAACAACAACAACGGAGAAACAACACTGTAGTATCTAGAACCGTGCCGGCTCTTGTCGGCCCGAAATAAAAAAGTTTACTGCTAAAGATATGTTTGACTTGTTCTTAATCAGTTGTCTGCCATAAAAATTGGCTTTCTAGAATGTATACATAAGCCAAACTTACATGCAGGAAGAGTAAGTATCCATGATGTCTAAGAAGGACTGACATATTTGTAGAGCCAGACGACTCAATCGGCCCTCGTCACAGATCGCACCTACTTCTGGCGCCACTGGAAGTTTCATAATTTTATTTTTTTTTATAAATTTGAGATGATAAAACAGTTCGTTCACATTTGATCGGTAGAAATACATTCCTCATGGCGTCTTCACCACTAAGTGTTATAAAATGTTCAGCCTTTGAAGTGAGTGCATGTGCGAAGAGTGAATGTAATTAGTCATGTGATCGCACACGCAAATAATAAGTGTATGTTTAGTAATACTAAATTATAGGTTTTAAAACGTTCGTAACGCTTTAGCTGGTAATGGAGAATCTATCTATTTTTACAATCGCGAAATGTTGCACTGGGTGACCATGCGTCTGTAGATGGGTATTGATAATCAAATTCTTACTCAATGACCATCTGTGAAAGAGCTGCTTTAAACAAAACAAGCACAAGAGAGGAAGAGAGAGAGAGAGGGGGGGGGGGGGGGTGGCATTGCGAAAGAGGAGAAATCATGTACACATGTATTTGAAATCGGATATTCTAAAAATAAAAATATGTGTTTCGAGCCATTTTCTCATTTTGTACCATCACACGATATGTTCTACCAGTTCTACTATAGGTTCTGAGTATTATTTTGGTACCCAGCCGCAAGAACTGCATATATTTCGGAAAGGTTTAATAGCAATATTAATCTATAAATGGTGTTACCTGTAACAAAAAAACATGTGTTTTCTCTACCATCAAAATACATACAGAACATATTTATACTATCTTTTGCATAGTTTTGTAACGTGGATTATCATGATAAAACTATAGTTGTTAAACAATGGCTGCTTTACAATTAGTAAATTACTAATCGATAAATGGTAGAACATATAATAGTCATTTTCAAATACATGTAGTAAAATAATGGAACGAAATGGTTGAACCTTAAGTAAGAAAGGCAATACCCGCTTACGAAAAAGTAGAACCTACAGTACGAGATGGGAAAAGGTACAGTAAAAGTATAATATATAAGCTATAGTACGAAATATTATTCTGTTTATTAGGTCTTGGTAACGCTGCTGGTAAATGATGTTACAGGCGAAACAGATATATAATAGCAAAAAAAAAAAATGTCAAGTAAGGCATAAAACGTATTAAGCTGTCGATAACAATGTTAATATAAATGCAACAAAAGCTTTTTTTATCTTTTTGAAGTCAATTCTATCAGCTGAAAAAAGGCTTTTGCTTGATTATTGTTTTGTGTTTTTTTTTGTTTTTTTTCGAGAACAGTAAATATTAAATAGCTGTAATAGTAATATAAAAACATGACAAATGGTATACCATAGAAACAAACCTGTACAGTTGTTGAAGTCAGGGAAACCAGTCCCCATGAAATGACTAAATCGTTTTATTTCCTGTTCCGCCGCGTGCTGTGGGCACGTGAGCCCTTGTTTTTCCATCGCACCCCTCACACAATAAACTGCCTCGGAAAACATGCTGAGATAAAAAAAAAAATAAAGAAAAAAACTGTATCTAAAGGCACAGAACGTGTTCATCTGTCTATAACAATGAAAGTGAAAATATAAAAAAAAAAAACTTTTTAATGATATCCCTTATCAAATGGATCTTGTAGCTGTGAGGGTCGAACGAAATAATTTTATTTGCCAAATTCGTAATAGATTAACCAAGGACACATTACATGCGATAATTGCTTTTCCCTCATACCATTACGTACCCTTGAAGCAAAAAAACAAAAAACAAAACAAAAACTCACTTTTATAATTGTAATTTGGAAAACCCGAGGGTTAGCACTTGGGAAACCGATGAATTACATACATATTTCTACTTTCTCTTTGACATATATGTGTATACAGCATAATTACAGAACAAGAACGCATCACCATTCCTCCATAGCTATAATTCTACCTATAATTACCACACAATTATGCATCTTATATCATCTAAAAACAAAATTAAGCCGATGTTTACTGTCCGGTTTCCCAAAGCTGAATGCCACATATACTCAAACTAAGCACGAAGTGCACGTGCAAACATATTACACCTAGCGGGTACTACGTTAATACATGGGAAATAAATTTTCTTCTAATTCGTTCCTCAAACGCAGAAAATTATATGAACTGCTGCACTGCACTGGCTAATGTCACACAATTTCATTCACAGCGTTTCCCGCCTGTGCAAACAGGTGTACGTATATCTTGCCCGCTAGAGGGCATTAAATATGAATATCCGGTATTGTCATGTTTGCAATCGGTTACAATACGTTGCGTTGTTAACAACGCAACGTACTAAAACTAAAACCAGTTAAAGCCAAATCCTACCTACTTGCAGATATCGGCAGTGGAGTCAGTGGTGGTGTTAAGGATGCCTATCACGGACATACAATTCTGCACGTCTGTCCCGGGGAACTGTTCCAGACGGCACCCTGGAGAACAGGACGAGATGGACTGGGGGATAGTGGAGCTATTAAAAGCCATTTCTTTGGTAGAATCGTACATTTTTGGTTAACAGCATGACATTTGGAACACATATAAAACATCCCCTACTGATTATTTTTTTATTATGGAACCAAGACAGCAGCGCCCCCTGGTGACCATGGCGGCCATTTTGAAAAATGGGTGATCCTTCGACAAAAAAAAGTTTGCTATAGGAACCATTGTATAAGGTTGTTCTGTAACTCAAAGGTCAAAGTTCATAAAAGTAAAACACATTGTTATATTGTTATATGAGTACAAGCGTCACAAATATATATATATATCACCTATTAATTAAGATTATCCGGGTTAGTTAACGGTTAGTTATCTCACGACATGTCATTTAGAATATTAGGATGTAACTCTTATGCATTTAATTTTATCAAAATTCAAATAAATGCTGTAGTGACTAAAACTCGGTTAAAACGATTTTCACTCACTTTATTTTTATTATCAGCGGTAGAAAACATGCAACACGTGAATAACAATTATTATGATTTTAAAACTATACATACTGTATCATCATACGCCAATCAGGTGCGCATCCGGACGTACGGACACCTATGCGTTCAGACGGAAGTAAGTAAGTACGCCACATTAAGCTTGAAATATGTCAAAAAATGCATAATTTGCCTTCTGATTTTTAAAATGTCGTAGGGTAGCGCAATCCATGCAAAATCTGCAGTCACTCGGAGACATGGGTGAATTTTAAATTTACACTAGACATGAGGGCCTATAAACAATCATTTTCATATAGTATAAATATCCTAAGGCGATAATAATAAGTTGTTTGTTTTCACTAACATCTCCGAAAAAAATAGAGTCGGTAGGTCGGCTAAACCTTTTTTTTACAATGTTTTTGCAACCGTAATAGCCCGAATGCTACGAAAAAAGTTTAGGGTAGTTTCAAAAATTTCGGGTCGGTCAGGTTAGTGGAAACAAATAGCTTTTTTATTACGCCTATGGTAAAACTGGAAAAAAGAATAAAATAAAAAAGTTAAGCCGACCCTTTTTGAGATGTTAGAGGAAACAAACAACTTTTTTTCTCCTAGTCACAATGCAGATATAGCTGTTTGTTTACTGTTTAAGGTAGATATCATGTATTCCACTTTTCAACATGAGCGAAAGAATCCATACGTACCATCGGAAGCGGCCCATGCTGTCTGAAACAAAATATTATTATATAAAATGTATGTTCTCAACAATAAGTCATTAATCAATTTTATTTATTGATAGTGATAGTTATTTCTGTTTATTTATTTTCTATATAAAAACCAAACACTAGTTTCGTGGAATAGCGGTTCGATACCCGGCCGCAAAATACCAAAGTCGTAAAAACAGGTACTGGTATAGCTCCATTGTATATTGTATTTTGGGCCAGAGGCCATATAATTATGAATAAATACTTGAACTTGAACTTGAACTTGCTTGGCGCTCAGCATATAAGGGTAGCTTCAGGACTGGTTGGTCCGATGTCAGGATAATGTGACTGGGTGTGGTATCATGCCACGTGTGGCAGCACTATAATTATCTGTCTCAAGTAGACCTAGTCTTCAAATGACTGAACTACTGCCGGCGAGACGTGAAAAATCAGTAGACATTGATTCTCTAGTCTGTATACATTGTACTTTCTACAATGAAACAAAAATGATATCAAAAGTCCACTGCATTTCAATCTTGATTTTGATCACAACGTTTGCAGGCTCGTTCACATTATTGTTAATGTATCTGTCAGTTTCTACCTGTAACATATGGCTTGATAGTCGAACTCGCGACATAGCTTACATATCCTGTACTAGTTACCTGAGTTGTAAGATATCGTTCAGTGTTGAACAATGTCTTAAAACATATTTAATAATGACACATGCTAAATTCATATACATATTGACTCCTATATTTTGTGTTGCACAATCAATGACTCTTTGACATACTAAAAAGGTGCATAAAAATGATCTATCAAATAAATAGTTCTTTACGAAACTTCAACATATTCAGAAAATAAATATTGTGAATATAAAAGAAAAAGGAAAAGAGAGAAAGACAAACAGACAAATACCAGAAATGAAAGAGGATAAATATATATATATATGTCTACCTTTCCAAGACCACAAAGGTACACAACCACAAGAACCCTGATCGACATTGTTGTTTAGTGTTCAACTATGGAGAATCCTGGTTTTGAGAATTTGGACAACAGTTTAAATATCGGCCTGAGATACCTTATCTTGCTTTTCAGCGAGATAACAGTACCTAGTGAAGTCAAAGTTGTTTGTTTAGTTGCACAAAGAGAGAGAGAGACACACACACACACAGTACGCACGAACAATACGATTGCCTACAGTGACCTTCAACGGGAGATATAGGTAAAGGTCGCTGAACACAATGGTGTCCTTAATTTAGTTTAAACATATTCATTCCAATCATATAATACAACATGGTATACAAAATTCAAACAATTGGGATAGGATGTGAACGAAAGCAAAGCTTACAATGTTCTTCTCCTAGAAACACACTTAATTACTCAAGGAGGCAGCTTATTAAACGGATATGTGGAAAAACGTCTTGAGCTAAATAAGAGGAAAATAGCATTTTGGTGTCCTATACACTTTGTTTTAAAATGTTCACTACATATTAAGGTAAACTATACTATGCTATAATTCTGCTGCTTTTCTTTTTTTTTTTTTTTTTTTCTTTTTTTTTTTACTCGAATGAATAAAACTTCGACGCTCAGACATTACATATATTGCAGTATTGAGGGAAATACATGTAACGATCAGTGTACTTATAAATAAAACTAAACGTGTATTTATAGAGCTTACTTCTGTTCCGTTTTTGTCTACACAAAAAATAATGATTTCACAGTATTACCTTTATTGTCACTTTATATTTTTTTTTCTTATTTCTTGAACCCATGACCTCTGGACCCTTTTCAGCTGTAGCCCCGGTTTGCAGCCCCAATACTTACTCTATATCCGTCGGCATTAACACAACAGAAAACACGGATCTACAGGTTGTCACGTGCACAGATGGCGACGCGATCACATATTCCGTTCACCCGGCTTCCAGTATAATGCAAATAAATTTCAATTGAACATTGTATCTGATAACCATGGTAATTTCATTACGGTGTATCATACTTAACTTTAGTCAATATGCATTAAAGTTTATCATAATAACATAAGCGTAGAATAAAAGAGTTGGGGAAAAAAGAAAATAAATATTCAAACAAAATAAATCTTCTATTATTAATCTGCGATAAAGCACGAATTGTTAATAACAGAAGATTTATTTTGTTTGAATATTTATTTTCTTTTTTAACATGTACAAGACTAAGAGGTTTTAATATTAATATAATTTTCTTGGTTTATTTTCTTACGCTTTCCTTTAAATGCAGAAATATCATAGTTATCTTATCTGGATACATGTATGAGCGACAATACTATCAATCAATGGACCGTCCTTTACATAACATTTTTTCCTTCATTTTTCAAGTTCGATCGATGATGAAAATAATAAGTTGGTTAATAAACATGTGTTTAATTCATTTCCACCGTTTCCATATTCAAAAGAGACAATTTGTCAGATAGAAATAAGGGGAAAAAAAGACATAGCTGAAGCTAGGTATGGCTGCCTTTTTCTCATAATGTACAAAATAAAAATTCAAAAAAAGGCAAATACACTGCAATATATATGGGTGTACACAGTTTCAACATGATACTCATCCCTGTAGGCGTAAGATAAATAGACGGAATCATTCGTTATTCAAAATATGATTTAAAAAATCTCAGCCTTCTGTCGTAACTTAAATAAACTGCATACAAGGATTTATTCCCAAGACAAACAAGTAAATTTCAATCTAATACAGAGTAGAAACACAAACCATGAGTGATACTCCTTGTCTTACGACTGCGCCTTTTCATGAATATAAATATTATAAAGTATTATAAAGTAATCCAAGTTTGGTGATGATACCTATAAAATTGTTTGAGTAATGGGCTACATTAAAGTTTTTTGCACGACGACGACTCAGTGATTATAATAGCTAGACGTTTTCTTCGAAAAAGACAAGCTAATAAAATAACGTACTATGTTGGTATATTTAAGAATGTTTTATACTTGTTTGCTGAATGTGTTTAGCAAATTGTGTTTACTCGGCTAAATTCTGTCACGTTGCATTCATTTGCAATGTTACACTACTCTTTATTTTTATTTTTTTATTTTTTTTTTTTTTTTTTTGGGGGGGGGGGGGATTTTAAGACAATTGCTAAATAAACATTATTTTAAATACATTAAAGAAGCGAATTGTTTCTGAAATGTTTTAACATATCCGATTTTCAAATGAAATATGTATTTAATTAACATATAAATTACCAAATCCAAACACGCATATACAGTTTTTTGGTGATAACTAGTGATAAATTCAAACGTATATAAGGTGTGTTATTCAATGCTCAGATGTTTGATCAAAATACTTACCCCAAATGATACACGATATATTCTATATACCAACGCCTGCATTGCATGTAACGTTTTTTTTAACTGCATATATGCCATATAATGCTGTTTGTATCTCATATAACCAAAAAGCAAGCATTAAACAATATCAGACGAAAACAGTACATGCGTTCATGCTTTTGAGCGTGGTTGAGAACTATGATAATTACACGCATATCTGCTGTTCATCGAACTATTCAAATGCCTGTTTGTCAAAAAAAATAAATATCTTCATTTTGCCAGGTTGACCTTAATAAAATTATAATGATCTTACACATTTGGTAAACCCATCCACCTCATGAGAACCATACATTGTAAAGATCAACACAGACATCGTAGTATCATAAAATTTTACCATAATGTCAACATATAAAAATTATAATCATACAGTGTTTGTTAAATAAAGTCATTGGATTCTTTCATCGGTTGTAAATTTAGATTTACACAAGGTCAAGTTCCATTTGTTTTTTCTAAATTTTTTTCACGATACTTATTGGTACCAGTGATGCGTCGAACTAAAGCATGTGTATTTTTGACAATTTAATATATAATGTTGCACAGTAATCTTCAGGTTTAATAAAAGTTTGTTCTTTTTGATTTTGCAAATAATTGGTTGAATTACCTGACTAGAACTGAAAAAAATATGAAACTACCGGACGTATATGTTTCTGAAACAATTTGTCCCATTGTAACTACCAGTTGTCAAACGAAAGTCATTGACTTGAACTGTCCTCAGTTGGATGTCAGTTTTGGTAGTGTGAACAGTTTATTATATAATATTGCACAGTCATCTTTCAACTGAATAACAGTTAGTACCTTTTGCACCTGCAAATCAATTTTTAACACTCACTCAGCCCCTCACCGCGTGGGTTCGAATCCCGGCAGGGTCATTCGGATTTTCATGTGAGGAAGCCTTCCAGCTGGCTCGTGGTAGGTCAGTGATTCTACCCGGATGCCTCCGTGCATTCGGGGTCTCCTCCACCTGTAATAAGCTGGACGTCGCTATATAACTGAAATACTGTCGAAGCGACGGTAAACTCAAATAGTCAAGTCAAGTCAAATCATTGTTTGAAGCTATGACAGTATTTACCTAACTAGAACTGAGAAAAAATATGAAGATACCTGACTTTTCTGTTTCTTTAAACAATTGTTTCTATTTGAGCACTGAATTCTCAGTTGAAAGTCTTTGACTGGAACTGTCCTCATTTGGAGGTCAGAGTGGTTAGTGTAAACTAGCAGTTCTATATAAATGTTGCACAGTCATCTTATGACTGAATAACTGTTAGTACTTTTTGATTTTTCAAATAATTGTTTTAAGCTATGGTAGTGTGATCTTGATTGAAAGTCATTGACTGGAACTGTCCTCAGAGGAGGTCAATATGGGTTGTTTAACATTTCTATATGTTGTTGCTGTCATTGTCTGGTTGAATAATTGTTAATACTCTCTGATATGGCAAATAATTGTTTTAAGCTATTACAGTATTTATTTTACTTGAAATGAGACAAATATCAAAATACTATACGTCTCTGTTTCCTAAGCAGTTTGTCCTAATTTTAAAAAAATGGGTTATCAGTTAAAAGTCATTGATTGGAACTTTCCTCTGTTGGAAATCAATGTGGGTAGTGTTAATAATTAGGGTTTCGCACCTCGCAGTGCGAAAACCTATTGTTCTTCTTCTGTTTTATTTTTTTAGGTTTTCGCACCTCGCAGGGCGAAAACCTATTGTTCTTCTTCTGTTGATTTTTTTTTATATTTTTATTATTTTTCCAATTCCACCCATTTTTGTAGCCAGCCTAGCGGCCAGATGAGAAAAGCTACAGC
>CM037792.1:34073320-34094675 GCA_021229015.1 Solen grandis
TTTGTTAATTTTATTGATTTTCAAATTTGTATTTATATTTTGTTATTTGTATTATCATCAAGTTCAGCAAGCTGCTGTCATTTTCAGGTTTAATATTTTGTTAAAATGGTTCTTAAATAACATGCAAGTTCAGCACAATGCTGCTTTTTATTCTGTCTCAGGTTTATTATTTTGTTAATGTTGTAATTAAATACATGCAAGTTCAGCACAGGCTGCTTGTCATTATGTTTTTCAGTTTTAGTATTTTGTTATTATGTCATTATTGCCATACAAGTTCAGCAAAAGGCTGCGTGTCATTTTGTCAATATCAACCATGAATATTGAGCACATTACATTAAAGATGCTTGTCAATCATAAATATATTGAAACTGTTAATTTTTTTTTAGATTGAACATAATTTCAAAAACCTTTTGTGTGTAATTGTATACTATTAGGTCTTATTCTATGTCAGATATAACCATACAAGTAAGCACAAGGCCTTAACTCAATTTTTACATGTAAGGCAACTTGAAATTTCAATTGTACATATATAACACTTCCGAGTTGCGGGTGGGTACACATGATGCTTAGTGTGGTTTTATAATATCCACCTATGTGGTGAGCCTTGATCATATGTTTTTTGTTATGGTTAATAATTCTTTTTCTTTTTCTTGTCTGATTGCGGTATTATATTACCCAACTGTGTGGTAAGCATTGATCATATGATTTGTGTTATGTTAATAATTCTTTTTCTTTTTATTGTCTGATTGCGGTTTTATATTACCCACATATGTGGTGAGCCTTGATCATATGATTTGTGTTATGTTTAATAATTCTTTTCTTTTTATTATCTGATAGCGGTTTTATATTACCCGTGTGCAGAGCCTTGATCATATGATTTTTGTTATGGTTAATAATTCTTTTTATTGTCTGATTGCGGTTTTATATTACCCACCTATGTGCAGAGCATTGATCATATGATTTGTGTTATGTTAATAATTCTGTTCTTTTTCTTGTCTGATTGCGGTTTTATATTACCCACATGTGTGCAGAACATTGATCATATGATTTGTGTTATGTTAATAATTCTGTTCTTTTTCTTGTCTGATTGCGGTTTTATATTACCCACATATGTGCAGAACATTGATCATATGATTTGTGTTATGTTAATAATTCTTTTCTTTTTATTTTTTTTTTTTTTATTTGTGTTATGTTTAATAATTTCGTCATTTAAAATAAAATGGCATTTCCACAATAATTTGTTTGTTGTATTTATATTAGATGATACTGACATATAAACTTCACCTCGGTGTAAATAAACACGGGGTGCATTAAAGGAAGATTCAATTCAGTTTATATACATTTTATGATTGTATAACACTACACACCGGTTGTGTAAGGTATTGTCGTTTTGAGTTGTCCTTCTTTCTCTGTTGTTTGGTTTTATTGAATACGAAACCACAAAGAACCACATAGATACCACATAGTTACTTCATAGATGGATAGATCTCATTGAGGAGGAGTGCAGTGCACAAGAATGATAACTCTACCTTTCATAATTTTTGAGTTATTGCCTTTGTTATTTTTCAGGCTTAATTTTTGTCCGGAGCATAATAAAAGTATTTGAGGTATCAACTTGAACTTCATAGGTGATAGATTATTGAGGAGAGTCAGTGCACAAGAATGATAACTCTGCCTTTAATAATATTTGAGTTATTGCCCTTTGTTATTTTTTAGACTTATTTTGTGTCCGGAGCATAAGTTTAAAAGTATTTGAGGTATCAACTTGGAACTTCATAGGTGGATAGATCTTATTGAGGAGGAGTTCAGTGCACAAGAATGATAACTCTGCCTTTCATAGATTTTAAGTTATTGCTCTTCATTATTTTTCAGGCTTAATTTTTGTGACAGTGACCTTGACATTTTGCCTGTAAATCTCAAAATAGGGGAAAAAGTAGGTATTCACATGGTTTTCATATCTATAATCACTTCAAACATCAGTCTTCATTATCAAAAAAATTCCTTTAAAAATTAAATATTCTACTCTCCAACACATCTTCTAAAGAGCAAGCATTCGGCGGGGGATGGCCATGTCAACATGGCTCTTGTTATATTGAGGTCAATTAGTGTTCTTATAAATAATGCATCGAATATAAAAAATGTGTGTATATAATAACTACATGTATATGAATATCAAAATAAAAACAAGGCGGAAGAAGTGATTCGGTTTATCGAAATGCTGGACTAGTAATATATCAAAACAAATTTATGCTTATTTAGTGGTGCTGGCATGCTTGTTATGTTATAAAATTTATATAAAACAAAAGCTTTTGTTCAATTTCTGAATTTACAACACTATATACATGTACAGAGAGAATGTACCTATGTAATGAATGAAACTATTTCTTACCTGGTTTTGTGTAAGCGGTTCTTGGCCATAAAATTGGAATGAAAACAAGGCTGAAACCAAAGAACCCAAAAATTAAAATTATCAAAATGTTGCGTGATGATAAAGACATTGCTGTATCTTATGATATACTGAATAACAAATATATAAATCCCTTTATTAATTCGTTTGTTAGCAAAGCAAACAAATGGCATATGTCCTCATAGGTCCGGTCCAAGTATTACATATGGAGTTTCCTCTCTTGCTCCACAAGGCTTTACACCACCTGTTACTGCAGTCAGTAGTAAAAAAGAAATGACCATTCAAATAACAATGGACGAATCAATCGGTCTAGTATTACGAATTATGCGAGAAAGATATATTACTATTTTCAAAAAGAGATGATATATGATCCAAACTGATGCAGCAAATGCGCACCGACGACAATTTGAGACGGGTGGCAATACTGATAACAGCTTAGTACAATGAAGACGTTCGATAGCAAACAATCCGATTATTAATGGACAATTAATTTATGATCTTGTGTTAATTATACAATCAGCCAGATTATGGTTGTTATTGTCAGTTAAATTCTCTACGTACGTCAACCATGTCAGCACCATGTCTGTGTGCAGCAAGACAAGTGTCTAAACAATTCTGTCTGATACTTTTGGTGACTTGTAGACTTGCCTATCGAAAATGCGCCATGTAAATGACGAACAAGTTCGAGTTTACCACATGGTCTTGCTGCACAAGAAATGAAGGTTTGTATCATTAATCGCTATAGTACATGTTCAGCTTTCTGGATGGCAATTCATGTAGTAAAATATCTTATGTCCCTTTAATGATAACCTTAGTTGAAACCCTCGGACGTTATTACCAATCTCGATTACGGAATGCTTATATTGATAAAAAATCTTGCGTGACAGTCTAATCGTTCTTGCCACCGTGTTCGTTTTAAACAAGTATATGAAAGTTCGCGTCAATAATCAGACTTAGGGTTCCCTAGCAAGAAATTTCAATCTCCATAGCAGTTGCCTATGTTAAAAATGGTATTCTTGAAAAACAAACCCCACATTTTTCGTCGTGTCCGGTGCTGCAAAATCTTAAACTCATAGACACACTGGTCTCACATAGTAAGGGGCACTGGGACACTGTGCCTGCACTTAAAATAAATGAAAAACATTTTTTTGAACTAATAACATATAAGAATAACGGAAAACATGTATTATTGAAAATGTATTTCTAATAAACTATGATCAGGTTATTAGGGTTAAATTAGGTTGCACATAAGAAATCTAATTATTACAGAAATATTCTTTAAGAAATATGAAGGCTCTTCCTGAAATGAGACAGTGCTACGTCTCTGAGGTATCAGACCATAGACAAGAGGCTTCTGATAATTCATACCCTAGTCTTAGTCTTTTTCCTGCCACTGAGCAAAACCCTTTATATGTGGTGAATCACAAGCAGGGTGTTATACCACGTCGAGACTAAACCTATTGCAAAGGTTAACACTCTAATCTGATCACCTGACCACAGGAACTGGTTCTAGAAACAACATTTCTTTTCTCTTTTATATAAAAACAAATGTCTTATAGCTGGTAAATATCTAAAACAATTAATGCTCTATAAGTTCTGTATGAAAACAACACAATTATCCCCATAATTATAGCTACAAATAGCTACAAATGTGAAAAAGGGAAGCTTAACTGAGGTACCATCAATCAAGAAATAGATTATATTAGCATAAAATACAATTTGTATCATCTGCTTAGCTGGCGCATTCTTATTCAGTTACCAAAGGGACAACGCTCATTAAATACGTACAAAGAAGTTGCTTGATTTCCTCATCATTCCACTGACATTACTTCAGTCATTAACATTGCATCTCGTGCCATTACTTTTGCCATGATATTGCGGCAAGGTTGCACAATATCTGATTTATATAGAAACCAAATGACTAAAATGTTATTGGTGGGACACTAAAACAAAGTAAACAAACTGTATCATAGACAAGTGGAATAATTTCATTATATTGCCTTGCAAATGATATCGTTCTCTGTCCAAATGAGTGTGTTGGTTGAAAGTAAAAAGGTGAAGTCACATTCAGGATATATAAATTTTCAGGTTTGTATCCTGAACTTAAAATTGAAAATACAGAACAGCACAATCCAAGCACGACAGGAATTACACAAACAACAACACTGCTTGTTATGGGTGAGAGGACAGGTGTCTGGTTTGCTTGTTTTTCTATCACCTGAATAGTGTCTGTGCATCGATAAAACAAAGAATCAACTTGGGTCAGTCGGTCCTATGCAGACGTGCAGTAGTGAAATGGATTTATAATGTCCTTTAGTTTGTATGCTCTCCTGATGTGGTATACAAAAGATGGCCAAGAATTGTTCTATAATTATCAAAGTTATCAATTTTGAACAGCAAAAAATCAATCAGTATATCTGTACATTTTGTTCTGAGTGTTGTTTTTTTATATTTCATAGTCGGTAAAAATGTTTTTCAAGTTGGAAAGACAGTCTATTTAAAATATGAATGATACAAACATTCCTGTATTGTTGTGTTATAATTGAACAATCGGAATAAGGGCTGAGTGGAACAATGTCTGATAGTTTCAAAATTTGAAATTATGATTGTAGTGATTTCGCTTATTTGAAAGATAGCAATGTATCGTTATCTGTTTAGTTGATCAATCATTGATGCTATATTGAACCTCAATTAAAGGGTTGATATGGTTAAATATATGGTCAGAAACAATTATTTTAATATGAACATATTATACCACGGGTCCGTGATTATGCTAATATAATGATGTACACATATACATTTACATATATATACATAATGTGTTGCATACGCACTCCAAATTTATAAAACATTAATTCCCTATTTTAATAGATACGCGCCATATCAAACAACATGGGTTTCTTTTTCTCTCACTTGGGATGTATTACCTAATATGGAAACAGTTTAACCGGACATCATTACTTATGATCGTCTTTCAATATGCTTTATTTGTTTAAACGACAATTTAGCGTAAATGTCCAAAATAATCTGGAATTGTGTTCTAAATCACAATCAATGTTTAAGTTTGATGGAATTGAACTTTTTGCATGATTCATTTTGTGATAGCGTCCAAAGCATGTCAAACGTTTCCATAAGAATTGGACAATATAAAGAGGTTGCACATTTTCATACCATCTTTCAAGTTCATGTGCAAATTCTTTGATATTTAAAATGACTTTAATATTATAATGATTGTCATTGCTATTTTCTCATCACTAGTTATAAAACGTGGAAGAAAATTCATATTCCTAATTACTGTCTTCAGCATCCAGTTTTAATAAGACTTCAATGTGTACATTTAGTCGTGGCTTGCGGTAGGTCGGTGGTTCTACCCGGGTACCTCTGTGTACTCGGGTCTTTCTCCACCTGTAATTAGCTGGACGTCGCTATATGATTGAAATACTATCGAAGCGACGGTAAACCCCAATACAACAACAACAACATTTAGTCGCGATTTTTAAGTCTTTCGCTTTAAATTGTACGTTGCTAATACCAGTATGGATTTTGTCGTTTCAAAGCCTCAGAAGTAGGTAAGGGTATACTTTGGAAAACGATTTAATTCAAAAGTAAATATATTATTTAGTACAAAATATTAGCATACTGTCAATTTGGGTATTTAGACCATAAGTTCCGTAATGTGCCTTAATAAACTGTACACTCTGCTTACAGACTTTTTATAATTGTGTATATTCATATTATTTTGTAACATTGTATTGCCCGCTGGATTGCTTGTGTATTTTCCATTTATAAATAAAAAGGCTATTTATAAGGCCTTTTTGTTTATTCATTAATAACCATCGGCACTTAATTGTTTAATTTGGAATTAGCATTCATACACACTTAACCACTCTGGTGTTACTAGCTTAACGCGACAGACACATAGGATGACATCCGATTCGTCTGTCCAATTTTAAACTCAGATAAACATTAGTAAATCTTCATTGAGTTTGTGATATAATGTTTTATGGTGACTATATCTAGGATGAGTTCAATTTTCAGCAAATATAATTCAGCAGAACTGAAATATAGTTCCCCGTCTTTGTTTCTAATGTTAACAGTTCTTTTCCCATACATCTGTCAGACTTATACTTGGCCATAGACCAAGCTTAACCTTTTATCCCTTGTGTTCCTATACTATCTTTAGGAATATCCCTTTCTTCATCTTCGATTTTGAAATTCCCAGTGGAAATTGTCATGGATGTTTGATAGCAGTTGTTTGTGTTCAACGTGCCATTATACAGTAATAAATTATAAGCTAAGAGAGCTTAATAGAAGATGACCTTTATCTATGGCTGAGTGTTCTCTATGAATTTAGTGCCGAGAATATAGCCTCTGGCTTTTCTTCGCATGCTGACTGTTATTCAGAAGTGACCACTAACACAATAATTTTGATTGCCTAAGACATTCAAACTTGCTAAATTCTGAAGACTTTTACACATATAACTAATACAGGTCAATCTTAGTCGACTGATAAAAAAATATACCAGTGTACTGAACCACTGCCTTTTGATTGCTTCTTTGTTCACCTAAAATGCAATAAAATTATCCCCACATATTTTATTTTAAAAAAGACAGAAATATAATAAAAACATAATTGGGATATTAACGAAGATTAAAGTAAATTAACTCTTAGACAAGCGGAAAATCCCGATACATCGTACAATAATCTAGGGATATGTTTTGTGATATGATCATGTTTCACTTTTTCCACAATTCATTCGTTAAGCTGATCTAGTGTCGTTATGCGTTCCTCTCCGGAATTCTATGTTATCATAAACATTTATTTGCTACACAATTAAAGAATGGCAGGTGAATATAAAGTGTTACAGAAGTTTGTGGGTGAACTGTACGAGAAGTCCGCATTAAATGGATCGATTCTTTTATGCAAGCTGTCTGTAAGGTCAGGTCCTATGATAATCTGTACGGAGTCGTTTCTGTACCTTGCACTTTGAAGGTATCAAGCGCAGTAAAACGGCATTTGCTTTTAAATCATCTTGAGGATCTTGAGAATCCGTTCGTATTAATAAGTTGTATAATCATCTGTGTAAGAAGTAGCAAGTATTATGCACCACGGGTGATTGGGTATCCCGATAGTTAAAATACTTTCGTTAAAATACTTTCGTGATTATCAACATATTTTCATGCTCTTCTACCCAATCAACATTTCAAGCCTATGCTCATGCAGGTAACTAATGACACCTAGGTTTGGGCTTGGGTCTAGTTAACATTTATACATAGTTATATCAATCATTCTCGAGAGTTAATATTAGATTGTTCTTTTATTAATGTAGTCTTCTACGGGTTTTGAATTATAAGGACTATTTTTCTCTCTTTCATGCAAGTCTGAAGGTTGGCCTAATTACGCACAAATTTAAAATAAAGAAATTTATTTAATTTATGCGTGATTCGGTCAACTTTCATGCATGCATGGAAGTTAGAAATTCTTTCCAATAACTTTGCCGATTTCAATGGATTCGTACTAAAGTTTAAACTATATCTTGGTCAAATGTTTAATATAAACCGTACCTGTATAGTTCCCTTGCTTGGCGCTCAGCATATAACAGTAGTTTCAGGACTGGTTGGCTCTGTGTCAGGATAATGTGACTGGGTGTGGTATCATGCCACATGTCTACGGCGTTATATTGCAGTGTGGCAGCACAATATATCTGTCTTAAATAGACATCATCTCCAAAAGACTGAAGCACTGGCGGCGGGACGTTAAACCGAACAAACAAACAAACTTATATAAACGAACATTTACGCAATACAGGTAGCTGTACATTTAAGAAATTTTATTATGGCAAACGCCACACATTTAGAATATTATAAATATCAAGACAATAATTATCACGATATTATGAAGTTGACAGGAATCGATATTTTACCAATATGTATACTTGGTCGATGACGGATTGAAATGACGCTACCACGGGAACTTTCCTTACATGTTCTCATATTTCAAGGGTAAGCACATAAAAAAAACCAACAAAAATAAAAGAATCTGTGTTATCTGGTATCACAGAGGGACTACATACACATATTAAGAATATAGAATTTTCAGTGTCTACAATTGGACCACATCTTATGTTTATCATTGAAAACGGCCGTTAGAAGTAAATTAAATGCCCTTTTTGTACAAATGATAATATAATATAAAAGACGTATTTTTGTCTACTATGCTTTATTGAAAGGATACATAATCAGAAGTAGAAGTAGAAGAACCGTTTATGTTTATAATTATATGGCCTCTGGTCCAAAATACAATATACAATTGTTAATACAATATAAGTAAACTAAGTTGTGTCCTTATGTTCACTCTCCAAACACTTTTACACCCATTAAAAATATATATATATATATATATATATATATATATATATTTATGTATATATATGTTAGTGCACAGTTTAATTAGTTTTGATTGGTCATCAGATTGTAGTACATTTTATAAGCCGACTTCCGAGGATGTATCACTTAACCAACTCGACAAATATTGAGCTCGTATGCTTTCATATTTAGGACAATTAAAAAATACATGATTTTCGTTTTAAATAACAATTTGATTAGAATTACTTTAATTGGTTAAACCCCTGTTGTCCTGTTTCTATATGAAATTTATGATTTTAACATTTAAATTTTGCAAATGCTTTTCTTAATTTATAAAAAAATATTTAAAGAGAGATAGTTTTCTGGATAAAGAAGAGATTTGAAGCATTAATAGAACTCACAACGGCTTGATGTAGTAATCGCGCCATGCCATTCTTGTTTACTGCAATCGATTATTCTTTGTCTAAATGTGTATACAAATAAATTTATGTTTCCAACATCTTGAGAAATCCAGGTAAACCCAAAACCGTTTTTAAAAAGAAATTGTTTTACATCTGAATCCCAAGTTTTCCTACCGTTATCTTCTAAGTTTTTTAAATTGTATAGCATTGTTTAGGTAAACGTCTCTGATTCATGTCTAAATGTTTGCACCAGTATTTTACGCAATTTTTACGCAATTTGTATAATAAGTTACATATAATAGCATTCACCAAGAGCAATACAATTGTTCACAGAAGCATTCACACCAAGAAGTCTCTTATAATATTCAGTTTGAACTGTCTCAGCGCTGCAATTAAATTCGTCCAAATATGGTAAAATTTATATAACTTTTCAAACTCTGATAACAAAAAAGTAACAACGAATTTAGCTTTAGAGCAAGCAGGTAAATAATAGAAACTTTAAATATATAGTTATTTGCTCATATCAATAGTGGTAGTAGTAAATAAGAATAGATGGTCAAAATGTGAATTATATGTTTATTCTAAACACCTTTGTATTTACATTTTTATACGTCTCAGACACTGGTACATATCTTAGTTTATGACAATGTGACGCATAGCATTGGTATATCATTAAAGGGCGATTTTTTTAATAATAGAATTATAGGGTATAAACAAATACACACAACCGTAAGCTTAACTGGTGATATGATGACATTTATGATACATAAAGAATAAACACACATATTTCTTTTCAAAATTTATTTTGTGAAAGAGAATAATAAAAAGCTGTTATCGATAGTTCACGTGGCGTATGCTCTAACCGCTCGGCGACGTGACTGTTCATTTGATCATTTTATGATAATAACTATCTACCTGATCATACACCATCTGTCTACTATTGTAATATCATATATTATTGATATGTGAATGCATGCAAACTTATTATATTAGAAGTACTGTCCCTGGTGGCCGAGTTGTTACTGCGGCCCTTGTAGATGCGACCGTGTATTCGATGCTCGTTTGCGTCATACCAAAAAAAAATAAATAGAAAAGGTATGTGTAGATCCCTTGAGTAATGTATGAATCTAGAATAGATCCATTTTGAATGTATTTTGTAAAATGACACATGTCATCGGCATGGAACTGTATTGTAGAGCAATTATATGTCTCTAGTAGACCTATTTTGGGCTTCCACTTCAACAACGCACAAGACAAATGCTGAATTTTAATGAAAGAAAATTCTTCCTGTATCAATGTTAGAATTAGTTGTCGTTGTCTCAGACTATAAAACTTTACTTATGATACAACAGACATCAAGAGATGTCCGAAAGACCGTCTTTATAGTGAAGCTTGAATAAAAATATCAAGATATATTCAAAAGAACTACTAACACTACCTTTATTGTTGAAAACCACATTTACTTTCACACGTATAATGGATATTATATTAAACACAGTATGTATATATTTTTTTCAATTGCCCCCAACCCCAAACACACAAAAAAGAATGTCGCTTGGGCCATGTTGAATTTGGCCAAGGAATTCACGTACAAAGGTCACTGTTTTGGGGCCTTAAGTGCGGACACATTTTATTATTTCTCGAACTTGAAAGAACTCATACCCGATTAAGTGACAATAAAAATGAATAAGTGAATTTATTTTTAATATTTTACCGAATTCACTATTGTCGAACAATCCAGAGATTATAAATATTTAGATTTGTACAGATTTTTAGATATTCAAAAGTATTGTAAGGTAAAGTTCCTAACCGAGTATATCATTGCTTTCAGAAATTTAGCTAAATTCTTTTCGACAAAAACGGACCATAGTTTGTAATTTTCATCCAGAATTGTCTTTATGATACTGAATGCTGATAATACTATTTTATTTTTGAAACTTATTGTATCAGACATCAGATGGTAAGTATCTTAAACATTTACGGTCCGTAATGTATAACATGTTTAACACATTACCGCCTTGAGCCCAAAATTTAAGCACTAGCTACGACTGAAAATATTCTTTCAACGTTTTTTCTTAATATGTATTAAGAATAAAAAGAATAATACAAAAAGAAAAAAAATATGAAAAAGATACATTTTCCATTGTAAGGAAAATATAATATATAATTATATAAACATGTTTAGAATATAGATTGTGCCGATCTAATGTGTTATAATGAAAATATAAAAAATAGCTCTATGAAAATATCAAAATGGATTCTAGATATTTATTTTTGACGATGAGCAGAAGAAAAAAAAAATAAGTGTAAAATATAAGTGAAATGATAGTACAGTATATTCGATCTTAGCTGTCGTTTATGAAGTATTTCTTATGGCATCACTTTTGTGAAGTCGTCTTGTTAGTTTGTTTACAAGAAAGGTAAATGAGCACTTATTTTGAAAGAAATGTATGAAAAGTGTGACAGCAGAACAAACTTACGAACGTGTGACCATCATTCTTATACAGTCAAAACTTTATAGATTTTCAAGTATTTTTTATGTCAGTTAATTTATCCAACTTGAAAATCAAAAATATTGATATCCATTTAAAGTGCAGAATAAGTCTTGATTTAAAAAGTCAGTGGACTGACACCTGCTGTTCTGACCAATAAATAGAATTCTTATTTTATTTATATAAGCACTATATCTATATGATGTATAACGTCCTCATATGTTGCACCAAGCACCTGCGACAGGTTTCGATTTGCATGGAATTATTCCTACATTACCATTACCGCACGGTTTTTGGGGAAATATCCTCGGCATCACAATAATCATGGTATCCAGCCAACCGCAGCTGAAGGTAAAACACAAATTTTAGTTTACTGTCGGCATGACTGTATTTCTGTGTCATATCTACATATATAATGTAGCTATATATATCTTCAAACCTTAACAACAGTGTATAAGAATATAACATTTTGGGTAAACATGTATAACATATATGAACACATTACTGCAGCATTTCTTATATAAAAGATGACGGCGCCTCTCGTACCTACTGTTAAAAGTTCCGTGTCATTTGACATGAAATCAGGCTGTATGGGTGTTTTGACAATAGATGAAATGTACATGAACAAAGATATGAACCTTTGTTCGTTAGGATTGGTTAACTTTTCCATGAATACATAAAACTCACCCACAGTTTTGTACTCCACGTTGGTTGGCTTCTTCCAGTTCTGTCAAAGTTAACAACCGACCTCCAACAGACTCACAATAGTGTTGGGCAGCCGAGTAGTTCATTTTGTCACTGATGTACATCACTGTATATTTAAAGAAACAAGAAAAAAACCGGTCTGATATGAACGTATTGAGTATTATAAAGGTTCGACCAAAGTCGTTAAATGGTACTTCTATAGCACTATTAATGAATATATGACTTAATGTTGCACCAGGGGGCCGCCGTGGCCGAGCGGTTACAGTCGTGGACTACAAATCTCACAGCCCCTCACCTCTGTGGGTTCGAATCCCGGTAGGGACTTCGGATTTTTCATGTGAGGAAACCTCCCAGCTGGCTTACGGTAGGTCGGTGGTTCTACCCGGGTACTTCTGTGTACTTGGGGGTCTTCCTCCACCTGTAATTAGCTGGACGTCGCTATATGATTGAAATACTATCGCAGCGACAGTAAATCCCAATACAACAATACAATAATGTGGCATTATGCCACTTTTCAAAGGCATTGCAACGCTAAATGTAAAAACCAAGATAATAAAGCTAAGTTTTAAAACATGTTATCCCTGCAACAACCTCTTTCACCTAGACAAAATAGAACATTAAAGGCAATCTACGTGAATCATACAAACTGGAATGTGTGGAATGGAGGAAACATGTAAATTGAAGGATGTTACTGTGATGATAAATTTTACTTCATGTCTCATATTTAACCAAATTTTTTAAAAGAATTCAAAAGTTATACATTAAGAAATATCCGCCAGTACATATGGTGAAATTCTGCAGAGAAAACCATTGTTATTGCTGGAAATTCTATATTGTACTGTTTTTTTTAACCTCTCCATGTGGTTTTTGTTAACAATTTGATACTTTGTTATGGTACATTCAGTATCCTTAAGGTATTGTAAGACATTTTTTTTTTGTATTTTCTTCTTCTCGTGTTAACACCTCGTCAGACTTAAAGCCTTTCTAAGTAAAAAATAAAATTCAAGTCTATGGATAAGTACATGTCTGAATATATTCTTTATATTCACTGCACACATTTACCTGGGACCTGCCTCACAACGACACTTCTGCCAGGCTCTGCTGTCCAAGTTGACATATAATCCATCGCTTCATGAAATGTACACATCTGTTGATATGCACCGTGTGAAATTGCTACACATCTTGGCCGATGTTTACATAAAAAATAACACTCCAGCAATGTCATATTTTCAACAACAGCGTACTGACCTTCTCGAATCCTAAATGTTGGATTTAAAACTATGTGCTTCAGCTGAAGACCAACGCTTTCGATAAACAAATTCAAAAGAAAGCAGAAACATATTGCTAGTGTCGCCATTCTCCCTCAGAGTCACATGTAACACCTGTACTCGGTTTCAAATCCGTCTAATATCGTCTGTATACTTGTCGCAATGCCCCTCTTTGTTTTGTTGCCCTGCAATTGAACTGCATACGTCATGAAGCTATCCATGTACAACATAAGACCATTAATACAAATACGATCATTAAGCCGCAAACATATTTTCATTTACTGTCAAGTGATTAAATTAAAAGACTTTATGATTTTATTATGAGTTCTTTTTCATCTTTAGTTTCATACTCAATTGCTTAATATTTTTTTTTTAAAATATGTTGTGTGTCGTTATTTTCACTAATGTGTGCATTTTCTATTACGAAATTACGATGCCGAAATTTAATTTATATGTATATTTCCCAGTGAATATATAACATTACAAATTGCCACTAAGGTGAATCCTTCTGAAATGTCTTCTGTGAGATATTTATATGATTTCATTCTCAATTATATCTATCTACATTTTTTGTTTCTATATCTAAGCCCGATCACGAAGTCATTGCAATAATTCATGTCTTAAAAAGATGACTTCTGAGATGGTTTAAGAAAATCTTGGACAAATATCAATCAAATCAAAATATTCAAGTTCAAAATTTTAATCATAAGAATGTATTCATGTGATAGATAACAATTATATCAATCCAATAACAACAAATCTCCAGCACAATGCAATGAAATATAAACAGTGTAGATATATGTTGTGGCAACTGTAACAAGATTCACCTTAAACTAATGAAAAAACTTCAAAACATTTATCATTTAGATAATATAAAATAATTCGACTCGCACTAAAAAAGAAAAATAAGTCTCTTGAGTTGAAATGCGTATTTTCTTTACGCCAGATTCCTACAACATGGAATGTTTTCCTAGAAATGTGTTTATGAGAACGCATTGGTTGCTTGCTAGGACCAACATGCTTATAAGAATAACCTTAAGCTAGGAACACCGAAATTGAACAACGTTACGCTTTTTAATAAAAATCAAAAGCAATATTTACATGTTAATATAAAACAACTTAATAACTACAACTTGTAAAGGATATTTATTTTCTTTTAAGAAAATATTTGACCCAAGTCTTCACTAACGATCTGTTAAAGGTGGATAGAAATCTGACAAGATTTACATAAATATCTTTCTGTAAACATTAACCACACAAATTCGCATTCCTTCGTGCCAGATTTTGATCAAAATGAAGCTTATAAATGATGTTCTCCCAAAATGTGCATGTCAAAGAAGATAAAGACATGTTTGAATCAGAGACTGGAATATACAATATTCATATTTACAGTCTATAGCCCCCAAAAGCTGCTCAGAATGGTTGGTCCATTTACCGCTATACAACACAGCGGGAAGTGTTTGATGCTAAATGACATGTTGTTGTTGTTGTTGTGTTGGGGTTTACCGTCGTTGCGATAGTATTTCAATCATATAGCGACGTCCAGCTAATTACAGGTGGAGGAAGACCCCGAGTACACCTAGGTACCCGGATAATACCACCAACCTACCGCAAGCCAGCTGGAAGGCTTCCTCATATGAAAAATCCGAAGTTCCTACCGGGAACATTGCTGGGAATGGCATGTGGTCAGTCAACTTGCTGGGAATGGCATGTGGTCAGTCAACTTGCTGGGAATGGCATGTGGTCAGTCAACTTGCCGGGAATGGCATGTGGTCAGTCAACTTGCCGGGAATGGCATGTGGTCAGTCAACTTGCTGGGAATGGCATGTGGTCAGTCAACTTGCCGGGAATGGCATGTGGTAAGTCTACTTGCTGGGAATGGCATGTGGTCAGTCAACTTGCCGGGAATGGCATGTTGTCAGTCTACTTGCCGGGAATAGCATGTTGTCAGTCAACTTGCTGGGAATGGCATGTGGTCAGTCAACTTGCTGGGAATGGCATGTGGTCAGTCTACTTGCCGGGAATGGCATGTGGTCAGTCAACTTGCTGGGAATGACATAAATTAAGTAATTCCAGATCCTTACTGGAAAATTGATAATGGTTTGTAAACAAACAATGACTCTCTCCTTTGTATTCGTTTTGTGATGATAGTGGACAGAATCTATCCAGGTTAATATCTGATCATACTTTTACTGTTTAGATATAATTGTAACAATTGCTACACTATGTAGCAACTATACATTTACCTATTTATATGTACTCGGTAAAAAAAGTCTTGCAACACCGAGATTTTTTTAGCTTATATCTCAAAATCTATAGTAATTATATGATAAATATTTACCAAATGAAAGAACAATATTTGATATAACTTTTGGTCTTTCTTTTGTGGTAAAATCGAGTGGATAATTTGTTGTTTTAAGGCAATAATGGACATAAGGGTTGTAAATTAAAAGTCAGAAAATGGGGGTTTTAAAGCGAGTTGGACTCATGAAAAGGTGATAACTATAAAAACAACACTGAAACATTTTTTTTTTTTTTTTTTTTTTTTTTACAAATAAAAATTATTAAGGATTTATTCAATTTCATTGAAATTTCAATAGTTTCATACATTTCATTAGAAAACAACTTTCACAGATCTAATACCCCAGGTACTATTCTTGCGGTCCAACACACAGTCAGTATTGGGTAGACGAGTTTTATATATGATGTTGAAAAGTTACAAATTTGTAGGGATAACAAAGGCAGTGATAAGTAGTGATTTGTTACATGAAATCTTACATGCTTTGCAAAGAAAGTGTGACTTTTTTCTGACTTTTGAAACTCAAGAATTTGTGGATTTATATTACATTGTGATTGTAACAGGGTTTAAAGTAACAAAAGATCTTTAATCAGCCCTAATTCAGTAATAATTGATTGCATGACTATGAGTTAATCTTTCCAAATATATAAAGGTTATTTATGATTAATATGAAAGCTGAAATAAAAATGCTGCTGCAATTTAAATATACACGCTAGAATATGTGTACCTATATAAAACTATGCTGCTGCAAATGAAATATACACGCTAGAATATGTGTACCTATATAAAAATATGCTGCTGCAAATGAAATATACACGCTAGAATATGTGTACCTATATAAAAATATGCTGCTGCAAATGAAATATACACGCTAGAATATGTGTACCTATATAAAAATATGCTGCTGCAAAAAATATGCTGCTGCAAATGAAATAAACACGCTAGAATATGTGTACCTATATAAAACTGATAAAGCAGTTTCAACTTTTCACTCATGAACACTTTAATATCAAACTGAAAAATAGTGAGATATTTTTAAAATTAAGATCGTTCTTTTCAGACATATCATGTGACCAGTCACAGTCTACTACTCATATCTGCACATATGTAACCATATAAGGGGCCTAGCTAACATAACACACTTAACGCATGTGTGTAACATTTAAGCAAAAGGTCAAAATTCAAATACATGAATGCCCAAAAACGATTAGAAAATTAGAGGTTGAACATGATACTTTATATAAAACCACTATACAAATCACAAATAGGGAAATAAACTTAAAATTCTAGAATGATACCTTGCGTACGAATAAATGGTGCCGTGACATCATTTGACTTCACGATTAATGTTAATCTTAGGAAGCACTGGCAAATTTTATTTATTGTCGGAGACATATTTTGCAACAGATAATCACTATGAACAGCTATAAACCGACAATAGTCGCATGACGTCTAAGTGGTATTCAGAGAAAGAGAGAGAGAGAGAAAGATAGAAATTTCATGATAACCTACTAAGCAACTCATATTATGTTATAAATGGAAAGGGAAATTAATTGCATTCATTAAAATATTGATATGATCAAAATTGGTGTGAATTCAGGGAAATAAACGGACGAAAGTATGTGTTGGCGACTGCATTACTAACAGGAATTTAAAAGCCTGTGAGTGAATATCTGACCGGGCAATCAAGGATGTCCACGAAACATGATCAGATAACATGACTCATCGGAAATCAAACTGTGGTCCAGAATTGTACGAAGAGCTTGTATGCGATATATACTTCATGTATACAACAGTGTCTCGTCCAGTATAGACAACAGTTCCTAAATGACTTCCCATTCGATCTAATTGAAATGCAGTAAGCTGCACATACATGTAGAATTGGTTGTATCTGATCTTTGAATCTGGTTGCTGCTGAAGTTAACCAAATAAAATCAAATAACCTTAAATGTTTGTTTAGTCTTATGGTACTCTGGTGCTTGGTTTAGGACCACTACGACCACTATTTTTGTTAGAAAAATGTTCTCTTTCAATAATCTCGTGTCTGGAGAATTTAAGGCTGTTGATATTTGATTCATTTATCAATGACTTTTCACTAATTTCAAACACTTTTTATTTTGAGAGAAACATAACATTGAAACTGGAAAAATAACTTTTCTAAATGTTTCCTCATAACTTTTAATTTCACCGATTTCAGGAATTATCATGGTCCAGTGTACTTCTGATAACATCTTCAAAAATGACTTTGACTGGAAGAGAGGATCAGTTGGTTTTCATATCAGAAGCCCCTGCTGGTCACACCACCATGCAAGAAAGTGTGTACCTTTATCCGAATCTCAGAATTTGTGGAAAGTTGTGGCTTATTCCATAGACTGTTCAAGAAACAAAGGAGAATGGCATCACATGGTTTGAAAATGGTCCAATGAGAATTCCAACTCTAGAGGGACATTTCCATTTTAAAACCTGTTTGAATTCTCATTCCTTAATGAAAGATTCGCCACTTTCAAGTTTATTCATGTTATGAGGATTATCTTTTATTTTTGCCCATTTTATTTTCAGTGAATCAGTCTTACATCCGATAAAAGAAATCAAAAAGAAAGCTTTCTTTTACATTCATTAACTGGATTGCTTTAAAAATCAAGATCTTATTCTATCTGCCTGAACATAATAATGCATATTCATAATAAAGAAATCCCTATCTACTGACCGACTCTAATGTTTTTTCTTTGCTTGTTTTTTTTTTTTGTTGTTTTGTTTTGTTTTGTTGATGTGTTTTTTATATAGTATTGTCGCCATAAACAAAACACTTTTTCTGATTGGCCTTGCTAAGTCACTCTCACGTTAAAAAGTAATTTCATCAAGATTGTGAATGTTGTTTTTTAATCAAATATGAATAATTCAAACTTGAAAAGTTGACATTAAAGGAACTCTGGTTACTGATATATTGTTTACTAATGACTCTAAGGACAAATTGGGTAGTAGATATAAAGACTTAAGAATGGAACAGATAAAATGAAAACAAGTGATACTATTATATTATTAGATGGATCAATAATTTACAACACTATATTTTTTACGTAAGGACAATTGGCATAAAGACACACACATTTTTATAAAATCACATCTGAAAAATGCGCACTACCACTGAATCAAGCTGGACTATGTACATGAACACCTTTTATACACCTTTTTTTTTCAATTTCTAGAAATCAAATTTAGCACAAATGTACAAATACATTCAACTATAAATAAAAGCATAATAAAAAGCCGTTATGTGTAGTATAACTAAGTGTAAACACAGTACATTCATCCAAATATACTTATTTTTCCTTAAATTTAGGGAAAACTACTTTATTAAAAAAAAAACAATAACATGGAGCACAATGTTACTATTTAAAGTAATGCTAAACGTTTTCGGGAATAAACAAATAAACAAATGGCGGTATAAAAAAGCGATAATTTTGTAAACTGGTAAAACATATATACTCAATTATTTCTCGTTGCATCTGTAATAAACATTGTAAGTTTGCCAGTTGCTTTGAGAAGAAATTCACATTGTTTCATGCAATTTAGTCCAATGGTTTTGATTATATAGTATGCATAGCAATCTCTATGGGACCAAATAGAAAAACGGACCAAGTGCCTAGTTGTGAAAAAAATTTAACTAACCTTGCAGGTATCAAGCATTCCTGTGATATTTCATTAGAGTCAGGACAAAGAATTTATGTCATTGCTTTAAGAAGAAATTCAATTTTTTATTTGTATTCCCGGTTGTGAAAAAATGTCAGAAAGTTGCACTGCTAAATCTTGTATAAAACACACACCTGAAGGTGAATGCAATTTAGTCCGATGGTTTTTGTTTATATAGTATGCATAGCAATCTCTAAGGCGGGTATAACGCATTCCTTTGATATTTCACGCGAGTCAAGCCAAATGGTTTAAAGATGAAGTGTGTACATGAATTCCTATAGTCACCAAAGAAAACAAAAACGGACCAA
This sequence comes from Solen grandis, assembly GCA_021229015.1. NCBI lineage: Eukaryota > Metazoa > Mollusca > Bivalvia > Adapedonta > Solenidae > Solen > Solen grandis. The sequence continues at coordinate 34,093,257 of CM037792.1, forward strand.
AACATCTGCACGTAACATGGCGCGCCTTCAATTAACACAGGAGTTTGAAGTTTTATCAATAAATAAGTATAATATAGTAAAAGATAAGCCCCGTATATATTCTATTATATACGAGGCTTATCTTTTACTATATATTACTTATTCAAACTCCTGTGCAATTAAGCATGCCGTTCATCCCGTGGTGGTCTGATTACAGTTCTGGTTAGGTATCACGAAAACAACCGATTTTGTCCGGAGATTTACGAAGCAGATGCGAGTAGATCGTTCCAGTCCGGCCAGAATTCTCCTTTCATTCGGTCAAGATAATCTGTTAGGTTCTTCAATTCGTCTACAATTATCAAAAGAAAAAAAAAGAACATAAATTTACTTTGTTTTACCTGACGACATTTTGATGACCACCAAATATTTTACCGGGATACTACCTGTAATGTATCCTGACACCGGTGCAGCAATACCTACATTAAGTAACTACATGGATACGCTAAGAAACAAACAAATGTGTTCCACCAGTGCTATAGTGTATCTTATTCATTACTGTGAGTGGGCTAAAGACTGGTGATCTACCTGTTTTACAGTCAAAAGTTAAGTTTTCATGAAGGTAAATTTTAAACTAAAAGTGACTGAGAATAAAATATCTGTTGCGTTCGATTCCCATCATTTGTATATTTGTTTTGTAACATTTCGTGTGAATCATTGTAAACATTTCTGATTGCGTTTTGTAGATAATATTACAACCAGCAAGAGGCAAAATATTGTAAATGGTCAGACAGTTGAAAGAGCGGACCACTTCCTACGAAATAATAAAACGCCTCCTACATTTACAACGATGATATACTGTATAAGAATATTGAATAAATACCGTTCAGCAATTTCTTCCCAGGACAACCATCCGGGGTTGCACAGCGTATCTGGATCAGAATTCCAAACGCAGCGCAGTCCAGTTCAGTTGGGCGGTCTCCCATTAAATAATCTTTAGTCCCTGAAGTAGGGGAGACACTCCATACAAAAACAGCTTTACAAAAAGCATACAAATGGTTACAATATGTTATGAATAACAAAAACTGGCAAATAGGACAACACATTCAATGAACTGATTAACCCGCGGAAATTAAATAATAAATATCGAGTGAATCAAGCCAATTATGCATTACTGAGAACTGATATTATATAGTTGTGTTATTATGCAGTTGACCCGACCCTATGTTCTCGAATATTAAAATTAAGTAAGATTTTCATGCCCTAACTTTTAACATGGCCCTTTAGATTCAATATAGGAATTTCAGTATGGTACTTTTGTTTAAGCCTGATATCATTCTTGAGTAATTTGAAAAAAGCATGATGCCTAACTGTACAAATCTGAGAATATTTCTGAAGTTCAAGGGCAATGGACCGTTCCTAAACTGTCAATCAAGTATGTTT
>CM037792.1:34094775-34125314 GCA_021229015.1 Solen grandis
GCATTTCCCATTTCAAAAAAAAAAAAAAAGTATAAAAAATAAATATGAATAAATAAAAAAATATCCATTTCGTTCTGAATGACCGATTTGGTGCCCCGGGTATCGAATGCTAATTAATTACCGACTGATATGTTTGCGCTACCATCCCCCCAGGTAAGTGACGTCATAGGGGTGGGTTACTGATAAGGGTTACTGGTAAGTTGTTAATTAGCACCGTCTCCTAATTGCTGGGGCCAAACTGCCGAAAGATGGCATTTCCTTTGTTATCGACTGCAGCACTTCCGGTGATCAGACAATCTATTCTCCGGGACATTTTTGTTTTACAGGTCTCACTTTGATTGTTGTATAAACAAACTGTCACTCTAGAAGGTGGGGACATGTCAGTACACACGATCTGCCACCATACAGTTAGTAGTAATGTTTGTTCGAAATCTGTGTGATGAATTTATGCATAAAGGTCAGTGCCTGAATAATGACTCGGCAAAAATGAGTTAACATCACGCAAGCGTAAATTTCATGCACCGGTTCAACACCGGTAAAAGGTAAGTTAGAATATACAAAAAAATCTTATTTTAAAAAGAATAACACAGATTATTGATTTGATATTAGTCTCAAATAGAACACGAGTGTAAAACCCTTGGGAAACTGTTGGTTTTATTGATCTAAGATGGTACTGATTATAAAACAACGCATGAAATTTAGTTGTCAAAATCGGTGTCAATCAAAAAAATACCATATATATTCTTTGATTATACAGACTTAATATCGCGCGGTCCTAAATTCGCGGAAGGCCCATTGCGCGAAAATCGCGAAAATTAGACCAGCGCGAACAATACTGATACTACAGTAGTCCTAAGCATATAATTTTAAATATAATTATTATTAATGGAAAACAAACATAAACTCACACACAAACAGTGTACAATGAGAAAGTAATGAAAGAAAAAAGAAGAAGAGAGATATGGATTGATTCATTAATACGGAAAATTCATTAATCCGGAAATTTAAACAAGGACCAAAGTGTCCGGACTAATGAGGTTTCACTGTACTGGTATTTACTGGTCAATTCAGACTCTAGTTATCATCCTAAAACTGATTTTTTAATTGAAGGCCACAGTGATATTGACCAATTGATCTAAACATCTACAGGGCTTCATCTAAATGTCATAATCAAATAAAATTTAGGTCTTGAAAGTCTTGGTCCAATCATTCTCTAGTTATTGGTTGGAACAGCTTATTTTAAACCTCACAATCACATACACCTTAAAATCTCTACATAATTATGTCCTGACCAACCTACTGACAAAGTCTAAAGAACCTAGGCCTAATGATTCTCAACTTATCTTCCAGAAAACTATTCAGGTCTTAATAACAGACCAAATGCACCTGCACAAAACAATATCATTCCCAGCCCCATACTTGAAATGTATGTTTTTTTGTGTTTTTTTTCCATTCATTGAAGAACTTTTATGACATTGATAAGACTTACCTTTATTATATGCACATACAGTCTCAGAAGTTTCAATTTGGGTTCTTCATAACATTCACCTGTTGTACTTTCAAGTTTAACAGCATTTCCTTGAAAGTCATATAATATTATGTCAAATTCTTAACACTTCCAAAGGAACCCTGTCCATTATGGAAAAAAGTGTCACAGCCTACTTGCAAAAAAATCACACAATTTTAAGTTTGTGTCAACACATAAATGGCGAATGCCACCACCTTTTGCAGTTCGGACTTGCTTATACTCTTTGGCACAGAAGTTGTACTGTTTCAATCCAAGCTCCACTCTTCTTTGAACCTTTTTTGCATGCTGATTGCCATTTAATTTTATACTTGACTTAATCTGGTTTTTATATTGGATACTTTCTAGAGTCTTGTGAGATTCCTATGACAAATGTTCAGTTTCTGAAGTATGGCAAAAGGCCACTGTTGCCACTCTGTCTCAATATGCTGGAATATAGTTTTTAAGTTGCTGGTCATCCATAACAAGAATAACATCACAATCGACCTGTAAAGAGATAATACGGAGATAGATAAAGTAAATCAAAAGTGTTGACCCACAGTCATTATAGTTTACTGAATAATAACCTTTCTCTATGATTCATATACAATCATAGTGGTGATGGAATATTAACACCACCATGATGCAATGGAAGCAAGTGACAAAAAAAAAAGAAAATGTGTCTGTGAGACACTAATTAATGCCCTGCCAGGATATGGTTAGAACCCAATACTTGCTTGATTTTTTAAAGAATACAATATAATGATGAACATTTGTACATTTGTACAAAGTTTCATGAAGTTACAAAAAAACTTAAACATAGAGGTAAACCTGGGGCAGAATAACCAATTTTACCAAATCAAAGTGATAAAATCAAATAAATACTACCGGTAAATAATCCATATCATGATGTACATGAATGCCAAGTTTCATGAAGATGTAAAGTCATCTTCATAGAAAAAAAATCTGAAACACAAATGCAGAACAACCAAGTTTGCCATGTTCATCCAACCGTGAAATATGGGCCACAGCTATGATTTTATATAAATATTAAAAAGTTTTTATCATGCTGTAAATGTGAATATATTTTCATCAAAATGTGAAGTCATCTTCATAGAAAAAAAGCTTAAACGCAAAGGTAAACCTGAGGCAGAACAACCGATTCTTCAATGTTCATCCATCTGTGAAATATAGGTCACAGCCACAAATTTGCATGAGTATTAAAAAGAGTATATCATGATGTAAATGTGTACCTAGTTTCATAAAGATATGAATTCATCTTCTTAGAAAAAAAGCTTAAATGCAAAGGTAAACCTGAGGTGTGATGGACGGACAGGCAGACGTACAGACCGAAAATCTATATGCCCCCCCCCCCCCCCCAACAAAGTTGGCGGGGCATAAAATCACATAAATGACTGTATGAGTAGATAAATTAATCCTTTACCCCATAGAAGTGTATGTGAGCAAGTTGACAAACAGAGCAGACCCAGATCCTTCAGGAGCTGTCTGATCAAGGTCTTCTTTGTTTGTCCACATACTTTTGTATTTCAGACTCTAAACTGTATGTGCAGCAATTAAAATTGTACACTGTCACATAATTTAAATGATCTGTTGATATAGATAGGTCATAAATATTTTAAATGAATGTCTATGAGGTAAGTTGAGGGTTAAATGTTTGAATTCAAATCCCCACTGTGGTGGCACACGCCTGCTGAGTGTTGTCAGGCTATATTGCCGTGACTCCAAGGTCTTTGGTATTACTGATTTTGATATAAGGGAAATGCCATACAACCTAGCCTTTGGTGGGTTTGGAGGGTCTTTACCCGGCCATAGCCTAGGCAACAATATCTCATATTTCTATATTGTATATAACCTATGGAACAGGAAAAAAATGTTGGTGCCAGTGGTGTTTGGATAGCATGTACAGTGATAACGAACATTAATGAGGATCCGAAGGTTGTGGGTTTGAATCATGGTGGAGACAAGATATTTGCATGTGCTTTGGGCTTTCTCGGTCTTTAGGCATTGCTTATGTTCATATTATCTTTTTAACATACAGTTTTAAAATATACAACTCACCTTGTCATTTTCAATCAACCTTATTAGGTTACTTTCAACCCCTCTGGATTGGAGGAATTCTAATAGGTTTTGAAATTTCTCCTACATTACTGTTCACCACAGTGGCCCCTATGATATATAAATAGGAACAGACGTTATTTATCCTAAGCAAAGGTTCTGTTATATATGTATATTAAAAGATATAACAGCCAATGAATCAGTGTGTCAAGCACCTGTGATCCTAAGCATATATATTGTATATTCCAAATCAAACTTTGCCGCTTGATAATTACAAATGGTGTCTACCTTATAAAGGGATGTAACTGCAGTGCTTTCAGTTACGCACACAAAAGCGAACTTTCGAGAAAATTTTGAGAGTTCGCATTACTGAATGATTTGTTCGTCACGAACATTCGGAACAAACATGAACATACTTTTGACATAGCTCACTTAGAGAACAAAATGGCTGAAAGGTAAATAAATAGCAGACGATAATTATGTTTTTTGTGAATAATTTACTCCGGTTGGAATATATCTTCATACATAAAAGCTTATTATCTTTCTGGATGTTAAGTATAAATGATATAATGTAATTGTGTATGTTTCACTTATGGATGAAATAATAAATCATTATTTTTATTGTTTTTAAATCTGAAAGTTAAAGTAATCGAATCTTCAAAACATTCTGTTAAAGTGGATACATGTTATTATTAGATTTAAGATTTTTTTTCTTTTCATTGTTAAATATTATTTTATCGAAATTATTTATGAAATAACATTTTAAAGACGACATATTATGGTTCTTAAAATCAGACACTAGGTAGATATTTGGCATCTTGTGATATTCTCTTATATTTATCTCCATAGTCAGTCTATGAAGGAGTTAAAGCTTCAACTACCTGATGGGGAGATAGCAACTGTATATGTGGATGAGGAGACCTACAGGCTTGCAGTAGTAGAAGGAGGTACTTGATAATTTATTTTCTCAATTCATATATTTACAGTTTATACTTATATCAGAAGATTGAAATATGATTTTTTTCTATAATCTACATGTTTCAATAATCATTTATTAAGTGTCAAGCACTTCAGTTTAACATTAAATTTTGATTCAATATTTTTGTTAATCAGGTTACATTATCCTTTATTATCTCATCTTGGTATTCTTGTTGAACATATCATCTAATATTTTCCAAACTTAATTTAATAACCTTTTATTGGATGCATTAATCAGAACTGTTGTTTCATTTTCATGGAACAATTGATTTTTCCCCATTTTATGAAACGGATATACATGCAAGTATGGTAAGGGCTTTAATCTTTTATTGTAAATTTTATTTGCACTATTTTTTTCTACAGATAAAAACACACTGGAGGCACTGGCAGCCCAGTGTAATAATGCTGTATCTGAAGGTAAGTAAATGTCACTCATGTAAATAACCATTAAGGCTTGCTCCAAATATGGGTTTATAATTGTTTGATGAACAAATTTTGTTGCAGCATATGCATGCTTTTTAAACCATAATGGAAGTCATTAATACAAAAATATATAAATATTTTAAGTCATAAATCAATTATTACATGATGAAATATAATTTTCTATTTAGTTTTTGTCTGTTGATTGGTATGAACAATGAAAATATTTCTGATCATATTTGTTTATAGAAACTGGAGGTACATCCAGTCAGGCAATGCTTGACAGCTTGAGGATGCATCATTGTGTGACCAGTCTGAATCAGTTGCCAGCTGCAATTTTGACCCTGATTGTAAGTAATTGTTGAAAAAGCAATATATTAACATGAACATAAATAAATTAAACTGTTAAAAAATTATACATATTTAGACAGGCATAGTCATCATAATTTCTTTATCCATTCCTCTTTAAACTCATTTAAGAAATCAAACCCTTCATAATATTTTTTTTACTGCAAAAATGTTTGAGTGTTTAGTTAACTTTTCAAAGCCTCATAAGAATTTTTTAATTTACTTTTGAACATCTAAGTATCAACAAAATTTCAGCCATTATTATATAACATAAATTTTTACTGTGAAATCCTAATATATAAGATGAATATAAATAATGCAATTCCCTTATAATTAGATTTTCATTGTGACAGTCAGGTAAATTTTAAACATATAAACCTTTTTGTTTTTAATATTGTATAAATGATTTACCTTTTATATATTTCTATTTTTTTAAGCAACAATAAGTTGGAAGTATGAACAGGTCATTCTCCTGATTGCCTTATATGCAGAGTTTCAACATTTTTTCAGCAACTCTGCATACAAGACATTCCAGGTGTGGAGGATGATAGGGGAGAAGATGAGGGAGAAGGGCCACTACTTCACCGGAAATCAGTGTGACCGGAAGTTTTGTTCACTGAAGTACAGGTATACATAATTTCAAAAATTTGACTTAATATCACCCATGTCCCTCTCAGCTATGGGTTTTACTGGGTCTACTTGATTTTTCATGTGAGGATGATTTCTAGCTGTCAAGTGGTAAGTTATTTGACTGGATTGGCTTTGCACATTTGGTATCTTCCTCCACCATTATTTATGTGGAGGATGCTGAACATTGGAGAGATTGTAGCAGCAATTGTAATATTCAACTCAACAACATTTGTTGGACTCATTTAGCCCCTTCATTACTGTAAAATCGTTAATTTTCACTGACATTAAATTTTGTTTATTATGTACCTAATGAAATTTAGTGGTACATTTATTCTTTGATCTATGTTCTAAAACTGTGAGGTCTATATAAGAGACAAGTTTTCGTGGGGATAAATATTCTTGGATAAAACCAACATGAAATGGACAAAGATTCCTCTCTTAATATTTCCTTGGTGTTGCCAGAAAGTACTTCCATGTATATTTAAACAAGAGGGCCATGATGGCCCTGAATCGCTCACCTGATTATAAATGAGCAACATTGACCTACTTTTTGACATCACAAGACCCACTTTCGAGCTTGACCAAGATTTTATGAAAACAGACATTCCAACCAAGTTTCATGAAGATTGGGCCAAAAATAAGTGACCTCTAGAGTGTTAACAAGGTTTTTCTAAGATTTGACCTCATGACCTACTTTTGACCCACATGACCCAATTCAAACCGTCCATATTTAGAACAAACTTCTGACCAAGTTCATGAAGATGGCCAAAAATTGCCCTAGTGTTAACCGTTTCTAAGATTTATCTTGACCTTTTTGACCAGGACAAATTCAATAACCAGTTTTATGAGAGAAACATCTGACCAAGTTTCATGAAGATTGGGCCAAAAATGTGGTCCTCTAGAGTGTTAACAAGGTTTTACTAAGAATTTACCTCGTGACTACTTTGCCCAATGACCCATTGAACTGTCAGATTTTGGAGAGAAACATCTACCAGTTATGAAATCCCAAAATATGCTCAAGTGTAACACCAATTTGACACACATAGATTTTAATGGATGACAAAACTTCAATTTGAGACCAAGTTTCATGAAGATTGGGCCAAAATGTGGTCTCTAGAGTGTTAACAAGGTTTTTACTAAGAATTTACCTCTTGACACTGAAATGACTTCAGAGTTTGAGACTGCCATCAGGCATGGACCTCAATTACCTCGCATACTTTTTGACCAGTCCAACAAGTCAATTTTATGGAGAGAAACATTCTGACCAAGTTTCATGAAGATTGGCCAAATAATATGGCCTCCAGAGTGTTAACAAACCAAATTGTTGACGACGAACTACGCACGCTGGACGAAGGGCGATCACAAAAGCTCACCTTGAGCATGTTGTGCTCAGGTGAGCTAAAAACATAATGTCATATTCAATACTAACAAATCATAAAATGCTGTTATATATGTCAATATATTTTTTTAGCTACAAAAGCATCGTGGACGGTAATGGGAAAAGTGATAGAGGCAGAAGACAGTTTTTTGAATGTATGGACAATCTAATGGCAGGAGACCCATCAGTTAAACCTGCTGCCATAGTCTCTTCAATTAATGGTAAAGATTGGTTTACTTTAAGTTTTATGTAAAGATTCTTTCTAGCTTGCTGTTGTTAGCTTGATGGTTCTTACTGGATGCCTCTGTGCAATTTGGGTCTTCCACCACTATAAATATCTAGACATTTCAATATTACTGTTGTGGGTAATGTAGATTACAATAAATGATATCAAAGGTCAAGGTCACATATATAAGTTTAGGGTAAACATATGGTACTTTACTGCTGAACACTGAATTTTATTTTCAGTTTAACTAGTTGTCATCAATTTTATTGCCTGAATATTGCTTTCAAGTAATTCATGCTTCATTTTTCTTGTTGATATTAAAATATATTATTTGGCATTTCTTATTCTTCAGCAAAGCCTCCACTACCTCCACAATCATTCAGACCACCAATAAGAGCACTCACACAGACGACTACACCAATATCCACAACAGCACCCGTATCCACATCAGCATCACAGTCCAACAGCAACACCAAGAATCGCATCAGCAGCCAGATCAACACCATCATCAAGATTAGCCACACCACTTATTGCATCAGAAGCTCCCACATCACCTGTAAGGACACCCACACCAGACACCGAGCTAGATGAAACACCTTCGAAGAGGAGGCGTAAGAGTGCACAAGGACAGGAAGCTCCACAATGGTTTAAGGCATTCGTGGAGGAGGAGAGGTCATATAGTGAAAGGATATGAGCAGCAATGGAGGAAAGAAACAGAATACTGAATCCCCTAGTCGATATCCAGTCAAAGAATAACTAAACATTGTGACTCAGTACACTGTTTTTGTCTTTCATAGTTGCTAAAACCCTATCTCCATATGTCCTCTGAAAATTATTACATCGTGAGCTTGAATTAAGTATAATAACAATGCAACACTGATTTCATTCAGTTCACATAAAAAAAATTCATGTATATATCTCATACTATTTTAAGAGTACATTTCATACAATTAAAGGCTATAGGAAAAATATGTAATTACTGTCACAGACAACTTGTAGAACAGTACTGGAATATCCTTTCCTGTTGATGTATGAAGACTGATGTTCTGTCTTCGGAGCTGGTATAGGTATGTGAGTCCCGTCGATGGCACCAATGACACCAGGCATTCCACATCGCTGCTGGAAACCCTCAGCTATGACTTCCATTTCTTGTCTGGTTTCTGGGAATTTGACAATGTCATCCATAATCCCCGCAAATACGCGACACACGGACATTACAGTCAGATGCAGGGTACCTGAAAAAATATATGAATTTCACCAATTAAAAAAATATTATGTTTCTTAATTGTAAGCATAATTAGTGACTTACTCCATTTTCTGCCTTGTTTCGGGAAATCAAAATGATTCATCCATCATGTCTGTCAGTGTATGACACACTGACATGACCGTCAATTGCAGTGTACTTTAATGAAAAGCATCAAAGTATATAACGGGATATAAATATTATACCAAACGCATTATCTTCTACATATTGGACAAATCATGAAATTACCACTTAGTATATTAATTAAGAAAAATACATACACAGGCAATATTTGCAATGGTTAATAAATACTTAATTTTTAAATAACATATCCATTTACGTCATAACATATTAAGTAAATAGAAGATATCAGCAACTGACAATGATACAAAATGATATTAAAAATTATAAAGGAACATTATTGAAAAATGAAACATGAAAATTAAATTGTCATTTGTTAAACCCACTGACATCATTACCAAAGAGTATACGGTCAAATTGCTGGGTGTAGCAAACATGCAGAAGCAACATACATTACCTTAAAAAAATTAAGGAATTAATTTTTATGCTGTCAAAATGAAAGTAAAACAATGTAGACATTTTGCATAAAACAAAACCCAGTCATGATGTTTTTGAAACAGCCAACCAGTCCTTGAACTATCCTGATATGCTAAGGATCAAGCAAAGGATATATATCAGTACATTTTTTACAACTTTGTTATGTCGCAGCCTGGAATCAAATGCACATTATCCAGATTTATAGGTGGATGCTTGAACTACTCGACAACAGGGACATGGAATATGAAATATTCAAGTATTTATTTCCACATAGAGTGAAGTTCATAAATTCATGGTGGTCTTGACATCAAAAAGAAAATTGTAGATACTGTTAAAACTAGTTAAACTTACAGGAACGTGGTTCATAGTGATCATTATACAATGTTACTGTATGAATGAATGAAATATGCATGAGAGGAACTGAGAAGAAGTCTATATTGTAATGCGCTGGCATTCCAGCGATCTCTCGTCATTATTTATTTCTAAACTTTGTTACTGTTAACTTCATAGAAATTCATCTTTTAAGAATTATTTTCTCTTTGGTTCCATTCCCCACATTCAACTTTGTGCATCTTTCGTCAAGTTTGTTTACTTTTTGTAAATTTACTTCCGGCGGCCATCTTGGATGCTGTGTCGCACTGATTCATGGGATATTTGCCATGGTTACAGTGTAGCGGTTTTATTAAATATAAGCTTTTGAATAGACCAATTGTTTATCTTATTGATTTTTATAGAAATCATCAGTAATTCTATTGTTTATTGGTAAGTTATTGTTAATTATACATTTCTAGTGTAGGATTCGAGAGTATTCGGCTTTCTTAATTGTTTTGATGATTTAGCGCACATATTTCTGTGTGCACAGTTGTGCACTTTCACTGTTGTGCGGTTTAACATTAAAAGCGCACTTATTCATATGTGCGTTGCTGCACTTTATATAGTGGAACGCCGCTGAGTTCGGGGACTCCACGCCTGACTCTCTTAAGGTACATACCACTGTCTTTAAGTTATTTTTCTTTTGATTACATTTGGTTACTTTAAGTATTCATTTATTTAAGTAAGCTCTATACTCAAGTTATAGTAGATTTTCCTCCATTTTTAATAAGAAATAAGTAGTTATATAAGGAATTGATCCTTTATTTGGACTTAGTCTCTATTTTATCATCTTCATGTGATAAAAGACTGTATATATTTAAGACTTATTTAACATCCTTTTAGAACTTAGTATAGAATTCCTTGTTTGATGTCAGTTTGTCTACTGTATGACATTTTGTGGTTGATATTTATATTTAGTGTCTACTCGTGCATTTATATATCAGTTTCCCTTGTATAGCAAGAGTACAGAAATAAAGCGAGGGAACTTTACCCTGTATTTATTGTTTAATTGATTTCCACTACTATTTAAGCATTAAGTATTCAGCTTTTAGGTAATTTGATTATCCATTTTAACTTGTGGAGTCCATTTTATTTAAAACATAAAAAGGTCTTTAAGACATTGTCTACACATGCAAGCTGAATTCTTCAACTGCACAGCAGCACACATCACTGACTGAATAGGTCATAACCACCATCAAGACAGGGCACGCTACCAGCTCGTAACATACATTGTAAAAATATTAACAAAATTATATGAAACGTTTATGAAATGATATGAACAATACATGTACAAACAGAAACTATGGTGAGCCCCAAGGTCCCTACACACTAGGGTAGCCTTGTTAACCAACCATCTCCAGTGTTCATGCAAAACATGATGTATGAGATGAATGATGGAAAAATGGTTGGGGGGAAGTCTCAGTTCAAAAGATTGCTATTTCTATGTATATTTTTTCCCTAGTAATTTTTCATTATTAAATTTTTTTTTGAAATGCAATGTAGTACTGGGACTTCCTCAACCCAATACGGTGATGTGTGAAACTGTCTACCTTAGCACTATGTTACTAGCACCATAGCATGTGCATAGGTAGTTAATGGGTTAAAGGCAACATACAGCTGATATATCTACACACCAGAACACATGCAGTAAATTAGTTATGTGTAAATGCGTAAAATAATATGTTCTATATCCAATTAAAATATATTATTGTATGTGGATGATAACATTAACATGAATTCTTTTGTATACCTTTGCTCATACCAAAACGGTCAGCTACACTGCGATAGCATTCCTGGTTACCAAGCTTCCACAGAGTAGATAACGGCCGCTTCTCCACAGACAAACTTCTTTCTCTCCTCATTAGGGGAGCTACTTTGACACTAAGTTGCTAATAATATACATTGTATAAATGCAGTACTTGAATAGAAATTTATAACAAAAATTCATAGTATGTAACAGCTAATTTCATATTATTAAATTTAATTGTGGTTTCAAAAATATATATTTACATACACAGAAAATTCTAATATTCATATCAAAATTTATAGGATACTGGAGCAGTGACGACATTTGTATTTATACACTATGCTTATACATGCTTACATAAATCTATAAGCTGTAAATTGATAATGTTCAATAAAATGTTAACAGAGCTCCAGATAATTTTTTTCCCTAAAGAGTGATCACTCCCTAGTTTTGTAACGTAAAGAGTGAAACACTGTGAAGCCAACGAAATGCTCCTCTATTGAAATAAAATGATGATATAGCACAACTTACTTGTATAAATTCTTCAAATAAGGTATCTATATATTCTAGGTAATGGGTTGGTAACTGGAACACTGCCACTTCCTGTGGACATCAGGGAACTTGCAACATTGAACAGTCATAAAACTTCTGTACAGTACTATAACACTTCCTTGTGTTCAAATGACTTCAAAAAATTAACTCCTTAAACTTGTAAAAATGCTTCTCAATTTAACACTCCCTGTGTTAAAACAGTCATACAGTCAAGTTCTGTAAAATTCAGCAAGTTTTAGACACACAGACACATTGTAATACAACTCATTATAAAATTCTGTTTGAGCTTGCTGCTTTAAGGCTCTATTGTACTTTGTTTACATTAGCAATGAGGTTAATTAGAGGTAAGAACATGGTTCCTACCTTATAGGGGTCCTGTCTAGGCACCACTATCAGCAGCTCAACAACGGTGTCTCCACCTTTACCGCTCTGTCTGGGTCTCAGACAAACTTGTTTTGTCTGTAACCACAAGCAGTGAATGGGGGAATCATCTTAGAGAAGTACTGATAAATCTCTCAAGATAACTGACCAACCCCGCACAAGCCAAATCCAAATTGGACAAGACAAAAAGACCTTACCTTGTAATAAGGGTTGTCAATTTCCAGTCCTCCTCCTGTACCAACTGCAGTGAAATGTCCACAGCACAGTCACGGTCTTCCATGGCTATGGGGCAAGCTATACTTACCTCACTCCCCCTCTCAATAAGCTGGAACTTATTAGGGGGATTAACCTGAAAGAACACTATACAGGAGCCACGCCAGCCAAATCCTAAAGGGAATGATCCTCAAGGCTGACCAGGTGTACCACAATCCTATGGTAGGAGGCTGAGCCTCCATCCACAGCCTATATGACCATCAGAGAGCTGAGCCTCTGGATCAGGCTTTTCAGATTGGGAGAGAGTCAAAGGGTGATCCTTGGCTGCCAATAACATCTAAAACAAACAACAATTTAAGTACTGAGAAATAAATGCAGTTTGTAGGGCCACGTGCACCACATATGGTATGTGCACGCAAACACTGTGATGTTAATTACCTGCAAAACCATAAGAAACCAGCGTAAAGACCCACTGGAAAGGAAACTTAACCTATCAAATCAATGCAATGAATCAGCACTGAAGAAAAGTTACTATCCATTTCCCACCCCCACTAAAAAATTTTGACACGAGAATGCATTGTTGATAGCCAAAAACCACTGGTTCCCGATCGGCGGTAGCGAGCTCCAAAAACATATAATAAGGCTCCAAATTAACCGCTGCCACCATTATTGTACTTTGTTTACAATAGCAATTAGGTTAATTAGAGGTAAGAACATGGTTCCTACCTTATAGGGGTCCTGTCTAGGCCATAATTGTACGCTAATTTCTATGCTTGGTTTATTGCTGCAGGCAGGGATAATGGTGGGCTTTTCTCTCTCTTTCTGTCCAGATGTACATTTTTGAAAAATTACAAAGGACAATAAGAAGCCTTCCCAGACTAGTTAAGAAATTAAAAAAAAAAATAGAAATGTGTCCACAGGACACAGATGCCCCTACCTTTCACTTTGTTAGTTAAAAGGTGAAAATACCCAGGTGCACACCATTTGTTTTTTCGTTTGTTTTTTTTTTCCCGAAGTACGACCGCTGAGAGATTTGTTAAAGTTTGTAAGTATTAATCAACCAGTTTTTCAATAGGAATTCTTGAAAGCATTGTTCTTTTACATCAAGTGTTTTCCTTTTCTTAGTGAGTATTTGTACTCTAAATATTAGCATGTGTTTCTATAGGGAAAGGCGACAGTTTTCTAGTGAAAGGCCAACATTTAGTCATTTAAATTCTATCTATCTATCTATATATACTGCACAAACTCCCCTTTCGGGTATTACTGGCAGGTGCGCGTCTGTGCAAGGATAAAACTGTTAAAATAGAAATTTTGTTAGGGTGAGAAAATTTTCTGAAAAAAAAGGTGAATATGTTAGGTTTAAGATCTGGTAAAAACATCTTTTTGTTGATTCAGGGACGGTCTACTATCTGAAACGAGAGGAGCTTTTGTTTAAATGCTAAAAGATCATTTTGTGAGACTATATTTTCTGGTAAGCTGTTCCAAAGTATCACTGTATAAGGAAAAAAGGAATATTTAAAGTAGCTAGCTGGAGTATGAATTTGCTTGTAAGATAAAGAGTGTAAGTGGCGGGATATCCTCGCTGGTCTTTCAAGATATGCAGGTAATGGGACAGCAACAAGGTTATTTACTATTTTGTAAAACATAAGAAGTCTGGTGACATCACGTCTGTACTGAAGGGTTTGCCAGTCAAGTTCCTTCTGCATGCTGGTGACACTGTCGTAATAAGAATAGTTATTATTAACCCATCGGACTGCTCTGCGTTGTACTTTTTCTATTTTATCTATGTATGTCTGTGTATGAGGACTCCAGACTGTAGAGGCATATTCTACTTGAGGTCTAACCAATGCTTTGTAAGCTGCTTCTCTAACTTCCTTATTCTTTGTCTGGATGTTTCTGTGGAGGAAACCAAGAGTTTTATTAGCAGAAGAAGTAATGTTGTCAATATGTTTATTCCAAGAGAGATCTTTTGATATTGTAACTCCTAAGTATTTGGCATTATCCACTGTTTCTAAAGCTTGTCCATGTAATCTGTAATCAAAGGAAAGTGCTTTCTTCTTTTTAGTAATATTTAAAACAATGCATTTACTGGGATTAAATTCCATTTCCCATTTCTTTTCCCACTGCATCAGCTTGTCGAGGTCTTTCTGAAGTGTAATACAGTCCTGCTTGTTGTTTATAGCTAGGTAAACGGCAGTGTCATCTGCAAATAAACGAACTTGAGAAGTTATGGTATCTGGAAGATCATTTATATATAACAGAAAGAGAAGTGGGCCAAGTACAGATCCCTGAGGTACTCCTGATGTTACTGGGACTTCTGATGAGCATCCTCCCTCCAAAACGACTTTTTGTGTTCTGCCTATGAGAAAAGATTTTATCCACAACAGGGTTGAATTATTGACTCCATGTTCCTGTAATTTGTACAATAACTTTAAGTGGCTGACCTTGTCAAAAGCTTTACTAAAATCTAAAAGAACTAAATCAGTCTGTTGTCCATTAACAAGATTTCTCGCTAGTTGGTCAGTAAGTTGCAGGAGTTGTGTTTCACAGGAACGTTTTTCTCTGAAACCATGCTGTAAGTCATAAAGTATATTATGCTTATTGAAGTGCTTTGTTAAATTTGAAGCTACAATATGTTCAAGCACCTTACAAAGAATACATGTTAAAGATATTGGTCTATAATTTGCTGGATCTTCTTTGTTTCCTTTCTTGAATAGAGGGGTCACGTTTGCAGATGTCCATACCTTGGGGAGGGTACCTGTATCAAGAGACTTTTGGAATAGTATTAGCAAGATTGGTGAGATTTGTTGACAAAGATTTTTTAAAATTAATGGTTTGATGTTGTCTGGTCCAGCAGCTTTATCTGGTCTTAAATTTGATATAAGTTTTTCCACTCCACTGATGTTTATGGTAATTTCAGGCATGATTGGGTACTTCCTGTAAAAAGAAAAATCTTGTGTATTAATATTTCGAATAGCTGCGAAGCAAGATTGAGCAAGTGAGATAGGTGTCATCTGAGTGAATACTGACTGAAACTGTCTGTTCAAAATATCTGCTTTTTCACTAACCTGAAATTTTGTCAAATAGTGGGGGAATGCCTGTTGCATCCTGCTTGGCGTTTTTGATAAGGCTGAAAAGTTTTTTTGAATTAAAGCTGTTCTTTTCTTTGTCGTCTATGTTGTCTTCCAGGCCTAAAATATATTCAATGTATTTATTATAAGACAGTTTAATTTGTTTTTTTATGTGATTTTTCATTTTTAGAAAAGCCGCCCTCGTCTTGTTGTTCCCTTCATTCTTGAGTCTGAAATAAATTTTATCTCTTTTTCTCATTAACCTTTTTATAGACTGGGTGATCCATGGAAGTGACCTCTTGTTGCCTATTCTTTTTATGGGAATAAATTTTTCTATACCTGTTGAAATAGCATTTGAAAATTCTAACCAAATTTCTTCCACTGATTTAGATACATGGTGTTTCAAAATATCATTTTTTACCAGGTCCATGTTTTTTTACCAGAACATTCTAGAACAGTTTTTACAATCAACTGAGCTATAGATGAGCTACCTTTATCCTCGCGCTTTAAAAATTTGTACAATGTCCCCAATTCTGTTCACAACTGTAGACGACATTTTGTGATGCCAAATAAGGGTAGACGGGTTACCGAAGTGTACGCACTACTTACAATACCTTTAAAGCGAGAATACGAAACCAGTCAGTGAATTTAATCCGCATCGGACGAACCCGTACCTGCACCGGTACTGTACACATTTCCATTCGGCCGGTGTATATATAACGTACGGAAATTGATCGGAATGCGTGAACATATATTTCAATGCGTTACATAACGATTTAAATGATTTTCAATGCGTATTTTCATATTTTGAATGCGTGATAACGCATTCACGCGCTTTATCTGGAGCTCTGCACTGTTAAACTAATGATAACTCACAATAGGGGATAATCAAATGTAAATGGCGTAGTAGTTCAATCGGCAGAGCATTCACCCTGTAAGTTAAAGGCCATGGGTTCAAGTCCCAGCCAGGCTGCTTATTTTTCTCAACCTGTATTATTTAGTACCCATTGTGGGGGGCCTGGTAGTATGTGTTCTCTGGATCAATTTGGAAAGTTTAGGATTAATTCAGATTTGGAATGAGAGTAATCCATGTAACTAATAACTCACAAAATGGGAAACTCATATGTAAAAGACAAGGTTGCTTAGTAGCAATTTAAACGAAAGGGCTCGGCTTTGAGTCCTGATCAGGCTGTATATTTTTATCAACAAATGACAACTTATTGAATTTTGTGTCTTATTTCAATGTTTGTAATTAATAAATCTTAATGATTTTACCTCAAAAGAAGACCTCTGCATTCGGAAATGTGCCTTAAAATCTACAGAGGAATACAGGGGTACAATATCCTCTACGTATCCATGGATTCTGGTCTACAAATGATTTACAAATTATAAATAAACGTCGTTGTCACATATACCAATATACCTGCAGCAATCAAAACACTCTGCCTGCTACGAATCAAATGATACACATCATCATTAGCGAATTCTTCAATCAAAATAGCACTCAGGACGCTGTCTGCAGCCATCTTGGAATTGTTCCGGTGCGTTCAATAAGCTAAACACGTGATGACGAACGTTCTCCGCGCGAACGTTCGCATAACTGAACGCATGGCTGGTGCTTATAACCGATATCCATATTAACGTTATTATAAAATGTTACTGTATATTTCGAAATTATGATTCAGGAAACAAAGGCAGCAGATAAATGGGTTGTTACTAGATCTATTTCTTACAAGAGCGAGTTTTGTGAATATATCCAACAATATAATGAAAAATACCGATATGATATGATTTGCACAAATGCTTCAGCTTTATTATGATTTTATTTTAAAAAAGACGACTGTGAAGTAGACTTACCTGTCTGAATGTATAAATGGTATCAGTGTATTGAGACGGAAGTCGACCAGCTTAGGAAGCTCTGATTGGTTTGTTTATCTTGAGGGAACAAGTTAATAAGTTGTGGCCACAAGTTAGTTAAAAAATAAACTTCGGAAATTATGTTGTGGCCACAAGCTAATAAAAAATATCGACCATGTCACCTCCAAGCTTCCGTACGTATGAGACCTGCTGCCGCCTACGCGGAATGGAATTGTTATCGACTACACCTTATTTTTATCTTTATGCTAACAGTTAACATCCGTCAACAATATTCCATTCCGCGTAGGCTGCGTAAGTATGAATGATCCAATATAAAGGGACAGTAACTTTAGGAATTATTACGAAACTTAAACGCATTATAGCTTTTAAAAGCAGGGAACTGAAAACAGTTTATTTATGATCTCGTACAGGGCACCACCATAATATAAAGTGACGACATAGTTATTCAAAGAACGACATTATTCATATAACTTTCATATGTGTAAAACTTGTAAAAAAAACTAAACAGCATTGTCATAGTCAGCGTCGGAGACCCACGGCTGCCTATATTACATCTGCGCTGTATGAAGGAACGGAATAAGCGCTCGTGGGTCTTCGACGCTGTGTCATAGTTTGCAATCCAGGGTTTATGATAAGCTATCTTCTGACATATCTTGCAACTACAATTTCAATTTGACAGCGCGCCATGTGACAGCGCGCAAACACGTGATGTCAACCAAATCATCCCAGTGAATACTACTGATGCTCAAACGGAGTCATGCATTTGTCCAACTTGGGCCTTTTATAATTTGTTTAATTGCTAATATGAGACCCACAATTTCCCCCTGCTCAGAAGAAAACGGACGATGACGGGATTTCGGTTATTCAATCGATTATCTGGCAATATACCCACGTTCTTCGAAGAGGGGGTGGAGAAGGGGCGTAATGATTTCATCGTCATATATACAAACACACAGGCACGAGATATTCATTCAGGATGCAGTAGCCATGTAGTAATAAGACTTTTTATCCGTCCGTCCCTGCATCCGCGCAGTCGAAGAGCCCTATTCATGCTAATTGAGGGACCTATTCGAATAGAGCCACCCGTGTATCTGTATTCAAGGTAGCTCTATGTGGACTCTCTTTCTGGAATGAGTTTAACAAAAATATTTTTGTAGTTTTCACAACATATGTGACATATACGTTTCTGTGTAAACTTAAAAAAAATGACCAAACGAATATGTATGTCACATTAGACAGATGACGTTTATTTGGTCGGATATATCACACACATGTGACATGTACGTTCCGTGACATATAAGATTCAACAATAACAATATGATATTAATTAGTTAGGATATTATATACAGAATCCGACATGAATTGTTATTTCTTATCAAATTTTACTAAACAAGTTCATGAAAATGTTATTAAGCGGGCCTCTCATCTCATCCAATATCTATTAGTACTGAATATTGTTTGTTTTGTCATTGATTAAACATTTAGTAAAAACCAAATGTGTCAAACTTAAAAATCTATAAAAAGTTGACACGCAGAAAGGGTCCACGCCTTCTGCAAACGTCCGACCCTATTTTTTTTTCCTGGGAACTTCAAGTTTCTATGAAGACTGCTTCCAGATCGACAATTAGACAGTCAGGTTTAACAAGTTTAATCCTAATATCAGCATATATTCCCATCAATATTTTTGACAAAATATGTTCAAAGTGAAAATTTGATTTTTTTCTCAGTATATTGATTATTCAATGCATCCGCTAACTGATAGTGTAGACAAGCCACTTTTTTTTCTTTAGAGGGTGGGGGATCCAGAAAACACTTATTACATATTTTATGCCAGTTTGAAATGGAAATGCACGAGAAACTCATATATCTTACCCTATTTCCCATTATCTAATATCGGTATCCCAGCCCCATCCCTTATTTTCCCCATCGTTATTATTATTAATTAATTTATTTTTTAGAACCTGCAAATACAACTGTAGTCAAATATTTTTGCCTCGGGGATGTCCTCCCGATGCGGGAGGCGTCAGGAACAGGTTCCCCGGTGTCCAGGGGAAACTTCGGAAGCGTCGCTAGCCATGTGTAGTCATCGGGAGGCCTCGGGAGACAGCAAAAGAAAAAGAAAAAAAATATTGCTTGCACTGAAAATTTTCCCGATGTGTCCCCGATGTTTTATTGGGAAAACAAGCCAAACATCTGCGAAGCTTCCCCTTGGGGAAGCATTCACGAATTGTCTGCGAAACATTTTTTCCTCCGAGGAATCCCCGAGGCTTCGGTGATGTCTCGCAGAAGGATCGGGGGGGGGGGGGCGACCTTTCTGTGACACGTTCCCTTGTGGTTGAATTCCAGATTATTTGAGAAAAAAAAATCGGCAATGTTTGAAAAGCGCACTCTGAAATTTGTTGCTGTTTTGGGCAATATTAGACTGAGACGGCCAAATAGGCCACGGGACATTGCTGGGGGCGTTCTCATAACCCTCAAAAGTCTCTTGATTGGTCTCTTAGTTCCACCATCAAATTCTCATAATCTCCATAATCTTCCAGCCAGGCACATACGATGATTCGCAAAGACTCAACGATGCATCCCTTAATCTAAGGGGAGATTCCGCCGTATATCGGAGAAGGTCCGCCAGATCTTTCCCGAACATCAGAATCCATCCCCGATAATTCAAGGCTATTGTACCATAGCCGAAACATTGATTAGTAAACGTTCAACGGACCAAATCTGAGGCCTAATCAGTGCCATTTCTCATGGGACTGCTCCGTCTTTTTGGCTCAAACATCGGGAGCCATCGGGAGAAAATGTGTGTATTTTCAAATCGCCGATGAATTTTCCCAAGTGGGACCTAGGCCATGCGCGGATCGGGGGGGGCGGTGGTCCAGACCTATTATCCCTAAAAAATGCAAAAAAGAGTTGCGAAAAGGGGCATGTCCCCCACCCCCACCCCATGGGGTAAGGGGCATGTCCCCCTCTGGGATTTGGGTATTAATTATATATATCTAGAAATATAATTGTTAGATTTGATATTTTATTAGTATTTCCACGACGCTACATCTAGGTACTGCTTCGTGAATTTTGTCAGACATCAGCTGATTATATCGTTCTTGGCAAAACGCACACAGTCACCGATTAGATTGAACAGAAATTTAGCGGTAATTATTTTTTTCTTTCTTTTTCAGAATATTACACTGATGCATGGTGTTTATTTTATGATTGCTTGTTTAAACAATTATTTTTCTTGCTTTACTGAAACAAATGACATAAATAACGCATCATTACTTTTTATGTCATATGTTTTCGCGACCCGTTGCATTTGTAGCGTTTGAGAATGCATGAAGTGTGTTTTGTGTTTTCTGATTGTTGACTTTGATTACTTTTAAGCATACCAAGTCTTTACTGTCAATCCATGACTGTTATGTAATCCTTATCAGACCGCCTTAGCATCATTAATGTCATGTCGTCTGCTTTATAGTTCGCCCTCCTTACTGTTCGTCCCAAAAGTGACTGTTAGGTTAAATTGTTCCATTAATTAGGCAACGCCTCATAAACTTTTTGCTTAAAATGATGATAGCCTCTAATATGTAAAAGGCAAAGCCTCGATGCATGCACAGATTATTTTGTCTTGACTTGGCATCCATGGTTTATTTCTGCCTCTAGTAGTCTCTTTTGATAGTATGTGCTACTGGACTTTTCTTAGATTATCAAGTTCACCATAAGAAGACAAGACTACATTCTCACCTTTAGATTTAAAAAATAATTTAATATACTCCCAAATGCATCAATATATTCCCATCAAATGTAATAAATTGTCAATGGTAATTGAAAACAATTAGAAAAAAATGTCCAAAACCAACAACAGTCAAACTATTTCCAAAGTGGTGTCTTCAGTTGTCACTATTGAACTCAAAATAAGTCTGTCACTTGTATGGTGGAAATAAAGGTAAACTGAATGAAGCTTTTTATAATTATAATGAGGTAAGGTCAATTTTTCACCAACAATAAAAGTATAAATGTCATACATCATTGCAAAGGTCTATTTAAAAGATATATAAACAATGCACTTTATTTCATTCAAATATTCCGTACAGTGTCTGAGTTATGGCACTTCAGAGATTCAGATTGAACCCACTTTCCTTAGGACAGTTGTCTTAATGGTCATTTCTTTTTAGGTCATTTGTCGTAAATTACAAAAAAAACTTCGGACATTTTTTTTATAGTAAAATTAGTTAAAGGACATTAAAGACACTTTCAATTTCATTTTATTTTTTCATGCCTATTCTTTTTTGCTTTGAAAATATAACATTAAATTATGTTTCACAATTGCAGTCAGTTAAACAGTCAGTTAAACAATTTCCTAGGTTTTGCTGCTTTCCATGTCTCCAAAGCTTTTTCAAATGGGAAGTCCTCTTTCTTGCCATTTATTCTGATTCTCATGGTTTGGTCTTGAGTGTCAGGGTTGAGCCTGTTTCTCAGTGCTACATAAGAGTTAGATTTTGCACTGAAAATCCCCTCTCACAGCCTGCGGTGTTTACAGGACAGGTGATTGCAAGACTGCCCAACTTCAAGAGGTTAGGAAAAGGCTGTCACTATTTCGTCACCGTCACTGGTGCAGAGGGGTTAGAGTGTCCTCCTTGGAACTGGGAGGTCATGGGTTTGATCCGCGATTGCGACATACCAAAGTCACAAAAAATGGTACTGGTAACTTCCTGCTTGGCGCTAAGCATATATACAGGGTAGACTGGTTGTCCCAGTGTCAGGAAGGACAATGTGACTGGGTGGGGTATCATGCAACATGTCAACATAATGATATTACGGTGTGTTTGTTGATGTTTACCGTCACTTTGAAAGTATTTCAGTCATATTAGCAACATTCAGCTAATTACAGAGGAAGACCTACGTACAACCAGGTAGAACCCCCGACCTACTGCAAGCCAGCTAGAAGGCAGCAGTGTAGCAGCACTATATACAGTCAAATCTGTTTTAAGCTGTCAGTCAAGGGAACAAGAGAAAATGGCCGCTTAACAGAGGTGACCGCTTAATGAAGTTTAAATATATAACAAAATGCTACGGTTTGCCGCTAAATACAGGTTGACTGCTTAGTACAGGTGGCCGCTAATACAGGTTCTGCTGTATAAAGTAGACATAGTCTCCAAATGACGTTAATACTGTTGATGGGACATTAAACCCAGAAAACAAACATCATTTTAAGTGATAAATAACCCTATTAGTTAAACCAGAGTATAAGTGTGTATGTTCGGAGTATATCATGCCTGTGACAACATTTGCCATATAGCAGCCATCCGCTAATTACAGTTGGAGGTGGACCACTAGCGCAAAGAAACACATCAGTATGACCACGAACATGCTGCAAGCAATTGAACTGTAATGCTACTTTACATAAACAAAGAACTATCCCTTGGACAATAAAGCAGAAGTTACTGCAACATGAACAATACACAGTACACTGTGACCATGCATATTCAAAGTGTAACTTTGAATGTGTTTCACACTTTGAATGTGTTTCAAAGTTTTCAGACTAGACTAGACTGTTTGAGTTTACCGTCGCTTCGACAGTATTTCAGTCATATAGTGACATCCAGCTAATTACAGGTGGAGGAAGACCCCAAATGCACAGAGGCATCCAGGTAGAACCACAGACCTACCGCAAGCCAGCTGGAAGGCTCACATGAAAATCTGAATGACCCTGCCAGGATTCGAACCCACGCAGTGAAGGGCTGAGTAAGTGTTAAAATCAGCAACTTTACCCTCTCAGCCACGGAGGCCCCCCTAAAGTTTTCAGAATGAAACAGGCATGGTTCTTTCAAATTCATGATAGAATTCACTTTTTTACGACAAGTATTCCAAGAATCCCTTTTGCTTCTTTGAGGAGGAAAATAAAATGGTAAAAGAAAAAACTAATGCAAATCAATAACCTTTATTAGACAGGCTGTTGGTTCCATAATTCCTCACACTGAGTTTTATGTTTATAAATGATAAAATTAAACAGTTATGTTCGTTTACATTACTTAACAAGCATTTTTGCATCCTGGGTGGAATTTAAATTCCATCCATCTTCTTCCTTCAGCTTGAATAAAGTATCTGGGTGTTGAATTAACTCATTCACCATTTGTGGTATCAATTTTTATGTAATTCAAGTTACATTGTGTGAGGACACAAATGTGACTACCTATAATATATCAAATATATTAAAAACAAGAGGACCAAGATGGCCCTATATTGCTCACCTGAGTATAATTGCTCTTGAAGGTAGTATTTTAACTTCTCTGAGATGATGTGACTATTATTATGTGAAACTGTAGTTCATTTTCTTCAGAACAAATGAGAAAATAAATACAAACAATGTTTCGCTTTTTGTTTCTCGATATTTTCGTTTTTTTGGTTTGTACTTGAGTTAAAGAGATAATTTTCAAAGTAGAGTTTCCAATAAAATGGCAATAATAAAGTTCAGAAAGCGAACAGGCTTTATGTTTAACCAACTAGTGTTATTGACTTGACATTTATCACATAGCCATCCTTAAACATGCTGTAACCTTCCAGCTTGTGGTACTCCCATAGTGCCAAGTGATTGTATTTACTGGTAAATGACACTTGATAGTTATAACAATTGTGGAATTGTAGAAAGGTCTGGCGAACTGGTAAGAAGCTGGGGATTAGTTAGTTTCACACCATTGTCCACGGTCAACTTGTCAACTAGCACTTCGTCCCTATACTCGATAAGCCCGTCCGGATCGACCTCAATACTGACCTCAGTTGTAAGCTCCCAAAGATCAACATAATAGCGTCATAATTACGATCGGAAATCATTCAAAATAAACTGCGCTACAAACATATATATACCTTTTTTCCTCCATTACTGAAGATTACAAAAAATATATATGCAATTAAATATAACGATACACAAAGATAACTTACATGAAGACATCATTCAAGGTGATAAATAAAAAACAATAATGACAAATGATCCAATGATGATGATGAAGATGTTGTTGTTGATGATGATGATGTTGGTGATGATGATAACGGAGTAGCAGCTATGTGTCACTGCAACAATACACAATGGATATGGATAAACATGACTTAATGTTTTAACTAATATTTCAAACATGATACAAATTATCACAAATGATGAAGATGATAATGATGTTGTAAAAGCTGCTGCATAAGAAAAAACTTTTACACAAACATGAGGCATATACATGATGATGATGATGATGATGATGACGACGACGACGACGATGATGATGATGATGATGATGATGATAACGATAACGATAACGATGATGTCATATTCCAAAAATATACAAAATCATATTAGCGTATAAATTCAAATGAATAAAAAATAACACAAATAGGTTAAAGCATATCAATCGAATATGTTGTCATCTTATCGAAACGAAACATAAGCTGACAAATCGATTGCAGACACATGGGAGATGACTGAAAATATACACGTTATATCAACTTCTCATCAGACCAGTGAGAAGAAAAAAATAATGTGTATACATTAAGTATTAAATTGGAAAATCATTTTTTAATATATTCAAGCCAGAGTTTGTGAATATAACTAAAGACTAAACCTAAAAATGCATCATAATTACAGGAAATAAGAGTTACTAATAAAGGACATTTAACTCCCAATAAAGTGTTAACCAGACACTGTCTATCAAATGATTTTAAGCAATTAACGACATTTCTCCCAAAAGCATTTTCAACATTCCTAAAAAGTTTGACTCTGTGTGATTCAAGTGCCTGACAATCAAGAAGTATATGGTCTGTAAGACAGACATCGCCGGTGATTAAACGGCATTTTATACAAGATTCATTAAAACGAGATGTGTACGTTATAAATTTAGCTACTGATTTACAATTGTACACTTTTCGAGGATAATTGGACACATAAGTCCAAATAGATGATACACCAAACTGACAATGAATAGATCTAAAACGTACAAAATTTTGAGCACTTATTCTTTGATACCAGGCGTCTTTCACTGTATTCCAAATCTTATTTTTTATTATAACTTTCCATCTATACTTGCTGGGAAATATACCTGTATCTAAGTAGTCGTCGATATAGTGTTCAAGAGAGTAAGATCTTAAAATGGCATAAATATCAGAACAAAAACCAGAAACGGACTTATTCAAACGAAATTGAAACCATCTGTATAGAAATATTTTCTTTAAAATATATTTACCATTTACACGGCATAGCTGGCCAAGGAACGAAAGTTTCCTTAAATCAATTTCAGCATATAAGGGTAGGCAACCTATCATACTTAATGCAATATCAGTACTTGTCCTGATTGCCATACCTTGAAACGATTTAATACATAAGCGGTGAGCTCGTTCAAGATTTGTGATCTCTGACTGCGAAAGATTATACAAACACTCGCAGCCATATAACGCTTTAGGTAAAACTATTTGATTATATATCCGTTTGCAGTGTGATTGGATTTAATCCATTATCATGAAATGCACAATTTAACAGACTGAAAAATGTTTTTCTAAGCTGCGTGATATAAGTAGACGTTCGACTAGATGACATGTGAGTTGGCTGTACTACTACGCCTAAATGTTTATACATTAAAACTTCTTTAATGGTCTCATTACCCATTGTAAAAGAACGACGTGCCTTAAGCATTGATTTCTTTGACTCATTAAATACAATTATCGCACATTTTGATGAATTATATTGAAATCTCCATTTACACGAATATTTATAACAGGTATCAATCATTGTCTGAAGACCAGCTATTGACAATGATAAAAGAAGCATGTCATCAGCGACCGTTGGCGCACAAACGCTAAACGGACCGATTGACAGACCACGACCTAAAGTTGTAAGTTCCGTTATAAGGTCGTTTATATACAGGAGATAGAGAAAAGGTGACCAAGAGCCCCCTTGTCTGGTTCCTTGGAGAACAGGGAACCAGTGCAATTTGTAACCATTCATCATTACACAACTATACATATCAGAATGCATTTCCACTACAGACAACCAGAGTTTATGTGAAATTTTCATTTGATGCAATTTATAAAATAAGCCATCATGCCAGACTTTATCAAAGGCTGTCATTGTATCAAGATAACAAGCAAAAAGTTTACTACCATTTTCCTTACAATAATTTTCACATTCTTTTACTAGATATGACGTCATGTTACATCCTATCCCCTGTTGAAACCCCCCTTGTAAAGGATTGATATCAATTGTTATTTCTTTATACTTTCCAGAAAACCACCGAGCTGATTTTAAGAATCTGAGAACAATTTTATTCTCCCCTACCTGTCTGTCATCTGTGTATTGGAGATCTCCAACTCGTTGGGTTTCCTGGTGAATCTGTTGTTTTCCGTTGGATCCACCGACGGATTGAACGTCCCCAATGGCGGTGAGTAGCCACTGGAGCTACAGGGCAGCAAGATGTCTTGTCCCACGTACACTGTCTCTCTCCTGTTGTTGCTGTACTTCTCGGCACCTATAACAGGTTTATTAAACTATTCTAGACATACTGTTATCTTTCAACATTGTTAATATTACCTTAAAATATGTTAATTACAACAAAAGAGAACACTAGTTGGTTCACCATATAGCCTATGTTCTTATTATATGGATCGGAAATTTGGGGACTTAATAATTTTGTTTGTCTTGAAAGTATTCAAATTTTTGCTTGTAAACTCTTTTTAAATGTAAAACAATCAGCTTGTAATGATGCAGTGTTAGGTGACTTAGGAAGATTCCCTTTATACATATATGCTGCCAAAAGATGCATTACCTATTGGTTAAGAATTCTCAAGATGCCTAAATATAGATATGTTAGAATATGTTATGATATCAGGCCCGGATCCAGAAATTTTCTGCTGGGGGGGCCAAAATCCGAATGTGATAGGAGTGGGGGGGGGGGGGGGGGGGGGGGGGGGTCGGGGGCATGCTCCCCCGGAAAAAAAAGTTTTTAGTGTGATGGAGATGCATTCTGAAGGGTATCTGGGGATAATAGTGAAGGTTTTTGTTGTTGTTGTTGTTTTTGTTTTTAAATCCGATATATATTTTTGAAACTTGAAGGCCTAGGTCCCACTTGGAAAAAAAAAATCGTATGTGGAAAAAACATTTTTTTTCTACCGATGGCTCCCGATGTTTGAGCCAAAAAAAGACTGAGCAGTCCGTTGAAAAATGACAATTATTAGGCTTCGGGATTGGTCCGTTGAACATTCACTGTTGTTTCGGCTTTGGAACAATAGCCTTGAGTCCCGATGTTCGGAAAAGCACCGGGGGACCTCCTCCTATGATCGGCGAAGGTGCCCCGGAGTTTCACTGAGTTTGTAACATCATCGGGGGAATATCCCCGTAGATTAGGGGATCTTGTGAACCATCCTACATGTCTCGGGGAAGATTATTGAGAGTATGAAAATTTGATGGTGGAATTAAGCGACAAAGTCAAGAGAAGACTTTTCAGGGGTTTAAGGGGATGCCCTAAGCAATGTCCAATGGCCTTTTTGACCGTCTCAGTCTAAGACTGGCCAAAACAGAAACTAATTTCTGGGTGCGCTTATTTTTTTTTTTTTTGTGCAAATATTATGAGATTCAACCATAAGATCGGGAATGTGTCACAGAAAGGCCGCCGAATATCCCGAATGCCCCTGATACTTCGGCGAGACATCACAAACGCATCGGGAATTCATCGGAGGAAAAAAAATCGCGGAAGCTCCGTGAATGCTGACCGGAGCTTCTCTGCGGATATTTCCCCGGCTTGTTTTTCCGATAAAACATCGAGAACACATCGGGAAAATTTCAATGAATTCTTTTTGCAGTACACCGAGGCCTCCCGATGACTCCACGTGGCTCGCGACGCTATTTCCATCGGGAGTACGTATGCATCCCATCCCGAGGCAAAAAAATGCCAAGTGGGACCGAGCCTTAAGCATTGAGCGATATAATGTTATCTTTTACCGGCGCAAAGTCATGTTATTGAATAACTGCTGTGCAATCGTATAAATTTGAGTACAATTGCATTTACAGGCCCCGATCAAAAATAATAAAAAAAATAAAAATAACGGTGGGGGAGATGGAAGCGCTGAGTGGGGGGGGGGGGGGCACTGATATTACTGAAAGGGCATTACTTCTTCCGGGTAAGAAATACGGGCTTATCTTGTATTTTCATTCACAAACTGGCATAAAATATTTAATAAGGGTTTCCTGAACCCCACAAAAAGTGACTTGTGATCATGTGATCATTAGTTTTTGACTCAACAGTGTAAAAGACAGTTTTGTCAAAGACTGAGAAAAAAAAATCAATTTTCACGTTAAATATAATCATTTTGTCAAATATGTGGAAGGGAATAGGTTCGACCTTAATGATATTGGCTGTCAATTGTCGATCTGGAAGCAGTCTTCACACAGAAATTCTCAGAAAAAAAAATCAGGCGCACGTTATAGGGTAGGTGTGTCATTTTTTATTTTGTACATTTTTAGTTTTAGTTGAAACATTTTGGTTTTTCTAAGTGTCGAAAAAAAAATAGGATAGTTATTGTATTCGTTAACTTATCAGTAACATTGATCAATAACTGATTACCTAGATTTGATTTGAATTAGTAATCATAATCTACACATACACTGTCCCAAAATATGGCAGTTAACAATTTCCAAATTCTTTCATTTCTTAATTATATCTTATTTCTTATTTATATTTCTTAATTATATTCATAAATCTAAAATACACATATTTTATAATAATTATTATTATTTTATTCGTAAATAATAAGAAAAGTGAACATGATGATGTATAGACCTACTTTTTGTATTTATATATTGAGAGAGTTAGTTAAGAAGAATTTAACTGCTTCGTTAAAATAATACTTACAAGTTATGTAAAAATAGTATAGCTGATGACATTTAGAAACACAACCTATTTCTGATAAAGTTTAATTTACATGGCTAGCGATAGGTATGCATCTTCCCTGCAGAATAGCTTTTTAATTTTTTTCCAACACAAATTCGGCAATTTTTCATACCTGAAAGTTCATCAACCTGGCAGTTAAATTGCCCGCTTTTAATTCAAGATTTAAAATTTTATAGATGTAGAGAAAAGTGAATTTAAAATTTCGTTGATTAGTCAAAGTTATTTGTTAAATCAATAATTTCTTTGGGCTCTAGTGAAAATATTTCGATAGCAATTACATTTTAATGTCCAACTTAGTTGTTGTTTTTAGTGGCTAATTTTATACTAATCGATTTTTATGTTATTTCCTAAACATCACCTGTCTAGAATAGTTTTACTGATAAAAAGTTTTTGTAATTGCCTATTTTTCTTCAATCATTAGATCGCTCGGCAGACGAGATGTCCTTAGGTATCACTCGACAATAGCCTGTGAATCAGTGAAGGTGTCAATCAATTTGCATACACAGTACTTTAAACACATGCTTATCACTAAGTCATGGATGACTGCCGATTCAGATTACCTACACATTAACAGCAGGGGGCCATAAGACAATAGGAGTCTGGCTGGTCAGGTGGTTATGCGGTTGGTTCAGTATGGGGGCCAACGCAGGGGATTTCCTCTAGACAGCTCAAACATTATGTAATCAATGGATTTTATAGACTAGAAAAAAATGTATAACCAGGGCAGCTGGGGGGCCAAGGCCCCCTCGCCCCCCCCCCCCCCCCCCCCCCCCCCGGTGAATCCGGGCCTGGATATGCAAGTACACTTTGATTCTTTAGGATATAATAATTGGGAAAGCAGTGTTAGGCAACATCTTTATTCAAACGGTTTTGGATATGTATGGGAAAATCAATATGTATCAAATCAAAAGTTATTTCTCACCACATATGTTACTAGATTAAAAGATCAGTATGTGCAAAATTGGTATGAAAGTTGTTGTAAAAATGTGAAATTGTCCTATTATGTAAAATTTAAAAGAGATTACAATGTGGAAAGTTACATCAAATTGTTAAAT
>CM037792.1:34125414-34143307 GCA_021229015.1 Solen grandis
TTACATTGCTGTGGGTACACATCCGTGCAGACTGATCATGGTTTGTAGGGTTCGCTATACAGTCAATAATTTTCAGCAAGCACCCCCATAAACAACTATTGGTATCATGAGTCCAAAATAAAAAAGAACAATTTTAATTTAATAAATCAAATTTAAAAATCAGCATGTTAAGGGATAAGTAAAGACGAACAACGTTTTTATTTCCTTATCTTCGGCTGGTTTACATAAATGATATATAATGATATTTCTTTTGTTAGACATGTGGTGTGAACTTTTTGATTGCAGCCCAGATAGGTTTCTGGATCAATGAAATTGGACCAACTGTGGTGAACATTACGCATTTTTATTGGGAGGGAGGGGCTATATGTTGCTTGCATACTGAAATTAGAATTTGTGTCAGGATAAGAAGAGTTTAATGTTTCAAATATGCTGATCCGGCGATACTTTGGAATACAATAGAATGACGTCCAGGTAAATAAAAGTGAGGATGTCCACGAGTGAGCAGAGGTACTCAGGTAAAACAACTGACCTACCAACCATAAGTTAGCTGGAAGGCTTCTCCTTACACGAACAATTAGTGTGGCCTTACCGGGAATCGAACGATTGACCTACCAACCATATGTCAGCTGGAAGGCTTCTCCTTACACAAACAATTAGTGTGACCCTACCGGGAATCGAACAAAGGACCTACCAACCATCAGTCATCTTGAAGGCTTCTCCTTACACGAACAATTAGTGTGACCCTACCGGGAATCGAACAACTGACCTACCAACCATAAGTCATCTGGAAGTCTTCTCCTTACACGAACAATTAGTGTAACCCTACCGGGAATCGAACCCTCGGCGGTAAGGGGCTGAATGATATTAAGATTATATTATATTAAGATATATTAAGTCAGGGAGTTTACCCGCTCGGCTTTGGAGGCTCTTCCTTTTTTCAACTGGGACCGTTTTAAATAAACTTATTCCTAACAAATTCGTCTTCCTATAGGATATTTTGCAATATGGAGTTATCATATTCGATACGGTTACCGTGGTTACAATGTACACAAATAAAATAATAATAATAATAATAAAGACAACTATACAAAACGTTAACCATAGAGTACTACTTTACTGTATATCTATTAAGGGACTTTTGTGTGAACGAATTGTTACAGCTAATGACTTATTATTACTGAAGCCCCTCACAGTCGTGGATTCAAGTCCAATAGTCTTCTAAAGACAACAAAAATAAATAAATAAAAAACTAAAAAATAAACTGTATATATCTCTATTGGTGAGATAGGTAATCGAAGATTTCCATACTGTCAGATTATAGGACCAATGAATGTATCTTTCCGTGTTCGAGACCGGGGGTCGAACACGGGACGCGTTAGTAAGATGAAGAGATAAACGTTTACTAGTTGCAGAGTATTTAACATAGGACGATTGAAGTGGTGTCCTATGACTTGATTAAATGATCCATTCATAAGTTTAAACTTTATTCATTTTACATCGATTACGAAACAAGTTCTCGAAACTCACATTAATCACTCTCAATGGCTCTGATGGTAGCGTGTGTGGTCATTACTGTGGGAGGAAACCGGAGAACCCGGAAAAAACCCACATGTCTGGACGGGCGACCACTGTACCCTCTCACGAACGTAACTAGGAGTCGAACCTAGGACGCACTGGTGAGAAGCGAAGTGCTTTACCACTTTGCTAATCAGGCACCCCATCCTACCATTCATACCCCATATCCAGTCAAATATTTTCGTTAATCAAATCCTGTTTTACTTCAGGCGTGCGTTCAGTCCGTATGCAACCGGTTGCTTACACTCAGCTATGGAGTTGTTTTAGGATCATGTACCATGTTGTTCACGTGCACTTTATGCGATAAATAGTTATACGTGAACTTTGTGGTTTATGACACTGAGACAGCTTCATAGCTGACTGTAAAGCCTGTTGGTATGCTACCGCACTCCATGTCTTGATTGCTGTCGTCACCCGAAGCAGCTGGATTCAAGGCACGACATCTGTAATAAATCATGCGTTTAGCGTGTTTCACGTGAGACAGTCGTCAGATGTACGCTGTATTCATTCACGGACAAAATAGATGTTATCCGGAACTCGGAAAATATGTGTTATTCCAATCTAACCCGGGGGTACAAACCAACCTTTACCGTTTTAGCTTCACGGTGCACTACCGTTCACAATAGAAATAGTGCACCACGAAGTTGTAACTGTAAAAGTTTGTTTTTACCCCCGGATTTGCAGGAGAATTCCCAAATATTCTTAATTCTGGAGTAACTCTATTACACACCTGAAAATACCAACCAACATCTAATAGTTATTAAGATTCTTTTTTTTTCCCCAAAGTACACGCAAGGCGGTACTTGCATACAATATACTACTTACACTTTACACTTACATCGCGATTTCTCGAGGAGCGATTATCCGAATAGTATACATAAATCGAAATACATTATCAGCCTATGATGATCAAGAAGGGAAAAACCTTCGTTTTCAGAGATTGCGATTGTCCGAGCAGATAAATAGACGGACAGACATTTTATTTGCAAATCCCAAAGGCCTTTAGGCCTAGGAGGTACAATGTATTACATATAATACGGCTAGACAGTTCAGTTTTACAAGTAAATATCATGACATATTATATTATAAACAAATTAATTATTCATACTTGCTATGTAAAAAAGATAAATAAACAACAAATTATATTCTTTTATGCAATCGAAATGATATGCTATTAAAAAGCTGAAGATCAACGGAGTAGGTATAATGTCTAGTTCCTAAAACAACTTGAAAACATTGTACGCAAGTACAAAACACATACATAAATATTATGCAATAAATCAATCAAACAAAACACCTTTGATTTTTACAGGAAGCGAAATATATCAGAGATGTTTTGTAGACGACAATACAACATTTTATCTTCATTTTACAAAAACATCCTAAGGCTTAGTTTTTTCGAAAGCGAAACTCTTAAAGATGGTTTGTTTATATCAGAATCGTATAAAACATGAGAGGGAAAGAGAAAAAGAGAGAGATCAATGATAAACGTAATAGAAAAATACACAAAGGGAAAAAATAGATAAATGGATTGACTTGACATGTATAACATTTTATATGTTTATTTTACATCAATCCTCAGTTTGTCGCAACTTTTCTATACTACACAATGACGTTGAAAAAATATGTACGAATCAACAAACAAAAAGAATGTTTAACTTGTATGCATCTTGTAAGACAGCAGTAAAAGTACTAAAACATTCATCTAATTAATTCTGGTTAAATGAATTCAAGACAAGTAATATAAACTCTTCACCGCGTTGGTAAGGCCAACTCTTTTCTAACTATTACAACTATCTATCCTCTGACTACAATATAAACCTACCAAAAAAGCAGCACACTCTCGCTGCTGGAGGTCCCTCTGGTCCGACAATAAAATAAAGTCTACCCTTATGAGCCCTGATGGACCACAGTCCAAAAGGGACAAAATATAAATGTACACCCGGATATCTCTAAAAACAAAGTTTTTGGCAAACTATTTTCAAGGACTTAATCCTTGCTAGCTTAAATTCAAGCTATCAAAATTCTAAATTGGAACTTTTTTCCAAGACCTTTCCTCAACTATTTGGCACTATTTTGGCCGTTAGGGATTAATTTATTAAGTAAAAAGTTTTTTTCTAAATTTTGCATTCGAAATTCAAAATTAAAAGACTTCGCATAATGCCGAGCTGTGAGTCTTTAAACAAAAAAAAAAAAAAAAAAAAAGGGTTCGAATCCCGGCAGGGTCATTCAGATTTTTTTCATGTGAGGAAGCCTTCCAGCTGGCTTGCGGTAGGTCGGTGGTTCTACCTAGATGACTCCGTGCATTGGGGGTCTTCCTCAACCTGTAATTAGCTGGACGTCGCTATATGACTGAAATACTGTCGAGGCGACGGTAAACTCAAATAGTCTAAACTAGTCAAGTCTCAAAAAAAGTATCACAAACAAAGCATGTGCTCTTTCAAATAAACCAGGTCAACCATTGACTAACTATTATCTCAGTGTAGCTATTGGAAAGCATGGGATTTAAGTTGAAACATCTGAAAACACTGGAAAGGTCCAATTATTATTACATATACTATGATACTGTTAAACAATACCCACATGTGACTATGAATACATAGAGATGTTTCATATTTAAATTCATGTTTGTTTGTTTATTGGATTTAACGTCCCACCGACA
This sequence comes from Solen grandis, assembly GCA_021229015.1. Lineage (NCBI taxonomy): Eukaryota > Metazoa > Mollusca > Bivalvia > Adapedonta > Solenidae > Solen > Solen grandis. The sequence continues at coordinate 34,129,652 of CM037792.1, forward strand.
GTATCTCAGTAACTTGGAGACGATATTTAAATTCATACATATTTATTCGTGAAGTAACATTTTACTTATTATATTAAGGTCTTCCAATCCTAATAGCGATCAATTTCATCAAAGCCCTGTGTATAACGTAACAAGACACATGTATAGTAAGCTTTGAAAATGCCAAACAATGGTAATCTTAGGGGCAAAGTGACATGTTATGATAAGTGACAGAAGTTCTTTTATTACCTCCCCTTGATTATTTTGTTGCCATGAGTTATCTCCCGTGAAAACTAAAATTAGTTATTTCCTCCATATTCCTACGGTTAATTTTAGATATTTCACGGAAATTGATACAAAATCATAAAATGCATCTTTCTACCATGAGTTTTTCTCATAAATAAATTCAGTTTTTCATATTCATAGAAAATACATGAGTTTCCATAGGCTTCAATGTTAACTTATATGCGGATTATCTCCCCCAAATTAGATATGGATATGGCTATTAGGATGGGAAGACAATAAGGTATTCGCCCCATAATAGCCATCATTTCCATGCATATAACTTCACAATATAAGATTTTAACATATCAGCAATGGAATCTTAGGGGCAAATTGACATGCAATGACGTGTAAGATATGTTCTTTTATTACACCCCCTTGGTAATTTTGTTGTTATGGGTTACATCCCCTGAAAATTAAAAAAAGGCGACTTTGTCCATTTACCTATGGTAAAGTTTAGATTTTTTCATGGAATTTGAAACAGAACCCTATAAATGCATCTTTCTACCGTAAGTTTTCCTCTAAATCATATTCATTTTTTTAGTCATATCCACAGAAATTGTATATTTACCACAAACTTCAATGTTAACTTAAATACAGATTACCCCCCCCGCATGTAGATCTAATAAAACTTGGAAAAACTGTCGGTGAAACATTTTCATTTTTGGATATCTTCAAAGTGAAAAAGTTTCATAGATATATTACCATCCAGCGACAAGATATGGAATATGGCTATTATGGGGCGTATACATTTAAGAAGAAATTGAGGTAAATACGACAATTACGTGCCCACATTCCATGGAATGACGTCATAACCATTTTAATGTTGACGTTTACATGACAGTACGCATCGCTTAACGTCAAAATTTGAATCAAATGCAATTTTCGTTGCATGGTTAAGACCCACGGGATTCCGTCTGAATAACAAACGAACAGAGAATATGATTTGAGAAATCGACATATACTGTTATATCTGATACATGAATTGCCTATAAACAAGGCTCCTCGAAAACACAGTCAATCGCTTTTGTTTCACATGATTAAATCGGTAGAAAATGTCTGGCTACTGAAGTTTCTCTTCCCTGACATTTGACATTTAAAATACGGAATGAACATCCCATCATGAAGCAAAATGAATGCAGCTGATCTAAATTGTAAACAGAGAATTATTGTTTATATTCTATTTTATTATATTATATCATGCATTCATATAATAATAGGGACCGAATACAGATTATATGCTGGATGGATTCTTGCTCATCTGAGCGGGACATCTCGACCGGCTCTAGTATAATAAAACACTCGTAGACTGATTCAGTGTTTTGGATCAGGATCAGGTACGACTATTATCTAATAAACTGAATTAGCATCTATAAAAGTTTTGACTGACTCATAGACGTAGATATGTTATACATAGACGTATATATCAGTGGTTAAAGTCGAACACTGCTAAAGCAGTATCAAGGTTCATAAATATTCCATAGCTTTATCGGTTCCCCCATTTTACTGTCTACCTCATTTTTCATTGTTAAGTTTAATATAAAACCACTGACCGTAGATTATAATGGTGGTGCTAGTATGGTCCTTTATATACGAAAAAAACAAACAAACAAAAAACTCGCAAACGGGCGACCGATTGCTCTTCCACACTTGTGTATAATGCAAAATAAAAACCGCCTCCGATGGGCGAGTGGTTAGAGCGTCCGCCTCGGGAGCTGGGGATTGTTGGTTCGATCCCCTTGGTGATCAACATAATTTTTATACGGTAAGGGTAGTTCCAGGACTGCTTTACCAAGTGTCAGAATAATGTGACTGGGTGTGGTATCATCCCATCCCACATGTCTACGGCGTGATGCTGCAGTGTGGAAGCACTATATTTGTCTCAAATAGAGAGTTACCGAATGACTGAAACACTGTCACTGGGACGTTAAACCCAATAAACAAACATAGTTAACTAAAATCCCAAACCCAAAGAAGAATTTGGGCATTATTTTTTACGGTCGAATATAATCTGGTAGTCAATAAATCAAATATTTATTATGTATCTGTAGCTGAAACGATAAAAATGACATAATTTGTATGACACAACAGAGGAAGAAAAAATTCCTTAAAAAATGACATTATTGCATACGCAGACTCAAAATGCAAAAAAGGAACATCACATTGCATTTTTATCCAGTTGTTATATCTGGTAAACACATAGTTTAGGCATGTGTTAAAGGCATTAAGGTACGGTAAGCCTGTGTTCGTGTGAGGATTTCGTTGTCAGACTCCCTCATTTTTGTCCTCAATAAAATATACGTATATGAAAGAATACGACTGGAAAATAACTAATCGTAGTTCAATGTGTTAAAAATGTGGAGTACCTGCTTTACTAATTGTAAGGAAAGTTAGTATTTGTTATCCCTTGTTGCCATTAAAACCCTGAGGAAAGTGAAAACAATATGCGTCTCTTATGATCACACGTGAAGTATGGTGGCATTTTCTCACCACCACTTAAAGATCGGTTTACATTTTTAATATTGTGACGTGAAAGTAAACTCAGTTCCAAAAGAAAGTATGCAGAAACTTGTATGAAAAATTGCGAAAATTGAAACTGTTATGTTTTTTTTTTTATTTGAAATATTTAAAATTAAAAATGCACTCTTTCTATTGGAAATGAGTGTATATGCAAATATCATCACACCTGGTAATAGTATGGTCTTAAAAGGAAGTTCGGCTAGAGCTTATATCAGCACTACATATTATTTTAGTTTCATTTTAGTTTCACGATACCTTAAGCAGTTTCAGGAAAACAGCAACAAGAAGAGTTTTTGTTTTCCTGAAAATTAACAGGCTCTAAAGATATCGCTGATCTTAAAATAATTTTTATTTTGGATACCTTTGGTCTTTATCCAAATCATCTTTCAGGCCGGAAGCTAAATACTGTCATCTACTGGTGTGTACGTGGTGTTTATTTTTCACGTATTAAATTATAATTTGTGTCTTTAATGTTCGTTTAATCTACCTATTCTTCAAAAGATGAACTCAGCGATTTGCGGCACGTTTCTCAAGAGCGGAAGCGGAAATGCAAGAAGTGTTTACTCTTAAAATAAGTGATACTGTAAACAGTTAAATGGAAAAATCTAAGTGATGGCAACGTGCAAAGATTCCTGTTTCAGTATACCACTTATCTGATAAAAAGGCATACATGGGCGCAATCTTGGCTGAAGCAACAGGCAGCACGCATCGCGATGTATTTTGATTATTGATAGGTCTCACCAATCAGCTAGGTACGAACTGTATCAAGTACCAATCAGCAAGGTACGAACTGTATCAAGTACCAATCAGCCAGGCACGAACTGTATCAAGTACCAATCAGCTAGGTACGAACTGTATCAAGTACCAATCAGCCAGGTACGTAGACGGACGTGGTAAGTAATATATCATCAGACATGCGCAGGGAAGGCATGCAAGTACAAAATGAATATACGGCTGTTCGAGATAAAGGTGTCAGTAATAATAGATCGTTTCAAGAATCCCATTATCAAAACAGATTCATATTAGACTATTCAAGATAATCCTGCCTTCTGCATTAGCTCTATCAATCCTGCCATTGTGTGGGAAATGTGTAACACGAGTTTTAATTTTGGAACTGAATAAGAAACAACAACAAAACCTTCAATACAAAACAAAACAAATACACGAACAAACACATTTGAAATTCAGCATTAACGTTTTCAGACATTACAATATTATAATTATATCATAATTATTCTGGTTATTTTTATAGACTATATAACCTAAATAATGTAAGCGAATCATGTAAATTGGGTGCATCTTTAAGACATAATTCCTTTACCGTCCCCAACGGTCGATGGGTAAGAGCGTCCGCTCCAAGGGCGGGAGGTCGTGGGTTCTATCCCCGACTGCGACATACCAAAGTTGATAAAATCGCCCTGAGCTTAGCGCTTAGTTACGATGTCAAAACGTCTTTTGTCTAAACCTTCGGGCCACCTTCGTGTCGAGCGTTAGCGAGACACCAGGTAGCAACATTACTTCTACTTAGCGCTCAGCACATATACTGGGTAGTTCTAGGACTGGTTGGCCCGGTGTCGGATAATGTGAAAAGGTGTGGTATCATACTACATATCTACGGCGTGACACTGCAGTGTGGCAGCACTATATCTGTCTCAAGTAGACATCATCTCCAAATGACTGAACTACTGTTAGTGGGACGTTAAAGTCCCTGTATCTTATATTTGTTAGAGCTAAATCCGAATGCACATGCACCGTGTTTTATCTGTGTGTATTTCATCCTCGAAATACTTTGAGAAAAGCCAAATTTACGTTAAAGTTTATATTTGAATAACATTGTGGCTTTCTCGTTCTATAATAATTTCACAACACCGGCAGCATAAAAATTACATTTCAGGTTTTTTTTCAGAAGTCCTAGGATTATCTTCATATCTCTTCTACTATGGTGTATCAAAATCCGTTCAAGCTATAGCTGAAATTCACGAACTTCTGAAATACCCCAGCTATAGCTGAAATTCACGAACTTCTGAAAAACCCCATGTCCGTGATTTTACTGACCAATTTCTGAACACGCTCAGCCCCCTATTCTCACAGTATATTAACATATAGTGCCCTGTTTGAATAACTAAGGATTTCGTGGGATTTCCCGAATTCTTTCATAAAATATGTCATTATGCTTGTTTAAATGTGAAGAGCTTAATTTAGCATAATTTGAGGCTTTGCCCTTTTGAAATTTTGAAGAAAAAAAATCTTTTGCAAATTCTTAACTAAAACACACATGGGCTTTAAAACTAACCCAGCCCCTCACCGCGTGGGTTCGAATCCCGGCAGGGTTATTCGGATTTTCATAGGAGGAAGCATTCGGGGTCTTCCTCCAACTGTAATTAGCTGGACGTCGCTATATGACTGAAATACTATCGAAGCGACGATAAACTCAAATAGTCAAGTCAAGTCAGTCAAGTCAAGTTAAAACCAACCAACATGCTTTCTCATGAGAGTAGTAAGATTCTAAAAGTTTTAAAATACTTTTTTGTTTTCTTTAAGTAAAAAAACAGCAAGCATGTGTCGTTAACCAGGGCATCAATAAAACATACTAAATGTCGATTATATGCACTTTCAGAAAGAAGAACTCGATAACATTAATATATTGAAAGTTATACAGCATACGATGATGGAATTCCTTCGTGTAAAGTTTGTGCTATAATTAAATTGATTATTTCGAACGGCGAGACCGCGAGGAGGAGCTTATATAATGTATAAAATGCACTTGAATGGCGTAAGTTTGGATGCTTAGAGTATGTCCCAAAATGCCTGTGTAGTTGGGGGAATTCCAATTCTGATACACTGTCAATTAAAAACGATTCAAATCCTGCGGCATATAAAAAAAATGAACATAATAAAGATAAAAAAAAAATGTGAAGAATCGCTTGCAGAGATTACATCAACGCTGAAGCAAAGGTAGCTACATATTTTTGACATTTTACCAAGTACATGTATATGTTATTTATTTTTATAGTGAAGAGAAAGATTTATCACATATATATTAAAAACTTAAATATGGCAAGATAATTCAATCTAAAGATGATAGCAGAAAAGATATACTAGTTTTTTTTGATGTGCATAAAGTTAGTTCCTTATTCCTTATTCCTTTTTCGAATTTAAAGCAACTGTGATACGGCAGATTTTTGTACCATTCGTGAAAGTATTAGAACAACATTGCTGAACTTATTCTACTTTCAAAATTATTTGGGTTGGTAATAACATGACAAAAAACATGTGCATAAAGTTAGTTAGTTCCTTATTCCTTATTCCTTTTTCGAATAAGGAATAAGGAACTGGTTCCTTATTCCTTATTCAAACACAAATAAAGAACAAAAAAAGTGGCAGATGCACATGACTTGTTGTTAAAATAAATGTGATCTATAGCATGTATTTAAGCATGAGAAGTATTATATAAGAGGTTCCAAGTGCCTAAGAACATTTTTTTTTATGAAAAAATGCATAAGTCGAATAAGGAATAAGGAACTGGTTCCTTATTCCTTATTCAAACGCGAATAAGGAACAGAAAAAATTCGCATTCCTTATTCGTCACGAATATGTTGTTCACGCTTAAAATGGATATCTACAGAGCAAAATAACACGTTTACAAACAGCTCTTGAATAGCGGTTACGGTTATGAATTAAAGGTCTGCGTAACATATTCAATTCGTATTCGTAAGTGCATAATCGCATTGCGTGGATCCGAACTAAGCGCGGAGAGGTACAGTTAAACTTGTCATGGAAAATATGCAAATTAGAAAGGTCAGCGATGCCTGGTAAGCGTTTCTAGCCACTAAAGACGGCAAGCTGCCGTCTAAAAAGGACAACGTAAAATGTATATATCAGTTTAGCTTAATATTTAAAACTATTTAAGTAATTGTGTATTATTTTCCCTTTCAAATTTATTTTGCACTCGTTAATTTTTTTACATTAGGAGGTGATCGTGCGTAATTTCAAGTTTCCCCAAGACCAGGATGTAAACAATTTAAAACAATCCCACATCTCGGGAAGCAATTATAATTTACAAAACAGACTGCATCTCGCTTGAACTCCTGCGTATGCTTTAAAGTGCAGTTTGCATATCAGATGAAATTAGCACAACTGATAAACATACAGCTTGCCTGTTTACAGCAAAACGAAATTCTAGCTTGCGACTCAATTCAGGCTGCTGCTATCAGAAAATAAAGATCTAAAATTGTTTAACGTAAGAAGGTTGTTTGTTTCTTTTTTTACATATCTAATGTTATACGAGAGAGAAAAAAAGATGCAGAGCGTCAAAGGCGCCCCAAGGTACTCGGATCGTAATGCTAGGATTACTATCAACTGCTTTGTAACTGAGGGGTTGTGGGTTCGAACCCCAGTAGAGTCAAAATATTTGTGTTTTTTTTACCAATATATCTGTAATACAAAGACCAGTGCAGGAAAAATGCTTCAATTCATTTTCATATTTTGTTTAAGTATTTATTGGATAAAGCATGCATTAATAAGACAAACAACATATATGGTACTTGGTTTATTGAAAGTCTAAAAAACTTGTTTAAAGTCTTATTGATTTGGAAGCTTCTTTTAAATTCGGGTAAACTTTCGAATGTTTTTCAATTACGCAGGTTTAGCGGTATTTTGAATAAGCCACTCTAATCAGAAATATGATAAAACCAAAGTTTCAAAATGGTTTGATAGGGTAACAATTCATTACATGTTAAATAAAATTTTAGTCGAAACAAACGCTTAACAAGTATGTATATATGTATGTATTTTTTTTTTCAAAACAATAATCAATAACACAATTACTTTTGTTACGAGTGTATATAATTTTAGAGTTCTTTTTTTTCTGAAAAAGAGGCCCTTTAATGTCCGAGCTTATGATAAGGAAAATGTCATTAAGCTTAAAACTGGGCAGAAATTATTGTTGTAAAATTTTGGGTATAGGTGTCCTTTTAGGCATACAGCAACTACACGAAATGTGGGACAATTTTGGCTATATGGATGGAAACTGCGTTTTATCATTCATTTTATTTTTCATATAATTATTTTAATTTTATATATATCACTAGTATTCATACATTAACGCAGTAGGTATGATGCTCGAAATCACACCCAGTTACATTATCCTGACAATGGGAAGGTCTTTACTGAGTCTGTCCTGATGTATGCTGATTTTTAACAACCATTGTATAGCCTTGCTGAAAATCGAACCCGAGACCTGCTTCATGTGCGGACGCCCAAAACACTCGGTAACCAGAGCCTGTCAGTCTTGGATTCATATTAAGACGGTTAGATTTTACCATTTCAGGACAGATAAAAGATCACAGACATATATAGTAATTGAATGAACGTAATATTGTCTTAAACATTTCTGAGCATCTCTTGATTACAGCTATAACAGTGATATATTCATACAAGTGACTAAAGTATATAAATCGGCACAAATGTTTAGAACAGTTGTAGGCCATAACAATGATGCATTTAAAGTATTGGTACAATTTAACCTGGCTGACGCTTTCTTGAATGTTGTTTTAGAAGTATTCCCATGCAATATGATTCCTAAATTTTGCGCCGCCTCCATCATGGACTTTTGCTGCTATCGGCTCCTACATTAAAGGCAATAAACAGATTCAAATGATCTTGTTTTCATTTAAATACCTTATCTTAATGTTTCTCTATAAAATAACAAACCGGTTAAATCAAAAACAAAATCTTCAGCATGAAATACCACTATCATAATTTTATATTGCAACCATTTGATTGAATCTTAGACCTGAAATTCATCATATAAAAACAAACATCAATACCTTAGTCACAATTGCTCCACGGCGAGGATAGGGCAGCCATGCGCCCTATAAATCGAGAAATACCTGCTGCGGCGGTGATCGTACGGCTTTCCTAGGGCGTGTTCCTATATTTTGCAGGCCGTAGTGGTCGCCGATGAATTTTAACGCGGAGTTATAACATTTTTTTTCATTCTGCGGTCGCCGTAGCAATTCGACACGTAGCTGTGCCGTAGAGCGATTCACGGTGACCATACGTTGAACGTACGGTGGCCGTGCGTTTGCCGATTCCTTTGACCTATGCGGATCACAAAATTTCCACGGGCACCGTGATACAAAAGTACGGTCACTCTACGCCTGTACGGCGATCGTGCGTCATCACTTTATATGTCGTAGGGAAGCCGCAGGATTTTTGTCGAAACTCATTTAAAATACGCCCTAACATATGTGACTGCAATAGCATGTGACCGCGGCGGCCCTAGAATTGCTACTAGCCATAGAAATTTTAGACCCCACGGCAAATGTGACTGAGGTTTAAGAAACACATGTAAAATTATTTCAATGTCAAGAAGACAGAAATTGCATTTTGAAATACGGATGATTTTGTGAACGTTCGTGGCAATTGACCATGTAAAATATCAATACACTGCGACATTTGCAATATAGCTCCTCAGACTTCAAAATAAGATTATCATTGAAGCTAATGTTTCAAATAAAATTTTAATGCGATTTGATTCATTTTACTAAATGCTAAAATGTAATCAACATAAATCTAAGACAACATGATTAGCTTATTTCAAGGATGTGGATATAGTCTTGAATAATCAAGACATGGTGATAATTTTCTTACTTCCCACAGGGTATTATGCTGAGGGTTTGATTTGAAAGTCAAATTATAAAGTTAATAATAATATTTTATTTGCCTAAAAATAAAGCCCTGGTGCAGCCAAAAAATTGCATCATCTTATTCAAATTTTAATACACTGTAATAGCTGCAGAAAATATTGTTATTTAATATTTGACTTTAAAAAAGCTGCAGAACTTTCCTTAAATATCTTAAAAAAATATTTTTTTATTGTTTTAAATAGATTTCGAGCGATAATTTCTTATTGTTTTAGATAGATTTCGAGTGATAATTACATTTCGCGTTAGGAAATACATTCCCAAGTTTAATACACCAATTGATCATTTTCATAATAAAACCTCTACGAAATCTACAGTTCACACACACACACACACACACACACACACACACACATTTCAATACATGTCACTTTACAGTCGTATAAATACATATTTATAACTTCGCAAGGGAGGTAAGTACAAAATACGAGTGCCATTCAGAATAGCCACATGATATTTACTTGTGTTAAAAATAAGCCTATCTAACACATTAAGCTCCGCTTTGTATCAAACTTGCTACGTGCTATTTATCACTTATGACTGATTGAGATCTATAATAAAGTATAAAACTAGCGATGAATCCTTAATTAAAAGATACGACTGAACGTGTTTTATCTTAGAGAGCTTATCAACCCCTCAGATAGTTTACAATTTATTCGGAGACGGTATATCTTACATTCGTCTATGTAGTGTGTTTATTTACCATATGTTTATTCAAACATATCTTATCCATGTGCTTTGAAAGATGTACTTTGAAGTCAGGTAAGGGTAGGCCAGAAATATATGACCACGAAACATTGCATGTTTAACTGTTCCGTTTAGAGAGATGTTGTATTGGGGTTTACCGTCGCAGCGATAGTATTTCAATCATATAGCGACGTCCAGCTAATTACAGATGGAGGAAAACCCCGAGTACACAGAGGTACCCGAGTAGAACCACCGACCTACCGCAAGCCAGCTGGAAGGCTTCCTCACATGAAAAATTCGAAGTCAATACCGGGATTCGAACCCACAGCGGTGAGGGGCTGAGAGATTTGTAGTCCATGACTGTAACCGCTCGGCCATTTTTTATAAATGTAAAAGGTAAATATTAACAGGCAAATGTAATCTTCTTTACAAACAACCATAAATGAAAGTCAAAAAGCTCAACATGTTATTGATCAATCTGAAAATAAAATTAAGACAGGTTTGACTATATATGATACAAGAAATACTGGGCAGAATAAGTATAAAATACATTATGACAAATATTGAGCACATAACGAAACTGTTATGACGTGCTTTGATGCCAAAATTTGTATTTTATGCATTCGTTGTAAATTAATATGTTGATGCTGTTTACCCTCAATATTGTTCATAAGCATATTTAATAAGGAAAGACAAATGGGTCCCATTTGAAATCCAACATATATATATATTTTTTTTCTTCTTCTCCAGAACGAATATAGAGAGATACTTACTAATTGATAAATAATATCAATAATAATCAAACAAGAAGCTAGTCTAAGGTGGCATTGATCAACATGCTATTTGGCTCCAAAATAGGGAAACATGTTTGTTCAAAGAAGTTGCATAGAATGAGCAACTCAGAAAATAATTAACGTGCATAATATGCATAAATAAAAGAGTGAATATGATAAAACCGTTGTTGTTTTTTTACAATTTATTTCCTTCAATATCAAATAGAATTTATCCTTCACAATAGCTGAAATCTAGACAATCTATCAATAAAACTGTAAAAATGTTCAGTATTTTGGCTCAGTTACAGAATATCGTCATTGAACTGCAGTCATCAATCTCCGGTACCATGACAACTCACGGCGATGCGTCAAGTAACATACAAAATGCACACGTTCCAACAGATAAACTAGAAACAACAATTTATCAACTTTGCTATAACATACACTCATCTAGTAATCTAAATATCTTTACGCCTCCTTGTCTGTGACCTAATCTGATTTATTTAGAATGCAAATACGTGTTGCCAGACATTGCCGGCTTAATATCATGAAAACGTTGTATCATTTTGCTTTTTAAAATGTAATGAAATACAATGGCATATATATACTTACACTGTATAATTGTATGGCCGATTGCAGTCAATCTGAACTGAGTGTGAATATCCAGAAGTACCTATGTTTGATATTTGTTTTGTTATAACATCTTCTTAAAGTTTATGCCCTGTAATTCACTTCCAGTTAAGGTTATGCCCCATAATAACCATCAAAGCCATGCATATAACTTCACAATATAAGCTTTTAAAATGTCCAACAATGAAAATCTTAAAGGCAAATTGACATGTTATGACATATGACAGAAATTCTTTTATTACCTCCCCATAATAATTTTTTTGTCATGAGTTACCTCCTCTGAAATCTACACGAAAGTGATTTTCTCCATTTTCTTACGGTAAAGTTTAGATGTGTTAATGAAATTTGAATCAGAATCATAAAATGCATCTTTCTACCGTAAGTTTTCCTCGAAAATCAAATTCAGTTTTCCATATGCACAGAAATCGTATATTTCCCATAGACTTTAATGTTAACTTAAATACAGATTATCTCGCCTACATTTAATAAAACCTGGAAAAACTGTCGATGAAATATTCTTATTTTTAGATGTCTTCAAAGTGAGAAAGTTTCATAAAATATTCCATCCAGTTGCATCCAGTTGCAAGATATGGAAAATGGTGGGTATTAGGGGGTGGGGGTTATACCTTAAACAGTTCAATTCATATTTCATAACATTTTGCCACTTCAGTTATATGATAGATATTTCTGACAATTGTATTTAATTGAAATGCTTATAACAAGAACTGTTTAGACGAGTATTAATATCTTTACAATTATCAATATGGAATATTTATAACCTACATGTATTGTTAAATGGCATTAGTTTTTGCAGTAATATTCCAAAAAAACAAAAACTTCCTAAAATCTAATTCTTGATTTCCTATTGCTTTTATAATTCACACTTAAACAGTAGCCGTTAATCATCAGAATGAAAATCATTTTTTTTTCATCTTCAATATCACAACCAAGATTTTATCTCAAATTTCTCAAATAGATATTTCAGTGGTATCTCATGACTATAACGATGTTGTTTCTACAGATGCCGATATTTCTGCTTAATTGGTTCTTTATTTTGCCATCGACTCCTTCCAAATTTAACCCAGTAAAAGACACATTAGAATGCCATTGATTTAAACGCTTAGTTTCAATAGAAATAGTTTAAAGGCACCGTCGGAAACCCACGAGCGCCTGTTCTGTTACATGTACTTCATACATCGCCCGTGGGATTATTAGTTAACATTTGCTCATTATCGATTATTTGAAAGGCAGCACCACTATTCGCAGCTCCACTCGGTAGTGGGGATATTTGGACCAATAGAAACTCTCGTACTTACGGCACTTAGACAAACACAATCTATAAAAAGAGAATGTGACGTAACTAGCTTGCACTCATTCAGACCATTGTTGACACATTAAGACAAACCTTTACCGACTTACGGACTGAAGAGTACTCCTTTGTGTAAGCAGCATTTTGATTTGTTGTAACATTTTGATTTGATTTGTTTTGATCCTTATAACGATAAAGCCCACGGCTGACAGATGTAATAGGCAGCCGTGGGTGTCCGAAGCATACAATATGCGTACCTAAAGGAAAAGAAAAAAGAAAAAAAAAAGAACACGCGAGGGGTCTGAATTACAGGGAAAATTGAAACCAGTTATGAAATATTTACCAATTATATCAGACATTCGTAGAAAGTCAAAATATTTGATTTTTTAACCAAAATGACTTATTCTATGTTTAAAAATAATTCAAAGACTAAAGATATTCCCCTCTGATTTAGATAACAATACGGGGATGTCAAAACATTACCAGTTGTGTTACCCACAAAGGTGCCGTGATCTATTGATATAATCATAAAAAATCTTTATTTATAGAAGGTAGCTCAGTAAGTTTACAAACATTGTTAATATAACTTCTTTACACGAGGACTTCTGAAATAAAACATCAATGTTATGTACAATAATGATAAAAGAAAATATAATAACAACAAACAAACAAAATAAAAACAAGTTTAAGTTCTTAATAGAAATCACTTTGCATATTTATGCAGATATGATGGTAATGATGAAAATGATGTAAAATGTTATGATGAGAA
>CM037792.1:34143407-34193407 GCA_021229015.1 Solen grandis
TTTAATTGGGAAAATAAGCGAGTCTTACCAGTAACTTGATGTTGAATTTCAATTCTCCGAAGCACAAGGTCACCGTAATGGGCTCATGTGATATATATGCTGGTAGTATCCAGTAGGTTATATGAACACTCGAAATATTTTTACAATACTTGATATTAGGGCAGGTAAAACATTTCTTGGAAGGGCACCCATCTGCAAATGCAACGTTAGTCTAGTCAGTTCGTTGTTGCCTAGCCCAGATTAAACGTGCTTTCCGTTGCTTTAGGTTCAATATCACCCTCATTTAAGCCGTGGGACCCTAAACCTGCACCAGGAAACCTGTTCCGAATTGTCTGGTCGACAACATTGCGACCATGCCTGCTCATTATACATCTTGTGTTCGTTTATGGTAAAGTCACATTGTTGTAGCGGTAAATTATTCAGCTACAACTCAATATTTTTCTTTCATCTTCTCTCTCTATCTCCGTTTATGTTTTATACACAATTCATGCTGACTATTATGTTCATACAAATTACGTTTATTAAGTTTCATTTATATTTCGCTTATTTTGTGTATCTCGAAAAAGTATAGTATCTAGATGTAAATTCTTTTCATAACTTTGATATCTGTATACAGAATACTGATATTACTAAATGATTGGATATATCTGTGTTGAAATATATTTATTTAACAACACAGAGGCTTGTGTATTTTATAAACCCTACAAAGCGTAACTACGGAAAAAGTTATTACGGACTACCTGATTTCTAATCATCCTATTTCAACGGGTTACCAACATATGTGAGGCAAAATGTATCTATGTAACGTCGTTACGTCGTTTGGTTTGTCACGGTCTACCACACTGCCTCTTCGGTTGAACTTACGACTGGATTTAATAAAAAATAAAATCTTCTTCTGAAAATCTGTGCGACCTGAAATACAAGTCAATTCATTGGTGTAAAAATAACACACAAATATGCTTCCAAATGACATGCTAACTTAGTTTGTGGGACATTTATTAACAAATACAGATATGTCTCTATTGCTTTTAATAGGTGCCAGCTAACAGCATACCAACAGCAACGTTGCGTTCATCAATTGCCATTCTGGCCATGTTTTCTTTTTCTATGTTTGAATTTCGACATGTATCGCGTTGTGTATCAGAAATATGCAACGGGCGGAAAAACGGAAACGAACCAATGCGAATCGTGCATCGTAAACATAGTGATAATAAGGGGGCTTGACAACGCTTTCAAAAGACAAAAATAAGTTTTAAGGTTGAAAATTTGTTGATTGTATATGTACATCTGATACATTCCTATAATATATTACTAATAACAAAGCATTCATACCGACCTAATTTTGTTATTCATATGGAGTTTAGTCATACACTTTTATTTATCATAATTTATGTCACATACTATATATACTCCTCTTGTAGCATGCCTTTGGCAAATCTGTCTTCTGACTGAATAGGTTTAGTATAAAAGGTTGCAAATGCGTAATATGATTACCACTCTGCGGCTGACATAATGTCTTTTAATGGAACTCTAACTTTTCCAGCTGCACTTACAGCAACCACCCTTATGCTGTGGCCTTTAAACTTGCAATAGTTTCAGTTCTCCGATTTCGCTCTTTCCGACAATTTCACACATTCCGTTCTTACTGCTGTTTTCATGCCTACTTTCAGTCGGATATTATCTGCAGTTTTCCTTCAAACATGTAAAACAAAACAATGTTTGATGAAGCAAATAAGCCGAACAGTATGTTTATCCATTCATTTAAAAGGCCATTCTGCTGTTAAAAAATTCCCTAACCTGCTTACCTCTTCCTCATACCTACCTAACCTGGAAGTTTCTGGGTAGGAGCATTGCAGGAAAAACATCTTAACCATGGCCTAACTAAAACATTCGACGATTTAATTTCAACTGATGTTGTGTATTGTGTATGGAAAACTGACATTTTATGATAGAGTTTTAACTGCATATAGAATTCACGTCTGCATACCCGTCATTGGCTTGCTATTATGTTTTTAACTTTCTAGATTTATATTTATAAAATATTTACATACAATACAAAATGGCATGATTCTTATATCTTAACAACATTTGGCAATTGAACTTGTTTACTATTCATTTCAGACCGTATTCATTTGTTGTCCAAACTTTGAACAGATATTAGCTGTATTCACTATGTGAATGTATATTTCCAATCCTCTGATATTCGATAGGTAATGCATAGAAAACCGATTTAATTTAATACATCTCAACAAAACACATCAGTCCTGGCATGTCGACACGACATTTACTGCCCTGCAGAAAACAGAAGAGAGGTTTCATGCACTGATTCTAGTTTGATTACAGGTGTGTGACGTGAAAATGATTTCTTTCATTACAGTTTACTGTAGGATATGCAAGATCCCGATTGACAAGTTCAAAAGATCAGTCCTGGCATGTGGACACGACGTCTGCCTACCCTGCAAGGAACAGCGGAAAGTGGCTCCATGCACTGATTGTGGTTTGATTACAGGTGTGTGACGTGCACTTCATTGTAACATTCGTTCTGAATGCAGTTAATTGTACCATCAAGTCACACCCATCATTACATATTTATGTTTTGTTTAGAAAAATGGATCTTACCCTCATGCCTCATGATTTAAAGAAAACGTTTATATTGTGATAATCCAACGTCGTTCATGTCTTTTATCAGGATTGCCGTCGATGTTAAACAACTTGATATAGGCTAATTGACATTTTAGTTTAGACTACGCGTCTGTTCTGCTAATGTTGATAATTGACGGGTATTTATGTGTTGGTAAATGGTGGGTATTCAATTTTACAACTGATCCAATATGGACGGTGATGTACTCTTACTTGTACCCTGACTGGGTGCAAGCGAAGATTTTGGCATGATGGCAACCAATCAGAAACTCTCATTTGAATCCAGTTAAGCTGAAAGTTTCGAGTGTTTACATCAGTTAGAGTCGTCACTCAATGAATATGGCAATATTACCATGACAGAAATATAAACGTAATTTGTAGATTCCCATTATATCAGGCGTATCTATACGCCAAAGTGTATGGCTAAACACATAGAATTTCAATTCATCCACCAGGCTCCCGGCAAATTAGATAATAATAAAAAAGCATATATATTTCTAAATTTTACTTAAATTATCAATAAATGACAACTAAATTTCGTGTGTTTAGTCAATAGCTATATGTTCGTTAAAAGATAACTGACGTTTTATGATCTAAGTTAATTTTATATATATCTGCATTTATGTCATTGACTTACAATTATATTTTTTATCCTTCTTGATGTGTAGTTTTAAAAACAATAACAATGCCTTGTCATGTTTCTATTCTTTCACAATATGTTTAACCTATTGACAAATGAACTTGTTTATTAACTCAAGAGAGCACGCATTCCTTTGTTACTCAAGCTGTAAATAGACATCTATATTCACGATGAAAGTGTTTAATTTCAGTCTTCTTAGTTTTGAGAGGAATAGGAATGTGATTAAATTTGTTACAGTTCACTGCAAAATATGCAAGACCGCGGTAAGCAAGTCCAACACATCAGTCCTGGCATGTCGACACGATGCCTGTCTGCCTTGCAGAAAACAGCAGAAGTTGGTTCCATGCACGGATTGTGGTTTGATTACAGGTGCATTACGTGTACTATACTATTACCGTGGAAAATCTGAAGTGCAAACACAACAAAATCACTAATTACACATAATGACCGTTCTTGGCCAAACCCATTAGTATAAAATTATATTTCGTTAACATATACATATAGAACAAACGTTGTTATGAAAATGAAAGTATTTTCTATTTTGGAATTTCACGTCATATGATTGAGAGTTTCTATATTTTGTCAATAGTAGGTGTCTATGTGTTATCAATGTCTGTAGATGATAAGCGTCTAGACCGTAGGTTCACAATCCAAGGTTAAAGGCATCTCGAAAGGAATGTGGTATCCCACTGAGCCAGGCCACCACCTGCTGTGACCAGACCTGCTAATTGCTGGTCATCACTGCAGGGAGTCTTTAGCCAATATAGTACTAATCTGTCACAGTAAAACTTCTGATGGGTTAATGCAAAACTAAATTACCTGCTAGTATAGAAGTGAGACAGTAGGCTAGTTTTACACAAAGCCATAAACATTTTAATGAAGGTTAGTGATAATGTGGTTTGTTTACTGTATGATCCCTTACATATTCTTTATTGCATTAATTACTAGGTGTCAATTTTGTAACTGCAAGATTATGTATTTATTTCATAGTAAAATATTTGATTTTGAAAATACATGAAAGAGATACAAGTTTTAGTATTCAAAATGACTTAAAATGAGTCTGAAAGACATAATTCTGACAATGAATGACTTTTTAAATTGCTTTTGTTAGAAACGTTTCGTAACATTTTATTCTTATTGAATAAACTGCATCCAGGCCACACCACGAGGAGGCGTTTCTAATCATGGCCCATTTTTTTCTTCTTTTTCTTCTTTTTTTTGTTATTTTCATATTATTTATACATCCGTATCTTTTTTTTTTTAAATAAATCTATATATCAAATGGCCTCCAGATGTGATGCTCAAACACGGACGTCATCCACTTGGCCCAAACTTTGTCTTGATAGTGATGAGAAGTTCGTTTCCTTCCAACATTCTCATTCCAGTGGCAAATTGCTAAGTCTATAAATGGCGTCTCCCATAGACCCGATTCGTTTGTCCTGGAACATACTTAATACGTTGTTGAAGGACTCGACAAAGAATGTGTCCATACAATGCACATAATTTTCCGGGTGCTTATACACGTCTGTTCCACACAATGCGTTCATTAGGAGGTTTACTGCGACTGAATCTGTCAGAATTTGCCTGCTTGGAATGTAGTTTCCATCTGTCTTACAGCGAGATTCGCTTAGGCACTTTTGGTGGTCATTCTGATAGTGGCGTGGTACATTTTCTATACATGTCTTCAACTTTTGAATATCTCCACCACAGTTTTTCATTGCATAATGAAAGTGTGTCTTTATTGGTTTGACTTTATCCACTAGCTGGGCAGACCAGGTTTTCCCTTCTCTACATTTAGCCTCTGATGAAATCTTCTTCATTTCTTTTTCAATCGAAACAGAAACATGCCAGGTGTCATTCTGGTTGACAGTCATTGGTTGTTGTTCCCGCACATATTTGTTAATGCAGGCATTCCTGTCATGGCCATGTTTCTTCACACTGACATTCTGTTGTTGAAGGGAAGAGTATATTCTCTTCGTTCCTAACAGTTCATGTCTTTGTGAGCACTGGTCATCACTGCGGCTAACCACTTGGTGTTCTATGACCTTATTTCCTTTTTTTTTTCGTGGAATCACACTCCGCACGTTCATCACTGACAGCTACACTATACTTCTTAGTGTAAGTGTCCACTTTATGTCTCGTAAGACTTCCTACACCAGTTGATTCACAGAATCTACTGAGCTGTGAAAACAACATTCCACTGGAGAAATATCCCTGTGATAGTCTCATAGACACCAAATCACTATTATCTGGCATATCCGGCGAAGCTTTCCAAACTTCAAAGAAATGACAATGTTTACATGACACTCTGTAGATCTTAGAGCAAGTTTCTAGGTCCTCACAGTCTAGGGAAATGGCAGAATTACATGCACAGTTGTGGTTATTTACTATTGCTACTGTAAGTGTAGACAAAGCTGTCTGCGTTGTAATAGTAAGAGGCTGGGCGGAGTCTCTCTTGCTGCATTGTTGTATTACAGGTGTTGTAATCCTTGAATTTTGTGATGTTTGGAGATAGCAATTCAGAGCATTATACAATATACTGAGTGATGTCTCTGCACAGTTCTCCTTTACTAAGTCAATCTTCTCTAGCACCGATGTAAACATTTCGTTTGAGCCATAGAAAGTCAATTTCCGTTTCATCTTCTTAGCAGATGAAGGTGAATCCATACTTGACTTCTGTAGTTGTTGTTGTAATGATAATTATTTTTTAATGAAATGAAGTGTAAATAATTGTCACTTATAAGGCATATTTGAGGAATACAGTCTGATGACAGGTGATGAGGGAGGGGCATGCAGGCGGTACCCCATGCTAATGAACAATCAGATTCAAACTCAATTGTTCATCTTCACTGTCCCGTCATAAGTGTGTACAATGGCAATTACTAGTATGTCCTAGCACTAATTGCTTTACCACCCATACATGCCCACACCCCAATAAAACACTTGGAAAACATACTGTTGCAAGCTAATAAGCCCTATGTGTACAAACTTCAAAGAGATCAATTTTGTGATAACATTCATGAGACATACATGTGTACACAGTACAATCATCAGTAAGGAAGTTGCATTGTAATCATGGCAACTGAAGAGATAAGACTAAATGTTACAGAAGAGAACAAGCTTGCTATAATAGCTTTTTTCAACCACAATAACTGGGACATTGAATCATCTTCAACCAGCGTTTCGCTCTTACACGAAGAAGGACGAGAAGAAGATGAATATCCACTTCCGAGACACCACGAAGGTGCTACTGAATGCCAGGAATGCTTTTGCTCCCCATGCATTGTGTCTGAGACTCAGCGTCAATTCTGGTGGCCAGACCACCTAGAAACACCAAAAGTAGGTAATGCCTCCGCCAGGAAGAGACTTTACCAGAGGTTTTGGGCTATGCTAAGCAACTGTGGAGCCTGGAGCGACGCAAGATACCTGCAGAGGAAGTCGCTAGCCAGAAAGTCCAAAACAACATGGCACAGAAGAGAACTTATGCCGAAATGTGTACTACAGAGCTGTAGAACATGGCTACCAAATCCAGAGGGTGTGAGTTACATGGGACATAAATGGAAGTGACCTCCTAATGTTAATCCTGTACTCTAAGAAATGTAAGGAAACGTTACTAACATTGTAAAACGTGCTTATTTTATAATTGAATTGAAATTAATAAATAGTTTATGGAAAATCATGAGTGTTGTTTTTCTTCTTCATTTATATTATTATGACATAACAAACAAAAATCAAGTATTTAAAACAGTGTTGATTTTCTGGCATAAACATGAGTTGAGGGAAGAATTGAGAGAATGAAAGTATTTAGTAATACATAATTTATTTCCAAACTTAATATCACATTTTATGATAAATTTTACAAATCAAAATAAAATATAATTTGAAATATATATGAGAACTAAAAGAATAAAAATAAAAATAAAAAAAAAAAAAAAAAAAAAACTGATAGAATAATTTCTGGTATTTAGGATTGCGTAATTGGTATATTCACAACTATTTCCTTTACAAACTGTGAATGACTATGTTCAACCCCCAAATATAGCATACATACACTTGGATCTTGAACAATACCTGTGTGACAGACACATCGTGACAGACTGTGGCAGCCGGGCATATCAGAAAACAGATGCCCACACATGCTGGGGGGGGGGGGGGGGGGGGGGGGGGGAGCTCACTTATATAAGGGTTTTGAGATGCCTTTAAGCGCCTCTTTTAGTGACTATATTCATGTTATTTAGACCTAAGTTATTAGTATCAGTTTTAATATCAATGTGGTTTACAAGTCGGCAACTGGTCCAGATGTTTAAACAAACATACCTATACCCTGAGTAGATGAAGATGTTGGTCTGCTTGCAAACAATCAGATGCTTGATTTTGAATCCAGCAATGCTGGCAGTTTCGAGTTTAAAGGCATTCAAAATGCCCTTCTTTGTTGACCCCCCCCCCCCCCCAAGATAAGATAAGAAGGAGATAAGAAAGTGACCCTGCTGTGAGCTCACAGCGGGGATCCCCAATAAACCCATCAGTGTGTATGTCACACTTAGATCACTTTGGCTCATTGCCAATATAATGGTAGCATAGTCTTGGTCACAGTTGAATGCATCCATGAAGGGATAAATTAACATACATTTTAATCATTTTTAATTTGTGTGTGTGTGTGTGTGTGTTGCATTTCTGGTATTTACTATAATATAAACAGTAAGACAAAAACTGTTTAATAATTAAGTTGATTGTAACAGTCGCTCAGGTTGACAGTTAAAACAACATTTATAGCTCTGATGCGTAATAAACAAACACTTCAAAAAATGAAGACAATTCATTATATTTATAAACAATATGGGCAGTTAATATCTAGGGAAAAAAAAATCTTAAACAATTTTTCCAATTTATTGAATTTTTTTCGCAATGTGCATCACCATAACTTTTTTTACTCTCTATGTTTTCACTAATTTCTCTTTTTTATCATATTAGTCTCAACCTGTCCTATAACTCTATCATTATACTGTTTTTCATATTAAAATTCTCCATTAAACTGCATTATACAAAACTTTTTTATGCAACTTTTTCCAAAAAATATTGAAATGATGTAATTATCAAATAAATGAGAAAAAATGACAACAGCAGTTAAATGATGCCAGTATAATTGAAATTATATTTTATCCAGCAGTGTGTCAGCAGGGAGCCACATTCCACACATACCAATTTTCAATGCCTTTAACAACAGATCACAATAACAATTTCAGATGAACCTATTATTCAGTGTTGTATTCGTCATTATCTTAATGTTTGTCTCAGGTAACCAACCGCCTGGATCGCTACTTGAGTTTATCGATGACGAACTTGATGTACCAATACAAGTTCTAGAATTTAATTTTCCAGACGGCAAACAAGAGCTACGTTAAGATACATTTTGAATAAAGACCACCCCTCTCTCTCAAACAAAGTATAGTATTATGATTCTCTATCACAATACATGTATAGAAACGGTAACAGTTATTATTGGTATTTCCATTAATCATCGTCAGAACAAGTACACATGAGGAGCTGAGTTATGACTCTCCAACCTCGACAGTTTTAAGCAGGAAGCATATTTATTTACCATTACCATCTTTGGAATATGGTTTTATGCTGATGGGGATTAAATCCACTGACCTCTCGGTTGCGGGGTTGACAATATGCCACTCGCCTAACGGTGCTGCTGACAAGAGGGGTCCTGTACCAAAGCCACAATTAAACAAAAAAATCACATTAAAATAATTGCCATATGGATAAATATGCAAAATAATCCATATTGTCGGAATCGTTCCCAGTCACTGAAAATTGTAAATGTGGAACTTGTTATTGACAGTGTTTTGAGAAAGAGGTAAAGTAACTTGTATCAAATTTAAGGAGATGTTGTGTGAAGAAATTGACTAAAAATACATAAATTAATAAAATATGTAAATGTCGAAATAGAGGTTTCCTTAGGGTGGAAGGGTAATATGAATCAACCAAAGAGAATCATACTATGTTCTTTCACATTCGTGGTTATAGAAGTTTGATATTCTACATTTGGAAGTAAATGAAATCTTGCAATCGAATAAGCAAATCCTAACAGACGATATACGGAAATCACAGGTTTAAGATATGATGTCAGCTAAAGCCATCCAAGACAAACTGTGTAATTGATCCCTTGTATAGGCATTATAGTGATGCATGCTTATATCGAATTTCTTTGGACCCAAGAAATTGCTTCCTACAACAGTATTTCGTTTGTAACGAAATTTCGTCTTACATATTATATTTATATATTTTATTACACATTATTTTTTTGTTGCTTATTATGTTATTTCTGTATGCGAGAATTGAATTGGAAATTATCATCGTATAACAAGCTCAAAATACGTCTAATAATATTATCATTAGATGTTTGTATGGTTCACTCTTGTGTTAGTGCAGAAAAGATTAAATAACTGGGTAATATAAGTTTTGATTTTGTCGCAGGATATCTTTTTTATATATATAGTATTTTCATGAATGCGTCGATTTTAATATCTATGTATGCCTGTGTTTAAACACACATTACAAATAATGATTGAAGATTATAATTAACAATAACTCATATCTTATATCATATCATTTTCATTCATGTCAAATTTATTTTCTTTAATTTTCTTATGGCATATTCGACAGATAATAGCTTTATTCCTATTCATGTACTTACTAATACTCACATATATATCTATATACATTTTCTAGTAATATCCATTTTGTAAAATTTCCTCAGAACAAAGAACTTTTTTTCTGTTTTTGTTTGTTGTTTTTGTTTTGTTTTTGTAACTTTTAATATATAACTGCAGGGAGTGGAAGTATTAAGGCACAATAAATAATATGGTTCATTTTATTTTATATGATGCTTTGTAAAAAGTATATTGTGTAGGTAATGTATATGTAGTCTGTTTCGATCATTTGAAAAGAAAAAAGATTGAAAATACATGTAGCTTTTAAACAATTAGGCTGCGAGAGTCCTTGATTTGAAATTAGATTGCGTATGAAACCTACGTTCGCTCTTTATTTCAACTGAAATAAAACACATTCATATGTATACAAACGAAATCAAAATATCGCTTAAAATTAATAATTTTCACGTAGACTGTCATGAATTGTTCTGCTTTTAGTTCGCGTGTACATACCATATAAGGCACTTGTAAACACGGTAGGCACAATTGAAGCAATATTTGTAAATATCAAATTTCGATCTAGGCAAATCTTATAATTTCTTGTAATTGTTTTGCTAAAGTGTACCGTCATTTTAAAGAAAACAATCCAAGGGACTCTGCCAGAACTTGACCCCACAGACGTGAGCATTGATGATTTGCTGGTAAATCATGAGGAACTGAAAGGTATTTCGGCACGAATATCAGATCTTAATGGACAGAGATAAAGGGGGTGGGGAGAGAGAGAGAGAGAGAGAGAGAGAGGGGGGGGGGGGGGGGGCAAAGTGATTGATTGGTGTTTGTAAGAATTAAGATTTAAAAGCAGTTGAATTGTTTTAAGTAATGATCATTTACTTTTTTTGCCAACAGCCATTTCATCCACATCCCGGAAAGACTTTTAAAGGAGGCAAGCTGACGTTTCGCCTCCGAAAGGGTGAGGGAAATGTCTACCAAAGGCTTAAAACAGCATTCGACCGAAGACTCATCTGCCGCATAGATAAGGACAAGATAAAGTCGAATATTGAAAGGTACACTGGAAAGACGATGTAAGTTACCTTTAAATCTTTTTGATGAATAATCCTACGTATTCGAATGGTATTACGAATCGTATGATCTTGATTGTTTGTCATATGGTTATAAACTGAAATCAAACTGCTGAACACAGTTTTAAGGCCTGTTTGTAAGCGTTGCCCTAAGCGTTCTGTTCTTGTCTTCAACGTTCCGCATGATCCTTATATAGAGCCAATCAGTCATGGAACTACTTCTTTTAACCCGAGGGCAAATGAAGGGAAATACAATATTATATACACAACTTCTCATCAAATTTGCCACCGCATGTTAAATTTTCTTGACTAGGATAAACCAGCTTGACACGCAAGTTTATACAGAGACTATTTCGTTTCTTACTTCCTTAAGTTTTTCTTTATCATTGTTTATATGGACAGTGTACACAAATGAAATACCGGTACTTGAAACGAGCACTACATATAAGATATTATTGCCGCTACAGTTTTGCTTTTAGTCACTTTCTTTTTTTTTAATTTGCATCAATGCAGGTATAAACTCGTTGTAATGGAAGACTAATCATGCAAATTTAACAAAACTGTATCAAATTAGAATACAATTTATTACATTTTAATTCATTGCTCTTTTATTAACTATTTGATCATATTATTCTAAGCATCTATAAACAACATAATAATCACATTTATAAAGTTCTCTACAGTTGTAAAGACGTATATTATAAGTCGTTACTATAATTATCTACCTGTTTTCAAACAAAGTTTTCTGCAACGACTGCATTTCTTTATAAAAAACTCATATAAACCTATTTTTGTTTTATATTACAGCATCGGCGGGTAATTATGATTTTCTTAATTTTTGTATTTTTTTCATTAAATAATAATACATGCAGAGGTTTTCAACCAAATCATGCCAGTAATAATACATATATGTATGTAAACCAACTTTGCATGATGTATTTTATAACATATTAGTTCATATTAGTTCATTATAGGCTCATTAAATTAATAAAATAAGCTCAAGAAACCATTTGTCAAGGACTTACAAAATGCTGACATTTAAACTAGATGGTTGCATTTCCTAAGACATTACTATTAAAACTTAAATGTTCCAAAATAGCGTAAATAAAATAAATCCTTAAAATTGTTATTATTCGCCCATCAAAATTCGTATAAAAGCCGTATTAAAATGAAACGCGAATGAAATGAAATGAAAATGAAATTCAGTTTAACAGTACACATGTTTATGCATTACCACAAAATGAAGAGCATCCATAAATTTCTACAATCTGTTTTGAAAATGAGGGTTCCTAAGCAATGTCAACTTTCTTTCTTTTTTTTTTTCTCCTTGAACATTATTTCTGTATCACTCATAGCAGATTTAGACAGGGAAAAGTGCTTATTTTTGTTTTAGTGAGCTATTGAAGTATTCAATATTGAAGTAGGTTCATTTATTAAAACGAAATTTAGGTACTTCATTCACAAGTTCATAATTCTTACATCATGTATTCAACAATAAAATGCTACAAATTTTGAAGCAAGTCCCATGATTCTTTATATCATGCAACGAAGTCCAAGAACCTTAAGTCATCAAGTTAGCGGAAGCACGACAAACAGTGACTTCACATCGAGGTCAATTTTTAGAACCACCGTAACGTTCATGCATACATTTCGGATAAATAGGGTACTTCGCAATTTGTGCTTGAACATTTTAACAATACATATAAATAAGAAGTCTTGAATAATATGTGTTGAGTGGTTTTGTTGTTTTGTTGTTTTAAATAGTGTACATTATAACACTGTACAAAATTAAGACTTAAATACACACCTAGTATATACTTTAAAACACCATGTTGTAATAATCTAAACGTCCTTCTAAATAAATACTCAATTAAACTTTACTATATTGTTTCAGCCATGCCCAGTAAGTATTTATTCATTTATTTTACTAATATATCATTGCTAATTCTTGTACGATTTATCCGTACTTTATAGCTTCTCGAAATTGATATCTGAGTAATCAATAAAGGTTGTGTTTTGAAAATATCTTTTATTTAGTCACATTTATGTTGTAACAGAAATAATGTAACCTAATTTCTATACAAATGAAGCGATCCTTTCTGTACATTCATTAATATAATGGTATTTGTGTAGAACAGTATAAATGGTCAAATTTCACAATTCTTTGTACTAATCAAAGTGAATTAATACAGTCGTCTTGAGAAAATTATTTCATGTCATCCTGTAAGAATAGTGTGTACGTGTTGAAAAATATTCGTTAAAATAAAGAATCTTTATTCTAAATATTAACGAATGCTCCATTCTAGACTCGACATAAAAGATTATCATGGTTAAGTTGTTTTAAACTTTAATCATAAGTTTTATAGACCAATGTCCAAAAGTATTAAGTATTGTATACTTTCCAGTAGATGATCTTACGAGTATTTATTTGATATTAAAATATGAAAGCATACGAAGAATTTCATATTTTTTTTATATCAAATAAATACGAATTTATGATTATTTTTATCACATAACCCCCAAACACACATTTGTCTGTCATTGTGTTTATTTTTGATTTTGCGGGGAAAAACCATGGACAATTTTTACCTGTATAGCATATTTGGAGCGAGTAAAATAAGTATTTCCCCAAAAACATTTGAGATTTATATTTGTTTGTACACAGAACATAATATTCTTTCAATAGCAACTCGAGTAGAATTTTGCTCAGTTTTTAATTCTATGATAATTTTAAACATCCGTCCTCTATTGTGAGTACTTCGTGCATTTGACTTATGGCGCGTGGTACTATTTGTTGATATTACACATGTGTGAGACAAAAATTACATGGATGTATTAACAAGCTGGGTTAATTAATGTGATAAATTTATATAATAAATATTTGTATTCGCATGATACATTGGAAGTATTACAATTAAATGTATTTATATCGAACATTGGTCAAATCAAAACACTATTATAATCTTCCTCT
The DNA here is from genome assembly GCA_021229015.1 of Solen grandis. Classification (NCBI taxonomy): domain Eukaryota; kingdom Metazoa; phylum Mollusca; class Bivalvia; order Adapedonta; family Solenidae; genus Solen; species Solen grandis. Next base: position 34,157,397 of record CM037792.1, read on the forward strand.
TGGTTACAGTTGTGACGGAATAAAGTAAAATATTAGAATTGCGTGATCACACTATTTCTGCATAAATTGACTGACCGTTTATGGTATAATTTGAAAAACTTCAGAATATCATACTCCTGGTACTTTAATGGATAATCTTTTGAAACAATATAAATATAGTATAGATTACACACTCGTTTTCAGTCTAAACGAGCATTGGGCATACATAATTTTAGTTTAAATATGTATTGCTTATATTACTACAGTTGCTTTATTCTTTTTTTGAACTGTAAGTTAAAATTATTCAATTAAAAAAATAGACACCCGTTTATTTTAAAATTTACATTACGAATGTATTTATCTTCTGATCATACTAATTTTCTGAATCAGTCCTTATTAATTAAGATTAATGTAGTACGTAGTATCATTTATTTCCTTTCAAAATCAATAATATGTTTTGTTTTGACAGTGGTGTCCCGTAAGTATTTATTTCTGGTTTCCTTGTGTAATAATATGTATGCCCGATGCACCTGTATTTTGTAAGTATGATAATTTATTTGAGGAACATTTTTTAAGTTATTTAATTAGTCCGCTATCCGTGTTTTACCAGAAAGAGCTTCAAGTCTATCTTCCTTCTTTTTGTCTTTCTGTCCTTTCATCTTTTAGAGCGGTCCGGAATTTTCAAAAGTTCATGAATGTATGCATCACTTTATATTTTATGAGTCGCAAAACACTGACTTTTATATTATATACAAAGTTAAGACGTTCGTGTTCTGTTTATAAAAACAAGCACACTGTGACAAATTTTAGCATAATTATAATATATTTCTTCAGAAAATGTTAAAATTATCATTTTTAAATAACTAGGATTCTGCTTGAAATTTCCTAAAGCTGTTAGTAATGTTTTCGTTGCATTTAAACTAACTTTCCTTCCGCTTTGAGATTTCTGTATTTCTATCTACCGACGAGAATATTCCTATTCTATTTATTACAGGTACAATCGGTGAGTATAAAATAAAATAGCATTTGTTCAAATGCCTCTATAGCTACTTTTATTTAATGGAAAACTCTATAGTTTTCTTTTATTTCGGCTGTTTTTGTTCAAACAGTGACGCTTCTAATCAATGTATCCAAGGACACTTTTTAGCGATGAATGTATCTGATATAAATTTATTTGTTAAAAAGACAGGACATCATTATGCAAAACCGTATAATTATGTCAGTTATAAACATAATTCGTTGATATTGTTCCCTTTTCCTACATTAATACTATATGGAGAAAATTGGATATGTCGCCGCACTGATAACCGATTTTCAGTGCCATATGTTACCAAGAAGTAATGATATATTATGAGGAATTTTAAATATTAAGTTTATTCCACAAAGAAGTCCTAATACTGGGTTGAATTAGTCAGAATGTTATAACTTTCTTACTGACATGTGTACCTAACGATCTTAACACCAGAAATTTCTGGACGCATTTTAGTATTAGACTGTGAAAATACTCGCACAAGCAGAAATTCACAACGTGAAATAAGAACGTAACTTGAAATGCGGTCTCTGAAAATTTGTTTAACTTTAAATCAATCTTAATGAACCAAAATTATTGCAATAAGCAATAATAAAGATTGAAGTAACTAATGTCGTTATCAGTATTTGACTTTTTGATAGTTTGAAATAGTTTGAAAAGAAATGATATATTTAAATATTTTAGAAATGAAAATTGAGATTTAATTCCGTATATAATGCTCTTGTTAAAGAGGTTAAACTTATTTTGTAAGTTTAAATGACATCATCACTTAGGAATTTTTTATAACGTCATTACATTTAACTGTTTATTCCAGTATTAATAAATGCCATGGCTTTCATCCCTATATATTGTTATGGACTATTATACCCATACTGTTGGTTGTCTCACTTTGGTGGGATATTTTATTCACATTGTTCGTCTCAGAGTAGTACATTGGTATTTCACTGATACGCTGCGGTCGAGAAGATAAACATGTAGCTCTATTGTGTATCGATAATACACCGATATGCGATTTACATGTTTTAAAATTAAATCGCACATAAAAAAAAGCTTAAGTGTAAGGTTTCTTTTTTGTTGAGTATCTATTTTATTATGCATTTCTCATATGACCCTTTTGTATTTCGATATTTATTTCTTCATCAAACGTCATATGGAATAAAAAACTTTGTTTTCATTTGTATTTCAGGGCATTGTGAGTAAACATTTTTTCTTTTATTTGAAATAGAGATGATGATAATGATTATTATTATTATTATTATTATTATAGTTAATAATAGTAATGTTAAAACAATAGTTAAATATATATTAATTTTAACCATAACATTATTATTAATATTCACCTTTGGATTTAGATATTACATTTTAATTCTATTTGCTGTGCGTGTTTACGTAGACAAGTATTTCCCTTACATCAATCCTACTGATTTTGTCGTAGTCGACAATTAACTCTTGTGAATATTTTCAGAACATTCAATAATTTTTAATAAGATAAAATATAAAATCCATCAATCGAACTGAATGTATTTGGAATTAATTTGGAAAACTAAGTCACTTAAGGAATAAATAACTATGAAATGAACAAAATATAAATTCCTTTCTGAATATTACTGTACATTACTAACGGGTTTAATACATAAAAAAATGAACTGAAAATTTTTAACATGCTTAGATTGAACAGGTACTTAATTCACCGATATGCAATGCATATGTGTTTTATATTATTTTTCATTGGAACAGAACTGATCAGTACGAGGAGTACATAAAACGTGTGGAGGTCAAATTGCAGAAGCTTGGAATCACAGCCTAATGTGCGGCCGTTAGGTACACTTTTCAATTACTTTTAATCTTCTTAAATGGTTGTGTTGGAAATTATTTGATTAATTACTTTTATTACATCGGTTAATTCTTTTTGGATAATATAGTTTTCATCTTAAATTTTATGCACTTTATCATTTTACATCTCTTACTAAATTCAAATCAATAGAACAGTGAAGAAGAGTTCGTTTTGATAACACTTTATACGTTCATTCCAAGTCCGCATGAAAATGCAAGAAATGTTCTGAACTTGTATCTAAAATAAAGCATCCTCAAGAAACTGGAAACATTTTATATACTCCAAATATGAAATAGTAACTGTTGAGAAGTCCTGATTTTTTTGTATTAATGATATCTTTTGCTTTAAGAATTTAAAGAGAACCCATATTTTTGGACTACTCCAGAATAAATGTAATATGGTTTCTGCTTCTGTTTTACAAAAGGAGACATCTTTTTATCTGTTACATTCATTTGTACTGTACAACAAATAATTAGTACCTAATATTCTATGAAGTATATCAATCTCTTGTAATTTGAAATTTTAGACAGTAAATATCATTCTACAGTAAAGACAAATCAGAGTAAAGATTATTCCATTTTTCTTGACTACTTGGAATATCATTATTTGCTAAAAGATTTCTATAAACTTGTTTATTGGTATTTGCACCAACAATAATTAATCTTAAGTACGAACTGATTAATGACATTTTACTGTTATTATTGAATGCAATTTTACAGCAGCTTATATCGATTTACATTAATTCTGAGTGCTTCATAATGTATTAAATTGATATAATATCCTGTTTCTCTGCTTCACTATGCATTGACGTTTCGCATTTTAGTCAGAAGACAAAGATTTATAAAACGGATTTGATATCAGCCTCAAACCATTTCTTTTCCGGTGGATAACCATTGGTGACTTAATTACCATTTTTTTAATTTAAAAAATGTGCTCCATTTGTTACTCGAGTTCTCACAAACACAATTTTAAGCTTGAAATTTGATTTCTTTCATCATTTTAGTTTATCTTTATTACTAATCATACACGCTTTCATATGGACGAAACTTAAAAAATAATTTTGAAATTTGCAGGTCGTGCAATTCTTGCCATAAAAGTTGAATGAAGCAACAAACCGATGATTGCTAGTGATGAAGACTTGAATGAAATTACAACTGACCAAGCTATATACCTGAATATCTATTATTGATCCTTAGGAATGTGTTTTATTCCAGTTATGATTTGAATGTATTTGTATATAAATATTTCTTAAATTAAGACAGGATTGTATCAAAAGACTACAGTATTTAAAGGTGTCGCTATTTTCTCTAATAAAAGTTACATTGTTGCTTGCATAAGTGACATAGAGATTGAGATACACCGGTGGTTGTACAAATAGCTTTATATTCATTTGTTCTGAAAATGAAATGTGAGTTGTAAAAAGGGAAAGAAATAGAGAGACAGACAGATATGTATATGGATCCTAAGATAATGGCAGAAATCCTCGTGGTATTCGGCAATCAGTCAAGAAACCCATCTACGTGATAATGCTTTCTCAATCCGTCAACGATTTTTACCTATCATTTATAATGTTAATAATTTGAGAAAATATATTTAAATCATTTAAAAAAACTTTAAGTTTAAAATAATTGAATCTTTAGACAATAATGCATGTTGGATACCAAAATCTGAACATGAGTACCATTTGTATTTGCAATTTTGTCATTGTATAAAACTACAATATGTATGTACATGGGTTTTATTTATAATTTAAATAAACGAAAAAAAATTTTTTACACAGATTTCATCATTCCCTGTCCCATCCACACAGAGAGAGAGAGAGAGAGAGAGAGAGAGAGAGAGAGGAAAGCTTAAATATGAGATATAAATTGTATGAGAAACACTGCAATTGTTTATTTTATCAAATATACATTTCTATGTTTTGTACTTTTTGACTCATGTACGCTATCGATATAATGAATACTATTTTGCTAGGGGGAATAAGCAGTGATTTTATATGATGATTTTTTTAAATTTGTTGTGTTAGAAGGTGATTTAATGTGTTGTGTCATTGTCTCATACTATAAAGCTTAGTGTTTCAAGATGATCTTTGCTTTTGCCATTTTACGTCAGGGAGATTGATAGATTTTGAAGTTATATTTCATTTATGTGAGATATACCAGGCTGTGGTAAGCTGTTACATAATTATATTTCTGTAAGTAATTTGGAATGATTTGTATGGAATATTGTATTGAAATAATGTATTTAATTATGCATTATTTGGTATTCTTGTGTTGATTAGAATATTGTCTAGGTATTTGATATACTTTTGTGATAGTAAATTGTTATTGTAGGTCGAAATATATGCTATATCAAAAAGAGTCATAACCTGCGCCGAGGTTGTTGTTATTTCTCCTGTGGAAATAAGGACCCTGTCACACATCTCCAGTTGGATGGTTAACCTAGTGCCGTCTTGGAGGCATTGGCAATCTCTGTTCAAATACTGCTTTTGGTCCCTTCTTTGGAGGTTAGACTAGTTGTTTTTCTTCAGTCTCAGACCTACTGTGAACCTACATGATCAGGTTGTGCATTACACTATTTTGACAGTGTTTGCCTAATCATAATTGAAAAGAACGAACTGTTAATTATTTGCTTTTTTGTTGTTGTTAGATAAAAGCAATATGAATAAAAATTAAGACTATAAGCGTTGATGATTTATCTTTTAAAAGTGTCATGAAATGCTTTACAAAATCCCCATTGGAGCCCCAAATTTCTCCCTTTTGAGTTTGCTTGACCCCCGAGAAAGGTTCACAGGCCTGCTTATTAACCTCAGTATCAGATGTACTATACTTATCTGGAGACCTGAAAATAGAAGTTTACAGTTGAACCTGTATTAGCGGCCACCTGTATAAGTGGTCAAACTGCATTTAGCAGTCAAATTTGGTATTACCGAACTAGCATTTTGTTTGTTTAACCTTTTCTTTATTTTATAATAAAAAATTCAAAAGTTATACTAATAGCCGAATGGACGTTAAATAGATTCTTTTTTGAAACTGAATGAAACAATTGGTATTAACCTGAATAACTGCTCCGATACTTTCTCCGTGATCGGTTTATTTATCATAATATATCTTTATTATTAGATATGAGGTTGAAATAATTAAAATTAACACACATGCATATCATATCAAAAACATATGTGCGTATGGCAAGAATTACGCATAAAGTTTAACATATTTAATCTATATCAAGTTATTTTTTGTTTGTGCCTGACCCTTTCCTGTAGTAATAAGGAGAAGATACTCCAGACTAACAAGTGTATAGCTTTCCTCCGGTATGTTTCTGTATGTGTTTGATCAAGTTTGACTTCTGATGAGATACATAGTCACAATGTGTACACTTGTAAGGTTTTCTCCTGTATGGGAACGCACGTGTCTGTTTAAGTTTGACTTAGGACTAATTTTTTTTCACACAAAATATACTGGTATGGCTTTTTTCCTGTATGCATTCTCATATGATTGGTCAAGGATGACCCTTTCATAAATGTAGACTCACACACAGAACACTTGTATGGTTTTTTTCCTGTATGGGAACGCATGTGTGTGATCAAGTTTGACCTATGACTAAAACCGTTTTAACACACATTACTCTTATATGGCTTTTTATCCCGTATGTATTCGCATGTGATTAGTCATTTTAACCTTCATTGGATGTATAGTCACAGTCAGTGCACTTGTATGGCTTTTCCCCTTAAGTAATCGCAATGTTGGATCAAGTGTACTTCAGCAGAAATGCAAAACCACATAAGAACATATGTAGGACTTTTCTCCTGAATGTATTTGTTTGTGCTGATCAAGTTTTGTTTGTAGTTACACGAATAATGGCACACATTACAGTTGTATGCTTTTCTCCAGTTTATATACGAGTGTTGGAAATGTATAGCTTTTCTCCAGTATGTACCAGCATGTGTTTGGTCAAGTTTGACTTTCGATGAGATACAAAATCACACATAGTACACCTTTATGTTTTTTCTTCTGTATGGGTACGCATGTGTCTGGTTAAGTTTGACCTATAATTAAAAACATATTTACACACTGTGCACGTGTATGTTTTTCTTCTGGATGGATACGTATGTTAAGCTATAATTACATGTATATGCATTTGCACACACATAAACTTGTATGGTAAGTCTGACACTTGACTAAATATTAACTCACACTGTGCACACTTATATGACTTTTCTCCTGTATGTTTATGCATGTGATGAGTCAAGTTTGACTTGCACTTGTATGGCTTTTGTTCTGTGTGTTTCTGCATTTGTCTGAATGAAGCTGACTCCTGTTATTGATTGGCATGTGTGGGGCCAAAGCTGAATTCTAAATAACATGTAGTACACTTTGTCTTTGACTTTTCTTGTCTTTGATCAAGTTCGATCCATAAAGTAAATGTTTTATATTATGTTTCTCCTGCATGTTTCTGTTTATGTTTAGCCAAATGTTGCATATAACTACATGTTTATGACACATTGAGCGTATGTATGGTTTTCTCTTGTCGGGATTAGCAAGTGATCATGTGCAAGACCAGTTCATGATCTCAGGGTATCTGTTGATTTCATTTTGTAACAGTCATGCGTCCTTGTAGATATTGTCTGCACAAGTCAATAAATTTTATCACGTCCCACATGGAGAATACTGAAATGGAAAATAAATATGTCTGAAAAAGCAAGCAGGATCTTGTATTCTGGAACTTATTCATCCACTTCATTTATAAACTAATATACAGTGTAACTGTTGTAGGTAGCGAGAACTCAAGATGACATTTTGGAAATATTTTTGACTTTTGATTTTGGACTGTTATTTTTTAAATTTATTTTTAATTACCATTGATATTTTATTACATTTGGTGGGAATATATTGATGCATTCAGGAATAGATCTTTATTTAATTTAAAGATGTGGGATTGTTTTGTTCGTTTTCTGGCAATAACTTCTTATTCTGGCGAGAACTGGATACTCCAGGATATTAAACAATTTTAATGTAAACATGTATATCTAATCTCTACTGAAATCCACTAACTCGGATCTGATCTCTGAAGAGATAAATGAATATCATATGCATGTCTGCAGTAAAAATAATACAGGAGCAAGTCCCTTTGACTACAGTACAATAAACGAGGGCTCAGCACAAAAGGGTCTTAGTTTGCTCTTTGATGCATATTAGTTACAATTTTTTTTTGCGCTGAGCCCACTTTAAAACGTACCATCAATTGAAACAAGAGTAACGCCAGACTATGCATTTTACGCCCGACCGAAGGACAAGCCACTTCAAAATGAAGCTTCAAATGTTAAAAAATAACAAATCTATGATCGGTGTAAACACCAGTGAGGACTAATAACTTTTACTTGTGTTGTTCAATTACCTTTTACAAATGTACAGTTGCAAATTGACTGGTTCCCAAAACTTAAACGAGCGTGAGAAAAAGCTAGGCCTAACGTCGTTTCGGACACTAACTCTTTCGTTAAAAATGAAAAGAAAAATAAACTCGGGACGGTTTAATAGTATGATATAAACACAAATCAATAGCTTTATTGGACGATGGATGCAATTGATATTAAATATTTTCTATATTATTTTTATTTTACTTATATTTAGATTACATTCTTTATTGTAACTTTGTGTTTTTGGCCAAAAATCTCATTTAATTCGCTCTCTCTATTTCTCCATAAATCTATGTCTTTTTATCTCTCTCTTAATAGGCTAGATCTGTCTGTTTCTCGCAATCTCTAGGCCGGTTCAGAAGGATTTAATGAAATTGCGAATCATGTGGAGTTTCTAATTAATTTAGAAGGAAATATGCAATACTCCAATTTGACATTTTTACAATTATTTATTCGATAAAAACTCTCTCTCTCTCTCTCTCTTCAATTATAATAAGCGTGTAGATGCGTAAAGATGTGTATAACAGTGATTGAAAAATTCCGTAATTGACCACACCTAATTGAATGGGGGAAGAGGCAATTTATCTGATTACGCATTTTGCTTTTGTTATCTAAACATATATTCTATTAAGTGGTAAATGAAGTATCATCACCATCTTCATCATCATCATCATCATCATCGTCGTCGTTGTCATCAAATTAGTTAATGATATTTAGAGTATTTCTATTACATAAAAGGGACATTTGTTTTAAATTCTAATAAAATGTAAATATAACAGGAAGATACACCACGGTAATGTAAAATCTATGAAATAACGGAAAGCAAAATAGCATATGTAATACATGTAACTATATTTTATATTAAATAAACATTTATATGATTTTTAAGTAGAGTATTAAAGATAATAAACGAAATAGAAAAAAAAACATTTCATTGGACGATAAGGCTGGACTATCTGTATTTATGTCGGAGCTTATAAAGGTAAGTAAAAATTATGTTATAAAATCTATGTTATAAAATCTATGTTATAAAATGTAACTGACGATACTGACCCTGAACCGTATTAAAACATCACAAGTATGTGAGGCGGTTCCATAATGCGATGTCAAAGGTAAAGCTGTGTTGGAATTTGGAACTAGGGGTCTTGGGTTCAATCCTCTACCGCGACATACAAAATTTCGTGAAAAATGAATACTGGGAGCTCTGTTGATTTGCAACCTTCTCACGAACGCATTCTTCTCATCTGAGAAAAATACGCGCGAATTACCAATAAAAAAGCAGGAAGGTTGCGTTTAGACTACTTGGTGGGACCAAGCACCGACACGCAATTTTCTCACTTGCTTGAAACGTTGAAATTCAGTTTGTTTGTTGGGTTTTGACGTCCCACCGACAGTATTTCAGTCACTTGGAGACGATGTCTACTTGAGACAGATATAGTGCTGCCACACTGCAGTATCATGCCGTAGACATGTGGCATAATACCACACCCAGTCACATTATCCTGACACAGAGCCAACCAGTCCTGAAACTACTGTTATATGCTGAGCGCCAAGCAAGGGAACTATACAGGTACTGTTTATATTAAACATTTGACCAAGATATAGTTTAAACTTTAGTACGAATACATTAAAATCGGCAAAGTTATTGGAAAGAATTTCTAACTTCCATGCATGCATGAAAGTTGACCGAATCACGCATAAATTAAATAAATTTCTTTATTTTAAATTTGTGCGTAATTAGGCCAACCTTCAGACTTGCATGAAACCTTCAGACTTACCCTGACACCGGGCCAACCAGTCCTGGAACTACCCTTATATGCTGAGCGCCAATCAAGGGAGCTATAACAGTACCATTTTTTACGACTTTGGTATGTCGCGGCCGGGGATCGAACCTACGACCTCCCGCACCCGAGTCGGACGCTCTAACCACTAGGGGGACGGTTGAAATTCAGTATATTTGCTTGTATTTCGCAAGTCTTTCGACGTGAAGTTTATCACCAACTACAACCCAGCCTCTTCCCCCTGTATACCTAATATGAAATTTAAGTTGCCAACTTATTGGTAAAATGGTAATAGCTTGCTGTTGTTGTTTTTGTGTCATTTTGTCGTGTCGCTGACTTGATCAAGGGTATATAAACGGTTAAATGTTAAATAATACCTTCGCCGATATACAAATGTGTATATCTCACATAGCACGATGTGATATTGTGGCGTAACAGGCAACGAAACTGATGTTGACCGGTAACTTTTCCAGTAGGATAATAAAAAAAATATTACTCATCTAAAACGTTGCTGGCAGTAACTGGACACAATCCGTTATCCCTGAAGAAGACGGCTTTGGCAAACTGCTTTTTTTAGCCTGAACTTATAGGGCTTATGCGTGTAATTATGTTCGATATTTATGATACCGGGTGGACAATGTCAGTTATGCCTTTACATGTCATTTTGTTTGTTGTTGGTCTAACAGCAATATCATGATATCCTTTTTAAGGTTAAAGTTCTTGCTAAAATTCCGAGACGGACAAGTCAGTCTGTTACCACGCAACAGTTATATTACAAGTCAGTCATGTTACCACGCAACAGTTATATTATTTCACGGAGCTTAAGTTAAGGACTACTTCATTTTTATAACAAAACAACAATAGTTCATTTAAGGAAAAATCACGAAACAAGTCGCATACAAAAATATGATAAGTATTAAACGCAAATGTCGTTCGAGTTTGTGTCTTGGTAGTTTGTTCCTTTAAGCTTATGGGTGTTGAGTTATTATGCTACAAAACATAAAAGTAATATTTGGCCAACACTGTAGGTAATTCACACAGTGTTTAAACATGTACAAAATGTATATGCATGAAATTTGTATTATTGTTTTAACGTTACAACAAAATGGTAGCAGTGTATCAAAGTAAATTGAAAAAATATTGTATATGTAACTACCCACTGATTATTATATGTTGTTGTCTCACTCTTGTGAGTGTGTGTTTATGTTTGGTGATCCTGCTAAAGACTTCATTTTATCCTTCATTAATTTGTTTAAGATTATTTTCCCCATTGTGCGTTAATACTCACATTTTTGTTTTATTATTGTGTAAATCTATGTGCACATTTTTTTGCGCATGTGTGTGTCAGTTTCAGCGGCTGCTTAAAGTTTTTGTTTGATATGTTGTGCATTTAATTGTGTGCACATATATATTGTTGATTTATTATATATTTTATAATTGTTGATGATCAAAGGTCTCAAAGAAGACAAGTGTCTGACTTATTGAGTCACCTTTGTAAAATAAAGAATACATGTATGTCTATTCTTTATTTCTTTATTTAGATGCATATTTGTCAAAAACCATGCATGTTTACTTACGCCACACGATCACCTCTCATTATATTGCAGGCCCAAAGCCGATTTTAAAATAAGTTGTCTGGTTGCGTCAATTTACACCAATGTCGAGATTTATATCTCAAGAAAGGTCAGTTTTAGACAGTTTGTTGATAAGCCACAACCGCAATTTGCGCTAGAGCTATCTTTACAATTGTTCACAGCATTAACACATTAAAAGAGAATAATAATCAAACAAAATATCTTACTCGCATTTTCATAGCAGAAAAATGCGTTCGTACTTACAGACTTAGGGAAACACACGAACGCATTTTTCCAAGCAGCACCGTAGTTCAGTGGTAACGTATCCGATTACGGATCGGAAGGTTGTGGGTTCGAACCCCGTTGGAGGCAAGAATTCTTAATGACCTTTCCGAGCGCAAAGTACTGGTCCAACCCAAGAACCGTCGAGAGGGATACTTAGTATAAGTTGTAAGAATTTGTTTTCCAATCGACGTTAATAAGTTTAAACTAAAATCCTGAAGAAACATGCGTCCGCGAGAAATTTGCGTCTCAACAGAGTGATTGTTGCTCAGTTTATATATTCTTACAAACCATTAGTTCAAGGACTGGTAGTCAGGATAGCATTCTATTCACCGTGCGCATAGGCATAGCCTGTACCATAAGGCAGTGGTGGACTTCAAGTGCGTTGGCAAACTCCGGCGCACTGGGTTGGCTCCGCATCTGTGTGAGATCTCCTTCGTGGAGAGTATTTCGTAGAAATAATTATTATGCATATATAACTGTAGAGTGATCTCTCTTCGTTAAGAGTGGGCCCTAAACTGTAAAACTGTATTTTGATCCTCTGCTTCTATTATGTTAAATGCGTAGAAGCAGTTTTTCTAGGGCAAGTATTATCGTATTTGCAAACAAAACAGCGGCGTTTACGTATGAATCATTTGCTTTAAGAACAGCAATCAGTTACCATTTACATAAATACTTTTATAAATAAATATTCTTGCACTTCTTATTTGAATGCCGCATTTGGTAGTAAGCAAATTATTTAGCACTATGCACTACTCATTTTTCCCAATTGAAATGCGATAAGGCACTCACATAAATATATCATATAATATATTTGTAAACGTATTTGTTCATGGCATCACGTTTTTCTATCATTATTTAATATTTGTTAATCTTTATGTTCGAATAGTGTACTGAACACATCTCTTATAAACTTAGGTAGACTACTCACTTTCCAATTCTAAGTAAACATTAGTTTATTCGACAGTTACAAAAAGTGTCCTCTCACTGATTAGCCCTGTTCAATAATTTGTAATCAGATCTTGCATGTGGATATTGCTAATATTGTAATCTTTTTGTTGACATTAAATAAATATAATATTTATCAGTGCTGCGAGCACATTTTGTCAGACAGGGATAATTTTATAAGGTTTAAAGCAGCTTGCTCACTTTTGATCGGTAGAAATAAAATAAAACAATATTTTTCTACTCTCCATCGTTTATTTTCGTAATGTCTCGTAACGCTATTGCCTATAACGGAGACACCACATTTTAAACAATCACAGAATGTTGCATTTGGTGACCATGCGTCTGTAGATGGTGTTGATACACATAGATAGTTTTAAATCAAATTTTTAGTCAATGACCATCTGTGAACGAGCTGCTTTAATAAAGATAACTGGAATAGATACATTAACATGCTTATTGACACATTTTTCTTTTTTGCCAATATGTAACAAAAATTGATGGCAATAACTGTGTATACAAAACTACCATGGTCGAATTTTTCAACATCTTTAAAGGCGATCGAACGTGTTTTTTTTTTCTAGCGAAAAGATTTAAAAAATGCATATAAGTACTTTAGACTATAACTAAAAGATATATGATTTAAAAATAGGGTTCCACGATGCCTGCTTTAAGCTTATAGTAAAACATCACTGTTTGCTCAAACTTGTTGAAAAAAGAAAGAAAAATATAGAAGAAAGACTTGACTTGACTATTTGAGTTTACCGTCGCTTCGACAGTATTTCAGTCATATAGCGACATCCATCTAATTACAGGTGGAGGAAGACCCCGAATGCACGGAGGCATCCGGGTAGAACCACCGACATACCGCAAGCCAGCTGGAAGGCTTCCTCACATGAAAATCCGAATGACCCTGCCGGGATTCGAACCCACGCGATGAGGCCCCTTAGAAGAAAGATTTATTTCTAAATACTTTCAGAGCACATTGAAATGATATTTTCAAAATATCTTATCGTGCTTATCGTGATTTGTAACTTGTATTCTACAAGTTACAGGTGAAGATATTGCCAAACATGCATTGAAAATACAAAACGTACATAAAATCTCATTTGTGCTAGGACTAAAATATATACAAAATCTACCCCATTGCTATCATTTTTTATTTGATTTTCGGGATATTATTTTTTTTAAAAAATTGAGTGGGGGGGGGGGGGATAAAAATAATATCTCAGTTAAAATGAACATTCGACCAAAAAATAAAATAAAAGTACCAAAAGGGTATTTTTTTGTTTCTCTATTTTTTTTTAAAGATAAACAAATTTTAAGAGATCTAAAAATCAAAATCAAAATAAATAGTGCTGAATGTAATTTTATACAACCCATTGACCATAAATCTTTATCTTAAGAAAATATTCAAATTAATTATTTTCATGTTAAGTAAATATATTTTCTTTTTTATTGCGTTATGATTTTTTTAATATATTTATTTTTTTAAGTTTGCACTCCTAATAAAATCCTGACACTCTTCATTTTTTAATGTTTTTATTTTCATTGATTTAGATTGGTGCTTAATTTTTTAAGACATTTGTCCTAAATGTCCAAATTGTTAAAGGCCTCTTTGTCCTGAAATTAAAATTCATAAGGCCATCCAATTGATATTAAAAAAACTTTTATGGCAAATATGAACCGCCATATTGCACTGATTCAAAAATTTAATGTGACTATCAACATTTAACAAGAAAAAACTAACTAAAAGTAAAACTTTTGCTCACTGTCAACTGATCTCTGTCAATTATCCTAAGTTGCCATAGTTTTTTCTTCCAAGATAAAAACTTGAGTGAAGCCAGAGCATCACTATTTCTATTCACACATCAAAAAAAAAAAAAAAAAAAAAAAATGATCGCTGATGTCGACAGTAACCCAGCAGTTGTAAAAGATCTTACACATCAGGTAAAATGTCAAAGAGGTGAGAAATGTTCAAAAGAAAGCCGCAAATTAGCATGTGCCAGTTTCACACCCTTTGAACTTTACTGCTGCTTCCTGTGTGTAGAGTGATGTCACACAAGGTGAAACTGAAATCAGAGGAGGGGGCACAGAGGGATGTATTTGGTGACACTTGTGTAAGAATTAATTTCAGGATTATCGGCAGCTTCTCACCGCATAATTTATTCACAAACATGGTCATCCTGATGACATGGATTTTCCCTTTTACCTGGACCATGATGCACCTTAAGTACTATGGTTTTATAGTTTATAATTATGCTGACAAGAATTTGTGACTGATAACATGGCCCACTGTCCACCACAAATAGGCCTATTTTTTGGGATTATGATCGAAAACAACTTCCGGAGTGGAGTGAGAACAGAAACGGGTAGGCATAAACTGATTGTGTTTTATTTGTCACATGATAGAAAATTAATATTGAAATAGAAATGTTTACTTACAAATAATGATAAGCACGTAAATTTCTAAGAAGTAACGATAAGCAAATGAGTTTACAACACCCTGCGAGGATATTTCTGTGACATATTTTTATCTCTTTCGCTCAAAATTTCAAGGTCGGTGGATTAATTAAAATAAAACATGTCATGATCTCTTTTATTTTTATTTCACTTTTACAGAAATTAGGATCAGCGGTGTTTGTAAATCAGAAAAATAAAAAATGGTGGTAAGAGATTTCAACGGACTGATTTCCTTTCAATCCACTGTTATAAGGGCTGAAAATGTAACAAAATACATACTTCATAACTTTTTTTTTAAAAACTAAAACTGCCTTTATCGATATTTTAGCCAAATTTGCTTTTAAACACTAAAATTTGATATTTTATACCTTTAAAATTTGGTTTTTGAATTTTAAAATTTAGGCTATATTCTACCTTAAAATAAATGAGAATTTACATAAAAATACCAAACTAAAAATCAGTTGTAACCCGCTGAAACGTTTTTAAATGTTATTGTTAGTCGAAGAACATTAACTCACTCTTGAGCTACGTATTTAAACAAATATAAATTTTACATCAATAAATATCGAATTGTTATTTGATCTATGTCACATTTCAGTTTGATTCCAAATGTCTGGCTGTAAATGATTTGCAAGTAACAGCTGTAAGACGTCGTAGTCTGTCTGGTAGGTGCCAAAGCCAAAACAAATGTAAGCAGAAAAGTCCTTGAATTTATACCATTGAAGGAAGAGAGCTACGGGAAGAAATGACCTAGGTAGCCATTAAATGCTAAAGAAACTACATGCGTTTTATTTCAGCACTAGATGGGGTCACTATGGGCTTTTTTAGTGCTTTTTTATAAATCGAGTCAAAGAGGTATGAATTGTGTGATGACTTTCACATCAATCCCTCCAATAAATGCTAAGAAGGGCTCTTGATATATAATTTGTGTATATTCAATATGTTTAAGGACAAAAATCATGTAAGACTGTTGTGATCTTGGCAGTAATATAAATAAAATGTTTATATTCACTTTCATAACTATGGGCAGCAGTTATGCAGACGTGGATGGACACTTTCCTATTCATTCACAAGACACCAAAAAGATTTGAAATACAATTGTATATGGAACACTATAAACGTCAAGGCTGAGTGAAAACTAATCTATTGATTCCATGTGTTGTTGTTAGTGATTAAGTTGATGTATCTATATTTGTACATTCGTTGCAAAATTTTATACACATAAATACTTATTTGAAGCCAAAGAGGGCTATAAAAATTACCAAAATATGATTTATTACATGTGGTTGTCATTTCAGGTTGTCAGTTTTCTGTACACATATTATAATTTTTTATTTTTACATTGGTTAATTAATTAAAATAAATTATTATATCAATTGTGTGCATTTGTGACACATGATTATGTAAAACGTGTCTGTAGAAAGATATTCGACCAACCTCCCTTCCTCACTCGTTGTCATTCATTCCCATGCATTAATTACAAAAACAAATAAATCGTGTATAATTTATTATGTATTATTTTTAATTTTTATTTTAAAAGATTTACATGAAAAACAATCGCGTAGTTTAGCTCTTCGATAAAAGCGTTTTCTTATACAGATATTTTATTTGGGAAGTAATCCATTACGGTTCCATTGGTTTGATTACGGCTACACAATTTGAAATATAACGCGTATAGATACTTATGAGCGCTTTTGGAAAACTGTCAACCCAGAAATCAGTATTATGGTTATAAAGACTACTCCAATCAAAAGGAACATTCCTGACGTAGAACGTCATAATTATCCTTGTCAAAAAGCCATATATAGCGAGTGAAGGAGCTAATTTTTGGTTTTGTGAACTTAAAAAAGGCAAAAACTGAACTGTGAAAGCGAATGTTTTGTTCAATAATGGGTTCAGCAACTCTGCAAGTTGAAAGTGAAGAAAAGAGAAAAGATCAGTAATAAACGACGAGTGTTTAGTAAAATATATGGGTTTAGTGATACATTGTGTTAAGCTAAACAGTTTGCATAGGGTATTTAACTTTTGAAAATAAATTTGGACAGACGTAGTTAAATTAAAATCGCATTAAAAAACAATATCATTAATTCCTGTACTTACTTCCAAATCAACCGATTCCTCAATGCTGTTAAGAATTTTAGTTTTAGAATTTGGGAGTCGATAAAATAAACCAAGTAGACTTTTCTTATACTTTGGAAGCGCAATTTCAACCCAGATGCATTCGGTTCCTAAATCTTCTAGATTACCCCTTCGTTCATGACTGATGGTAATGTTAATTTGGCTGACCACGCCAGATGAACATCGCCAGCGATTAATAAAAGATTGATGCATTGAATATTTTTATTTCATTAGTCACCATTTACCCATTTGTCGAGGTCATGGTTGGCCACATATATGCTAAACAAGGAATGAATCTTTTGTCTTCCAAAATTTAGAAGGAAGAAAATTGACTTAACTATGTTTTGATTATCTTAACTGCAAAAATGCAAGATGATATTAACTACAGGAATCCGCTCAAAATCAATGACCCCGCTTCAGTCCGTTAACTTATGTTATTTTCTGAGTCATATTTTTATTTTGTATTAGATTATAAAATGGACAACCACGGCCTTGATAAACGAGTTAATTGTGCCAAAAATATAGCAACTTATAACTTACGCCCTGATAGTCTCTATTCAAATTAATATAACATATTTGAAGTGGTAATTCTCAATAAATAGTGCTATGGCATTGTGTATAAGCAGAGAAATAATTACATATAATAAATTATCGTAAATGTAAATTACGATGTATCGCAATAACATTATTGAAATAAAACAGACAATAAAAATAAACACATTGAAACACATCAGATAACATTGACATTGTTCAAGGAATTTCCGACGGAGGATCATTTGAATAACCAAACGAAAGAAAATCAATCTTATAAATTTCTTGCAGACCTACTATGGTTCTTCGCTTAATGTCTTTATATGCTTTTACCAAAGCTTTCTGGCGTTGACGTTTACTTTCCGTAGAAGATAAGGGGTGCTCTGATACGGCATGCATAACTTCTTTAACAAATAACGACTCGTTTGCACATTCTAATTCGTTGTTGAAATTGTCAACTGGAAAATCAACCTTTTCGTCTATGAATCCCTGTATTTGGAAAGCCTTCCAGCATCTCTTGGCTACCGTACACAACCCTAGGTATCTTCGAACGTCATTATTAGATCGAGCTTTGGATAGAACAGTTCCTGCAATCCCTGGAATTGTCGCCTCTATTCTTTTTCCGTGTAGAGCCTTCAATATTGCGTCTAATTTATCTTCCTCTACTCCAACCACTCTTAATATGTATTCAACGTCCGTCGAAAATGATTCCTGTTTAACCAATGCAAAGGCATTTACGTCGCATTGCTTACACATTGAAAATATTGGAGCCCAGTGCCTGTTTAGATCATTCCCTGATTTGGCCATTATTACGACAAAGTCCAGAAACTCCTGGAAAGAAGCTGTTGTTTTATTAATGTTTATATCAGGCTTAGGCTTTGCAAGGGTTTGCAAGACCTTTTGATTAGGCTTTGCGAGGGTTTGCAAGACCTTTTGATTCATAGAAAACATAAGGGGCTGGTAAAATTTATCGATGTAAGCAGAATAAAGCCTTGAATAAGGACATCTTGACATAAGCACAGTTGGTGTGCTACCCAGGTTTGAGGACGATATGCCATTCTGACTTGATAGTTTTCCATGCACAGAACTCCTTTTTCTATCAAAGGCTTCATCATAATACTCTATACCATTCTTCAGGATAGAGAAAATTTGAACCCAGAACGTCGATCCGATTTTTGGAACCTTGCAGTATGCAAAGTTGTAATTCGGTGAATAGAGATATTTAGCCGATTTTCTAACTATGAATCCCAGTTGTTGCCAAACTGAATTGTTATTGCAGACATCATTAATTCTTTTCAGTCGAAAAATTTGCTCAAAATGTTGTTCTTTTGGAATATGAACAAAATCGATCCTGGCATTAGATGAATGGTCATCGAATTGATAAGCTGTTTCACCTGCAAATGTATAACAATTAATGAGTGAATGCATCTTTGAGAATAAATAAAAGAAACAAATCGGTAGATGAAAATGTGTAGTAAAAACACATAAATGATAAATACGTACACGATTTGTAACAAGGTCATTTGTCCGTGTGTATTAACTGTATACGCCTACAGAGATAAGCTTTATGCTTATGTCTAGGTCCCACTGGGGAAAATCATCTGTGGTGAGGAAATAGCCATTTGTTTCTGATGGCTCCTAATGATTGTGCCAAAATAAAAGCTCACTGCGCTTACCACTTGACCATACGTAAATGTTCAAGATCAAGTTTTATGGAAGTCAAGGTTCAAATTCAGACAGGAACTTTTTAAATGATCTACGCATCTCTCAAAGATAAGGATTCTATCAAAAGAAAACAGGACTTGATGCATTGAAGCAGTTGACATCTCTCTTTTATAACGAATTAAGTAAAGTACATATTTCATCCTTGAATTCGAATGAACTGACTGACTTGAGTTTTACATCTGTCGCACACTGACTTCTCTTCGGTAAAACTTTCATATAATTTTACAAGTATTAAATCATAGATATCTGATATGAATTGGTGACATAAACCAAAAGATATGGTATACACCATTGAAACTAAGAAAAAAACAGCATACATCTGCACTCACTGCGCCATAATATTAAAAGAGCAGTGAAGATGAGGAAGGACTAGAATGACATATAAAAGGGTTTAAAAGAAACATCTTGAACATCAAAATGTTTCCATATTAAACTATACTAGAAAATAAATTGCTTTTCTAAGTTTCAATTATTGTGCAGAAATTAATATCACTAGCCCAGATTTTGGCTTTAACAGTTCGGTTGTAATTTCTCCGATGCAGCAAATAACACAAAACTCTTTGAAAAAACATGTGTAAAACTTTTGATGCAATCTGTTCATATATATAACAAACAATATAAAACAACACTTGCAAGAGTATGCCAACAATTAGAGGAAGGGAAGCTTAATTAAATATTTTAGTCCATTCCAAGACACTTGGTTATTATACTGGCGCCAAAACTTGAACAAAAGCAGTTGGGGGTTTAGCAACAGACAATTTTAGTCCAAGATTGGCCATGACAGCAATAGAGTATTTTAGAGTAAATATTTTAACCCTCACGGAATTTTTTTCGAAATTCATGGATGCAATCTCGAGATTGGGAATGTGTCACATAACTGTCATGTAAAGGTCTCCGAACATTAGCCGAGATACAAATATTCCCCTATAATCCCCCCTGAAACATCGGTGAGACATTATCGGTGAATCATTAAATTCGTTTCGCGCCAAAAAAGGAACAAAGTAATCAGGGAGAAAAAGGTCTTCGTGGAGAATCGGTCTACCTCAATGAAGATCTTACAAAACTAACAGAAACTGTATTGATGTCGGTCAAGAGGAAGATGACGGATGAAATCGATTCAGTGTGGACAAGAGACTGCAAAATCTTCTACAAAAAACACAAGTGGGACGGTGCACCATGTCCGCACCAGTGACTATCAGACCTGGTTGGATCTACCATGGCAAGCAAAGTGAGATCTCAAATACAAACATTAGTGTCGCTGAGATATAAATTATCAAAAATGTAAACAAGTAAACTGTCAAAAATTGGTAAATCAAAAGAAAAGAATTATAATGCAAGAGTAGAGTAGTGAAAGTAGTAATCTTTACACAAAAAACAATTACATATAAAATTAATCTTTTCACAAAAAATAATTACATATAAGTACAGTAAAATTTTAGATACAACTTATTCTTAGGTTAGTCAATCATCTTAAGGCCTCAATTTTCAAGGACACGAAAACGCGTACGAAAGTATGGTATGAAACTTTGAGATTTGATTCTTAAAGTAGGAAGTAAATCATGCACCAATTTATTACTGCAATATGCCTCATTAAATTCCAAAATAATTTAAAATCTTTTGAATAACAGTAAATAAAACATCCAACCTTTCTTTTTAAAAGAGACGTTTTAAATCTTTAAATATATGTAGATAAAGATAAGATGTATCTGGAGTAAATACTCTTACACGTATTGACACACTTAGGTTAATGTCTTATACCCTTTATCATATGGGAAAAGGTAATTAGAAAAACATCTTTCAATTGTATAATTCTTAACTGGACCTGCAAAAGGGATCGTCTATAGTTCAAGTGTTTTTCAAGCTCGAGATCTCAAACTTTTATCAAATATTTTCTGTCGTGCCTTCTTCAGAGTTACCGGTAGCTACGCAAAACAGCTATCCTTTCTTACAGAGAAGTATTAATATTTTATAGCTTATGATTATGATAAAAATATCCGTTTTAAAATTTTAACTTTGGTACACACACGTTCTAATTTGCATTCTAACGGACCAAATCATCGTTCTGCATTGTCGAACGAACCCCAGATTTTATTTGAAATCCTTTAACAAACATTTATAAGAGGGATCCAAAATAGTTTCCGATAAATTCATGATTTATCATACGCTAAAATGTATATCCTGTCAATTATTTACCCGCTTCAGCAAAACTTTGAAGTCGGTCAAGGAATCCAGGTTTCATGCACATGTATTTGTCATAAAATATATGGTGTTTTTCTTTCCTCTGTGTGTCTCGAATCCTCGGTACCCAGGGTATTCATATTACATATATCTTAAGTGTATCATAATAACTTTAAAACTCTCCTCAGAATTTGTAAGGAAATAAATGTACCAGTTCAATCGTCATTGCATGCTCTTAAATGACAAGTGGTCGTCTGCTGATAACCTCAAATTTTTCACGGATGCAGCGTCCACCATATTTTGTGCTGTTGTGTTTGCCCATAATTAGGGTCCTTCTTTTCATTAAATATATTGGAGTTGTTTCACATTGTTATTTGCAGTTGAAGATGGGGTCATAAAATGGTGAACAACAGATTTATTTTTTTCTCAGACAATGTATGCGTGCTAAATAAGCAGACTTCTATAGATCCACGTATGGTCAATCTAGTCCGACGAAACAATAATACTTTGAGAGTTGAACTAGTTTTATGAATTTTGTATTGCTAGGCAAATTCCTATACAACTTCTTGTATCTGAACAAAATCTAGTCAGTTACCTAACTCAGTAACCAATCCTTCTGCTTTAGCTTACGTTTATTTTATTTTTTTTTTCAATTTAATCGAGCAAGATATCAGGTTACCCAACATTTATGAGTTACTGCGTTAAATACGTTAAACTCTCCCCTGTACTATTCAAACGTTTTACAAAATAACTATTGTTGCCACTATATTTATATGCATCATTGCTTTTTATGGATTTCTATGTAATAAGAGGGTCACTGTTAATATTAATAGCCATGCCAAATAAGTTAAAGATGCTTTAATGCTGGTTCAGCTCCATGGTCCGGAGCCTACGGCAGAGGTGCAAGTACACATTTACAATTTTAAATACCGTACCACGGACATGCCTATATATTTGCCGGCACAGAGAGATAGTCCTGTTACATGTCCAGTCTCAACAACTGGGCTTGGACGTTTGAAATCCACAGCCTTCCAAAATCATAATTGTATTGCATTTCTCTGCTTACTGTGACTTTGCTGTCTTGTAGTACTTTGGTGACGAATACAGAGGCATGATAGTTTTTGTGTTCATTTACATGCCTTCAAATGTGTCATAATTAGTACAGAAAACTGTAGATGTCCTTTGGCGAATAATTGGATATTTATTAATATACTGGTCGTTTTTTTTATAACTCTACATTGGACAATATCCATTCTTGCAGGTTTAGCACAAGGCTGCTTGTGTTTTAGTTGTTATATTTCCTTAGTCATGCAACTTGAAGTAAGATAAGATAAGCCAATATTTACCATGCAATTTCAGCACAATGCTGATTACCATTTAGTTATGTTGATTATTAGTTGTATACTTACTAGTACCTTTTGGGTATTAATATGTTGTTATTAGGTCAAAATCATTACGTTTTTTTTTTTCCTTCACAAAGGTGTCATATTTTCAGTTTTAATTTTTTGTTAATATTGTCGTTCAATTACATGCAAAGTTTAGCACAATGCTGCTTGTTATTATATGCTTCAGGTTAAGTTTTTTTGTTATAATTTAAAATTTAGCAAAAGGCTGCTTGCAATAATGTTAAATCTTTATATATTATTTGATTTTGTATGTTGATAAGTCTTGAAGTCATTATGTCAATATCAACCATGAATATTGAGCACATTACATTAAAGATGCTTGTCAATCATAAATATATTGAAACTGTTAATTGTTGCTGTTGTAGATTTGGTACATCATGCCATTTTGATGCCAATTGAAGTGCCTAAGACGTCTTGTTATTACGATAACCGTTTGAGTATTTAATATTTTAAATTTGCTATATTAATATTCATTAATTTTATGTCAATATCAAACATTCAAGTTTAGCAAAAGTCTTTTTGCCGTTAGATGCGAACTTGATTATTATTTCAGTGTGTGATGTTTGTCTTTTTGCCGTTAGTCGGTTTTTATACATATCCCCTTGGGTGAGCTTAGATTCATATGTTTTTGTAGTATAATTTCTTTTTATCTATCGTTTTATTATTACCCACTTGTGTAGCTTGATCATATGATTTGTGTTATGTTAATATATTCTTTTCTTTTTTTATCTGATGCGGTTTTATATTACCCACATTGTGCAGAGCCTTGATCATATGATTTTTGTTATGTTAAATAATTCTTTTCTTTTTATTGTCTGATTGCGGTTTTATATTACCCACCTGTGTGGTGAGCCTTGATCATATGATTTGTGTTATGTTAATAATTCTTTTCTTTTTATCATCTGATTGCGGTTTTATATTATCCACGTATGTGGTTAGCCTTGATCATATGATTTGTGTTATGTTTAATTATTCTTTTCTTTTTATTATCCGACTTTCGTCATTTAAAATAAAATGGCATTTCCACAATAATTTGTTTGTTGTATTTATATTAGATGATACTGACATATAAACTTCACCTCGGTGTAAATAAACACGGGGTACATTTAAGGAAGATTCAAATCAGTGTATATACATTTTATGATTGTATAACACTACACACCGGTTGTGTAATGTATTGTCGTTTTGAGTTGTCCTTCTTTCTCTGTTGTTTGGTTTTATTGAATACGAAACCACAAAGAACCACATAGATACCACATACTTACTTCATAGATGGATAGATCTCATTGAGGAGGAGTGCAGTGCACAAGAATGATAACTCCACCTTTCATAAATTTTGAGTTATTGCTCTTTGTTATTTTTCAGGCTTAATTTTTGCCCGGAGAATAACTCGAACAGTATTTGAGGTGGTATCATCTTGGAACTTCATAGGTGAATAGATCTCATTGAGGAGGAGTGCAGTGCACAAGAATGATAACTTAGAATTGGTTTTTTTGAGGAGGAGTGCAATGCACAAGAATGATAACACTGCCTTTCATAAATTTTAAGTTATTGCCCTTCATTATTTTTCAGGCTTAATTTTTGTCACAGTGACCTTGACATTTTGCCTGTAAATCTCAAAATAGGGGAATAAGTAGGTCTTCACATGGTTTTCATACCTATAATCACTTCAAACATCAGTCTTCATTATCAAAAAAATTCCTTTAAAAATTAAATATTCTACTCTCCAACACATCTTCTAAAGAGCAAGCATTCGGCGGGGGATGGCCATGTCAACATGGCTCTTGTTATATTGAAGTCAATACGTGTTCTAATAAATAATGCATCGAATATAAAGAAATGTGTGTATATAATAACTACATGTATATGAACATCAAAATAAAAACAAGGCGGAAGAAGTGATTCGGTTTATCGAAATGCTGGGCTAGTAATATATCAAAACAAATTTATGCTTATTTAGTGCTGGCATGCATGTTATGTTATAAATTTTATATAAAACAAAAGCTTTTGTTGAATTTCTTATTTTACAACACTATATACATGTACAGAGAGAATGTACCTATGTAATTAATGAAACTATTTCTTACCTGGTTTTGTGTAAGCGGTTCTTGGCCATAAAATTGAAATGAAAACAAAGCAGAAACCAAAGAACCCAAAAATTAAAATTATCAAAAAGTTGCGTGATGATAAAGTCATTGTTGTATCTTATAATATACAGAATAACAAATATGTAAATCCCTTTATTAATTCGTTTGTTAGCAAAGCTAACAAATGGCATATGTCCTTATAGGTCCGGTCCAAGTATTACATATGGAGTTTCCTCTCTTGCTCCACAATGCATTACACCACCTGTTACTGCAGTCAATAGTAAAAAAGAAATGACCATTCAAATAACAATGGACGAATTAATCGGTCTAGTATTACGAATTATGCGAGAAAGATATATTACTATTTTCAAAAAGAGATATGATATATGATCCAAACTGATTCAGCAAATGTGCACCGACGACAATTTGAGGCGGGTGGCAATACTGATAACAGATTAGTACAATGAAGACGTTCGATAGCAAACGATCCGATTAATAATGGACAACTAATTGATGATCTTGTGATAATTATACAATCAGCCAGTTTATGGTTGTTTTTGTCAGTTAAATTCTCTACGTACGTCAACAATGTCAGCATTATGTCTGTGTGCAGCAAGACAAGTGTCTAAACAATTCTGTCTGATGATTTTGGTGACTTGTAGACTTGTCACAAAATAATGTTGACGTGGACTGAAAATAAGTGTAGATTTAGAGTACATTGTATTTGTCACGTAGGCCAGAGTGGAACTGTGTTAACCGATTTTGGTTATATAAGGTTTATCACAGGTTTCTTTTATTACCTTTTGTTCAGAATGAGATATGATTAGGGTTTGAAATAGTTATATCTACTGTTTTGCTAAGTTTTAAGTGTATTAAGAGAGATGTATATGGTTTAGAAGTTTAAACCTATAGTTTCTTTACATTAGCCCTTTTTATCAGTATACCTCAGTGTTGTCAGTGTTTTTCGGGATGCACGGGATTCAGCAATTTACAATTTATTGCACGATTCACGTGATATTTGTTTTTTAAGAGTAAATCGGGGGGTTTTAGTATATAAGCTGATTTGTATGGAGCCTCAGTGCCAGATATCGATGGGAGCTGCGGAAGATACCTGGTCCAGTCTAGAGTATTCTGACCAAATTACATTACGGAGCTTGTGTGAGTAAAATTTTATTTTGTATTTCATTTTTGCAGGTAGATATGAAACTTAGATTTTATTTTAAACATTTATTTGTAGATTGTTGTATTGTTTCTTCTCAGTGAAACAAGTGTACAATCGTATTTAATTTTGGTAGTTTTCGAAGTTTTGGTTCTATAGGCCAAGGAATCGAAGTACATAGCTCTGCATTATTATGTATATTTGATGTAATTTTGAGAATTATTATGTTAGTTTATAGGTATGACCTTAATTTTGATATTACCTGAATATACATGGAAGCATTTGTCCAACAGTATTTGTTTTGGAATTAAGAAACGTGGAGTTGTATGGAATATCTGTCTGGTATATAATTGCTAAAGAAGAGGACGGTTCTGTTTTTAATGCACTGATGTAATTATGAAATGTGGATATGTATGGAATATCTGTTTGGTATATAATTGCGAACAACAAGGGCAGTTCTCTACGTTAATGCGCTTATGTAAAACCATAATATTGTTGTATGGTACAAAATGCACGTATGTAATACCAAAGATTTGTTATTTGGTATGAAAGTAGTATTATGAAGTAATAAAGTGTCTGCACATTATATTTGGTGTGATAAGTAAATAAGAGCTATTTATTGTTTGTAGCCGTATTTAGTTGGGGCATGGTGCCTATATAAGCTGGAAGGTTACAGTCGATACGGGACCCCGTTGGTAGACTACGTTGCAAGGACGGGAGAATCTACGTATTCGTCATATGGACGACAGGGTGTCTACGGTGGACTAGTCGTATTTAGTTATGTAATCTGGGTGGGTCACAGTCGATACGGGACCCCATTGGTAGACTACGTCGCAAGGACGGGAGAATCTACGTATGCGTCAGATGGACGACAGGGTGTCTACGGTGGACTAGGTAGATCACGTTAACTGAAGGGACAGCGACGACAGGAAGTCAGTGTTCATCGATAAGAGCACGTGTTATAGTTTATGAGTACTGTGAATTTAGGAATCATTTTGTGAATGTGGCACATTGAAGTGCGTTTGTATCAGTAAGCCATTATGTAGTTAATATGCGGGCTTAAAGTGAAAACAGAACATTCAGTGCAGTTATTATTTTATTATTGTACAAACAGATAAAGAGACAGTTAGCCGGCAGTTTTTTTTCATATTCTTTAATTCTTTTTCTAATATTCTCGTTGTTTATATTTTTATATTAAATATAATTTTAAAGAAAGTTGTTTGGTATTTATTCTACCTTAGAGAGTTGTCCGCCCTTGGTCATTTTGTTACCAGACATGCCTATCGAAAATGTGCCATGTAAATGACGTACAAGTTCGAGTTTACCACATGGTCTTGCTGTACAAGAAATGGGGGTTTGTATCATTAATCGCTATAGTACATGTTCAGCTTTCTGGATGCCAATTCATGTACTAAAATATCTTATGTCCTTTCAATGATAACCTTAGTTGAAACCCTCGGACGTTATTACCAATCTCGATTACGGAATGCTAATATTGATAAAAAATCTTGCGTGACAGTCTAATCGTTCTTGCCACCGTGTTCGTTTTAAACAAGTATATGAAAGTTCGAGTCAATAATCAGACTTAGGGTTGCCTAGCAAGAAATTTCAATCTCCATGGCAGTTGCCTATGTTAAAAATGGTATTCTTGAAAAACAAACCCCACATTTTTCGTCGTGTCCGTTGCTGCAAAATCTTAAACTCATAGACACACTGGTCTCACATAGTAAGGGGCACTGGGACACTGAGTCTGCACTTAAAATAAATGAAAAACATTTTTTTTGAACTAATAACATATAAGAATAACGGAAAACATATATTATTGAAAATTTATTTCTAATAAACTATGATCAGGTTATTAGGGTTAAATTAGGTTGCACACAAAGGTTCAAGTTGCGCACCCTCCAACAAAAATTATATCGTATATGTTATGTAAAGGTATGCAACTCTGGTTTACCCAAACCTAGGGTGCTGTCACTCTATCTTCGAAAACGGACCTACAAATCACACACATTCACCAATCTCGTCTTCATACTAATCCTAAATCTTTTTTCTAACAGACCATCACATAAATATATGCACAATCGTCTCCAAACGTCTCTTGTAGGAATTTAAACATCAGCACTTATCAGGTCGCCAAGATGTGACTGACATACATGTACATAAAATCAGTAGCGTTTTGCAGAATAAATCCGTTCTCCTGGGCATAAACATGAAGCACCCGGGAGAAAATCCAATAAAAACATACATGTAATTGATCTAGACTGTTTATACGTTCATCGTTCATCAGTACAGTCGTGATTGTTTAGCATTCCTTTGGACTGCAGCGATCAACAACCTACAGGCGCCATGATTTTTTTAATTTTGATGACCTGGAAGTGCTCTTCAAAAAAGGTAAGTGGTTCCCATTTTAATCTGAGCCTAAGCGCTAAAACGAGAACCAGTAAAATGTAAACAAAAATCAGCTGTCGTGTTACACGCTGACAGTATACGCGTTCAATCGTGATACAGAGCGAAATTAAGACGGTGATTAGTACTTTTATCAACCGCTCATTATGAAAAATGTGCGACAGTGAAAGTCAGGGCATGGCACTTAATATTGTTTCTTAATTCGTGGTGCAGCAGGGACTGGAAAATCCCATTTAGTCCAACAAATTGTGAAAAAATGTAGAAATCAAGGTAAAGTGGTTTCATTAACATGCACCACAGGAATAGCTTCTTCTGTGTATACAGAGATAGGACTAGATGCAACAACAATTCATTGTTGGTCTGGTATTGAAGATGGTAGATATTCTTCAGCTCAAATAAAAAATGTTATTCTAAGCAGTTCCAAATACTCAAAAGTAATTGAGAACATTAGAAATACAGACATTTTGATCATAGATGAGGTTTCTATGCTTAGTAAAAAAATGTTTGAGTGTTTGAATGAAGTATGTTCAATAAAGAATCCGGATAAGTATTTTGGTGGCATCCAGCTGATTTTATGTGGTGATTTCAGTCAGCTTTCTCCAGTACCAAACACACTTGTTTTTGATGAAGGACAATATTGCTTTCAGTGTCCTTATTTTAACAAGGTAGTACCTCACTTTGTCATATTAGAAAAAGTATTCAGACAAAATGAAAAAAAAAATATGAATGTTTTACATGAAGTTTCTGAAGGCTGCTTGTCCAAAGAATCTATTGATTATATAAAAAGCCTGGACAGACCTCTACAGCTTGAAGATGAAAATAAGTCTATAAAGCTTTTTGCAACTAATGATAAAGTTGAGGATCACAACAGAAACCAACTTCTCAAACTGGATGGTCCTGTCTATGAATACATCTCTTAGGATACCGGCAGTTGTTCATCTCTAAGGCATATACTAGCACCACACAAATTGTGGCTTAAAATCGGAGCACCTGTTATATTGCTGCGTAATCCATCTGACAAACTCTTGAATGGGCTACGTGGCAAAGTTACATCCATCTTCAAAGAGGGACCAGTGGTCAGTTTTCAATCAGTCGGCATACAATGTCCCTTGAAGCGGATCAAGTTTACAGGTAACCAAAATTATTAACTGTATATAGGCTCTTCATATTTCTTTCTATCTCAACATCATTGGTTTCATATAATATGAACAAGACCAAATGTACATCATGTAATTTTATTTTACATCCTAAACAAGTTATATCTACATAGATAAATAAAGCTTATTAAAGTTTAGTACTTGTTAGGATGCATGTACCATGAATATGTAAAATGTAAATATGAATTATTATGTACACATTGAATTTTGCTGTAAAAGGGTTATGACAAACCGTAAATATACAGAGAAATAGATATGCAGGATAATTTTGGCCAATAAATAATATATAAAATCATGGAGTATCAAAAAGCAATTAATATTTCAAATTACTCAATCAATATATTGTTAAATTTAAACAAAATATACAGAAAACCTATTTTACATTTTGTCATAAAACAAAATTTAATTGCCTAGGTCATAAGTTTTTACAAAAATCATATAATATGTATATATGAAAATGCATGTCTGTATCTCTGTTTTAAGTAATAATTTTAAATTACTCAATTGAAACTGATGCTCAACTGTATATGGCTGCTACAAAATGTTTTCTTAAAGCATGGGGTAATACACAACTTATAAGAGAAATATATCTGTAATACTGTAGATAAAGCTTATAAAATCTTTGTGCTTGTCACCAGGAATATGTGAAGTGTAAATATACACAGCGGGTATGTACAATTGGAACTTTGTTTAAAAAAGGCTTAACAAATCAAAGAAAATGAACAGATTTTGTTTTCTTAAATTTGATTATGTATAAACCATGTCAAAAATAACCATTTCAATCTTTTTTATAGTTTTCAGTTCTACAGAAAACAGAGATATAGCGATGAGAGAACAAGTGCCCTTGAAGTTGGCCTTTGCCATAACCATTCACAAATCACAAGGAATGACTCTAGACAAGTAACTATGATAGAGTATTATATTTTGAATTGATTAATAGTCAAGCTTTACATTTTCAAACAAAAACCTAAAATTCTTAAACAAACTGAATAAATGATTATAAATTTGATGATGAATTCCAAGGTAAATTCATAATATTGGCTGGCACATGAGACCTCAACTAAGTCAAACATATTTGAAAATGTAGAAAAAACAATTGCATGCAATACAGTAGGACTATTGTTGATTTTACAAAAACAAAATAATGTTTGGTAATGTTAATAATTAAATTACTTGTTCATTACCGCTAAATGTTTCTCTCTAAGTTTTATGCAATATTCCAACTAAATGTATTGCAATAGTTCATGCTTCTTTGCTTTTTTCACCATGTGTTTTTTTAATCTAAATCCATTTGTCTTGTAATGTTTTTTGAATCTGTATGTTAATATTGGGTATAAAGATATAAAACATAATTGTGGGTTAATATTTTTATAAACATGACATTCTTTTGTTAACAGGGTTGATGTCAATTGTCAGGGAATGTTTAAACCTGGACAGCTTGGTGTAGCCATGAGTAGGGCCAGGTTTAGCAGTGGACTGAGGGTGACTAACTTTACACCAACAGCATGCATGCCACATCCTAGAGTGATAAAGGATTTTATCAGCACCCCATCTATGAATACTTTAAAAGATATGAGTTTCTGTCAATTACCAATAAGGTAAGAACAAAATCAATAATGCATGATTAAATATAACAGAATTTAGGATCTTAGTACTTTAATAGTTTGTTTACCTGTGGAGGAAGATGAACATGAACGTTTTTAGCTCACATGAGCACAACGTGCTCAAGGTGAGCTTTTCTGATCGCCTTTTGTCCGGCGTCCGTCGTCCGTCGTCCGTGCGTCCGTGCGTCCGTGCGTCTGGCGTCAACAATTGCTTCAAACAACATCTCCTCCTAAACGGCTTGGCCAATTTGAAAAATATTTTGCAGGAATGTTTCTTAGATGAAGCTCTACTAAAGTTGTATAAATGGTTCTGGTCCATCGCATAATTAGGTCACAGGAGCTAAAAATAGATTTTAAAAATGAAAATTTAAAAAATCTTCTTCTCCGAAACCACAAGGCCTAACCTTTTGATTTTTGGTATGTAGCATCATCTTATGGGCCACTACCAAGATTGTACAAATCATAGCCCTATGGTGATAAATGACCCCGCACCAGGGGTCACTTGTTTTACATAGAGTTATATAGGAAAATCTTAAAAAATCTTCTTCTATGAATCCATAAGGCCTAACCTTTTGATTTTTGGTATGTAGCATCATCTTATGGGCCACTACCAAGATTGTACAAATCATAGCCCTATGGTGATAAATGACCCCGCACCAGGGGTCACTTGTTTTACATAGAGTTATATAGGAAAATCTTAAAAAATCTTCTTCTATGAATCCATAAGGCCTAGAGCTTAGATATTTGGTATGAAGCATCATCTTATGGGCCACTACCAAGATTGTACAAATCATAGCCCTATGGTGATAAATGACCCCGCACCAGGGGTCACTTGTTTTACATAGAGTTATATAGGAAAATCTTAAAAAATCTTCTTCTATGAATCCATAAGGCCTAGAGCTTAGATATTTGGTATGTAGCATCATCTTATGGGCCACTACCAAGATTGTACAAATCATAGCCCTATGGTGATAAATGACCCGCACCAGGGGTCACTTGTTTTACATAGAGTTATATAGGAAAATCTTAAAAAATCTTCTTCCATGAATGCATAAGGCCTAGAGCTTAGATATTTGGTATGACGCATCATCTTATGGGCCACTACCAAGATTGTACAAATCATAGCCCTATGGTGATAAATGACCCCGCACCAGGGGTCACTTGTTTTACATAGAGTTATATAGGAAAATCTTAAAAAATCTTCTTCTATGAATCCATTAGGCCTAGAGCTTAGATATTTGGTATGTAGCATCATCTTATGGGCCACTACCAAGATTGTACAAATCATAGCCCAATGGTGATAAATGACCCCACACCTGGGGTCACTTGTTTTACATAGAGTTAAATAGGAAAATCTAAAAAAAAATCTTTTTCTATGAATCAATAAGGCCTAGAGCTAAGATTTTTGGTATGAAGTAGCATCTAATGGTTCATTACAAAGATTTTCAAAGTCTTGGCCCTACGGTGATAAATGACCCTGCGCCCAAGTCTTCTCTGAAACCATATAGCCCATTGCTTAGATATTTGGTGTGTAGTATTGTCAGGGGTAAAATGTTTTAGATTAAGTTATATCAGAATCCTTGTCTGTTTAAAAACCTTGACATCAGTTGAAGCAATGGTACTCAGGTGAGCGATTCAGGGCCATCATGGCCCTCTTGTTTGGGTTTTTTTTAAAGCAAAATCATACAGCATAGATCCATCAATAGTTTTCCCTGAATTTCCTTTGTGTGAATGGTCTTTTGACCTAGAATAATGCTATTAATTGTTTGTTTGTACTGAAGGGCATTTGGGTTGCTGCAAGCTCCATTGTAAGTGGAACGCATTTGATTAAATGTATTTTCTACAACATCTGAATTTATAAACGCTGGTGTCACAAAAATTATTTTATTTTTCTGGATAATGGTTTTACATAATTGAATGAATCCTATAATACATGAATGGATGTCTTCATGGCATTGGTATGATAACAGATTTTTTTTATTAAGTGTGGATTTTTCAACTGAGAACTCCCAATTCTTAAACCACTCATTTACATCTCTTAATTGTATTAGTCTTTCATCCTCCAAAGATGAAATTTTATTTCGACTTTTGAATATTTCAACTAAAGATGATGTGTGTTTTAAAAGTTCAATTGCTGCATCCAGTTCACTCCCTTTTTCTCCTAGGTAAAGTTGGTACTGTAGCATAAGATGCAACATTTCCTTGTTTAGGACTTCTTCTGCCAGATGATTTCTCATTTTGGACTGAGATGATGGAAAAAAATGTTCATTTGTAAGTTTTTGATGTAGTTGAAGGGCATTTGACCTGTCCCAGTGAAAACAATCTATAAACATTTGCCATTGTACAGTTTTATTTGATGGTAAAGTCAATAATCGTGTTGAGCACTTTTGATTTCCACTTTTTAAGAGGTTGTTTCGGATCTTTTTGATTACATGGGAAATGTCCATCATAAAAATCATGCTTCCCAAGTTACATGGGTTTGGAGTCATGAAATTTGAGTCCAAGTTATTATATGATAAAAAAGTTCTATTTGATTGGGCTCCATCCATACATACATACAGTACTTCAAACCCATATGCTTGAAGTGTGCTTACAGCTTCCCAAAATAAGGGGTATAGTTCTGGAGCCTGAATCCCATCTGTAATGAAATGAGCAAATGGAAATCTGAAACCACTTGTACCCAAAAAGACCATTTGAAGGGCATGTGTTCCCAAAATCTTCTCTGGGTTGCCTGTTCTTAGAGTGTGGCATGCATTACCCTCAGCACCCATTTCTACTTGGCCACACAGTTCCACAATATCCCCTGTTTTGTTGATCTGAATATCAGTCTGAATAGACATTTCATCTATGATGATTCCACCAGACCATCCTTCTGCAACCAGGTCTCTTCTTTTGGCTTCAAGATGCATCCATTGGAATACATCAGGGTCAAAACCAACATTGTTCTTCACTTTGTTTTTATAAAGTATTAATGTTGAGGGGGATGGTAGTAAGAGCATATCACTATTTCTAAAGTCCTGGTAGGATTGTGGGCTACGCAAAAACCATTTTAAGCAAGGAGATATAAACTGTTGACTCCATCGTCTGCCTTTGGGGTCCTTTCCACAGTTACTGGCCTGATTGAGGAGAACCTGTATCATATCATCATTTGCCCCTGGAAACATTTTGGAAATCATTTCTTTCTTACTTTCAGTATGAGAAGATGCTTTGTCTTGTTCCGGTTCTTCTGTATTACTTATGTTATCATTTTCTTTATTTACAGATTTAGTTTGATAATTGATTTGCATTTTTTGACATTTCCGGCATTTCATATTCAATGAATGCAATGGCACAATTTTGTCACACATGACTGATCTAATCCTTCTCTGAGATTGTGAATTCATAAATCTGGAATTTTCAATAGTGTGATATCTAGATACAACAACAGACTTTGAAGATGGTTCTGCTTGACACATTTGAATTAATTTTACAAGTTTACATATGGCTTTAAATACTGTCAACATTTAAATCATACGACGAGTCTGAAATGTGCAATGCACATAGATCAATATTTGTCCCTGTAATGTTCATCATCCATGTACCGTCCTTCATAAATGTGACTTTTTTTTTATATATTTCACATCCATTTATGTCACAATTGCTGGATGTTTCACATGAAATTAAATTTTCATTTTCCTCTTTTACAAAAAAATCAGATGGCAGATGGTTTTTTATCTGTTCAAAATTTATCACAACAATGCTTTCCAAGTGGTTCAATTTTAAACCAATAAAAACAGTCTCTGTTGTTTTTCTGGTCTTCACCCGTTTTTTCGACACATGTGGATATATGGATTCAATATATGTTCCAAACAACCTCTTGCCTAAGCTGATGGTACTGCCAGCCTCCAACATTTATAGTTTAAATGCTTTGTATAGCACATTCAGGTCGCTGTGGACACTATCATCTTCAACAATTCTGCTCAATATCCTGAAAAAAAGGTATATTACAATTGTTATATTTTAATGACAAACAATACAGAGATTGTATAGCATTATCAATTTTATTAGTATACACTGTTTAAACAATGTGTTTATTTTCTATTGTATTATCAGGAGGCCAGAGGAATCAAATGAGCAGGATATTGAAGATGTTCCAATGATACCATTTGACATTGATGTTGATGGGCCAAATGAAGAGGAATATGACACTGAATATGAAAGAGTAATAAATGAAATAGATTTGGTCGAAAATTTAATTCAAATTCCAGATGACATTAACATTGATCAAATTCTTCAGCAGCCTAAAACAGAGGATGTTTACACACTCTTTCAACAGAATGTAAATAATATAATT
>CM037792.1:34193507-34243507 GCA_021229015.1 Solen grandis
GTTGGAGAGTTATATGCAGAGACAATAGGTCGACCTGGGTAAAGCAGCGGTAAATTACGATCTGGAGGTTTATGTATTTTTGGTAAAACATAGAAACATGGTGTGCGCATGTTCACTGGAAAAGTATCAAACTCATCCGTGATATGAATATTATTCTTTTTTATATCCTCCATACATTCTGAAATATTCTTTCCTGTCGTTGCATTAGGTTCAGCTATGCATTTTTCATAATATCTGTCGTCTTTTAATTGCCGTAAAACCTCCCTTTTGTAATCTTCAGTGTTCATTATTACTTTCGTATTTGATTTGTCTGCTTTCTTTATAATGATATCGTTATCTTGAGATAACTTTTTTAACGAAAGTAATTCGGCGTCAGTTATATTATTGTACCGTTTGTTTTTATTATGCGCCTGAAATATTTCTTCCGTTATCCCACTAATGTAGAAATCTAAACTGAATATCACGCCCGGCCGGGGGAGTAAATGAAGATTCAGTTTTATTGAAGAAAGGAAGTTCATTATAATCGGCACTACTTTTATCTGTTTGTGTGTTGTCATCATCATTTTTATTCACATTACTAAAATATTCCTTAAGCCTAAGTCTACGGTTAAATTTAAAAATGTCCTCTGCTAATTTAAGTTTATCGTGTGACTTAGTTTTAGGACAGAACTTCAATCCCTTACCAAGGAGGATGTAATCATCATCACTTAACTTTTTTGAAGATAGATTTAACACTGTCTTCTTCCCCTTCTGTATCTTCTGAATTCTCCTTTTCGTTTTTCGCCAGGTTTTCTTGTCCGGGACACGTATAAATTTTCTTTGTCGCTCATTTCTCTTGCTTTTGTTGCTGTTAATAGGTCCTTCACAGTTTTCATCAGCGATTCCAGGGTTTGTTGGAGATTTTTCGGATTCATTTGTCCTGTTGCCCCGTTTTTTACGGCTTCTGCATACATTCTTCTCTGGTCCGGGGCACTTTCGTTTTTTTAGTTCTGTACAGCTCCCGTGAACGTAACATCTAAAGGGATCACTGAAGTCTTTCCGTCATCCGGCGACATTTTGTTTGTTTTCTGTTTCAAATTTGGTTTATCAAAAATTTTATCTTTATTCATATTTTCGGGGTTTTGATGTTTTTTAGTTAGTTTCTCCGGTTTACTCCCTTTAGTTTGATATTTTCGATCTGCGTTTTCTCGTCCGTCTGTCACAGTGTTTCTTTTCAGGAACTGAAGTTTTTTCTCATGTGCAGCTAGGATATTTTCTTTCTTTTGCTCGGTTTTCACGTATATATCGTTGTCAATTTCAAATAACTCCTCGTTATTTGACAAAATCTTTATTTCACCCCTCGTTTTCTCCATTTGAATACCGTATTCTCGGGACCTACGGAGCTGATCATCACGAATTCGGTCGCAAATGTCTCTACTGACCTTAAATAGTAGATCGTCAATTGATTTCTGCAGTTCATCTGCGTTTGTTGTTGTTTTTTTGTTGTTGTTGCTGTCCGTGTGTGTGTGTGTGTGTGTGTGTGTGTGTGTGTGTGTAAGAATCTGTGTCCCAGCTGTAACTTTGTTATGTATGGTCGTTTTTTAAAATAACTTGGCACAATTAAGGAGAAATCCTTAGGACAAAACACTGTGTCACAAAACAAGTACAGGTTGCTAGTTTGAAGGTCACATCTCTTGGTTTGAGGTCAGGGTCACAGCGCTCATTAATTTTATTTTAAAATTATATTTTTATATTTTCAGTTTTTCATATTCACTGACAAAAATATCATCTAATAACCATAATGGCGGGAGCATGTGTCCTATGGACACATTTCTAGTCTATATATTTTTTTCTTTTACTGTTTTACGCGTGAACAAAATTTTAAACAAAACAAAAACACATTTTTGCATACAAAAAGATCTACGCCTGTCCCAAAAAGTAGTGCTTCGCATTAGACACTTCACTGTATGTTACTTACCCAAAGTAGTACGCAAATATTTTGCATATACCGGTAGAAAGGATTTTTTAAAGCCTTTTTATATACATAGTGTCAAACTTTCCCTTTTAATTATTTAATAATTTGAATTTCATTTTTTCCATTCATCAAACAACAAACATATTCTATATATAGGCCTATAAGAGAGTAGAGCTCTCTATTCCGTTGTCTAAAACCTAGCATTGGGATCTACAACGTACCATATTCAGATGCCTAAAAATAGATATACATGCATATCACAAAATTTAATTTTATTTCAAAATTTAAACACTAATTAGATATAAAATCATAATATAAAACTTTACATTAAATCTAGAAAATTCATAGATAATCAGTATGTGGATAAGATAACTAAAAATCAAAATCAAATTAATGTATACTTAATGCTGCAATACACATGCATCAACATCAAATTAATGTATACTTAATGCTGCAATACACATGCATCAACCTATGTCCTGTACCTTTGGATACCGGAGACCGACATTTAATACTGCCGGAAGTTGAAAAAATCGCAACATCTCTTGCTTTAAGTGTGAATCTGAAACCGAAACTAGAACATTTAACGCCACTTTTATTCATAGACATGGTTGTAGGTCGAGTTATTAGCAGGTAGTCATATGCCATTTTCGAAACAGGTAATAAATTTCTTTTTGATTAGGTTATTACGTGTCCTAGCGGTCTGAATAACATCCTCGCTTATAATACAGTAAACATAAAATGTGTTCCATTAATTGAAGTCTAAACGCCTTTTGGGGCCATTTGATAAGACTATTGAACAAGTTCATTGCAGTGCATCTTTTTACTTCAAAAGAGAGAGAGAAAAAATGCAAATATTTTAAAATGTCCAAGATTTTTCTTCAAACTTAGAGATAAATCAGCAACAGATTTGATACACTTTGGTCTTTGAAGATAATAAGGTGAAATGTTACGAAAGGAATTTCGTGAATGAATTCAGTACTTCAAAAAAAAACAAAAAAAACCTCTGAAATTCAATTTTCCACAGTTTATTTTCATTATTCTGATATTTTACATATTCTTGGCATATGCTACATATTTTAACTAAATATATAAAAAAAGTTTGACTAATCCCAACCTCAGTTTATGTCGAGATTTAACAACTTATTGTTAAATTTATTGAGTGGTGGCAGGTTAGCCAAAGAACACTTTTGATGTTGATAGACAAATTATTTCTTTACTGAGAACAGAAACAATTCAGTAACCATGATTCTTGTTTAAATCGACAGCCATGGTAACATACAGAACAGGAATTTACTACATGCTTTTGATACTGATATATATTTAGGTTTGACCAAATCCAAAGTCAGTTTTAAATCCAATGATATGTCTAAATGTTAGACTAGAATGATGAATATAGTCATAACGCTATGAGCCAAAAGTCTCTGCCTGTTGTTTTAAATGAATGTATTTGTGTCATCTCCATGTTTTGATCAATGAATTTAGAGTGTACTGTATTGTTTCATGTTCTTGATTGCAGTGTGGGCATAGCATGCTAATGTAACAGGCAAGCCTGAGCAGAAAAAAACAACAATATCAACCAAAACAGAGCAAATAGTCTCAGACACATGTCTGAGACACTTTGAAATACAAACCTCCGTTGTGGCCTTCCTAGCCTATGGTTCAAACTAAACTACTGATGAATACATAGAAACACATTGATATATCAATGATTGTTACAACCAAAAATATAAAATGTTCCAAACTCAAAAAAAAAAAAATATTATGAAGGACATAACTTCTGCTAATGGAGAACAGAGCTCTTCATGTCACCTTTTCTGTCGTCTGTCTGTCCGTCCGTCACACTTTTTCTGTCGCACTTCAGCAGGCGACACACGTGTTCCAAAGAATACTATTGTTTAGACTTTACACTGGTTCACATGCTAATGTAACAATATTTCATGGACACAAGACAGGGGTGAATCTAGAGCCGAATTCCAAGCACTCCAAAGTAGTCTCACACTAAATTATTGGAGGTCATGGTGTATAGTACTGCTGAAGCCACTTAGAGTGTTAATATGTCTAGCAATACCCAGAAACCTGGTTGAAAATTAATGTAATCCCTCCATTTAAAGGGAATATTATAATTATAAAACAGTCCGACACTATACATATGTTAGGTCCTTCTGCTAGTTCATTCTTTTGAATTTTCTGAGAATTTGATTTTGTTAATTCCATGCAAGCTATTTCCCTTTTGGAACTTTACATATCTTTCTTTGTTAATTTTGGTATATTTTCTGAATGTTCATTTCTAATGTATATATGTATTTCAAGGACTGACCTTGAAACTATTTTGAAATTTTAAACAGCATGTGTGACACGTATATCTAAATTAGAATTCAAAATAAAATTAGAATGTGTCATGTTTTGTCAGTGACACAATGGTGACCGGCGTTGTCCCAAATGCGTTGTGTGATGTGATGCTTCTGGTGGGACTGGATGACAACACGGGGCTCAACCCCATTGTCAAGGTAACGTATTCTCTTACCTGGGGTCTGCCGTTTCACTTAAATCTTCATATGAACAAAAATGGTCTTAGTAATAAGGTTGATGACTTTTATTGTGTCTAACAACCTATGATTTGCTCTATACAATGTAAAGAAATGTGATCCATTTCATTCTATAAACAAACAAAAAAATCACAGAATAAATACTATTTTACCTATGTGAATTTTTTTATGTGAAGTTTAGTGGAAAAAATGGACTCCAGTGTTTTATTGGTTTAAAAGCTGATAATATAGCATTGATGGATTTAATGTTTGACTTGCTGGTTAAGTCAATAAGAGTTCAATGTATGCATGGTTTCCCATCATTTAGTGATTTGTAGAGTATATTACAATAGGTCTAAAACAGGTGTGTAGCTGGACAGAAAACAATGTGCAAGCCTGCATTTGGAATTGAGCAGTGGGGCATCTACTTAATTAATTATTGATTTGAAGAAAAGTAAAATCAGGAAAATAATATGCAAGCCCAGTCTTTTTGGTGTAAAGGCATGTAAAATTTTGATGAGTTGACCATGATATAGCAGCACCAAATGTATAATGAGATATTCTTACTATTGGATATTGAAGAAGTCTGATACATGTATTTTGTATTATAGCGGCATTTAGGCTGAGCTAATAAGATTCAGTGCAGATGTGTTATATCTTCATAAGCCCTTTCCAATGAAACAAAGCCAAGAAAAAATTTAATTTCAGTTATTTAACTTGCAGTGAAAACCTAGTAAAATCTTCTACAGAATTAAAACAAATTTCTTTTTATAACACTCATTTTCAATGCATATTGCTTTAGAGAATTTTTCTGTACATCTAACTCATTAAATACATTTATTTTGCAGCTTCTAATTTGTGGTGATTGGGTTTTACTTTTGTATTTGAGATACAGTTGCATCTGTTGCGTGCACTGTTAGATCACATTAGCTAACAATTGTGAGTTGGTACCCTGCTGACATTCTATACACTGTGATACAACAGGGGTGCAGCCACTCACGTTAGCAACTGTAAGATTCACTGAACATACCATTATAAGCTGTATTTATATAGTTCAGTGGTTTTTTTTCAGCTGTTTTAATTACAGCCGATATTTGGCTATATTCCCAATGTCAGAAAGTGTATATATTTTTCCTTTTTTGAATGCAAATATGCCCAATGAAATTACTGAAAAATAAAAAAAAAGTTCAATTTGGCCAAAG
Source organism: Solen grandis (assembly GCA_021229015.1). Classification (NCBI taxonomy): domain Eukaryota; kingdom Metazoa; phylum Mollusca; class Bivalvia; order Adapedonta; family Solenidae; genus Solen; species Solen grandis. The sequence continues at coordinate 34,199,192 of CM037792.1, forward strand.
AGATAGGCAAGTTTAAAGGTTTTTTGTTCCACTCAGGCAGTTATAAAGAGCGATAGTTGCTAAAATGTTCAATTTTTTAATTAATTATAACAAATTGTGCAAAAATTCCCAATTGAAGTTTATGGTAAATCTTCTCAAAACAGAAAAAATCCCAGTAGTTGCAACTGGATTGCTGGAAATTTATTACACAATTGCAAACATACATAAACTCTTGCAATTGTATCTCAAATGAAGTTACAACTATTAATTGGCCTAGGATTTGTATTTTCCTTCTTTTGACCCACATGGTATGCCATACATTTCAGCCATTAGGAAATTCTGTCCAGGAATTGCTGTCCCAGGAGTTTTGCCCACAAGTTCTGTCTGCCCTTAGTGCTACAGACATGGTAAACTTTAACCCCACGACTCATAAGGTTTCAGGTTATCCCATGGACCCCAACAAAATCAAGGTAAGATTTTTATTCAAAAATTTGATAAATAGAGCATTTCCACTTTTGCAGTTTTTAATTTCAGCTCAGCTGAGCAGGAAGTGCTTAAAAGTAATCTTCTTCAATTTTGATTTTTGCTGATGTTGGTCCATTAAGTCAGATGTTGTAGCCCTTGAATTCATTCAAATAAATACCATTATTGTTTTTTTAGGGTTGGAATACATTCGATTGACCCTGAATTTTTGTCTGACATTTCCAAGGGGGGTAATTGACTTTCAGCTTACCGTCGGTATCTAGAAAGTACCTGAATAAGATTATTATTACCTCATTTATAATAGCTAACAATACTTTTTAAGAAATGAATTTTTTTTTGTAATTTTCATTAGAGAAACAAGAACAATAAAATTTGTCTTTCAGTATTACTTAGTGTTTGGAAAGCAAGTTTAACCCTTTCTACACATAAGATATAACTTGGATTGACCTATACAATCAGTATAAATCCAGATCAGCCAGCAGGTAACCCTAATCCTGATCAGGATACTCCTTAGTCAGGTGGAGGTGAGCAGGGAACCGTCAGACTTGACAAGTGAACGTATCATCCAGCCTGATCATGGTTGTTATACTATGGTTCCGTGTGAGGGGTATACATGGATCATGCTCGACCTGTCTGTCCGGTCCTGTCATATCATATCAAGTCCCTTCCTTCGCTTACATTACCTCAAGTTTGGTAACTCTTGTTGATAATGCCTTCACACTTTGAATAATGATTTATTTACCTCTCAACAGACAAGTGCAGATAACTGTGTCTAAATATTTTGTATGAATTATAGCCCTTTTTAGCTCACCTGAGCACAAAGTGCTCAAGGTGAGCTTTTGTGATCGCCCTTCATCCGGTGTCCGTCGTCATGCGTCGTCCGTCGTCAACAATTTGCTTTAAACGACATCTCCTCTGAAACCGCTGGACAGAATTTAATGAAACTTGGCAGGAATGTTCTTTGGGTGAGGCTCTACAAAAGTTGCTAAAATAAAGTTGATCTATGATGAACTCTGGTTGCCATGGCTACAAAAAGAAAAATAATTTGAAAACTTTAAAAATCATCTCCTTCAAAACTACTGGCCAGATTTCAAAATAATTTGGTACAGATGTTCCTTGGGTCAACCTCTACCAAAGTTGCTAAAATTATTCCGATCCGTAAAAAAACATGGCCGCCAGGCGGGGCTTATTTGCCTTATATGTATTTAGAGAAACCTTTAAACAACATCTCCTCTGAAACCACTGGCCAGATTTTAAAATAAATTGGTACAGATGTTCCTTGGGTTTACCTATTTATCTCAGGTGAGCGATTTAGGGCCATCATGGGCCTCTTGTTCTGTGTTAAAGTGGTATGTGGGATAATGACTTTCAGTGATAGTTCTAGTTTATTATTTTCCAGGTATCAAGGATGCAAGCGTCAGATCAGCAGGCGACAGTGTCTTTCAGCCAAGCAGGCCATGGGCATCAGTCCAGGTGGGAATATTTACAGTAGGGTATCATACATACAGACTGTCCATCATATAACTCATATAACACTACATTCCATCATATAATACTCCATGTCCATAATATACCATGATATGTCTCCATATAACACTTTATGTCCTCCATATAACACTATATGTCTTCCATATAACACTATGTCCTCCATATAACACTACACTATATGTCCTCCATATAACACTATATGTCCTCCATATAACACTATATGTCCTCCATATAACACTATATGTCCTCCATATAACACTATATGTCCTCCATATAATACTATATGTCCATCATATAACACTACATGTCCTCCATATAACACTACATGTCCTCCATATAACACTATATGTCCTCCATATAACACTACATGTCCATCATATAACACTACATGTCCATCATATAACACTACATGTCCATCATGTAATACTACATGTCCATCATATAATACTACATGTCCATCATATAACACTACATATCCATCATATAACACTACATGTCCATCATATAACACTACATATCCATCATATAACACTATATGTCCATCATATAACACTACATGTCCATCATATAACACTACATGTCCATCATATAACACTATATGTCCATCATATAACACTACATGTCCATCATATAACACTACATGTCCATCATATAACACTACATGTCCATCATATAATGCTACATGTCCACCATATAACACTACATGTACATCATATAACACTATATGTCCATCATATAACACTACATGTCCATCATATAACACTACATGTCCATCATATAACACTACATATCCATCATATAATGCTACATGTCCATCATATAACACTATATGTCCATCATATAACACTACATGTCCATCATATAACACTACATGTCCTCCATATAACACTATATGTCCATCATATAACACTACATGTCCTCCATATAACACTATATGTCCTCCATATAACACTACATGTCCTCCATATAACACTACATGTCCTCCATATAATACTACATGTCCATCATATAACACTACATGTCCATCATATAACACTATATGTCCATCATATAACACTACATGTCCTCCATATAACACTATATGTCCATCATATAATACTACATGTCCTCCATATAACACTACATGTCCATCATATAATACTACATGTCCTCCATATAACACTACATATCCATCATATAACACTAAATGTCCATAATATAACACTACATGTCCTCCATATAACACTATATGTCCATCATATAATACTACATGTCCTCCATATAACACTAAATGTCCATAATATAACACTACATGTCCTCCATATAACACTACATATCCATCATATAACACAATATGTCCATCATATAATACTACATGTCCATCATATAACACAATATGGCCATCATATAATACTACATGTCCTCCATATAACACTATATGTCCATCATATAATACTATATGACCATCATATAACACTATATGTCCACCATATAATACTAAATGTCCATCATATAACACTATGTCCATCATATAACACTACATGTCCATCATATAACACTACATGTCCATCATATAACACTACATGTCCATCATATAACACTACATGTCCATCATATAACACTAATGTCCATCATATAACACTATATGTCCATCATATAATACTATATGACCATCATATAACACTATATGTCCACCATATAATACTACATGTCCATCATATAACACTATGTCCATCATATAACACTACATGTCCATCATATAACACTATATCCATCATATAACACTACATGTCCATCATATAACACTACATGTCCATCATATAACACTACATGTCCATCATATAACACTACATGTCCATCATATAACACTACATGTCCATCATATAACACTTTATATCCATCATATAACACTACATGTCCATCATATAACCCAATGTCCATCATATAACACTCAATGTCCACCATATAACACTCAATGTCCATCATATAACACTCAATGTCCACCATATAACACTAAATGTCCACCATATAACACTCAATGTCCATTATATAACACTCAATGTCCATTATATAACAATAAATGTTAAACATATAATAACACTTAACAGTTTATGTCCGTGGTATGGTATTTTTGCATATATTTGAATATCATTACTTTTCACAAACTCTAAGATAGCAATATTTTTAATTCATTATGTTCAGAAAAGTAAGTAGTATTAGATGTTCAATACCCATCCATATATTGTCCATAGTTAATTTGTTTATTCTCTAGCATCTTCATTTCTTATGAAATCTTTATGAAACTTGGTAACACTGTTCATAGGGCTCACTTCTTGTGAAATCTTTATGAAACTTGGTAACACTGTTCACAGGACTCTCTCTACAGTGTAAATGAGTTGATTGCTCTTGTTACTGCTGTAATAGTCTTGTACATGGTACTATATACAAAATGAAAAGTCTAATGATTAAGTGTGATCACCTTGTGTGTTTATAGCTTGAATCCAAAGTTTATTTGTATTCACTAGGTTTAAGCAGCAAATTTGTATGATGTCAATTTTTGTTTCACATGCTGTAAGCAGAGGTGACACAAAGGGATCATTTTACTGTCATATGTCTGTTTGTCTGTCACACTTGTCTGTCACACTTTCTCCACGCTTCGACAGGTGACACATGTGTTCCAAAGAACACTCTTATTACAAGTTTTAAGTACCTCAGTTACCTGTATAACGGTATTCATTTTGTATTTCAAGGAGACCAGTCAGAAGCCAGTCTGTAAATCCACGGATATTTACGCGACATATGTCCATCAGACGACCCCAAAGTATAAAACCCCCCTCCGTCTTACCGGAGCTGCCAATCAGCGAGGAACGCCTCAATTCCATACCATACCTCTGTTTCCCAGGTAACAAAATATAACTATTGTTACCATAGTAATATTATGAAATATAACTTGATTATTTTTGATGTACTCACAGACAATGAGCTGCTTAACCCTTTAGCTCACGTAGACTCATTTTGATATATTCACAAACAGCGCAGACCTAGATCTGACTGGAACTGTGTTATCAGGGTCTCCTCTATTTGCTAATACAATATGGTAACCATATTCTACACAGTCTGCATGGCAAAGAAAAATCCATTGTTTCATATATTATTTAAAAATCAGTGAATTAATACTCATTAAGCCATAAAATTTTGCATGAATATTCATGAGGTAATGGGTTAAGTTGATTTTTCATTTTTCTTCTTGCGCAGTATGCAGATTGGTTACAGTGCTGTGTTTGGGATTTGTTTCTAAGTACTGGTACCCCTCACAGCACTATGCTGTCCTCCTACATCTTGGACCACGAGAAATTCACAATCACTGCTAGAGAGAGAGAGAGAGAGAGAGATTTTTATGCAATGTTGTAAATCAATTAAAGTTTTAGGTTTTATTTGTTTGCAGAAGGGATGCGTGTTTACCGCAGCAAGCCCAGTCCTCTGACCCACTTTCTCATCCTCACGGACATGAACGGTGGCTATTCCTATGCCACGTGTCTGACGTTCTTCCGTAGTTTTCTAGTGGAGACAGTGAGTATGCCTTGATTGATTTCTATACATAGGACCATATTTTGGATTTTAAATAGTTTCATATTGTCACATAGAAAAAATTCTAGCTGATAACTTTATATCTAATTTCAAATATTTCCCTCAACTTCCCATACTTTAGCTTGTGTCTTCAATCAAAATAGCCAAAACTAAAGTTCTTCAATTTAATAACACATTTGAATACTTTCTCTCATATTCTCACATACTTGAATGTATATTTATTAATATGTTCAATTTCACTGCCTGTTTTTGGCGCTGCTTGATTACTTCTGGCAATCTCAAATGGCATGTAGATAGTAACTGAACGCTTTACCTCACATGGACTCACTTTGACACTTTGACAAAGAGCATGAGGGAAGCTAATTTGTACACGAATATTCATGAGGTAAAGGGTAAAGTAAATTTCATCCAGTCCTAGATTGATACTTTGTGTATTGACTAGCCTGATACTCTGTGTATCGCCTAGCCTGATACTTTGTGTATTAACTACCTGATACTTTGTGTATTGACTACCTGATACTTTGTGTATTGATACCTGATACTTTGTGTATTGACTACCTGATACTTTGTGTACTGACTATTCAATACCTTGTGTATTGACTAGCCTGATACTTTGTGTATTGACTAATCTGATAGTTTGTGTATTGGCTAGCCTGATACTTTGTGTATTGACTAATCTGATAGTTTGTGTATTGGCTAGCCTGATACTTTGTGTATTGACTAATCTGATAGTTTGTGTATTGACTAGCCTGATACTTTGTGTATTTGCAGGATGATCAGGGCAATGTGTACGTGGAGCTGGACCAGCTGTCTGGGAGTCAAAATCTAGGACAAGATCAGGGTCATAATCTAGCACCAGACCAAGTGCGCTGCTTCATCCCTCAGTGCTGTGTGCTTATCTCACAGTTTCCTTACTTCACACAGATGAAAGATTGTCTCTCCAGGTCAGAAATACTTTGTCTTTTATGTCTGTCATCCATGGGTTTTTCCAGTAATTACTAGGTATTCCAACTGACTTACAGGCTATCCATTAGCTACACTCGGATAATAGGTTGTCAATAGTTGACCTGGTTTACACAAAAGAATGCAGGGTTTTATTTGTAATACTGTCTAAAGTATCCTCCTATAGGAGCTGTCTGATCTGGGTCTGCTGTGTTTGCCTATGCCTAAAAAAGGTTTGACATGTACCTTCTGGCTCAACCCACCCAAGGAATAGGTTTGAAAAATATGCCCGAGTTATCATTACTGTTGCAAATGCAAATGAATTTTGGTAAAGACTATAGTACGCTTGAAAAGAAAGCCAATAAATACATGTACATGTAGCTGGCATATGAAAAGTTACGAAAATTGACTTTGAAAAAGATTAATTGAAATTTACATAGATAAGGAACTTGGATCAGGAATAGCAATAAAGAATCAAAATAAAGAAATCCTGGTCATTTTATTTTTATTTGTATTCAAAGCGGAAAAGGAAAGGAAATATGGTGGACTATAAACAAATAGAACAGGATATATTTTGGTGTTTGTTTTGTTACTAACCAAGGTCCATTAGAAATAAAAAGAAGAAACAGGAAATTTTAATTTCTTCCCACCACTGGCTAACCTTGAGATACATTGGACTGTTTTTATTGTTTCAGTAGACATACAAGAGAAGGAAGATTTTAAATTCTGTTGTTTTCCTTATATCATTTGATTGTTTTGTTCAGCTGAGCACAGCAAGCTCAGGGTGAATTGTTTTGATCACCCTGTATCCACTGTGCCTTTCCAGCAATTTACTTTAAATATCTTTTAACCTAGTATGGTAGGTGGGGTGGGGAGGTGGTAAAGGGGAGATAAATATTATTTCAAAATAGTTCAACATGGGTTGTTCCCCTTGGCAGGTAATCTATTGTATACAGACATTTTCTAAATTTGCCTTCTTTGTACTTGACTACCAGTATATGCAATCTAAAACCAGTGTGCCATATTTGATTTCATTATGCATTATTGATCACTTCATGCCCCTTGTCTATAATTACTAAAACAATCTAATCTCTTGTAAAAATAGGCGCCCAGGCCAATAGCAGGACTCAAAATTAACACTACATTTCAGCAAAATGCAAATAGAAAATGAAGATGGAGTTATGTTTTAAACAACTAGCTTTTGTTTTGCAAGTGAAAATTTTAGCTTCAACATATTCTACAACATGTCTAAATGAGATAATTTCAATAAAATCAATAACATCATCAAAACTAAACAATCTTGGCTTGTTTTAAATATCACAAACAAATTTACGCTGGTAAATTGTCTGTGAAAATCAAATAATTTGCAAGTATGATTTAAGTCTTGGAATTTGCAAGTTAAAATTAAAGACACACGCATTTTTTTGCGAGTGGGAAAAAAAAATTAAATTTGAGCCCAGCAATAGGCCATCTTCCTCATATTTAGAAAGAAAAATTCAAATTGTTTCCCCTGTGAAACCACTACCCAGTATTTTTTTATTTTTATTTTGTGCTTATGGCCTACTTATACTGTCTACCAAAGTTGCCAAAACAAAGCTGATCCTTCAAAAAAATGAGGCTCCCAGGGGGTGGCTAGTTAATTCTTCTCTGAAACTAGTGGTCAGATTTTGATTTTAAAATCTTAAATTTGAAAGATATTGGGGTCACAAGGAAAAATCTTAATTAAGTAACCTATAAAGCTTTGTTTAGGCTGATGGTACTCAGTTGAGCAAAATCAAACACAAAAACCACATATACAAAAAAATATAGCTCCTAAACTTTGTTTTTCTAATGTTGAAAAAGTTGTAATTATAATTATTCCTCATCTCAAAGTGATCTCTGGGTATGACAAATATTAAGTCCCAAGCTTGGTAAGATAGAGTTTTGAACCAAAGTGGGGGTTTCAAACCCGCAACCCTAGGATAGATAAAGCATTGTACCACTGGGCATCTGCTGTATGTTCCAGCCTGTATCACTACATCAGCCAGGATCCCGAGGAGATGATCTCGTTCATCAAGGAGTACGCTCAAATATTAACCAACATTCCAGTTCCACCTGCCGGCAACATTTCTGTGGTTAGTTTTTATCTTCTTGCTGATTGGTTAAAAATTGAGGCAAATTTTGTTGATTGGTTCAAAAGCAGAAGATAGACTGTTTGCTGATTGGTTAAATTATAATGATTTTTTAGTTTAACATTTTATGACCCCATCATTTTCAGTACATTTATGATATATCAGATGTTTACAGGTCTACATGCATTTTTAAATCCTATTAATTATTCTATTATTTAAACTCCACAAGCTAATGTATACAAATCAAAACAATAGAAATAGATTGGTTAAACTTAATCATTATACAGTTCTCAGCTTAATTGAGGAGAAATACAGTGCTCAAGAACCATAACTTTTCTTTTGATCTTTCAGTTATTATCCGTTATCAATTTCATGGTTAATTTCCAGTTTATATAACTAAAAAACCATCGGAGGTATCATTATCTATTTATCTCATTAAATACATTGCTTCAGTACAATTACTGCTTTTTTTCTTGATGTCTAGAACAGTAATGTCACATTACATTAAAGTTCTGTTCTACACCCATATTACATAAAGACAATGTCTTATGCAGGGGTATTAATCACTTTAAGCTATAATTCTAATTATTTTTGTTACTTTCGTAAATTTTTAGCCCATATAAATCATATTTAAACATGATTGTTTTAAATGACCTTTGTCATTAATGCATGATCTGTTTATAATCTGATTATAATGATTTGGTTCATTGCAGGAGCTTAATTTGTACAATCTTCCAATGATCCTGATGCCTCCCAGTTACCCTGGGAAACCAGTCGTTGATTTCCCCCTCCATATTATCTTCCTGTGTTTTCGCACTGAAGAGTTCCTGAAGATAATATCGGCAGTGTTGAGACAGGAGCGCGTTGTTTTCCTTTCTTCAAACCATGCTCTGACTACTTTTGTGATGGAAGTAAGTAAATGATGGGCAACCAGTCTGAAAAATAAAACAAATCATGATAAATGCCGTTTGTGTTTGAATTTGTGTTAACCCTTTCCCTCATATAGACTCATTTTAATGCACTCAATAGGTATCACATAAAGCCTGATCTGAAGAAAACTACAGTTAAACCTTACCAAATTTAATTACAAAATCCTCATTTCCAGACCACTTAGGAGCAGCAAACAGCATAAAACCTGATCTGAAGGCAGATCTGGTTTTATGCTGTTCACATAGGTCTTTTCATGGTGTCTCTATGAGGGAAAGGGTTAAAGGAGTATTCATAATGTTATTTATTAAGTATTTCTGCTATTAGAATGTTATCAATTATTGAAAATTGATAAACTTTTAAGGCATATGTGGTATTTCTCAGAATTGGACGTTTTTGTCTTTCCATATGAAAAATAATTTGTTAAGGTAAAGTCCCTGTATTGGTTCCGCTACATTTTGGACCTCATGGCCCTTCATGGAGATAACCAAGGTTTCCTAATGTTTCATTAGGGTACCTTGGTTATCTTGGTAGCGGTTGAGTGGTCCAAGATGTAATTGAACCATTACAGGGACATCACCTAAAGTGGATTTTTATTTTTCAGGGAGTAAGGAACCTGATATTACCGTTCCAGTGGCGTTTCACCTATGCTCCAGTGCTACCTGACATTGAATACCTCCAGGCATTGTGTCCCTTCCTTCTGGGATGTCGCTCAGATTTTAAAAAGGAAGCAGAACAGGTTACTTTTTCTTGTTATATATACTCTTATTACCCTTCACATCAACTTAACCCCTAATCATTTGAGGTATTTGAAGTCCTAAATGTCCACAAAATTATCCTGGGGTAATGGATGTAAAAAGGTTTGAAAGACAAGTTCTACCAATTTGTTTTTGTAACGATATGGGTGACATAACAGAATGAGATCAAATGTATGGTTATTTTGTATGTAGTCATAGATCTTTGCTTCCAAAAAATTAAATAGGTACTAGCAATGTTTTATCCAAATGTTTATTAAGTAGATAAAGAATTAAAATAAAAAATTGGTATCAAGGTTCCAGGACTAGTGTTAGTGGATATTGACCGAGGGGAGGTGAGCATGACAACAGACTCCAGTGTTTCCATGGTAACAGACCTTGGGATCCCAGCAGAATGTGCAAATGCTTTCCTTGCAAAGTCCAGGAGACTGAAGCTGAACTTTGACCTTCTAGAAACACAAAGGTGAGGACAGCCCATCCGTCTGTCAGTCCATTTCCGTTGTTGTGTCCAGACTGATACTCCCATTGACCACAGAATCTCGTACTTGGTATCAAGGTGACTTATGACCAGAGCATGTGTCATGATCTCACCCAGGGTCATTTCTCAAAGTCAAGGTCACAGACAAGATGTAAAATTCTTGTTTAGCCTATATATTTTTAACAATTTTCATCTTTACTATGCCCTAGTTACACAGGCATTTTGACTCAGAGAAGTCACAAAAAAAACATGCACAATAGACTAGCTGATTTAGTCTCACAGAAATTTCATTGATCTCGGCATGACTTCTAGTTTTAAAGTGTCATGAAGAAGGGACTTGAGTACACATGTACTGGATAACAGACAATGATAAGCTATTGAATTACTTTCTTCTTCAGGATATAAAGTCAAGTTGGCATGATAAGGTTCAGATGAGGTGCTACTGTACTGTACTGTATGTACTTGTGCTTGAAGATGGAGTAGTTCAGATTTAGATGTTAATTAATGAAATATATTGAAATATTGAAACAAACTTTGAAATAGGCAGAATCCAATGTAAATATAAGAATTGTTTCATTTGTATTTATGCAATCTTAAATACACTTAAATCATTAATTAATCGAAGTATTTGCACACTCAATGGAATTGTCTCTTTTAGGAGTGTATACAAGATCTCTTAAAAACATTTGAAATGAATTTCAGTCTTAAATTGAAATAACCATACAATTTGTAGACATGATCATGAAGAAGAGGTTATAAATGAGACAGTCTTCATGTACTTTGATCCAGATATATGTTAAAAAGATGACCTTGACTTGACCTTGTATTGATATGATGATATGTTAACAGATGACCTTGACTTGACCTTGTATTGATATGTTAAACAGATGACCTTGACTTGACCTTGTATTGATATGTTAAACAGATGACCTTGACTTGAACTTGTATTGATATGTTAAACAGATGACCTTGACTTTACCTTGTGTTGATATGTTTTACAGATGATCTTGACTTGACCCTGTAATGATATGTTAAACAGATGCCTTCTTGACCTTGCTTTTAAATTCAGACCCTTTATCATGAAAAAGACAGAAGAGGGAACTTGTTCTTAAACAGAATACCTTCATATCCCAGGCATGTCTTGAGCTGATGGTCAACCTCTTCAGGTAAGATCATGTTGGGTGAACATGGTCAGGTAAAATCATCTCATGTAGGGTCAGCATTGTCTTGTAAGGTCATGTAATGTCAACAGTTTATTATAAGGTCATGTTGGGTCAACTCATCTGCTAAGTCATGTAAGGTCATTATTTTATTATAAGGTCATGTATTTTTTTTCCATTCATCCATGTAATTTTAAAATATATAACACATGTGCAGTTGAACATTTTTTGCCTGGTGTTAGATACATGATTTAATATTTCAGAGGAGTTGGTACAAACTCAGTGTAGAACATCAACATTTTAATCGGGAACAATTTCTTAATGAGCAGCCACCTGATGACAGAGACTTCTATGATAAGGTGAGCTTTTGTTGATTTAGATTTTATTTAGACTCGCACTTTGACCACGACATTTTGGCGAGGATAAATTAAGGCGTTTATGAACAAGGTGAGCTGCTTTTATTTGCTGCTTTTATTGTCATGGCAAACCTTGAGAGATGTCAGTTGATTGGCAGGGGCATGACAAAACCTTGAGAGATGTCAGTGATTGTCTGGGGCAAGGCAAAACCTTGAGAGATGTCAGTTGATTGGCTGGGGCATGGCAAAACCTTGAAAGATGTCAGTTGATTGGCTGGGGCATGGCAAAACCTTGAGAGATGTCAGTTGATTGGCTGGGGCATGGCAAAACCTTGAGAGATGTCAGTTGATTGGCTGGGGCATGGCAAAATCTTGAGAGATGTCAGTTGACTGGCTGGGGCATGGCAAAACCTTGAGAGATGTCAGTTGATTGGCATGGCAAAACTTTGAAAGATGTCAGTTGATTTCCTGGGGCATGGCAAAACCTTGAGAAATATATGAGCGTATCAACTGAACTATTTCTGTACAATCATTAATTTTCTAAGGGCCTCTTATTTCTTTTATCAACTTTTTCTTTATACCACTATTTAATTTACAAATAAATGTAAACCAAATTGATAAAACCAATTTTGTTCTATAACCTGTGATCACAAATTTAAGTATGTATGCAGAAACCTCTCTCTAGCTCATCCTGCCTAAATGCATTATTCACCTGTTACAAATATCTGCATCTTTAAACAGTTTTTTTTTTCTGTTTTATGCATGAAATGTCCTTTCCTAATAATACTTGCTAGCCATTTGTAGAGCAGATACTTGATACCTATTTATAACAAATACTAATTACTTACCCATTTGTAGTAAACACTTGTTATCCATTTGTAGCAAATACTGTTTTTTTTACCCATTTGTTTCAAATACTATTTTTTTACCCATCTGTAGCATCTTGTTTTCGATTTGTACATTTGTACGTTAAGTATAGCCAGGCTCCCCAAATCCAAGTATTTGCAGAACTTCAGTATCATTTTTAATGGAATACTTATACTATGTGTGTGGAAAGGTTTTTGAGACGGACATGTTCATCGGGTTCCTGAAGCAGAGAACGGAGGAAGTACAGGACTACTGGTACGACCTTGAGATAAAGACACGGACACATGGACAGACCAAGTCAACAACCACGGGAGGCTCTCTTAATAAGTAGATACCAATTATTTTTTGTCAAAATCTAAAACCTCTGTTTTGCATTCAAAGTAATTTTAATGGCATACATTATTTCTGTCAGTGCCTCAAGTTCAAATTTTATTCTTTGTTGGAGTATATTTAAAAAAAAATCAGTATCTGTGACTAGGTGTTTATCAATCAATCATTATTTTAGTTACCTGCCATTATGAAGTATGGATTTGTATTGTAGAAATTTCAGACTTGCTTCAGCCCTAAATAAATGGGTGAAGTTTGTATTATTTTGTAAATAACTGACAACAAATGACAAACACTGCTCTAAAACTATGGTACTCATGTCGATGCAACTGCAGGTCTTACAATGGGGCTTTTTCATGGGCCATGTCATCTGCCAAGTGGGGAAAAATGGAGCACCTTTTAATTTGCATGGGCCTCTTTTTTGAGGCAAATTGTTGGAATGCTATATTTTTTATACTAATAGAAATATTAGAATGTTGCATGTTTTGATCTCTGTCTTAAACATGTATTTTTGTAAAGCAGACCATAAAAAATAAGCTAACAAAATTAATATGTTTTGATCATACAGTAAATTAAGCAATTGTTGTTTCCCCGATCATTCCATTTATCTTTATAATTAACTGATAAATAGCTCAAAACTTCCCTCCCAAAAAGTGTCAATGACCTTAAAGGTATCAGTAGTGTTAAATACACTGGTGAATGCTAGACTGGTTATTTAGTCACAGTGAAATTACTCACAGTATGCAGTCGATGTAATAAAACTGCAGAAAAAGTGATTTGTAATGGCTGTATTTGATAATGGCTAATATAGGCCCACTAGTCTCAGGAGTAAATATCCACAATGATTTAACTCATCTGTATCCAGGTAGGTGAGAGATATATGGCCATCTTGGACCTCTTGTTTTTTTTACCCTATACTTCATACAGACTCATTTTGATATAATTGGCAAACAGAGTAGACCCAGATCAGACATTGTAATCCCTCATACTGATACACTGGGTCTGTGATAACTCAGACCCCTATGAATGTTATAAATTACTGAATATTACTTCATAAAATTAAAGCTCATTTTGACACACTGGCAAACAGAGCAGACCAGATCAGATGCTGGACATCCTATAGGAGCTGTATGATCAGGGTCTATAGGAGCTGTCTGATCAGGGTCTATAAGAGCTGTCTGATCAGTTGGGTAGGACTGTTGTCAGGGTTATAGAGCTGTCTGATCAGGGTCTATAGGAGCTGTTGTCAGGGCTATAGGAGCTGTCTGTTCAGGGTCTATAGGAGCTGTCTGTTCAGGGTCTATAGGAGCTGTCTGTTCAGGGTCTATAGGAGCTGTCTGTTCAGGGTCTATAGGAGCTGTCTGTTCAGGGTCTATAGGAGCTGTCTGTTCAGGGTCTATAGGAGCTGTCTGTTCAGGGTCTATAGGAGCTGTCTGTTCAGGGTCTATAGGGGCTGTCTGATCAGGGTCTATAGGACCTGTCTGTTCAGGGTCTATAGGAGCTGTCTGATCAGGGTCTATAGGAGCTGTCTGTTCAGGGTCTATAGGAGCTGTCTGTTCAGGGTCTATAGGAGCTGTCTGTTCAGGGTCTATAGGAGCTGTCTGATCAGGGTCTATAGGAGCTGTCTGATCAGGGTCTATAGGAGCTGTCTGATCAGGGTCTATAGCAGCTGTCTGATCAGGGTCTATAGGAGCTGTCTGTTCAGGGTCTATAGGAGCTGTCTGATCAGGGTCTATAGGAGCTGTCTGTTCAGGGTCTATAGGAGCTGTCTGTTCAGGGTCTATAGGAGCTGTCTGTTCAGGGTCTATAGGAGCTGTCTGTTCAGGGTCTATAGGAGCTGTCTGTTCAGGGTCTATAGGAGCTGTCTGTTCAGGGTCTATAGGAGCTGTCTGTTCAGGGTCTATAGGAGCTGTCTGTTCAGGGTCTATAGGAGCTGTCTGATCAGGGTCTATAGGAGCTGTCTGTTCAGGGTCTATAGGAGCTGTCTGTTCAGGGTCTATAGGAGCAGTCTGTTCAGGGTCTATAGGAGCTGTCTGTTCAGGGTCTATAGGAGCTGTCTGTTCAGGGTCTATAGGAGCTGTCTGATCAGGGTCTATAGGAGCTGTCTGTTCAGGGTCTATAGGAGCTGTCTGATCAGGGTCTATAGGAGCTGTCTGATCAGGGTCTATAGGAGCTGTCTGATCAGGGTCTCCTCTGTTTGCTAATACAATATTATAGCTTCGATTCTACATGGTCTGTCTGGCAGAGAAAAATCCATTGGTTTAATTACCATATAATGTTCAGTAAATTAATATTCAGAATGTCAGTATTTGTACATGAATATTTATTTATAAGTAAAGGATAAAAGAGATTCAGAAAGTGTCCTGTACTAGATGAGAGTCATTTATTTTTCTGATGTGCAGGAGGGGCCTAAGGAAGCAGCACACGATTTCCCAGATCTTCCCAGTACAAGAGCAGGACTTCACGGCCTATAAACTTCCTGATACTATGAATCGTGAAAACTACAGAAATGTCTGTATAAAGCAACTGTCTAAACTGTATAAGGTTAGTGGAATCATTGGCTTTAAAAAGTGAAAAAAATTGTAAATGAGCACTTTAATGTTTATAGCAAATATTGAAAAGATTCTCAGAAATGTATGTAGGGGTGATCAAAATTTTCTGTCTCTAGCCAGTATATGATTGTATTAAGACATATTTCATGTCATCCCTATAAAGTATTCCCCCACTGTACAGAATCACACTTCTGGAGTTTTGCTATCCTTGAAGTAAATTGCTGTAAAGTTGTCTCCCCTTGGTATATTGTTGAGACACTGAAAAAAAATGCAGAATCAAACCCCGTCTAGTTGCATAGTGATTACCTGCTATCATTTACTATAGTCAAGGATATAGGAACAAGTCACATTGACTGAGGTCAGGAGAATAAGGTGGATTGTCAACCTGAAAATCCTTTTTTTGTTCTAAAGTTTGACATTTGTGGTCAGATGCGTTGTCATGAATAAGCATGTAACCTTTTAAATCAGACTTGACCATTTATTTTGATAGAATATCCTGATTGCAGTTATTTTTTTATTTTAGTACATCTTGTCTGTGATGGTTCTACTGTAAAATCATTAATTTTCGTGGGTGACTAATTTTCGTTAATTTTGTGTGGTGTTTAATCCATGAAAATTAACCCCCACGAAAACTTGACTATTATATAGACCTCATGTTTTCAAGAACATAGTTCCACGAATAAATGTACAAAAAAGAATTTGTACATTGAGGCCTGGAGGCCTCTTTTGAATTAAAGAAAGAAGGCATATAAAACATTGTCATCTTTTTTGCAATGACTGGCCTTGCCTGAATTTTATCCAGCTATTCTTATTAATATATGAATTGTTGGGCTCAAAATTATTCACCCAACTCAACTATTGAGTTACTCAAGATATGTATAATTGAATTTCCATATTTATTCAAAAGTCTTTTTGTTTTGGCAGTAACAAATGAGAGACTTGAGGATGATTCCAGTCTTTTGTACAAGTATATGGTAATAGAATTAAATTCCAAGTCTTCAAATTTGTAGCCTGTGAACAATTAATTAAGTAAATTGGAAATATGTACATGTATATATACTGTAATGAAATGTTGAACAAACTTGAGTTTTTAAATAACTTAACCACAATAAATTTAAGCATTTGTTGTTGTTGTTTTTTTATTGGTAGGACTCACCTGATTATGATGACAGGAATTCCTATCTGTATCTATTGGCAATGTTTCATGTTGCTAATGGCAACAAAATGGACGCCATTGATGATTTCATCAGCCTATCGACTGCTAATCAGAAAATACTTCCTGTCAAGTAAGACATTGGTGTTAAAGTTTAATTAATAGTTTTAATAGAACTTTTATTAGCCTTTTTTAACTCATGCACAGGATGTCAGATAAACATGTACCTAAGGCTTACTGACTGTTTTAAGCCTGAATTTAAGTTTTCTTCTTTTTCTTCTATGATAATGGCAAATGTTTTGATACTGAAACATTATGGCCATGTGTGGGGGGTTAAAATGTTTTTCTTTTACCAAGAAATTTCTTTAAATTGAAACGGGAAGTATCACTAAAAATACCCATAATTCCATGAAACAGTTTTATTGAGGGTGGTATTCGTAAGTATACCTTTGTGCAGAAGTTACGGCTACTGTTAAATTATTAATTTTCGTGGGACACTTATTTTCGTCAATTTCGTGTGGTGTTTTATCCATGAAAATTAACCCCCATGAAAACTTGACTATTATATAGACCTCATGTTTTCAATACATAGCTCCACGAATAAATGTACCCATGAAATTCCCTTAGGTATATAATCAATAAAATTTAATGTCAAAGAAAATTAATGTTTTTACAGTATACAGAAAACCACCCCATACTTTCATTACATAAAGACAAGGCGGGGATGTGGAGATAATTATCAATCACCTTAAGTGCTAGTTCTAACTCCCCATGGTCGTGGACTACAAATCTCTCAGCCCCTCACCGCTGTCGGTTCGAATCCCGGGAGGGACTTCGGATTTTTCATGTGAGGAAGCCTTCCAGCTGGCTTGCGGTAGGTCGGTGGTTCTACCCGGGTACCTCTGTGTACTCAGGGTCTTCCTCCACCTGTAATTATCTGGACGTCGCTATATGATTGAAATACTATCGCAGCGACGGTAAACCCCAATACAACGATCTAACTCCTCATGAAAAGGAACATCTAGAGTTGTTACTCCATAATTGATTGATTCATGCTTGGGAAGATTCACAAGTTAATCATCTAACCAGTCTATTGATTCAGTCAGGTACAGGGCAGGAAAACAGTAAACAGGCAGCCATTGGCAAAGTTTTTCTTGGTCACTTGTTTTAACCTTATCAAACTTTTGGTCAGACTTTTATGTCAAGTGACAGCGATGGTTCATAGGATTCAACACATGAATTGATTTCTGAATTCTTTACACATATCTTGTATAATCATATAAATGGAAGAAGATGGAACAGTTTCACAGTGTTCCCTTGAAGTATTCTACAGGGATAATAACCTGGATTTCGTCTATAACTCTTTAGATGTTTAGGATGATGCAAGCTGTGATGTGAAGCTGATCATTGTACCTTGTATGTTACATACTGCTTAATTAATTAAATTAAATATGTCCTGAAGTTTAAGTCTTTAGTAATATTATATAGTTGTAATCTTGCTTTTCAATCTAAAGAGTGCTGGTTAGTGCAAAATATGCCCAACCTACAATTGTATCATTTCAAGGGCCATAACTCTGGAGTGTCTAGGACAATCTGGTTGGTTATCAAACTTGGTTAAGACATTGTGTCCATGCACATTGTGACAAAGTTTGGTAAATATTGGTTTACTTGTTAAGACTACACAAGCATGATGTGTCTGGCCCTGTTGTGTTTCATGGTATGGATCACCGTCACTGGTCATTACTATTTACCTTTTGACCTTTCCAGTGTGCTGAAGGACCTTTTCTACAAAATGACCCCAGAAGAGGTGACCTTGTTTAAGCGTAAGCAAGGTCACGAGCTACTTCTTGACATTATAGAGGCTGATAGTGGCATGGAGGGACATTCTGAGCACGGACTGCGGAGGGTCAGGATGGACCCAATCACCATCCCTGACAGGGACCTCAGTAAGCTGTCTTGATATTTATTTATTTTCTAAGACTAGTTTCGGAAATATAGGTTTGCATTATTTTGTCCATATGTCCATGAGTCTTTTCACACTCGGTGTTCAGGCTGTATTTTCCATTCATAATCTGGTTTTATGTACAAATGTTTTAATACCATGGTCATGTGTTGGATACTATTTTCAAATAAGTAGTTTCAAAGTCAATATAAATATGAATTTTATGTCCTTTCCTTTTTGGGTTTAATATAAAATTGCTCTGATCCATTTGGTCAGTGTCTTATAGCAATAAAACTCAAAAATATTTATGTTAGATTGACGAAACTTTAGATAGATTTACCTTGATGTGTAATTGCCCACCTTGGTTTTCATTGAATATTCATTTTTCTGCTTTTGACACAATAGAGAATGTGGAATCACTATGGCTGTTTCAGGAGTTATACAATATTTTTATTGCAGGTTTTGAGGAATTTAAGGAGTATGTTTCCTTGGAGATGACCAATGACTTTGACACAATACGAAGATTATTTGATGCCTGAATGGTTTGGAGAAACTAGCCTGTGAGTAAAGATGCAGTTTCCAAAGAACCAAGTCACCACTCATAAATCTATAATATAAAAATTAATACAGATGTGAAGATATGGCTGTTCTTGTAATGGTAGAAATGGAATAATGCCATTAAGTCTCATCATGTCACCTGTAGTGATAGTTCTAGTTTTGCAATGTCCAATAAATTGCAAATGATCTATGGACAAACAATCAATTGCTTTTTGCATTCCTGGTGCATAGTATCTGACTGGGATACAAATAAACCATCATTGGCATATGAGCATATATTTTATGACACTCAAAAGTTATAATAATTTAACACCTGAAGGGTTAGTTATTATGTTTGAAAGTAGTTCATCTTGATGCAGTCAAGGATCAGCAATGATACAAGTTTTTGTGTGTAAACAACCAGTAACAGTAATTAGCAGTAAAATTGGTTTGAAATTTACATGCAAAGCAGATAATCAATATACACGCAAATCGATTTTTAAAAACCACTGCATTTACATCACTGCATTTACCAAAATGTGAACTTTTTTCGGCGTAGCTGTATAATTTCGATTTCAACTCGCATCTTAAACCAATCAAATGTACGCTAACAGCGGTAAATAATTCTAAGCTGAATAAAAGGACTCCTGTTATTGGTTAACGCATCATTATGGACTATAAAATTACTATAAATAAGGGGTGCAGCTTGTATATATCATTCAGCTTAGTGTTTTTTCTTTTTAAAAAAGATTTCAGTAAGTTAAATACAATCCTTTTCCATCAATTGAGGAATGCTACTTTGTGAAAATGATTTAAAACAACAAAAAAGAATCCACCGTGTTATGACATGAAACCCCTTAATTACTATGTATATTGAATTCTTCCAGCCTGCCGAGATGCTCTCATTGAAAATTAATTCGCCAAAACCAAAACAACTAATAACGCTTTTATATCATAATTGTCATATGCAATAATAATATGAACAAATATCAAACAAGCCTATTTACAGATATAATTTTTATACCCCCGAAACAAAGTTTGGGGGGGTATATAGGAGTCACCCGGTGGTCGGTCGGTCGGTTGGTCGGTCGGTTGGTCGGTCGGTCGGTCGGTCCAGCGGTCCGTTGCATTTTCCTTGTCCGGAGCATAACTTGAAAACCACAAGTTGGAATTCAATACAACTTCATGCAATGATCAAGCACATGGAGAGGAAGTGCAGTGCACAAGAACCATAACTCTATCTAGAGTAATTACAGAGTTATTGCCTTTTGTATTTTTTCCTTGTCCGGAGTATAACTTGTAAAGTACTGATTGGATTTCAAAACAATTTCATACAATGGTCAAGCACAATGAGAGGAAGTGCAGTGCACAAGAACCATAACTCTATCTAGAGTAATTACAGAGTTATTGCCCTTTGTATTTTTTCCTTGTCCAGAGTATAACTTGTAAACTACTGGTTGGATTTCAAAACAATTTCATACAATGGTCAAGCACAATGAGAGGAAGTGCAGTGCACAAGAACCATAACTCTATCTATAGGAATTACAGAGTTATTGCCCTTAGTTACTTTTCCTTGTCCAGAGTATAACTTGTAAACTACTGGTTGGATTTCAAAACAATTTCATACAATGGTCAAGCACAATAGAGGAAGTGCAGTGCACAAGAACCATAACTTATCTAGAGAATTACAGAGTTATTGCCCTTTTATTTTTTCCTTGTCCGAGTATAACTTGTAAGGTACTGATTGGATTTCAAAACAATTTCATACAATGGTCAAGCACAATGAGAGGAAGTGCAGTGCACAAGAACCATAACTCTATCTAGAGTAATTACAGAGTTATTGCCCTTTGTATTTTTTCCTTGTCCAGAGTATAACTTGTAAACTACTGGTTGGATTTCAAAACAATTTCATACAATGGTCAAGCACAATGAGAGGAAGTGCAGTGCACAAGAACCATAACTCTATCTATAGGAATTACAGAGTTATTGCCCTTAGTTACTTTTCCTTGTCCAGAGTATAACTTGTAAACTACTGGTTGGATTTCAAAACAATTTCATACAATGGTCAACCACACTATGAGGAAGTGCAGTGCACAAGAACCATAACTCTATCTAGAGTAATTACAGAGTTATTTCCCTTTGTTACTTTTCCTTGTTTTTCTTGTCCTGAACATAACTCGAATATTATACATGGTATATACTTGAAACTTAAAATGTAAACAGATGGCGACTAGGAGAAGTGCAGTGTCCAAGAACTGTAACCTTATATTTTTAAACTACTGTGACAAACAACCATTATTGACTCTCTATCAACTTTAAATAAAAACTTTACTTATTAATATCACAACCAATATACTATGTATACAGGTTCTTATCTATGCTCTGCCTGAAGTCTGGCTTCTCCTGCATTAAAGTATTTTGCGGGGGTATTAATCACCTTCAGTGATAGCTCTAGTTTGTATTACCGTCTATAAATAAGTATATTTCATAGAAAAAATACTGAACTATTTCTAGAGCGTACTAAATTTGTTGTGCATCGGTCTTTCACGTGCATTTCCTCGGAATGTTCTAGAAGACTGGAAGAATACCTATTGTTTTGCTTCTTTTATATATATTAATTTGGAGATTATCTTATAACTGACTATCTAATAACTACATAATAAGGAAATGATTTTAAGAACAATTTATTTAGATGCATTCTTAGAAACTGCTGTATATGTATGAATATCTTTAACAGCAACTTATTATTTTTTTCTTCAAATAAAGTTCTTGTTGCTCACTTTGGCTTTAAATCTTTTTATAGTTCATAGGATAATTTATAACATTACACTGCTTTTAAATAAGAACATTTGGAGGTACTCTGAAATATTTGTTATATCAAATCATTTCATTTTCTGATTTTAATCATTTTACAATTTTTTATGGTGCAGGTAACCTTTAAAAGGTGTCTTTTGTATAAATCTAGTCATTCTTTACTGAAATTTTTTTGAATATATATAGACATTATTTTAAAATTGTACTTTTTTTTGCTACATTCCTGTTGTTGTACACATCTCGTGGACTATTTTCTTATTTGCAAAATAAACCTTGTTAAAAACATTGCCATTCATCATTGTTCACTACCAAAATTAGACATGTTTTTTACAATTATTTACAACAATGCTTTTATAACCTATCATAACATTAGAGTCTTTGAAATGTGTTTTGCATATATTTCCATTTATAAGTTCTTAATTTAAGTATATTTATGCATGAATGAAAATCTCGTTTTTCTTTCATCCTACGCCGAATATCTTTTTTAAAGATATTTCTTGTTTTATATAAAATAAAGAGTAAGCATAATCTGTACATGGCTAAAAAGGTCTGAAATAAAACTCAGAGGAAGTAACATCTATAATGTTTTACTTAACTAAGAAATAAGCCCTGTTTATTGCATCTGAATATTAAGATGTTCGAGGGATTAACTTTACCCATTGCTTCATGAATATTCAAGTATGAATTTTTGACTTCATGAATAATAATTAACTGAACTTCAAATGGTATTTGAAACAGTGGATTTTTCTTTGCTCTGCAGACTGTGTGGACTGTGAGCTACACTATTAGAGGAGATGTCTGATCAGGGTCTGCTCTGTTTGCAATGCAACAAAATGAGTTTATATAAAGTAAAGGGTTAAAGAGATGCAAACAATCCATCTTAATGTGAAATTAAGCATTTCAAGTAGATATTTTTTAAAGTACCAACAAAATGATGTTTTCAAGCTAATTCACAATTTCTAGTCAGTTGATATCGTGTGAAATGTTTCATTGTAACTTATTTTATGCATTGAGTTAGGCTTTCACTGGCCATTAAATGGAACTTGTCTATAGAAATATAGATGAGCTGGAATGTAAATATTGTGCTCTACTTCAGACGTGGACAAGGCTACATTCCAGCTGTTTGTTGCGTCATGGAATGCAAACCAGGACCAGTGTGACTCGGTCAAGGTTGAGGACCGATGTCTGACCGAGGAGGAGAACATTCTTAAAGTCTCGTCAGTAAGCAAGACGGACTTTGGTCTCGGCAGAATAGTTCTCACTGACAGACGGTAAGCATATAGGTGCTGCAAGTCGTCATTATAACCCTGTACCTGTCCTAGTTAGTTTGTCTGTTTCAAGGAAAAAATTGAGCTATTATGATTGCTGGGTCGTTGTCGTTGCGCAAAAACTTTAATGTAGCCCATTACTCAAACACTTTTAAAGGTATCAACATGAAACTCAGAAGACTTTATAATCATGTCAAGGCGCAGTTGTAAGATAATAGGCATTATTCTGAAAGCTATATTTTTGGAGTTATGCCCCTTTTGAACTTAGAATTTTGTTGTTGACATGTAAAACAGGCGAGGGTTGGTGCCACTCTGTGGAGCTCTTGTATTGAGAGTGGTGTTCATGGTAGTTCCAGAACGGGTCAACCTGATGGGGGGTAATATGACCGGCTGTAGTATCATTCCATTTACTGGTATCTACAGCATGATACCAACTAATGGAAGCATTATATCCTCACAGATATGAATCCAAAATGGTGGACAGTCAGTTTTATGACTAGGGCCTGCACACAATCTGTGGGAAATCAACTTTTCCTGCATACAATCTATGGGAAATCAAGGGTTTTGACCCAGAGATAGGAATGTGTATAGTCTTTTACAGTAGAAAAAGTTTCAAAATGACTGAAATGCTGTTGATGGGATGTTTCATTCAAACAAGGATTCTTTTGCATTTCCATTTACTTCCGAACAGAACAAATCTTTATTGCTCAAATCGTACAAATAAACAGTACAAGAGCATACAGTTATATGAAACAATCAAACAGATTCCATTTGATAATAGAATTACAATGTAAATGCCTGCGATACTAGCCAGAGTTGCTGATATTTGTACATTTTAGATTGTTCTTCTTGAGTGATGGGTCCAACCAATTTCGGGAGATTGTGAAACTGAGGGATATTGTTTCACTCACAAGAAAACAACAGCAAAGTATTCTGACAACTGCAGAGACCTTGGTGATTGAGGGAAATAGTAGGTTGTCTGTATGATTTTTTATAACCCGCTTCACAGGAGTTAAGGCTTTATAGGGATCACACTGGTCCAGACCAAATCAGGGGCTTTTATAGGGATCACACTGGTCCAGACCAAATCAGGGGCTTTTATAGGGATCACACTGGTCCAGTCCAAATCACCTGAGGTTTGGAAACTGTTGTTGATAATGTCTTCACACTTGGAACAATGATTAGTTATGATTATGATTAATTAGCAGACAAGTGCTCATAACTGTGTCAAGGATTTTTGAAATTTAAAAAAAAGTTATTGCCCCTTTTTCATTTTTAAAGTGGTATGTTGGGGTATCACTTTTAATCAACTTTTGTGATAGTTAAAGTTTTTAGTTCTTGTAACTACTTTATGAATTACATAATTGAAAAAAAAAAATCCGTTGTTATAACAAGGGGAAATTTGGGTCTCAACAGATGCTGAGGCTTTTGACTATCATGAGTTTTATCAAAGTCTTACGACTGTGTCTCACCAAGATGCGTCCAGTATGATACAGGACCAGCAATATGCAGTACAATACATGTACAATACATATGGGAAATTGCTTTTAGTATGGAAAATTATCCCATGCAACATTTCACTCAAAGTGACTTTGACAAAATCTTGTTGCTGCTCAGGTTTTATTGCAAACTTCATTTTCGTAACATTTTAACTGTAGGTCTAGTCTGTGTGAAAATTAATATGAGAACAGAAGCCAACACTTGCAAGGTCAAGGTCACTTTGAATACATTGAATGCGCTGATGTTCAAGTTTTGTGAAGCTCTCCTGCTTATATCTCAAAAACTATTCATTTTGAACTGAAGCCTCTCAAATGTCTGTAGGGGAACTAGGCAGTGAAAAGAGACTTCAGTTAAATACAAATAAATGTCTTATTTCAAACCTTTAACTGGCATTGTTTCAAATGATAACCTTTTGAACTTTGGTTAAAAAACAGGGGTTTCCCTTAGATTTTTAAAATGGGGTTCAAATGACCCCTTTGATATATAGATAAAGAGACAGCTTGAAATATTTAGGGGTCATTAAAATAATTTGAGGGTCAAAATGGACGATTTTGTGTGTCATGGAAAACCCAGTTTGACCTTGAAGTTAAATATCTTGACTCTATATTTACCTTTGTTCAAATAAGTCTTCAAATAGTCGAGCACGTTGTCTTATGGTGAAGTAATACATGGTTGTAATTCAGGGAAGACGTTCATAGCTCACTTGAAGGAAGATTGTCAATGGTGGTACTACGTTATACAGGAAGTGAGCAGCGGGAAGATAGTGGCAGAAAGTACACTCGATACGATGGCCGTCACGCAGGCTGTTCAAAACACGCTTCTGATAAATGCTGTTTATGGCAGGTGGGTGGCAGGTGGGTGGGGTTTTATCAGTTAATTCCATGCTTTTGGTGAGAACTATTCATAAATGATCAATCTATGAAAATATAAAATGCTTTCATGATTATTAAATCTTTACTTCATGAATATCATATACAAATTTACAACTTGAATATTAATTGACTAAATGGTATATGGATTTTTCTAGAATCTGAGCTAAATATTGTAAAAGCAAACAGGAGACCACGATCATACTGTTTTGTTTGCCACTGTGTCAAAATGAGTCTCCATTAATCAAAGGTTAATACAAATTTTAGAATCTTTTATCATATAATCCACTGCTTCAGATATTTTAATTAAGTTACATGTACTTTCTAGGCAAATACATTGAAACAGAAGTTATTTAACCCTTTCCCTCATAGAGGAAACCATGAAAAGACCTATGCGAACAACATAAAACCAGATCAGCCTGCGAGTAACTCGAAGGCTGATCAGGTTTTATGCTGTTCGCTGCTCCACAGTGGTCTGGAAATGAGGATTTTGTTATTAAATTTGGTAAGGTTTAACTGTGGTTTTCTGCAGATCAGGCTTTATGTGGTACCTATTGAGTGTGTCAAAATGAGTCTATATGAGGGAAAGGGTTAAAGTGATATCATTTATTTAGTATCACGTACAAAACACATTATATCTCTCTATAGATGAGAAAATCATGAAAACTTTGCATGAGAGGCAGATAATGTGATATTGTTTGTTTTAAAAAAATCATGTACCAGTTACATTCAATTATGGGGTATAATTATTGCATGTGTATTTATTTATTAACGCATCCAGCGGTCAGGATATCAACACATCCCACCACGAGACTGTAGCGGAATCTGTGAAGATTCTGTGCTACTACACGCAGTATAAGGAAGCAGGAAAGCATATTCTGCCAGAGGACACCCTGAACCTGCTGAAGCGGAAAATTGACCCGAATATTGGCGAGAAAGAACGCAAAACCATCCAGGCCATTTTGTACATGGGGGAGGAAGGTGAGTGGCTTTGAGCTGTCATAGCAACTGAGAATCAGCCAATCAGATCATTTGTTTTATGTAGCCATGAAAGGCAATGAATAGGGATTACTTTTGGTATTATCAACATCTGGAATGAATTATATTGGATAAATGTCACACAGTCGTCATTAAATTTGGTGACATTGTTTTGTCCTAAATTCATTATTGTCATGTTTAATGGATAAACACAGTGATTGCATTAATAACGCTAGAGTTCTGTCCCTTTAATATGCCGTAATTAACAATAATTATTACTTACAAAAACAGTTACTTGCGTGAATGTCATTCATTCTTGATACAATTTGGTGTCAGTGTCTGGTTTCAAAATATGCAGGTCAAGCCTGGGATTGGATTGCTTCAAAAATATTGGAGTTATGCCCCTTTATCTTTTATAGTTAAATTATTTCTCATGCAGAGTTCAGTGAGCTAAAATATGATTTGATTAACTAAATCAGGGGTGAGTTTCTCACACAATGTGTTTAAATAAATTTCATTATCTGGTTCTTGGCTGTGGTACTTTCCCCTTACACTATGTTATATGTAATCCTGATGACAACTGGGAACCAGACTATAAAACACATTGAAACTATTTGTATGAGCAACTCGCCTCAAGTTATATCTTGAAAACATGTTGCTGCAGTTTGCATAAGGTTTCTGTAAATCAAATTAGGTCTCAGTCTAATTGCAATTAATATTACTGGTAATTAATGGAGTGATATGTGAGGTATGTGCTTCACAAAATTGATATTTGTTTCATTTGTGAAGTCGTTTTTGTCTTTATTAGTTGACGCGTCCTATTCTATGGATTTAGGTTATATACAGGGAGAACATGAAATAAATATGAAAAGACATGAAAGTTTGATATTAAATCAAACATGAATATATTATATGGTAATATGACTCTAGATGATTCAACATGACAGTGAAAGGGACAGAATACTATAGGGATGGGCTTCAGATTCTTCACTAAGTGATTTTGAGGAGACGATTTTGATCTGACTGCCTGTACTTGTATGCTTGTGTTCAGAAAGTGCTGCTATGTTGAATTGCTAGTGATAGACTGGTTATGAGGAGACAATTTTTATCTGACTGCCTGTACTTGTATGCTTGTGTTCAGAAAGTGCTGCTATGTTTGGAGACAATTTTATTGACTGCCTGTATTGTTGTGTTCAGAAAGTGCTGCTATGTTGAATTGCTAGTGATAGACTGGTTTTGAGGAGAAAATTTTGATCTGACTGCCTGTACTTGTATGCCTGTGTTCAGAAAGTGCTGCAATGTTAAATTGCTAGTGATAGACTGGTTTTGAGGAGAAATTTTATCTGACTGCCTGTACTTGTATGCCTGTGTTCAGAAAGTGCTGCTATGTTGAATTGCTAGTGATAGACTGGTTTTGAGGAGACAATTTTTATCTGACTGCCTGTACTTGTATGTGTTCAGAAAGTGCTGCTATGTTTAATTGCTAGCGATAGACTGGTTTTGAGGAGACAATTTTTATCTGACTGCCTGTACTTGTATGTGTTCAGAAAGTGCTGCTATGTTGAATTGCTAGTGATAGACTGGTTTTGAGGAGACAATTTTTATCTGACTGCCTGTACTCGTATGTGTTCAGAAAGTGCTGCTATGTAGAATTGCTAGTGATAGACTGGTTTTGAGGAGACAATTTTTATCTTTTTTTATGTGTTCAGAATGTGCCTCTATGCCACGGCTATGGTGTGCCTTGAACAGTGGAAAGATTAAGGTGTTCAATGCTGTCACCTTCCAGTTGGACACTGAATTTGTACAGGCCAAACAGTGTGTGGTAAGTTTGGGGGGCATTTCTGCCATTTTGTTTTTAGCTCACATGAGCACAACGTGCTCAAGGTGAGCTTTTCTGATCGCCTTTTGTCCGGCGTCCGGCGTCCGTCGTCCGTGCGTGCGTGCGTGCGTCCGTCCGTCCGTGCGTCCGTGCGTCCGGCGTCAACAATTGCTTCAAACAACATCTCCTCCTAAACGGCTTGGCCAATTTGAAAAATATTTTGCAGGAATGTTCCTTGGATGAAGCTCTACTAAAGTTGTATAAATGGTTCTGGTCCATCGCATAATTAGGTCACAGGAGCTAAAAATAGATTTTAAAAATGAAAATTTAAAAAATCTTCTTCTCTGAAACCACAAGGCCTAGCCTTTTGATTTTTGGTATGTAGCATGATCTTATGACTCTCTACCAGGATTGTACAAATTATGACCCTGGGGTCAAAATTGGCTCCGCCCCAGGGGTCACTTGATTTCACATAGGCTAATATAGGAAAAACTTGAAAAAATCTTCTTCTCCAAAACCACAAGGCCTAGCCTTTTGATTTTTGGTATGTAGCATCATCTTATGGGCCACTACCAAGATTGTACAAATCATAGCCCTATGGTGATAAATGACCCCGCACCAGGGGTCACTTGTTTTACATAGAGTTATATAGGAAAATCTTAAAAAATCTTCTTCCATGAATGCATAAGGCCTAGCCTTTGATTTTTGGTATGAGCATCATCTTATGGGCCACTACCAAGATTGTACAAATCATAGCCCTATGGTGATAAATGACCCCGCACCAGGGGTCACTTGTTTTACATAGAGTTATGTAGGAAAATCTTAAAAAATCTTCTTCTATGAATCCATAAGGCCTAGAGCTTAGATATTTGGTATGTAGCATCATCTTATGGGCCACTACCAAGATTGTACAAATCATAGCCCTATGGTGATAAATGACCCCGCACCAGGGGTCACTTGTTTTACATAGAGTTATGTGGAAAATCTTAAAAAATTTCTTCTATGAATCCATAAGGCCTAGAGCTTAGATATTTGGTATGTAGCATCATCTTATGGGCCACTACCAAGATTGTACAAATCATAGCCCAATGGTGATAAATGACCCCACACCAGGGGTCACTTGTTTTACATAGAGTTAAATAGGAAAATCTTAAAAAATCTTCTTCTATGAATCAATAAGGCCTAGAGCTAAGATTTTTGGTATGTAGTAGCATCTAATGGTTCATTACAAAGATTTTCAAAGTCTTGGCCCTACAGTGATAAATGACCCTGCACCCAAGTCTTCTCTGAAACCATATGGCCCATTGCTTAGATATTTGGTGTGTAGTATTGTCAGGGGTAAAATGTTTTAGATTAAGTTATATCAGAATCATTGTCTGTTTAAAAACCTTGACATCAGTTGAAGCAATGGTACTCAGGTGAGCGATTCAGGGCCATCATGGCCCTCTTGTTATGATAAATATGTGTATTTAGCTGCAGCTGTTTATAATATAGGTACTATAAATCTGCCAAAACTTTAAAAATCTTCTTGTCTGAAAATAGCTGGCCAGAAAATTATTGCCATGTGTTCCCTTAGTTACCCTCTAACATATTTATCTGAATTATTTTCGTTCTTTGAAAATGGCTGCTTTAACCCTTTACTTCATATAGACTCATTTTGACATGTAGGCAAACAGATCGGACCCTGATCTGGGTCTCCCCTATTTGCTCATACAATATTGTAGCTCCATTTCTACACAGTCATCTGTGGCAAAGAAAAAACACCAATTATTTCATAAACACTTGACAGATCAGTCAATTTATATTCATCAAATCATAAAGCCTTCATGGCCTTTTTTTGTTTGTGTTGTGGCCAGGAAATCAAACCCATAACCTCCCAGTTAAGAGGCAGATATTCTTACCATTCAAGCAATGTAATAGAGTTACTCCAGAATTGAGAATATTTGGGGGTTTTCCAACTTATCTGGGGTTACAAATAAACTTTTACAGTTACAACCTTGTGGTGTTGTACTAATTCTATTGTGAATGGTAGTGCAATGTGAAGCCTTAACGGTAAAAGTTTGTTTGTACCCCCAGCATAGGTAGGAAAAAATCCACATTTGCCGAGTTTCGGATAACATCTATTAGTTTCTATTAATTTACTAGGTACTTTGCTGTACATATTGACTGTGGAAACATTTCTTTTTTCAGGCCTGCTTGACGTCAGTAGGGGGTAACCAGGTGTGGGCGGGGTCATATGGTATCTACATTATTGATCCCCAGACCATTACGTGCAGCCGGACACTCCTGGATCACTCGGAGATGGTGGTGGACATCATAGAGCAGGACAAGTAATGACCCACCATCTTAAATTGAGATTGTTCTTAGTTATGCAGTTAAACGATTATATATTGGCATTCAATACGATGGCAAACACGGGTTCCGGTGCTAAAAGTCATGTAACAGATTTATTATGACCCCCTTTGAAGAAGCGGGACATTTTGTTTTGCAAATGTCAGTCGGTCGGGTTGTTAGACTGTTGGTCCGTCTGTCCATCGGTAGACCGCTTCATTTCCGATCAATAACAGGAGAACGCTTGGTACAACATTCCTCAAACTTCATAGGGTGATTGGTCATGACTAGTAGATGACCCCTATTGATTTTGGGTCACAGTGACCTCAGAACGTGAAAATCATTTCCAATCAATAAATGGAGAATGCTTGGGCCTACATTCTTCAAACTTCAGAGGGTGATTGGTCATGACTAGTAGATGACCCCTATTGATTTTGGGGTCACTTGGTCAAAGGTCACAGTGACCTCGATTGTGAAAATAGTTTTCGATCAATAGCTGGAGAATGCTTGGGCCCTCAAACTTTAAAATATGATTGGTCATGACAAGTAAATGACCCCTATTGCTTTTGGGTTCACTTGGTCAAATGTCAAGGTTACAGTGACCTTGAATGTGATAATCGTGTGAAGGTGGGCATATCTGTCATTCCGAAAACTCTTGAAAGTTGTTTGTTCTTTATTTCTCTCTTTACAACAGCAAAACGGCTTCTGATATTGGCAGCAATTTGCCACAAATGAATCATAGTTTTAAAAAACCTTACTATATATATGCTTTGTTTTTGATTCAGTAAAGCTCAGTTATGTCAAAATCTCTTTTATGTGCATGTTATTTCAACAGGTTTGTGTATTTAAACTTCTTCTGTAATCCCTAGCAGTGTTGTTATAGACTAAAGAGGGTGTTGTGATACTAAACATTCTTATATGGGTAATTCAGCAGTATTAGAATACTCTTTATTGAAGGTCATTTTACAAGACATTACTAACTTTGTCATTAAAAGAAACTTTTTTGGTGGAATGATAATCAAGAGCGGTTTTATTGTTTGAAATAATCACAATTTTGGGTGGTTTTAAAAAAGGGGTGGGGCTTGTAGAAACTAATTTATTGACTTTTAAAAAGGGGGGGGTATGTAGAAAACTAATATCTATTGGGACTTTTGAAAAAGGGGTGGGGCTATGTTACAAACTAATATCTATTGGAACTTTGTAAAAAGGGTGGGGCTATATAGAAAACTAATATCTATTGGGACTTTTGAAAAAGGGGTGGGGCTATGTAGAAAACTAATATCTATTGGGACTTTTGAAAAAGGGATGGGGCTATGTAGAAAACTAATATCTATTGGACCTTTTGAAAAAGGGGTGAGGCTATGTAGAAAGCTTAATCCTTCTTGACTGTATCTGGCAAAGTCGGTGGGGTTATGCTGAGTGAGGACTTTAGCTGCTAGACTGTAAACTACTAGACATTAGCATGGGTTGTCATGTCTCGTCATGTCCTGTCCTTTCTCATCCTACACTCACACAACACGACATGAATGTGGCCATGTGACCTTTGGGCAATCTACTGACTTATGCCTGGTGTCATTGAACCTAGCTATAGGTAGCAGCTTAGGGGGCGAGTATAAAAACCAGACAGTGTAAGGGTTCATCCATCTATTGTGTAATAAACACAAGCCCAATTGTGGACCAAACCTTCGCACTGGTTATTCTCACACACTGCCACAGTAACTGGTGGTTATGCTGGTGAAACTGCCAGGTTAGGCAACAGTGTGGAAATAAGATGAAAGAATAAATAGTGATTCAACAAATTACTATCCCATTTACAAAAAGACAAAGGAACCATGTTAAATTCTGCATGTACAATCTGGTGCACAAGTTAATTTGAATAAGTTTTTAAATGATAATTTACAAAATAAGCATAGCTCATTTGTGTCCTTCTCAAACATATATTAAGTAAAATGACAAACAAGTAGCCTCTCAGAGAACCAGCAGTCTCATAAAATGATATAGACAGGAAAATGGTCACTATCTGCTTCATGATGACCATAAATGACCAGAGTGAGAAAAAAGTGAGAGTCACATGACCAATTATCCAGGTGAAGGCGGGAACATGTCATACCTGATTGCCCACAATACTGACCAGTGTTCAAAAAGGGAGATAATCAGCGCAACAATTCCATACACAATAGGTATGACAACACCAAAAGATAAGATATAATATATTAAAAGACAGCAATGTTGAAAAAAATGAAAACATGACCCAGTTACATGAAGATAAGGTTGGATGCAAGGATATATATCACCTTTAAAGACAATTATTTTCAGGTACTAGTACTGGTAATATTATTTGGTGAAAATAAGTTTCCTAGACCCTGTCAGCTTAGTATAACCCTTTCCCTCATATAGACTCATTTGGACGCACTCAATAGGTACCACATAAAGCCTGATCTGCAGAAAACCACAGTTAAACCTTACAAAATTTAATTATAAAGTCCTCATTTCCAGACCACTGAGGAGCAGTGAATAGCATAAAACCTGATCAGCCTGCGAGTTACTCGCAGGCTGATCTCGTTTTATGCTGTTCGCATAGGTCTTTTCATGGTGTCCTCTATGAGGGGAAAGGGTTAAACTGTAAACACCCTACCTGTGTAAAAAATATGAGTTTGATTTATGATGACTGCAGGTATGTGTTCACGGCAAGCCTCGATGGAGTTATCATCAAATGGGACTTCAAGAAATTGACACATGCGGCACCCAAAATAGAACTTCAGAAAAAGGTGGAGGGATTTAAATACCTAAGGAGTCTCAAGGTACACGAAGGTCTCTTGTTCTGTGGTGAGTTACCTGTCTTTAATATACTATCGTCTCTCAGACGTGGGGTTATATGGGAATTATGCTTGTCCCTTTGTGTCCAGTCACTGACCATTGGAATGCAGGGGTATTAGTTACCTTCATAGTTTTGGTTTACAGTCAATCAGCGATGATTTTATCATGTTTACCTCTTAATTTTTGCCCCAAAAGTAATCCTATTGTTGGTTAAACAATACTGCTGTTACATTTCACTTTATATAATCTGTCAATATACTAAAAAAATAACCATGTAAAACAAACATCTGATGATAATTCCATTAATAAAGTTGTTATTATGTATGTTATTATGTTTATTTTATGCAGTTAATCAGGTTATAAAATGTCAGGAAAACTCATTTCTTGATAAATATTTTCTGCTCAAAATTACTGACAAGTAGAAAGCAGTATGAAATCTGATCAACCTGTATATGACTTGCCAGCTGATCTGGTTTTATACTGGTCTTATTCCTGAATAAATATCATATGATATTTGTTAACTCATGCCTACCGTCCCCGGTGTCTGAGTGGGTAGAACATCCGCCTAGGGAGCGGGAGGTCGTGGGTGCGATCCGTAGCCGCGACATACCAAATTCATAAAAAATGGGACTGGTATAGCTCCCTTGCTTGGCGCTCAGCATATAAGGGTAGTTGCAGGACAGGTTAACCTGGTGTCAGGATAATGTGACTGGGTGTGGTATCATACCACATGTCTACTGCGTGATATTGCAGTGTGGCAGCACTATATCTGTCTCAAATAGACATCGTCTTCAAATGACTGAAATACTGCTAGTGGGATATTAAACCCAAACAAACATTAACTCAGGTGGAAAATGATTCACATAGAGAAAAATTAATTGTAAGAAAATGTGTATAGGTGTTAGGAAAATTTATATTTAAGAGTTACTTCATAAAAGTGACCATTTATTGTATATTTCTACACTCAGGCACTTGGTCAAACGTGCTGATGTGTGACGGAGAGGGTAACCCTATGTCCACGTTCTCCATCCGTGACCCAGACGACACCTCTCGCACCATTGACCTTGACAGTTTCACCATCCTGACCAATGGCCAGGTAAGAAGACATTTATATATTTGTTTGATGTACTTCATAATGTGTCTTTTATATAGCACCTGCTGTAAGCAGAGATGATACATAGAGATTTCCTCTTCTCATCTCTGTCTGTCTGTTTGTCACAAAACTTTAACCTTGACCATAACTCGGAAGTCCTTCCACCTACAGCCTCCAAACTTTACAGGTGTGTGCCTCTTGAGGAACTCTACCCACCAGGTGACCTTAACCGCAAGGTCTAAGGCCCCGGCTGGGACATGGCGTTCATTCAGATGTAACGTTTGTCCTGTCATGCATCTCTCAGCAGGTGACAAAGATATTCCAAGGAACACTTCCTTCCTGTTACTGCTTGAAAAGTAGTAAAATGGCATCATTACATCCCTGCTTCAATGAAGTGGAGAGTATTCAGGATACAAACACATCTCACGTCCTGTCCCTCATGTCATGTCCAGGGTTTTCATTTACAAATATAATGACAGATATTTTTTTGTAAGAAAAAAACAGATTTTGTCAAGGATCAAAGGATATTGAAGATGACTTGCAGACTAATAAAAGAAGGAACTAAACACTGTACACAAAATGAAGTATATAGCAGACCATTAAATTATTTAAATATTATTAAAAACTTAAACAATTTTTGTTTTACAGATATGGGCAGGTAGCAGAAGAAAGGGGCTGTTAACAGTTTGGGACCACCAGTCCTTGTTACTAAGGAAACAGATAAACATCTATGAATGCAAAGGCATCAGTATCATGGTAGAAGTGGATGGAAGGGTAAGGCCAAAAAAAAAAGTTCTGTTACTGGTGTTCCGACCGACCTTCTTTTTTCATGGCCGACCCTAGGTTTTTTTCTTTACTTTTTTTAGCTCACCTGAGCTCAACGTGCTCATGTTGAGCTTTTGTGATTGCATTTTGTCCAGCATCCGAGTCAATAATTTTCTATATACAACATCTCCTCCTAAACCGCTGAATGGATTTTGACCAAACTTCAAAGGAATCATCCTTATGATGCACTCTATTAAGATTGTTCAAATTATTTTGATTGGTTGAAAAAGTAGGTCACAGGAGCTTTTGAAAATCTTCTTCTGCAAAACTGCAAGGCCTAGAACTTAGATATTTGGTGTGTAGCATTGTCTAGTGCAAATTTGTTCAAATCATGACCCTGGGGTCAAAATTGGCCCAACCCCAGGGTCACTTGAATTTACATAGGCTTATATAGGAAAAAAAAATCTTCTTCTCAGAAACCACAAGGCGTGGAGTTAGATATTTGGTGTGTTGCATTGTCTAGTGGATCTCTACCAAGTTTGTTCAAATCATGCTATAGAACTGAAATTTCATTTTCACAGAGCTTGACCAGAGAAATTACCATACATAATTAGTTAAATACCAAACAATAGTGGGCAACACTGCAACTACAGTGCAGCTCCATTGTAACACTATATATAGGGGTCTTAACCTAGATATTGCAATATGTTGGACCATACTGAGTCATTGTTTAACCCTTTCCCTCATAGAGGACACCATGAAAAGACCTATGCGAACAGCATAAAACCAGATCAGCCTGCAAGTAACTCGCAGGCTAAATAGGTTTTATGCTGTTCGCTGCTCCTCAGTGGTCTGGAAATGAGGACTTTATAATTAAATTTGGTAAGGTTTAAGTGTGGTTTTCTGCAGATCAGGCTTTATGTGGTACCTATTGAGGGCGTCAAAATGAGTCTATATGAGGGAAAGGGTTACTGTATAGCGGGTTATTTCTGCGGGGCAAAAATTTCGCGTAAACAAGAGCGTTTTGTATTGGCGATGCTAAATATTGGCGGAAATTACACTGAGCGCCAAATTTTAACCTCCAGGTAAAAGATGGTCAAAGGTACATAACTCTGTCTGTCTGAGTCGTATACGGTACGCTACCTGTATGATAATTGACGATTATCGGATTATATAAATAATGTGAAATCAGAATGAGAGGGCAAGTATAAGTAGGTGTAAATGTTTGTAAAGGTGATAAGGAGTCAATCTTGTACCATGTGGCAACTGGACCATGGAAGAGAAAGGTAAAACTGTTTACTATCTATCGTATTTATTGTGACCATTGTATTTACGCCATTCACGGTACGCTGTCTTTAAAGGTGTGATAAACTGCGAAACCTATTACGACACTAAACAAATACTAGTACTGGTCTAGACACTTACTTACCTTATGTAAGCCTTTATAAATTAATTTATAAATGTTAACATTGATCTGCGTACATCATATATAAAAGCAATACATGCAAAGTGGCTAGTCACGTCTGCAAAGAAGCTGAAAGAGAGGCCAGATGTGATTGCAGAGGCGTTCTCGAAAGTTGGTATTTGAACCAAGTGCTGGTATTCATACTAAGCATTAATCACCTGACTGTGTTGTCTGTCTGTATTTTCGTTTGCTACATAATTATATAACTTGTATCAATTACTTTGTGTTATTCAAAATACTTAATGTTGTTCATTTACATAATAAATCGTACCTAATTCACAACATAATTCTTGTTTTTTAAGGGAGTTAATACATACATATTTTAATGAACACAAAATTTAATAAGAGTAATGTCCCTTAGTAAACATATGGCGGCGACTTATAACTACGGAGGTTTGTATTAGCGGTGTTTATATTTGGCGCATTTTCATTTTCCGCCAATAAAGCCAAAATAAAACCCCCGCAGATAATACCCGCTATACAGTAATGCACTTAAGCTGTCTTTCAAAACATATGATGAACTGAAGATACTGGGTCCATTGTTGAACCATATTGTAGTAGCTGTCATGCTACAATGGAGTGTGCTATAATGGAGTGTGCTATAATGGAGCATGCTATAATGGATCTTTCCCATGTATGTAAACAAATAAACAGACATGAGATTTTGGGTTCCTGTTTTGAACTGTTACTGATATTTTTGTGTTTTCATGTTTAATACCATAAACGCTCATGTATTGTGCACATTCATGTATAGTGCACACCCTGAGTTTGAGGTTCAGAACCTTGGTAAAAGTCTTATTTCACTTCTATAATACGTAGTCATTCTTCGTGCATCGAGGAGGCCACCATTTTGTTTAGCTGCGGGTGTTTTGCAGATATTGGATTGAACTACAGGTAACAAAAGTTCTACTACTTCTGCAAGTCAGTCATGCGACGATTATTATTCGCACCTCTAGTATCCACATTCAGTTTTCATTGATAGTCATTATGGCCAATAGTCTTCAAATGTTGACACCTAATGGTCTGTGTTTCAGTTGTGGGTGGGGACTAAGGGAGGTCGTATTGTGATCTATAACATCAGGACCGGGACCCTATGGAAGGAACTGCAAGCGCACGAGGATGCTGTGCGTGTCTTATGTGCTGTTAGAGACAGGTAATGTATTTGTAATATCATTCCAAGATTTACCATAGAATTTGTTTTTTCTTCTTCTTCTTTCTTTTATTGTAATTGCCGGCAATCATTGGCCATATTTTAGATCTTACAGTCAAGGATTTCCCACATGTGGTTCCTGTTTTTTGCTTATGATATTTTATGAATCCTAAGTTGAAACATGACTGTGATTTTTACCTCAACTATATAAACTTAACTCTGAGTTATTCTACTTACCCGTTTCAGCTTTGGTTTTGTTTAGGGTTTTTCAACAAAATCCATTTTTCGAACATGGTAACCTTTTTAATTGGAGGTCAAGGCTGAATCACAGATGCTAGTAATGAGGTCAGAATCTATAACCATTTACAGGAAAACTGCATAGTATTGCCTGTTTATGCCACATTATGCCACAAATTGATGATTAAAATATTCATGAAAACAAGCTAACTATGCAATTTTCTTGTGAATCATAAGTTTTTGGCATCACCAAAAACATTCATTAATCTTTTGTGATCATTTGGACACTAATTTTTTGGGGGGACACTAATTTTTTGGGGGACACTAATTTTGTGGTGGGTTTTATCCAGGAATGTTAAACCCTACAAAAACTTGTCTCTTACATAGACCTCATGTTTTCTAGAACATAGATCCACAATCCATATAAATGTACCAAATTCCCTTATGTACATAATCATAGAAATTTAATGTCAACAAAACTAATAATTTTACAGTATTTATTTAAAGATTAGTTCACTGACAATGTATGGTATTGAGGATGATCTAGGTAAGTTTATGGACAGGTCATTTGCACTGAGGAAGGTATGTGGACCTAAGGGAATCTTTATTTTATTCAATTCTTAATTTGATTTACTCTAAAATCATTAAAATTTCGTGGAATCTGTGATAAAATCAATTTCCTTGATATATATACTTGTGGAATCATGTTCTAGAAAAAGTGAGGTTTACAAAATAATCAGTTTTGGTAGGGATTGATAATCAAGGATACTGTCATCAAAAAAATCAATGAAAATTTGTCCCCCGTGATAGTTAATGATTCCACCGTAGTGGGCATTTTTTATGCAAGAAATTATGAGGAAATAGAAAAGTCATCATTAAGCTTCAACATTTACTTGTAAAACATATCACTGAATTTTTGTTGCCTTTATCATGTTATCAGAATCTTTTGAGTTTTAACAACACTTCTTCTGTAAGCGTTTCAAATCTGACAGCTGTCATTTTATCATCTGCTTAACCCTTTCCCTCATAGAGGAAACAATGAAAAGACCTATGCGAACAACATAAAACCAGATCAGCCTGCGAGTAACTCACAGGCTGATCAGGTTTTATGCTGTTCGCTGCTCCTCAGTGGTCTGGAAATGAGGATTTTGTAATTAAATTTGGTAAGGTTTAACTGTGGTTTTCTGCAGATCAGGCTGTATGTGGTACCTACTGAGTGTGTCAAAATGAGTCTATATGAGGGAAAGGGTTAACACAAGTCCACCTGAAATCTACATGTGAAAAATTCTAAGCATTGACATACCTGATCCATGTATCATTATAACAGCTCACAGTGCCTCTCAGTATAACATCATATGGACCAGATTACGTCAACTGAATTAGGAATGAACTATTGTAAAATCATTCATTTTTGTTAATATGTAATTTTGTTTATTATGTACCTAAGAGAATTTTGTGGGTACATTTATTTGTGGATCTATGTTCCAGAAAACGTGAGGTCTATATAAGAGACAAGTTTTCATGGGGATTGATATTCATGGATAAAACCCTCCATGAAATCGACAAAAATAGTGTTCCATGAATATTAATGATTTCACAGTATGCAAATGGGGTATGATAATCTGAATATATTTATTGATTTAACTTTCACCCTGCACAGGATGACAAAATATAGCCCGGCCAGGTATGGATTTTCTATGAGACATTTTATCCCTTAATGTGGACATGTACATGTAAAGCATTATATTTGAACCAAAATATGTGTGAAATCATCCAAAATATGTGTGAATTCATGCAAAATGTGTGTGAAATCATCCAAAATTTGTGTGAATTCATGCAAAATGTGTGTGAAATCATCCAAAATATGTGTGAAATCATCCAAAATATGTGTGAAATCATCCAAAATTTGTGTGAATTCATGCAAATGTGTGTGAAATCAACCAAAATTGTGTGAAATCAACCAAAATATGTATGAATCAGCCAAAATATGCTTGAAATAACCAAAAATTGTGTGTGAAATCATCTAAAATATTTGTGAAATCATCCAAAATGAATACACTTTGGTCCATTGGTAGTTTACATTGGTTATGAGTCCAAAGGTTGTGGGTATGAATCCTGGCATAGGAGCCAAGTCCTTGTCCAAAACATAGGAGCCAAGTCCTTGTCCAAAACATAGGAGCCAAGTCCTGGTCCAAAACATAGGAGCCAAGTCCTGTCCAAAACATAGGAGCCAAGTCCTGGTCCAAAACATAGGAGCCAAGTCCTGGTCCAACACTGGAGCCTGTAAACTTGAAATTAGTTAGGCTCAATATAAAGCAGCTGTAAATAAAGAGCTGGTGTCACAAATCCTAGGTTTCCCAGTTTGTGTAGATCATATATGTGTTTGTCATAGTTCCTTGGAGGTTGATCAGGTTTCTGCAGCATATATCATTACTCTTTGATGAATAGACCTGTCACTTGTTCCTTTTTATACGCCGCCGGAGGCGGTCGTATATTGGCGTTATCTTCTCTGTCTGTCCGTCCGTCCGTACGCCCATATCTTGTGAACGCAACTCCTCCGACATTTCTGAATGAATTTTTTT
The DNA here is from genome assembly GCA_021229015.1 of Solen grandis. NCBI lineage: Eukaryota > Metazoa > Mollusca > Bivalvia > Adapedonta > Solenidae > Solen > Solen grandis. Next base: position 34,240,504 of record CM037792.1, read on the forward strand.
CAAAACTTGGTCAATGTCATTACTATAATGGGTAGATGTGCATGAAGTGGCGATTTTCCGGTTCATTGATTTTTACAAGATTTGTGTCCCTTGAAACTTAGTCTCTGTAGCTGATTGATACTGCAGCCTTGTGAACGCAACTCCTCCTAAATTTCTGAATGAATCTTTTCAAAACATGTCCAATGTCATTACTATAATGGGTAGATGTGCATGAAGTGGCGATTTTCCGGTTCATTGATTTTTACAAGATTTGTGTCCCTTGAAACTTAGTCTCTGTAGCTGATTGATACTGCAGCCTTGTGAACGCAACTCCTCCTACATTTCTGAATGAATCTTTTCAAAACTTGGTCAAAGTTATTTCTATAATGGGTAGATGTGCATAAAGTGCATATATACTATAATTCACATAACTAGTACCTCTCTCATGGATGGGGTGGGGCTTGGTGTCTTGATAGGTTCAACAGGGCGTACCCCGGAGCCTCTTACTACTGTTAGTTTGTATCCACTCAGGGACATGTTAGAAGGGATTACAATCCCTGCAGAAGTTTGGTGGTTTTCATTGGGTAAAAAGCTGTTAAAAACAACAAAACAAATTCAAATATGGAGTTATTGGGTATTAAACAAATGAAATATGAACTTGCATTCACCCTTTTAGGAGCAAACAGATTTATTTACATGTATGAGCTTTTCTGATTTAAGTTAATTCCAGTCAGCTAGGCTGGTTAGCAGAGTAAGTCTTTCAACTCTGGACGAGTGTGGATAAACTGTTTTACTCAAGAAAACACCCAGCTGCCCCTGCAGCGATCGAACCTACTACCCAGGCAACCACAATCTCAGGCCCCTGTCTTTTCATCATCTTTAGTGATTGCCTCACTTTGAGAAAAGTATATTTGTGAATATACTGCTCTTCAGCTAAATTAATTAGTCTCATATACTTCATTATGAGCATATGCTTACAGAAATGTTAAAAGCAATAACTAAAAGGACCCTCTTGATCTTTATATTTTGTGGCGGCGTATATTGTGGCAGCACTGACACTCTTGTTATTTTATGTGACGGTCTATAACCTAATACGAAAAGTGTAATGACTGCAATATGTGATGTTGATTGGTAAAAATGAATTAGTATTTTACATGAGAACATATTAATTATCTAAAATTAATGGGCAAAGCTAATCGCATATAGCAAAATCTAAAAATTACTGCTGATTGAATTTAAGAAACAGCCTTATTTGATTAAAACAATTATCTTACATCAATTGGGAAACAAGTTCTTAATATTTTAACTAATTTCTCTCAATGGAACCTTGGTTGAATTAGTACTCTGCACCTAGGAAGTCCATGCCCCACCCCAAAAAAGGATTCGAATCCACAACCTTTGGATCAGCAGTCATGTATGTTACCACGGTAACCTTCCAACAATATGTGAGCCCCCTGCTATCCCTATATCATGTATGTTTTTTAAAAGTCCCTAGCTTTATGTTTATTGCTACTGGTGGTGTTCATATATTTCCCCATGTCACCTGTACAATATTTACCTGGCTAGATGCTGACCTATATCATCTTTGTTTAGAATTAAATTTTTGCCATTTTCTGCTCTGTTTTTGAAGTTTTTAGCTCACCTGAGCACATATGCTAAGAATGAGCTATTAGGATCAATGAATGTCCAGTGTCCGTCCGTCTGGCTGTCATCCAAAATTAGTTTGTTTACACTCTAGCATCTCCATTAAGCAATCGTTTTGAAGTCTCAAGTGAGCGTATCTTTGTTGTTATTGTTGTTGTTGTTTTGTTTTTTTTGGGGGGGGGGTAGCTGTAATACCCAACTGTTATCCACTTTACAGACCTATCAAATGTGTATCATAAAAAGGTTAAGCCGAAATACAGGATTATTGTTGTGTAATGTTTGTAGTGTACTGCCTTACACTAAGAAGTGTGGTTTAAAAGTATTTTAAAACTATGTCTATTAACATTTTTTGAAAACACTACTTACCAAAAGAAATCATGAATTTATTTAAGTTTTAAAAATTTGCAAAGGCCATGGTCATATATTTGAATTACTTTTTTCCCTGACCCTTAGATAGCTCTAAAACAAATAATATTTTATAAAGAGACTTTACATAAATAAGTGTATTGCTTGAAGAGTATATCTATAATAGTTTTTAGCTAACTTTAGTATGCTGTGTTATATTTAATTTAAGAATAATCATCTTTCTTGAAATCAATAGTCAAAATTTTATTTAATGCAAATATGAAAACAGTTATGTAACACTTTTAAGTTCAATTTATATAAAAAAAAAAAAAGGCATAGTAAAACAAGGTGACAAATACCTCCTTCTTCAATTTCTGTTTTGAGATAATGAAACATGAGGATCCAGCAATGTTTAAAGCAGGTGATGTTAACATGGCATCAGAAATGAACTTTTTAGCTGATTAACCCTTTCCCTCATAGAGGAAACCATGAAAAGACCTATGCGAACAACATAAAACCAGATCAGCCTGCGAGTAACTCGCAGGCTGATCAGGTTTTATGTTGTTCGCTGCTCCTCAGTGGTCTGGAAATGAGGATTTTATAATTATATTTGGTAAGGTTTAACTGTGGTTTTCTGCAGATCAGGCTTTATGTGGTCCCTATTGAGTGCGTCAAAATGAGTCTATATGAGGGAAAGGGTTAAGCCTTACTTTTTGCTTCATACAGGCAAAAGCTGCTTGTTGTGTAACATTAAGGACTTTAGTTTAAACTTTTATTTGAATTACAGGATAGTTTTCTAATGTTCTGCTCAGGTACATGTTATTCTTAACTGAACGTATTACCTGGACAGAAAATCAACAATATGATGCTAAATCAACAAATTATAATTCCATTAGCGGATAAAAAATAAGATATTTGAATTTCTTAATAAGCAGAAAATCTGCAATTTTTATTCCCTAGTTGATGGAAGATCATTGAAAATAAATTCCTTAGTTGATGGAAAATCAGCAGTTTCCTGTAGGAGAATGTTTAATTA